>OY288292.1:4706717-5906717 GCA_958450335.1 Hibiscus tridactylites
TCTAAAATTTGAAAACCCTAATTCGGAAACCTTAAAATTTGGGAATTTTAATTCAAAAACCCTAATTGAGTTTAAGGGTTAAATTGACAAAATTCAGAATATTAAGGCTTATCTTGGAAATTCGTGGGTTAATTTGTAATTTATGAAAACTTATGTGTTCGTTTTCAAACCTAAATATCTTCGGTGGCTTCTTTTGTATTTTACCCATTAAATTGGGTATTTAACCCACGTTATGGTTTTGGAAACCAGTAGCCGTTCTTGTCAGCCGCATCTCCCTCACTCTCTCTCTCTCTCTCGACATCTCCCTCACCATCACCCTTGTGCTTCCGGCGAAGCTCCGGTCAAGGGCTCACCGGCCACCGTTCCTCAAACCGAGACCATCCCTGAGTTTCCCTTTGCCGTCCGATCAAAGCCCAAGCCTCGTTTTCCCCTCATCGCCGGTCGTTCGCTTGGAAACGGTAGAAACCCGTTTGGCTTTCCCTTTGCTCGCGCTTCATCGGTTCTCGCTCTGTCGCCGCCTCTTTCTTTCGATCGTTCTCTCTGCCGACAAATTCATTTGATGTGGTGAGTTGTCACTGTCCTTGTTGATCTGTCACTGATGTTTGTGGCTTCAATCACCATCTTCTGGCAGCCGCCGTTCATCTTGTCGCTGTCGTTTATCTCGCCACCGTATGGTTATGCCGTTGCCGCTGTATAGGTTCTGCAAAACTAAGATGTATAACCTATGAGTGAAATTCAGAAATGGTTGTGGGCAAGTGTGGTCGTGTATTGACCTTGCCATTGTTGTTTGTGTTGTCGTGCCGCCGCCTCTGTTGTCTTGGTTTCTCGCCACTGTCGTTGTCCACCTTTTGTTGCCGCTTTGTTGTCTCATCTATCGTCCTCTTTGATGTGTTCTGTAAACCCTAGCCGTCAAAAGGTGTTCTGGATCCTTAGTTCCATGTTGGGTGATGAGAAGGGGTTTGGACTGTATGTGTGTGAATTGGATTGTGTGTGTTTTATGGATCAACCCAATCTGTGAGGCCCGTGTTTGATGTATGGCCTTTTTGAGGGCATGGTTCTTATGAGCTCATTCTGCTAAACATAAGAGAGAGAACCCATTTCAGTTGAGCCCAGATTCTTGTATGACATGAACCGGATTGTAATTGGACCAAGCCTTGATTTGAACCAATTTATTGAACTGAACCGGTGAACCTATTGTGAACTGAACCAGATGAATTGGACCAAACCGATAGAATTGCCTTTGACCCATTTGATCGACCCAACAGTTAACCGGATTTGACTTGTTGACCCTTTGACCAGTGACCTTGGACCCGTTGACTTTGACCAGTTTGACTTTGATTTTGACTAGAGTTGACCAAGAGTTGACTTTTTCGGGAAACATTCCTCTTGACCCTTTTCGACGTCTTGAGTCCATATCCACTGCCCGTTTTATCAAATTCAAATTCGAAAGCTCCGTTCTGCTAATTTCAGTAAATTATTCATAAAATCTGATAATTTATGAATTTTAGAATATGATTCGGAATATTCTTGTGTTCAGGTGATAACGTCTTCGAGGTCAACGAGTTACCTCCAGTTGTTTAGATCGATCGTGCATGTTTTTCGAGATCTTCACATGAGTATATTTTTAGTTTAGTTCTTAGTGTTTTAGTCGGTGGCTTAGTGTTAGTAATAAGTACTAATATAGTATTCGTACCTTCGTAGGTCCTGATTCAGCTAGATCTGAGCGTGAGATGCATTTTCTCGGCATTAGAGCTTCTGTTGCTTAAAGGTGTGTCTCTTTCTGTTTTATAAACTTGAGTGTTTCTTTCTGTGCTATAAATTTTATGTTCTTCTTCTGGTATTAAGATAAGTAAATGTTTTGTACATTTTGTGTGCATACTCTGTTGTGATTGGGTAAATTTTTTCAGACATCATGCATAACATGTCATACTGTGATTTAAGTGAAATATCAGATTTTCGGAATTGTAAACATCAGATTTATAGTATTGTGCAACTTGAATTTTCATAATTCAAGTTTCGGATCAGACTCGAATTTTAAAATCTGCATCATATCATTGTGGGTATATGGTTTGTGATTTGTTCGGGGTAGTTCAGTGGTTTCACCCTTCGGGCTGAATTCCGCTTCGGATCAGTGGTTCCACCATTCGGGCTGAGTTCCACTTCGAATGGTGACGATGGAGAAAGTAGGTTATAGTGAACCTTACTTTTTGGTGTATCGGAGATGGGTATTATGATTCATGTGCATCAGACATCATATCATCATGATTCAGTTTTATTGTGTTTTCAAAAAAGTCTTTATCAGAAAATAAAATACTGTTTTGTTTTGTTTTGTTTTCGGTTGCACTTTAGAGACACAGTAAGCTTTTTAGCTTACACCCCTTAGTTTTTACTTTTCAGATAACTCAGACTTTTAGGCGATCGGTACTTGGAGCATCTCTTGTTTATTCAGATAAATTATTATTCAGTACGAACTTTTCTGTTACCTCAAAATTATTATTTTAATATGTTTTTGGATATTTGTGTAATATGGACATTGGAACTGTTTTTAATTTGGGTTTTATTAAATGCATGCATCTATGAAGTTACTTTCGGATTTTTAATTAATTATCGGAACATCGTTCAAAAGATTGAGTTTTATTTTAATCGGAATATTTGTTGAGTTTTACTTATTTAATCGATTCTTTTGAATTACAAAATATTTTAACCTAAATTGTTTCTTGAGGGACAAGTTTCTAATCGATACTTCCTAGATCCGACCCATTTCTTCTGGGCTGGGTTTAGGGGGTTACATGAGTTTTGACTTTGTGCTTTGGCCTTGTAGCAATGCTCCCCCTACAAACAAAGATATTAAACTTTTGTTTTTGGTACCCAAATCATTTTGGGTCCACGAGTGTTAGCTCCCAATAACTTGGTTCCCTTAGGAATCCAAGGTGACATAACAACAATATTATTAGATTTTACAAGTTCCTTAGGAACCCATACACTTCTAATCCTTTTAGTTCTACTATGTCTAGGAGAGCTACTTTGTTTGTAGTTATTAGTCTTTTTCTTATGTTGGTTTGTTTTAGAAGTTTCACCTATTTCATGCTTCACACTACCAACATTTTTAAAAGACTCTTTGAGCTTGTTAAGCTCATCTAACACCTTCTGGTGTTCACTATTACATTGAGAAATAAGATTATTAAGGTCAAAATTTTCATCTTGGAAGAATTTTAGTTTATCTTTCAACCCTAAAATCTTTTTCTCAAATTTTAAATTAGCTTGAGAAAGAGAGTCATTTTTATCTTTTAATTCTGAAATAATTTTCTTATTCCTAATGACCGACTCCTTGTATTTCTCAACTAATTCATCATAGACCTCTTGCAACTCATCATTTGCATCATTTAATTCGTCATATGTAAAATCTAAAGATGATGAGTTAGAGGTTACCATGGAGGAATCTTTCTCAAGTGCCATGAGGGAAAGGTTGGCCACTTCTTGTTCGTCATCCTCGGATGACTCCTCATCACTCCAAGTAGAAAGCTTGGCTTTAAGCTTATTCTACTCAAAGCCTTTCTTCTTGAGTTGAGGGCACTCCGAATGTTTGTGGCGGGGTTTATTGCACTCGAAGCAAATGATTTGATCCCTTGCTTCTTCTTTGTTTTTACCTTTGAAGTCCATCTTTCTTTGAATTTTTCTTCCACGGTTGGACCTCATGAATCGAGAGAACTTCTTGGCTATAGGGATGGGCACGGGTTGGGTTTTTGGCCCACCCGAACCTGACCCAAAACTAATTATCCTAAAACCGACCCCGACTCGATCCAATTATTTAAAAAACTCAACCCGACCCGACCCAAAAATAAATATTCTAAACCCGACCTATAGAAAAAAATTAATTTTAGGGACCTAATTGTAAAAAAATAATTTTAAGAGGCATAATTATAAAAAATAATAATTTTAAGGACTAAAATGTAAATAAAAAATTAATTTTAAGGACCTAATTATAAAAAAAAATATATAAAGAGAGGGTATTATTACAAATATCCCTAAAAATTTAGGGGAAAATTACACTATTAGTCCCGGGTCGGGTCGGCTCGGATTTTTCACCCTAAAACTCGAACCCGACCCGACCTGAACCCGATTTTTTTCATAAAAATACCCGACCCGATCGAGCCGAGTCGGGTCAGAAACCGTCGGGTCCAGGTACCGTGCCTATCCCTACTTGGCTATCATAGCCAATTCTTCAAGGTCATCCTCGTCACTAGAAGAGCTTTCATCAAGTAGTAAAGCTTTGAGAGCTATTCCCATTTTATTATTCTTTTCAACTTCTAGCTTCTCTACTCTCTTCTCTCCCTTCTTCTTCTCTTCTTCCCTTTATTACTTCATAATCTCATGAGTGAGGAGAGAACCCACTAGTTCATCAAGCTTTAGAGTCTTCAAATTTTTGACCTCTATGATGGCGGTTCTCTTCCCATCCCAAGATTCGGGAAGTGAGTAAAGTAGCTTTCGAACAAGCTTGTCTTCCGGAATCGTCTCTCCAAATGTTTTGAGCCCATTGACAATGGTTGAGAAGCGATCAAACATCTTGGACACCGTTTCTTCGGATTCCATCTTGAAATTCTCATAGCTAAGATTGAGAATTTCAATCTTGGTTTCCTTCACATCATTGGTTCCTTCATAGGTGGTCTCAAGAGTATCCCATACTTCCTTGGCACTCTCAATGGATGAGACTTTGGAATAGATGTCGGGTCCAAAGGAGCAAAAGAGCATGTGAAGAGCTTTGTCATTTATTCGAATCTTCTTCCTTTCATCTTCACTCATCTCTATATTTTTCTTCAAGACCATCTTTCCTTCATTGTCTTGCTTCAATTGAATGTAAGGATCATCTTCAATAACATCCCACACCAAATAATCATTGGACTTGATGAAGAGGCGCATCTTATTCTACCAAAAGGGATAGTTGTCACCATTAAAGAATGGTGCCTTTGTAATAAATTGTGACTCATACATACTTGAACTGGAGGTAGAAGCCATGGCTTGAATTTTTGTTGATCTCACTCTTCCTAGGAACTCCTCTTGTGGTTGTGAATCCTTCAAAGAGGTAGGCTCCGATACCAATTATTGAGTGGATCGATTGAATGATCAAGACGAAGAGGGAGGTGGATTGGGATTTAAAAACTTTGTGTAGTGAAAGGGCAATCTAAAAATGAAGAACAAAGGATTTTATAGTGGTTCAAGTTCCAAATGAACTTTACATCCACTACCTTAGCTACCACTAAGGATTTCAACAATTCACTATTTGTTCTTCCCCTTTTCAAGGCTTAGAAGGTAACCTTTACACAACCGGTCAAATTTTCTACCCAAAATTTGACCAAACCCTCACAAATAATCAAAGAAGAAATTGGACAAGAAGTATATCTCTCAAATACAAATGTGTCCCTTGAAGTACAACACTCAACCCAAATTTGAAGATAGAATAAGAATTGGATACAACAAAATTTGAGAATTACAAGAGATTGGAAATTAGACACACTTGAGGTTGGATTTTTGCTTGAATGTTTGTCTTTAATGCAATAGTTGTTGCTGGTCTTCAAAGAGCTTCAATTTATACCTCCTCTATCAATTCTAGTCGTTTGGGTGGTTGGGGAATTGAATAGAGCAGTTGGGACCCTCTCTTTCCACCATAAATGCACTTCTGCAGCTATCTGTATCGGTACAGGGGGAGCCGTATCGATACCTGTCTCAAAAAAGAAAGAGCCATTGTACATAATAAATAGGGGGTATCGAAACGTGCGTAGGCGTATCGATACAGGACAGGGAGTGTATCGAAACAGATAAGACTGTATTGATACCTTTTTCTCAACTTAGCTCACTGGAAGTTTCTGTTTCGATACGAGGGTTTACCGTATCGATACGGGTCAACTGCCATTTTAAATGTTGGTTACCTAACAACTGACACCAACGGTCGAGAGCATTTAAAACAATTCGAATTAAAAATTCAATTAAAACCGTATCGATACGGGTGAAGCTGTAATCCCCTCGTCCCGGTCTGGCCGGATGACCGGTCCGAGTGGGCCACACAGGGAAAACCGAAGCGAAACCCGTTAAGGTTCCCCCTCGGTTAACGACCCTAAAAAACAATTTCTTTTTATTTATCTTGTCTAAATGCATTACCATTACCTATGTGAAACACGTCAGCAGAAACAAAAGCAATACAAGGACCAACTATTCAAGACATCATTCTTAAAACAGCCCATTTACTGTAATTATGCAGGCCGTATCGATACACTTGTCAAGGGTATCGCTACGCCTTGACCAAAGTCAACACTCAAGGGTCAACACAGGAAGATCGTATCGATACACTTGTTAAGGGTATTGATACACCCTTCCCAGTCAACATCTCGTGGTCAACGAGATAAACTCGTACCGATACACTAACCCACCGTATCGATACGGTAACATCTCACCAAAATCTCAGAATTCCAGTGAGCAAAAACTGTATCGATACCCCCCGTGTATCGATACGCCCAACCAAACTTGAGCCCTGAAGGCAAGGTCGTATCTATACGGCCCTCAGGCGTACCGATACGCCCTGCACTGCAAGACTCCCAAACTCAGCAAAAACGTGCAAGACTCGAACCTAGATGCAATTTAGGACTTCCCTAGACCCAAACAAGCATTCATACAACATTTACAAATAATTATTTAGCCATACAAGCATCCAACATGTACATACATCAAGGAAATCATGCAATTGATCAAAGATGACATTCAAGCATTCAAAGTCTCATACTACAACACTCAAACACTGTTGAGTGGATCGCAAGATCGATATTGACCAAGAGGGGGGTGAATTGGAAATTTAAAGTTTTGTGGTGGAAATTTGCAAATTAAAAATGATGGACAAGAGATTTAGAGTGGTTCAAGTTCCAAATGAACTCTACATCCACTACCTTAGCTTCACTAAGGATTTGCAACAATTCCACTAAATTGCTCTTCCCCTTTTCTACGACAAGGAGGCAACCCTTTACAATTTCGGTTGATTTTTCAACCCAAAAATCAACCCAATCCTCACACAAGTGAACAAAGAAATTTGAAGGCTAATAAGGTATCTCTCAATACAAATGATAGCCCCAATACAAGCACTCAACCCAATTTTACAAAGTATGAATGAAGATTACAATTGGGAATTCTAGACAAATAGGAATTTTGGCACAATTGCTTGGATTTGATGAATAAGTGTTTTCTTGATGATCAATAGTTGTTGTTGTAGCTTTTGGATGTGTCTTTTATACCTCTTCATTGATTTCTAGCCGTTTGGGTGGTTGGGAACATAAATGGAGCCGTTGGAACCCTCTCTTACCACCATAAATGCACTTCTGCAGCTACCGATATCGATACGCGGGAAGGGGTATCGGTACCTGTCTCAGAAAAGAAAGAGTCGTTGTGTGCATTTAATAAGGGGTATCGATACGCACGTAGGCGTATCGGTACTGGGTATCGAAACGGAAAAGGTCGTATCGATACTATTTTCTGAACTTAGCTCACTGTCCAACACCGTATCGGTACGAGGGTTTGGTGTATCGATACAGGTCAACAAACTTTTAAAGTTTGGTTACCAACCAACTGACACCAACGGTCATATTTTTAAACCGACTTAACTTTTAAAAATCATAAGGGTCGTATCAATACTAGGGTTTGCCGTATCGGTACGATATTCAAACTCTTTGAATTTTAACACAGGACAGTATCGATACGAGGGTTTGGGGTATCGATACTGGTTCCGACAGTAACCAGGTTTGGTAAAATGGTATCGATACGCTTGGTGCTGTATCGATACGCCTGGACGATTTTCAATGGTTTTGCCTTGGAACACTTAGAAAATATTTTGAGTTTGAGTTTTATAAATCAGTTTCAAAGTGTTGGTGTTTTAAAACTTATTAAGGGACTTAAAAAATAATTTTATGTTTTACAAAATGATCCTTAAGGATTTAATTATATCAAAATCAAACATAGGTTTTACAATCTCCCCCTTTTTGATATAACAAAACTAAAACTTAAAATTTTTGAAAACCTTTATAAAGTTAACTCCCCCTTAATATAAGCTTGGTAACCTTTGAATTAAAATCAAAATATTTTAAAGTGTGAGCTAGTTTCTTCTCCCCCTTTTTGTTAGATCAAAAAATCTTTGAGACAGTTAAGTGCATAAAGAAATCAAAGGTATAATAAGCAACATAGATATTATTCATTAAAGCAACATACTTAAAATCCAAACAAAGGCAAAATAGAAATCAAAGCATAGGTTTTAATCCTAAAACAACCTTAATCCTAAAAATATAAAATCCTAAATGATATGCATGACAAACAAGAGAAAGCGTCTAAGCATCGTCTTCTTCGTCTTCATCATCATCTCCCAAAGGCTCATTAGTGCGCATACTATTACGCCACTCATCATGGAAAGCGGCAATGGAGATATTCAAGGAATTGTGCCCACTTTCAAGAGATGTGAGGCGATTCTCCAAACCCGTCATCCTAGTATCAAAAGTAGTTTCCATTGAAGTGAGACGAGTATTCATGTCCGTACGTAACCCGGTAAATTGCTTATTGAGATAGGTCATGAGAGTATCCATGTTGGGTTGTTGGACTTGAGGAGCTTGAGGAGCTTGAGCCTCTTCATACATAGCGGCGACTTCCGGTGGTAACTCGGCAACACGTATCCATTCACCATTAACATAAGAGAACTTTGCCCGAGCAAGAGATCGCTCATCAATGGGATCGGTGAGAGGAGTTGGAATGTCATATGAGCAATCAATATCCTTTTTAGCAAAGAAATAGCTCAAAGCCGAATCGTATGTGAAGGAGGTGACATGAGGAGTGTGACGATTTTGAACGAGGTAGACGATCTCTGCGAACATGAGTCGAACTAGATTTGGTCGCTTGGCTTCACGGAAGCACCGAATCCAAAAATCATCCACTTGACGGATGGTGGAATATATTCCTCCGGAAGGACGAAACCACCACGACACCATCAAATGTAGAATTCGGTCGTGAGCATTAAGGGCGGTGATGGATCCGCTAAGAACATGCATCATACCATGCTCATCATCGAGACCTTCATCATCCAACTTAAAAACCTCACAAATAGACTTGACATCAAGGATTATTTTCTTTCCCATAAGATAAGAGCTAATTGCAACCACTTCCCCATTACGACTAATACATCTTGCATTAGCATAGAAAATCAAAACCAAGAGGCGATAGAAAAAACCGGGAATAGAGAGAAAATTCATGAAATTCCAACGATGAAGCAATGGGAGGTATTCAAACTTGAAACGCTCCAAATTGAGAAAAGGGATGGATATTACCCTTTCGGCACGGATCTTGTAATTCTCATATTGACGAAAGTGATTGAGACCCGAATTGCCTTCAAAAGATTGCTCATAGATGGTTGAGTAATTAGGACGAGCAATCGCTCCAATGGTGGAAGATTCACCGGCTTGATTAACCCTTGGGCGCTTCCTCGATGGATCTTTTGGTGTCATGATCTAAAAAAGAATTTAAGCAAGGGAGATTTCTTCAATTTGAGTAAAAATCAAGGTAAAAGGAATTTAAAAGGAAATTTTTAAGAGAAATTTTGAAAAGAAAATTTTAAAAGAAAATTTCAAGAAAAAGTTTGAAGAAAAGCAAAGTTTGAAAAAAAAATTAAAACAACAAAAACAAAAAAAAAATTGAAAAGAGAAAGAGGGAGATTACCTTGATAGAAACTTGAAGATTTTGAAGAGAACTAGCACAAAGATGAGAAAGAGAGCACAAAGCCTTTCTTGATTCAAAAACTCTTTTAGGTTTGAGTTGAGATGTGAAAAATATGAAGGAGGAAGTGCCTTTTTATAGGCAAAAACGGCTAGGGTTAATTAGGTTTTGAAAAGTTTGAATTTGGGTAAAAGTTGAACTCATTAAAAGCTAATTAAAGCCATCAGCGCAGTCGAGTATCGATACGCCCGTTGGGGTATCGATACGGGGATATAGATGTCTTTTTGCAAATCTGCCCGTTGGAAAAGTCGTATCGAAACGGAGGGGACCGTATCGAAACGACCCGTATCGATACGGTATGAATCGTATCGATACGCGTGAAGCGAAGAGACTTCTGGGAAACGGAATGAAGAACAGGTATCGATACGCGTAGATTAGTATCGATATTGTATGCCCAGAAATGCATATTTGGTTCAAAGAACAACCAAAGGCTCGAACCTAACCTCTCCTATGAGTATGCAAATGATGTATGAGCAGTTCTAAGCATATTTTAACAGAAACATACTCCCCCTAACTATAGGCATGGAAGAAATTGGGAGTTTAAACATATAAACATGACATTTCAAAAAATCAAGCATATTTAAGCACAAAAGAGGTCCTAAAAGGTCAAGATAGGCTAGCTAGACCTAACTCTCTCCTAAGGGACCAAAAACGCTCTTTGTCTAAGGGTTTTGTAAATATGTCCGCTAATTGATTCAAGGTGTCTACATACTCTATAACAACATCTTCCTTAAGGACATGATCTCTAATGAAATGATGCCTTATTTCAATATGTTTGGTTCTAGAGTGTTGGATGGGATTTTTAGTTAAACATATTGCACTAGTGTTGTCACATTTTAGGGGTATGGTTCCAACTTTGATTCCATAATCTAAGAGTTGTTGCTTCATCCAAAGGACTTGAGCACAACAACTCCCTAAGGATATGTACTCGGCTTCGGTGGTAGATAAGGCTACACTATTTTGTTTCTTAGAGAACCAAGATATGAGCATACTACCTAAGAATTGGTAAGTTCCCGAAGTACTTTTCCTATCAATTTTGCAACCCCCATAATCCGCATCCGAGAAAGCATGAAGGTTGAAGGTAGAGTCTCTAGGGTACCAAAGACCTAAACAAGGAGTGTCTCTAAGATACCTAAAGATCCTCTTAACGGCTATAAGGTGAAACTCTCTAGGACTAGCTTGAAACCTAGCACACAAGCAAACACTAAACAAGATATCTGGTCTACTTGCGGTAAGGTAAAGCAATGATTCAATCATAGAACGATAAAGCTTAGAGTCAACACACTTACCTCCTTCATCTTTGTCAAGCTTTGTAGATGAGCTCATAGGAGTGGCTTGAGGCTTTGCATTCTCCAAGCCAAACTTCTTGAGCATATCCTTTATGTATTTTGCTTGGTTGATGAAGGTGCCATTCTTCTTTTGCTTGATTTGGAGTCCCAAAAAGAATTAGAGCTCCCCCATCATGCTCATCTCAAATTCACCTTGCATTAACTTAGCAAACTCTTGACAATGACATTCATTAGTAGAACCAAAAATAATATCATCAACATAAATTTGAACTACTAAGATGTCATTTTTATACATTTTTATGAAAAGTGTAGTGTCCACCTTACCTTTTTCAAATCCTTTTTCAATCAAAAAATTTGAAAGCCTTTCATACCAAGCTCTAGGAGCTTGTTTTAAACCATAAAGAGCTTTGGTAAGTTTGAAAACATGATTTGGAAATTTTGAATCTTCAAAACCCGGTGGTTGTTCCACATACACTTCTTCATTTATAAAACCATTTAAAAATGCGCTTTTAACATCCATTTGAAAAAGCTTGAAATTATGATAACATGCATATGCAAGCAACATCCTAATGGCTTCCATTCTAGCTACGGGTGCATAGGTTTCATCAAAATCTATTCCCTCTTCTTGAGTGTAACCTTGTGTTACAAGTCTAGCTTTATTTCTCACAATGTTACCACTCTCATCTAGTTTGTTCCTAAAGACCCATTTAGTTCCTATTGTAGATTGATTACTAGGCCTATCAACTAATGTCCATACATTACTTCTCTCAAATTGATTTAACTCTTCTTGCATAGTCATAATCCAAAAATCATCTTTCAATGCTTCTTTTATATTCTTAGGCTCTATGCATGAGATAAATGCAACATGGTTCATTAATTTAAGAGAAGAACGAGTGGTTACCCCTTGGATGGATCACCCAAGATTTCACCATCTTTGACATAGTTCAACTCCCTTGGGTAGCTCACTTCCTTTTCCTCAATAGCCAAGTCCTTCAAGGCTTCAAGAGGTGGATCTTGTGTGTCTTCTTATTTTGTTGGAATCTCATCCTCCTTTGAAGTTTGACCTCCATCAAAGGCATTTATGATCCCTACATCATCATCATCACAAGAATCCTTCATAGGAAGGAGGTTTTCATCGAATACAACATGAATAGATTCTTCTACTACTAAAGTTCTTTTGTTAAATACTAGATAGGCTTTAGAGGTTAAAGAGTAACCTATAAAAATGGCTTCATCACTTTTTGCATCAAATTTACCTAAGTTGTCTTTTCCATTATTTAAAACAAAACACTTGCACCCAAAAGGGTGGAAATATCTAATGTTAGGCTTTTTGGATTTTAAAATCTCATAAGGTGTTTTCTTTAAAATTGGCCTAATCATTACTCGATTTACAATATAACAAGCGGTGTTTGTGGCTTCCGCCCAAAAATATTTAGGTAAATTGTTTTCACAAAGCATAGTTCTAGCCATTTCTTGTAAAGTTCTATTTTTCCTCTCAACTACCCCATTTTGTTGAGGAGTTCGAGGAGCCGAAAAATTATGGCTAATACCATTTTCATTTAAAAAATCTTCAAACCCTAAATTTTGAAACTCGGTTCCATGATCACTCCTAATATGTGAAATTTTAAGTTCAAGATCATTTTGGGTTAATTTTGAAAATGTGATGATTTTTCCAAAGCCTCATCTTTAGTACTTAAAAAGAGAACCCAAGTAAATCTAGAAAAATCATCAACTAGCACAAAAGCATAAGATTTACCACCCAAGCTCATAGTTCTAATTGGCCCAAATAAATCCATGTGAATTAGTTGTAAACATCTACTAGTGGAAACATCATTAATGGATTTAAAGGAAGACTTATGTTGTTTACCCTTTGAGCATGCATCACAAATTTTATCATTTGAAAATTTTATTTTGGGTAAACATCTAACTAGATTTAGAGAGACTAGTTTTTCTAAAACACTTATGCTAGCATGTCCTAGCTTCCTATGCCACAACCATGCATCATTTTCATTTTGAGCAACTAAGCATGCATGAGCTGTATGTATGTCATCTAAATGCACCATGTATATGTTTCCTATGCGATGACCTATGAGCATAATATTATTAGATTTTATGTCTACAATTTTGCATCCATTTTTATCAAATAAAACATTAAATCCTTTATCACACAATTGACTTAAGCTCAATAAATTGTGTTTAAGACCATCGACATATAAGACATTTTCAATGAGAATGGTAGAGTGATTACCTATGGAGCCAATACCTTTAATGTGGCCTTTGGAGTTGTCACCAAATGTTACTACTCCACTTTTTGGCTTTATATCCACGAATCGACTCTTGTCTCCGGTCATGTGCCTCGAGCATCCACTATCAAGGTACCATGAGTTTTGACTTTGTGCCTTGGCCTTGTAGCAATGCTCCCCCTACAAACAAAGATATTAAACTTTGGTTTTTGGTACCCAAATCATTTTGGGTCCATGAGTGTTAGCTCCCAAAACCTTGGTTCCCTTAGGAATCCAAGATGACATAGCAATGATATTATTAGATTTTACAAGTTCCTTAGGAACCCATACACTTCTAATTCTTTTAGCTCTACTATGTCTAGGGTAGCTACCTTGTTTGTAGTAATTAGTCTTTTTCTTAGGTTGGTGTGTTCTAGAGGATTCTCCTACTTCATACTTGACACTACCAACATTTTTTAAAGACTTTTTGAGCTCATTTAGCTCACCCAACACCTTTTGGTGTTCACTATTACATTGAGATAAAAGGTTATTAAGATCAACATTTTCATCTTGGAAGAACTTTAGCTCATCTTTTAATCCTAATATCTTTTTCTCAAATATTGAATTAGCTTGAGTGAGTGAGTCATTTTTCTCATTTAGTTCTAAAATGATTTTCTTGTTTTTAATGACCGACTCTTTAAACTTCTCAACTAATTCATTATATACCTCTTGTAACTCATCATATGCATCATTTAACTCTTCATATGAAAAATCTAAAGTAGATGAGTTAGAGGTTACCAAGGAGGAATCTTCCTCAAGTGCCATGAGACAAAGATTAGCCACTTCTTGTTCGTCATCCTCCGATGAGTCCTTATCACTCCAAGTAGCAAGCTTGGTTTTGAGTCTCTTCTTCTTCTCAAAGCCCTTCTTCTTGAGTTGAGGGCACTCCGAACGGATGTGGCCAGGTTGTTTGCACTCAAAGAAAATGATAGGATCCTTTCCTTCTTCTTTGTTCTTCCCTTTGAAGTCCATCTTTCTTTGGATTTTTCTTCCCCGGTTGGACCTCATGAAGCGTGAGAACCGTTTGGCTATCATATCCAATTCTTCAAGTTCATCCTCCTCACAAGATGAGCTCTCATCATGTTGTGAAGCTTTAGCCTTGAGAGCTATTCCCATCTTCTTCTTCTTCTCAACCTCAAGCTTCTCTATCCTTTTCTCTTCTTTCTTCTTCTCATCTTCCCTTCCTTGCTTCATGATCTCATGAGTAAGGAGAGAACCCACAAGCTCATCAAGCTTTAATGTCTTCAAGTTCTTTGCTTCGATGATAGCGGTTCTCTTCCCATCCCAAGATTCAGGAAGTGAATAGAGTAGCTTCCGGACAAGCTTGTCTTCCGGTATGATCTCTCCAAAGTCCTTTAGACCATTGACAATCGTGGAGAATCTATCAAACATCTTTGACACCGTCTCATCGGGCTCCATCTTGAAATTTTCATAGCTAAGATTGAGAATCCCAATCTTGGTTTCTTTAACATCATTGGTGCCTTCATAAGTGGTCTCAAGAGTGTCCCACACTTCCTTGGCACTTTCAATTGACGAGACCTTTGAGTAGATGTCCGGACCGAAAGCACAAAATAGCATGTATAGAGCTTTATCATTAACTTGAATCTTTTTCCTCTCCTCTTCACTCATCTCCACTTGCTTCTTTAACACCATCTTGCCTTCACCGTCTTGCTTCAATGGTATGTATGGCCCATCCTCAATGACATCCCACACAAGATAGTCACTTGACTTGATGAATAGACGCATTTTATTCTTCCAAAAAGAATAGTTATCACCGTTGAAGAAGGGAGGCTTTGTGGTCGATTGTGACTCGTACATGCCGGAACCGAAGGTAGAAGTCATCTCTTGATATTTTGATGATCACACTCTTCCAAGGATCTCCTCTTGTGGTTGTTAATCCTCAAAGAGTTAAGCTATGATACCAATTGTTGAGTGGATCGCAAGATCGATATTGACCAAGAGGGGGTGAATTGAAAATTTAAAGTTTTGTGGTGGAAATTTGCAAATTAAAAATGATGGACAAGAGATTTAGAGTGGTTCAAGTTCCAAATGAACTCTAAATCCACTACCTTAGCTTCACTAAGGATTTGCAACAATTCCACTAAATTGCTCTTCCCCTTTTCTACGACAAGGAGGCAACCCTTTACAATTTCGGTTGATTTTTCTACCCAAAAATCAACCCAATCCTCACACAAGTGAACAAAGAAATTTGAAGGCTAATAAGGTATCTCTCAATACAAATGATAGCCCCAATACAAGCACTCAACCCAATTTTACAAAGTATGAAAGAAGATTACAATTGGGAATTCTAGACAAATAGGAATTTTGGCACAATTGCTTGGATTTGATGAATAAGTGTTTTCTTGATGATCAATAGTTGTTGCTGTAGCTTTTGGATTTGTCTTTTATACCTCTTCATTGATTTCTAGCCGTTTGGGTGGTTGGGAACATAAATGGAGCCGTTGGAACCCTCTCTTACCACCATAAATGCACTTCTGCAGCTACCGGTATCGGTATGCGGGAAGGGGTATCGGTACCTGTCTCAGAAAAGAAAGAGCCGTTGTGTGCATTTAATAAGGGGTATCGATACGCACGTGGGCGTATCGGTACTGGGTATCGAAACGGCAAAGGTCGTATCGATACTATTTTCTGAACTTAGCTCACTGTCCACAACCGTATCGGTACGAGGGTTTGGCGTATCGATACGGGTCAACGAACTTTTAAAGTTTGGTTACCAACCAACTGACACCAACGGTCATATTTTTAAACCGACTTAACTTTTAAAAATCATAAGGGTCATATCGATACTAGGGTTTGCCGTATCGGTACGATATTCAAACTCTTTGAATTTTAACACAAGGCAGTATCGATACGAGGGTTTGGGGTATCGATACTGGTTCCGACAGTAACAAAGTTTGGTAAAATGGTATCGATACGCTTGGTGCTGTATCGATACGCCTGGACGATTTTCAATGGTTTTGCCTTGGAACACTTAGAAAATATTTTGAGTTTGAGTTTTATAAATCAGTTTCAAAGTGTTGGTGTTTTAAAACTTATTAAGGGACTTAAAAAATAATTTTAAGTTTTACAAGATGATCCTTAAGGATTTAATTATATCAAAATCAAACATAGGTTTTACAAACACAAAGGCAACCTCAAAAGGCGCATAGCCAACATTCATGGTGAGCAATTAGGACATGGTTTTACAATTCAAACATGGTATCCACGAGCCATACAAAAGCAACATAACAAGGAGTCTAAACATGCTCCTAACAACCAACAATATCCATCAAAATAACACGAATCCCATTGCTTAGCTATTACATGTTCAAACATTAAAACTCATACTTGATGTACTCAAAGCCAACAACCACACTTGGAGGCCCTCCACTTGCGCTAGCAACCCACGAACTAAGGATCTGCAATGTTGAACAAAGAGAGCTTAAGCAATGATGCTTAGTGAGGGTAAGCTCTTAAAAACAAACCTCAACATTGCAGGGACCGAGCACGATCTTAGCCAAGGCAAAAACACATAATTACCAAGGATCCACAAGAGCCACAAGATAAAGATGCATGAACAATATCCAAATAAAAGCCATGCTCATAAGCTTTATCCCACAACACACGTAATCACGTATAGACATCCAAATAAGAATCACATATCACCACACGTTGATACACATATCAATCAACATTGGCACCTAGCTATGACCCGAATACGCGGATAAACACGTTGGAATTCACATCCAACAACCACATTACCTCACAGTGGGATTACACTCATCACCGGTCTCGCGGAGGGGATTCCACTCATCCTCACGCACCGTCGATGGGATTCCACTCATTATCGACTATATTTATAAATACAATTTCCGGGCGAACCCGTACTCCTCCTTGGTGACTCAACGCCACCAAGGCCACGCGCGACTTTTGACTCATTTGTATACACTAACATCCTAATGATCGATCATTTGTACTCAAGCATACTAGTGCCAACATTTTACTCATTCCACAATACTCATTTCAATCAATTCCGTGCTTAGCACTTACTCACCATGAACACAATCACGAACCATTACCATGCATGCCTTAAGCACCATAAATCATGCCTCATCCCACATGTATACACAATATACATAAATCAATCATATCACAAGTCATACGAGGCATACACTCTAGGTGGGTCTACCAAGCCCAACCTAGTCCACCTACTCGAACCAATCATTTAAAAACCATGTAAAACGTATAACCACTCACCTAAGCTTCCAAGCTCCAAGCCAAGCAAGCAACCACTCTCACAATCCCGGATTTCTTCCCGAAGCTTCTCCAACACAAAATCCCGATTCTAAACAACCTCAAACACATTTCAAACAATTCCAAATCAGCCCAACATCAAAAGACCAACCCGGAACACAATTCAAATTCAATTTTCAACATTGCAAGCCATGAACAAACCCCAATATTTGTAATCTCGGACAGCCCCAAAACCATGCCCAAAAACCATGTTTCCAACATCCATAGCACCCACAAATGATCCCAATTCAACCCCTATCCATAGTACTATCAAAAGCCTATCAAATTCCACCTAAAACAACCCCTAAAACTCAACCAAAACCCTTCAAAAATCTCATTTTTACCCAAATCTGAAAATTGCTCAAAATCATTCAAAATTCACATATGTTGTACCATTTGGCTTATATACATCATAACTAACCTTATTAAATCAAAACATTAAGGTTAACAACCTAAAGACACCATTTTTAATCTAATCCTTTGAAACCCCAATTTTCAAAACTTCAATGAAAATGCAAATAAATGGTACTTTTAGAAAGAGGAAGTTGAGGAGAACTAAAAGACGTTGTTACCTTTCAAAAAGGAGCTGAAATGAGTGAGCTTTTTGATGGAATGGTGATAGAGGAGGAAGAGCTCTATTTCACGTTGAAAAATGGGGAGGAAGAGAGTGAATAGTGGTTATTTGTGAAAAGGGGGATTTAAATTGAAAGATGGGTAAATTACCAAAAGGCCATTAATGAATGGTTTAGGGTTATTCTCTTGTTCTTTAAAAAAACTCTTCAACTTGTAATTTAATCAAGGCAAAATGACAAAAGATGCCCCCAACGTTTGCATGTTTTGTCATTTGGCCCCCTATTCTTTTTTTTGGTTCAAATATGCCCCCAACGTTTGCTTGTTTTGTCATTTGGCCCCCTATTTTTTCTTTTGGTCCAAATATGCCCCCAACGTTTCATTCGTAGTCCAAATATGCTCATGCTGGATGTAAACTGTCAATCAACTGACGGTCAACGACTTATAAAAAATTTTGACGTGCCATCAGCATATCTTAATACGTGGCAAGTTCAGTCAGCATCAGCTGTTGAACGTTAGTTGACTAACAGTTTCCATCTAACGAGGGCATATTTGGACCAAATTGAAACGTTGGGGGCATATTTAGACTAAGAATGAAACATTGGGGGCATATTTGGACTAAAAGAAAGAATATAGGGCCAAATGACAAAACAAGCAAACGTTGGGGGCATATTTGGACCAAAAAAAAGAATAGGGGGCCAAATGACAAAACATGCAAACGTTGGGGGCATCTTTTGTCATTTTTGCCTTTAATCAATTTGGTCTCGTTTCAATTATTTATTTTGAAACTCGAAATTTTAAAGGATCATTTTAACTATAAACCCGAGCCCAAATAATATTAAAATATTATTTTCACCTAACCCCTAAACCCGGGTGTTACAACTCTCCCCCACTTAAGGAATTTCGTCCCCGAAATTACCTGGCGGAAACAAATACGGAAACTGCTCAACCATATCCGCATTACTCTCCCACGTGGCCTCTTCCACGCCTCTATGTCTCCACAACACCTTGACCAACTCTATGGTCTTGCAACGCAACACCTTGCTATCAGAAGCAAGTATCTCAACGGGTTCTTCATCATAAGACAAATCCGGATTTAACTCTATCTCCTCAACGGGCATAACATGAGAAGGATCCGATCTATATCTCCTAAGCATAGACACATGAAAGACATCATGGACCTTCTCTAACTCAGAAGGTAACCTCAAGCGATAAGCTACAGGCCCAATCCGCTCAACTATCTCATACGGACCAATGAACCTCGAACTCAACTTGCCCTTTCGGCCAAATCTCATTACCTTCTTCCACGGAGATACTTTTAGAAATACTTTCTCACCCACGGAGTACTCAATCTCTTTCCTCTTCGATTCCGCATAAGACTTCTGACGATCGGAAGCTGCTTTCAAACGGTCACAAATCAACTTCACCTTGTTGGTAGTCCCTTTAAGCAAATCCGGCATAGGTAACAATCTCTGACCTGTTTCAGCCCAACAAATCAGAGTCCTACATCGTCTACCATACAAAGCCTCATAGGGAGTCATCTGAATACTAGACTGATAACTGTTGTTGTAAGCAAACTCAACTAACGGTAAGTGCTTCTCCCAAGAACCCTGGAAGTCAATCACACAACAATGAAGCATATCCTCTAAAATCTGTATCACTCGCTCTGACTGCCCATCGGACTGCGGATGATAAGACGTGCTGAAATGCAAACGGCTACCTAGAGCACTATGCAAGCAACCCAGAATCTCGAAGTAAATCTAGGACCCATATCTGAAACAATAGACTTCGGAACTCCACGAAGTCTCAAAATCTCACGGATGTACAAGTTTGCCAACTTGTCTAAGGAATCCGTAGTGTTCACTGCTAAGAAGTGAGCACACTTAGTGAACCTATCAACAATCACCCAGACTGAATTCTTCTTCAAAGGAGACAAAGGCAACCCCGACACAAAATCCATGGTGATCCTCTCCCATTTCCATTCTGGAATCTTCAAAGGCTGTAACAAACCTGAAGGGACCTGATGTTCTGCCTTCACTCTCTGACAAACCATACAACGGCTCACATACTCGGCTACATCTCTCTTCAAACCAACCCAAAAGTAATCATTCTTCAAATCTCGGTACATCTTGGTACTACCCGAATGCATAGAAAAGGGACTCGAATGTGCTTCACTCAGAATCTGACATCTCAACTCAACATCTTCTGGTACAACAATTCTACCTTTAAAGCACAACAAGTTCTCACCACTGAAACTGTACTCGGTCGGTCTTCCTTCGGCTATGTCCTGAACATGAGGAACTAAACTCACATCTTGCAACTACTTCTCTCTAATCAACTGAATCAAAGAAGGTTTCACTTGCAACTCGGTGATCAACCCACCATCATCGGACACACTCAATCTAGCAAACATAGCTCTCAACTCAACGACCACTTTTCTACTCAAAGCATCGGCTACTGCATTTGCTTTACCCGGATGGTATACAATGGTTAAATCATAATCTTTTAGCAACTCTAGCCATCTTCTTTGTCTCAAGTTCAATTTTTTCTGTGTCATCAAATACTTCAAGCTCTTGTGATCGGTGTAAACTATACACTTCTCACCATACAAATAATGACGTCAAATCTTCAGTGCAAAAACAACTGCGGCTAACTCTATATCATGAGTAGGGTAGTTCTTCTCATGAATCTTCAACCGTCTAGAAGCATAAGCAACAACTCTTCTTTCTTGCATCAAAACACATCCTAAACCTACGTAAGAAGCATCACTATAAATCACAAACTCCTTACCTAAAACAGGTTGCACTAACATTGGGCATTTGTCAAGGCTTCTTTCAATTTCTCAAAGGCCTTCTGTCTTGCATCTGACCATTCAAACTTAACTCCTTTTTGCAACAATTTAGTCAAAGGAGCAGCTACTCTAGAGAAACCATCAACAAATCTCCTATAGTAACCGGCTAATCCTAGGAAACTCCTAATCTCGATCACAGACTTAGGTTGTTTCCACTCAACAATAGCCTCAATCTTCGACGGATCAACACGGATACCTTCGGCTGAAACAACATGGCCAAGAAATACAACCTCTCGAATCCAGAACTCACATTTACTAAGCTTCGTATACAACTGATTGCTCAACAATCTCTGTAAAACAAATCTCAAGTGCTCATCATGCTCTTCTTCTATCTTTGAGTACACAAGTATGTCATCAATGAAAACAACTACAAAACGGTCTAGATAGTCTCTAAAAATTCTGTTCATCATGTCCATGAATGCTGCAGGTGCATTCGTGAGCCCAAATGGCATCACAAGAAACTCATAGTGACCATATCTAGTCTTAAAAGCTGTCTTCGGAACATCACACTCTTTCACCTTCAACTGGTAGTACCCGGATCTCAAATCTATCTTCGAGAACACTGAAGCACATCTCAACTGATCAAACAAATCATCTATACGAGGCAACAAATACTTGTTCTTCACAGTCAACTGATTCAACTGTCTATAGTCAATATATATGCGCATACTACCATCTTTCTTTTTCACAAACAACACGGGAGCACCCCAAAGAGAACTACTAGGCCTAATGAAACCACGGTCTAACAATTCTTGCAACTGACTCTTCAATTCTTTCAACTCTTTCGGAGCCATACGATACGGAGCTATCGAAACTAGATTAGACCCTGAAACAGTCTCGATCACAAACTCAACATCTCTGTCAGGAGGTAAACCCGACAACTCTTCAGGAAACACATCCGGAAAGTCACAAACTGTTTTGATATCTTTCGGTCTAGCTTCACTCATATTCGGATTCATAACATAAGCTAAGTAAGCCCCACATCCGGAGTCCATCAACCTATGAGCCTCTAAAGCTGACACCACATTAGACAAGAACTTAATGTTCTCGCCTACTACTACTACCTCGTAGTCATCAGAAAGCTTCAAGGAAATTCTCTTCGTCTCAAAATCCACGCTAGCTCGGTGTTCAACTAACCAGTCCATACCCAAAATAATATCAAAGCCATAAAAAGGAAGTTCCATCATATCAACTGGGAACACATGACCCTGAATCTTCAGTGGACATCTCCTATACATACGTCTAACCACAACTGTCTCACCAAAAGAACTAGTAACATGCATACCTACATCTAAGATCTCAACAGGGATATCTAACTTTTGTGCATGCTTACTCAAAATGTAGGAATGTGTAGAACCCGAATCAACCAAAGAAAGCAAAGACTGTAACTCGAATTACCTGCTATCACATCAGTGTCATTCCTGGCCTCTCTCTAAGCATAAACTCTCGCTGGTCCTCCCGTCTTTGGCTGCACTTCCACGACATGAGAAAGGCTCCTCTGAGCATCTACCCTAGGTGAATCAGCCCTAGGCTGGAAGTAGCCACGACCGCGCCCACGGCCTCTTTAAAAATCATTCGCTCTCGCCGGAGCCTGAGCAATGTTCGGTGCATGTGCCGCCTGATGCGGACAATCCCTCCTAAAGTGGTCCCTCGAACCACAGTTCCAACAAGCATGAAAGTTACCCCAACACTCACCAGCGTGTTGTCTCCCACAACGGGTACACTCGGGCAAACGCCCTCCTCCTCTATGGCCCTGATGACCCCTACCATGCTGGCCACCGCCACGTCTATGGTCAAACTGATGTCCGCCGCCTCTATGCCTCTTAGCATCTCTACCATCAAAGTGGTTATGCCTCTTACCAGAACTAGAACCACCAGATTGTTTGGCCGAACCCAAACTGTGCTCTAAGTCCTTGGCCCTCACGACCAATACATCAAAGTCTGAGTAGTCAGAAGCTAACGTGTACCTCTTAATCTCCTCACTCAACCCATAGCGGAAACGGTTACAGCGTTCCACTTTAGTAGGAACCAAATTTGGAGCATACTGGCTCAAGCAGACGAAACGGATCTCATAGTCAGTCACATAAGCCTCTCCCTAAGTAAGGGCCATAAACTCTCACTTCTTCTCATCTAATTAGTACCTCGGTCCCAAGTACCTCTTCCTGAAAGCGGACTCAAAGAAATCCCAATCAATCTCTGCCTCCGGAACCCCAGTAGTAATGGTGACCCACCAAGTGTAGGCATCACCCTGAAGCAAGGAAATCACACAGCCCAATCTACGTGCGCTCGCACAACCCATCTGAGCCAAGATACGAACTGTCTTCTCCAACCATAACTCCGACCTCTCTGGAGTAGATCCCCTGAACTCTTCGGCCCCCAAGCTACGGAGCCTCTACAAAGGTAGACTAGCATCGTCACACCTAGGCTGAGCTGCAGCCTGAGCTCCCGCAACTGCGGCCTGAAATGCTATCGCTATAGCTTGCACTAGCGGAGTCATATCAATTCCAGCTGGACCTTGGCCACCTTGAGGTCCCTCTTCTCCGGCTCCATCCTTGCCCCTAACTCTAGGCGGAGGAGGTGGTGGTGGTGGAGGTGGTGGAGGAGCGCCAACTCCCGCGGCCACCGGCCCTTCTATGTGAGCCTTCACACCAATCACCGGCTCAACAGGAGCCGCAACCCGTGGTTCCTGACGAACCCCTCTCGGCCTACCCCTCGGCCTAGACATCGCTCTCAAAGATATTAACTACAACCACAACAATAAAACATAGGAAGTTGGGTTAGCAAGGCAAGGCTTCCAAGTGTTCAAGTATGTTCCCTTACTTAAAAATCCCTTTTCCAATGTAATAGTAGTAACGGGACTCTTACACAACATGCTTTTAAACAAACAGTCAACATACTTGTCGCACATGCAATCATACTTACAAAGCAAGCAAACACCGTGCATATCAATCCAAAACTTGAACTTACCTCACTTACTTGCCCAAGGTCTCGGTAACCTTAGGCTCTGATACCAACAAGTGTAACCCCCTCGTCCCAGTCTGGCTGGATGACCGGTCCGAGTGGGCCACACGGGGAAAACCGAAGCGAAACCCGTTAAGGTTCCCCCTCGGTTAACGACCCTAAAAAAATTCTTTTTATTTATCTTGTCTAAATGCATTACCATTACCTATGTGAAACACGTCAGCGGAAACAAAAGCAATACAAGGACCAACTATTCAAGACATCATTCTTAAAACAGCCCATTTACTGTAATTAAGCAGGCTGTATCGATACACTTGTCAAGGGTATCGATACGCCTTGACCAAAGTCAACACTCAAGGGTCAACACAGGAAGACCGTATCGATACACCTGTTAAGGGTATCGATACACCCTTCCCAGTCAACATCTCGTGGTCAACGAGATAAACCCGTACCGATACACTAACCCACCGTATCGATATGGTAACATCTCACCAAAATTTTAGAATTCCAATGAGCAAAACCGTATCGATACCCCCGTTTATTGATACGCCCAGCCAAACTTGAGCCCTGGAGGCAAGGCCGTATCGATACGGCCCTTAGGCGTACTGATACGCCCTACACTGCAAGACTCCCAAACTCAGCAAAAACGTGCAAGACTCGAACCTAGATGCAATTTAGGACTTCCCTAGACCCAAACAAGCATTCATACAACATTTACAGATCATTATTTAGCCATACAAGCATCCAACATGTACATACATCAAGGAAATCATGCAATTGATCAAAGATGGCATTCAAGCATTCAAAGTCTCATACTACAACACTCAAACACAAAGGCAACCTCAAAAGGCACATAGCCAACATTCATGGTGAGCAATTAGGACATGGTTTTACAATTCAAACATGGCATCCACAAGCCATACAAAAGCAACATAACAAGGAGTCTAAACATGCTCCTAACAACCAACAATATCCATCAAAATAACACGAATCCCATTGCTTAGCTATTACATGTTCAAACATTAAAACTCATACTTGATGTACTCAAAGCCAACAACCACACTTGGAGGCCCTCCACTTGCGCTAGCAACCCACGAACTAAGGATCTGCAATGTTGAACAAAGAGAGTGTAAGCAATGATGCTTAGTGAGGGTAAGCTCTTAAAAACAAACCTCAACATTGCAGGGTCCGAGCACGATCTTAGCCAAGGCAAAACACATAATTACCAAGGATCCACAAGAGCCACAAGATAAAGATGCATGAACAATATCCAAATAAATGCCATGCTCATAAGCTCTATCCCACAACACACGTAATCACATATAGACATCCAAATAAGAATCACATATCACCACATGTTGATATACATATCAATCAACATTGGCACCTAGCTATGACCCGAATACGCGGATAAACACGTTGGAACTCACATCCAACAACCACATTACCTCACGGTGGGATTACACTCATCACCGGTCTCGCGGAGGGGATTCCATTCATCCTCACGCCCCGTCGATGGGATTCCACTCATCATCGACTATATATATAAATACAATTTCCGGGCGAACCCGTACTCCTCCTTGGTGACTCAATGCCACCAAGGCCACGCGCGACTTTTGACTCATTTGTATACACTAACATCCTAATGATCGATCATTTGTACTCAAGCATACCAGTGCCAACATTTTACTCATTCCACAATACTCATTTCAATCAATTTCGTGCTTAGCACTTACTCACCATGAACACAATCATGAACCATTACCATGCATGCCTTAAGCACCATAAATCATGCCTCATCCCACATGTATACACAATATACATAAATCAATCATATCATAAGTCATACGAGGCATACACATCCATATATATATAAGTTCATCCAAAGGCTCTAGATCAAGTTTAGGATTAGGTTACCACCCTAATCCTAACTCTAGGTGGGTCTACCAAGCCCAACCTAGTCCACCTACTCGAACCAATCATTTAAAAACCATGTAAAACGTTTAACCACTCACCTAAGCTTCCAAGCTCCAAGCCAAGCAAGCAACCACTCTCACAATCCCGGATTTCTTCCCGAAGCTTCTCCAACACAAATTCCCGCTTCTAAACAACCTCAAACACATTTCAAACAATTCCAAATCAGCCCAACATCAAAAGACCAACCCGGAACACAATTCAAATTCAATTTTCAACATTGCAAGCCATGAACAAACTCCAATATTTGTAATCTCGGACAGCTCCAAAACCATGCCCAAAAACCATGTTTCCAACATCCATAGCACCCACAAATGATCCCAATTCAACCCCTATCCATAGTACTATCAAAAGCCTATCAAATTCCACCTAAAACAACCCCCAAAACTCAACCAAAACCCTCAAAAACCCTCATTTTTACCCAAATCCGAAAATTGCTCAAAATCATTCAAATTTCACATATGTTGTACCATTTGGCTTCTATACATCATAACTAACCTTATTAAATCAAAACATTAAGGTTAACAACCTAAAGACACAATTTTTAATCTAATCCTTTGGAAACCCAATTTTCAAAACTTCAATGAAAATGCAAATAAATGGTACTTTTAGAAAGAGGGAGTTGAGGAGAAGTAAAAAACGTTGTTACCTTTCAAAAAAGAGCTGAAATGAGTGAGCTTTTTGATGGAATAGTGGTTATTTGTGAAAAGGGGATTTAAATTGAAAGATGGGTAAACTACCAAAAGGTCATTAATGAATGATTATTCCCTTGTTCTTTTAAAAAAAACTCTTCAACTTGTAATTTAATCAATTTGGTCCCGTTTCAATTATTTATTTTGAAACCCGAAAATTTAAAGGATCATTTTAACTATAAACCCGAGCCCAAATAATACTAAAATATTATTTTCACCTAACCCCTAAACCCGGGTGTTACAGAAGCCATATCGGTACACCATTCAAACTCCTTCACTTTTTACAGAGGGGCGTATCGATACAGATGAAATCTGTTTCTATACGTTGTTTCGATACGGTTAAGGGCGTATCGAAACGTGTCCTTCCAGTAGCCAACTTTGTAAAAAAGGTATCGATACGACTGGAGGCGTATCGATACACCTGGACGGTTTTCAATAGTTTGGGCTTGGAACACTTTGAAAATATTTGGAGTTTGAGTTTTTCAAATCAGTTTTAAAGTGTTGGTGATTTAAAACTTATTAAGGGGACTTAGAAAACAATTTCAAGTTTTTCAATTTGATCCTTAACAACTTAATTTTATCAAAATCAAACATAATTTTCACAGATTTTGGGATTTTGGGAGGGAAAACGTTAAAGACAAAAGAATTAAGAATGCTTTTATTATTTCGGAACTTACTTTTACAATATCCATAAACATATATTTATATTAATAAAGAAACAAAATAAAGAATGAAAATTACCTAACTAATTTACAAAACCGTTTAATAATACTAATATCCTAACAAGTATTTAACAACAACAAAAAAGAGCAAACGAGAGTGAAATGCCAAGAACAAGAACTAATCTAAGAAGTGAAGATGGCAAGGGAGAATCTATATAACCTTACTTCCATACAAACTGTCAACTTAACCGATATTTATACAATAAAATCTTGTCTACTTTTCTCTTTTACCACCTTTCTTTTTCTTTAAAATATTATTTAGATCATATTATATATTCGAAACAAGTACGATTGGGTTTCTTTTGTGTACTAAAGGTGTGACATATATAAGTATTATACTCTTCTATTTTTTCTAAGATCTTTTGATATTCGATTGTTGTATTGAGTCTCGATTGTTTTAAAATCAAGTATGGTTGGATCCCGATTCATGTGACAATGCTTTCAGATCTTATTTTTCTTGATTTATAATATTTAAACTTGAAGCTGATGTCTATTAGGTTGAATTGAAGCTTAATGAATAAAGTCTTTCGTTTTAGTTCTGTAAATTGTGTTGATTTTGTCCTTTTTTGAAATAGTTAAGGTATTTTAGGGGGCTGTAAGCAAAAGTCATGAAAAATCGTTTAGTCACACAAATTCATCATCTTATATTATTTTAGCATTATAATGAATTTCTCCTCTTACACCTTTCGTTTTTTTTTTGTTATATGTTTCGACCATAAATTTTGGGTCTCTTTCAAACGTTGATCAAATATCTTTCTTTTGAGTAAAAAAGAAGATGCAAACATACTAAAATTAATAAACAAATACTGACACTTAATACTTACTTCATTCTTATCACTATGTAGAATTTTGACTATTTATCAATTCTAGTATATATGAACGGAGAAATTACACAAATATTATTTTAATATTTTTTATTTTCACAAATATGACACAAGCTAAAATATTTTCACAAATGTTACACTTTAAACAGTAATAGTGAAGATAATTTTAATACCCATCGTTTAAAAACAATGTTATGATATTTTGAAATAAAAAAAATCAAAGTCAATAGTATTAGATATCGATTTTGAAAAAAAAATTAAAGATGATGGATTTACCCTCCATCTTCAAATAGGGTGGGGTGGCTGCATGGCTGCCACATGGACATAATATATATAAAAATGGTAAATTATACTAATGACCAATGAATTATGAGATTGGTGTCAATTTGACCACTATATTTTTTTATAAATATACTAAATTATTTTCTTGTAATTATATATTTTGAGTATATTTTTTAAATATACTAAATTATTTTTTACTTCATTTAAACCATATTTCAAATATAGTTTTTCAATTCTATTTTTTTAAAATTTACTAAAAAATACCAAATATTACTACAAATATATTTTTAAATTATTTTTCCTTCATTGCTGAAATAATTTATAAATTCTAAATTCTAAATTCTAAACAACTTCTTAAAATAGATACATAATTAAAAACTAAATCAACTTACTTACTTGTTGGCTCCAAAAAAATTTCACCAAATCTACCCACTTTTTTTCTCCAAATATCCAAACTACATTTATAAAATTAAAATGATATCAAACATACAAAATAAAATGAACAAACTAAAATAAAACTTAAAAATAAAATATCAAATTTACTTACAATATTTTCTCTAAAAATTTCTTCTTTTTCTTCACTCAAAAATTTTCCTTCAACCTCACTTATTTAACACAAAAAATTACATTTTATTTTTCCTTACCTACCCCTACCCCTCTTTTTAATAACATTAATAAATTTTTAATCCTTATTTTTTTCTACCCTTATAAATTTTAAAAACACCCTAAACCATTCACCTTTTTTAGCCATGCATGCATTCAAATTTCAAAGCTGCCCATGCCACACGACTGCACCCTCCCACCATAAATGCTGAAGAAGGTAGGAAAAGCTTTCGTCTTTGAACAGTTACGCGCCTGCATGCGTGCCACGTGGCGATGCTGCCCATATTTTAAGACGGAAGGTAAGTCTGTCATCTTCAATATTTTTACTGTTCATAGTTGATATGTACTCCAATCGACTTTGAATTTTTTATTCCAAAAAATGAAATCACTGTAGTAAGTTGATGGATGTTACTATTATCTTCACTTTCACTATAGCAAGTATAATATTTATAAAAAAAATCTGACTTATGCCATATTTGTGGAAAAAAGAGAGTTAAAAATAATATTTAAGTAATTTCTCCATGTACAAACTCTCTAATTTTCGAAATAGAATAATTGAAGTGCTTTTATAAATAAAATTAAAAAATTGAAGTGCAATATTTTTCTACCAACTCAGAAAACTCAATATTTTTATGTTGTTGTTTTTATTTTACCCAAAGCCCTCTCCCTTTTTATAAACACCAAATCATTAGATTCAAATACAATTTTAATAGTCGGAAAAAGACTAAACAAGTATGAAATACATAAATTCTAAAATGTTTTATGTTGAAATGAACTTTTAATTTTTTTAGAAAATCTCAATGTGCTTGTTACAAAGGTACGATTTAGATTTTTAAATTGAGAACTTTTGATTTTGCTCTAACTAAGGTTTACCCTTATTCAGGGGCGTATTCTTATGGAAGGGCGGGGGGGGGGGGGGGGGGGGGGTGTTGCCCCCAAAATTTGAGAAATTGACCATTAGTTATTTAAAAATTTTAATTTGATCCTTTTAAAATTATTATTATATTTCAACCTCGTAAACATTTTAAATTAAACCCCCTCTTAAAATTTTCAAAAATTTTGATTAAGTCTTAATTTTAAAAAATAGTTAGTGAAAATTTTAAATTAAACCCTTCCGAATTTTAGAAAAATTTAATATAGATTTCTAAATGTTTTAAAATTTTAAATACCCCATCAAACTAGGTTGTTAAGATCCGTCCATGTTCATATTGATTCCCAAAAAAATGATGACTAGGGTCAAAGCATAAAATCTTTAAACGATTACTCTCGTCACCAACATCGTCACTCTTCCTTATTCTTATCATAGCTCTCAATTTGTTTTTTTTTTGTTGAAGATTCTATTTCAGAGCAAAGCCTTTTTTCCCTCGATCAAACATTGGTTGAATAGAAATAGAGAAGATTAAATTAAAAAGAATGTATAAAGTACAAGAGTTAATTTTATTAAATTTTTATAAATTAAGACTAAACTGATTCAATATTTAAATATAAAAAACTATGTTATTATACATATTTCTATGTCATCCCTAAATGTTATTATATATATAGCAGTCAAACTAGTTAAATCCAAATTAAACAAAGGACAGTGACTCCACTGCAAAACGACGACAATTAAAGGTTCCTTATGATTTAAAGACTTAACAGTAAAAAATGTTGAATTTATAATTTTTTTTAATTTGGTGTTTAACATTTTTTTTAGACAATTTTAGTACCTAACGTTTAATTTCATGACTCAAACCTAAACCTTAAATTCATTCCAAATCCAAACTCCAAACTCAAATCTTAATTTTTTTTAAAAATCCCAAACTCAAGCCCTAAATTCATCACCTACCACCACCGATTCAACCACCACCGCCCACCTTTACCTTCATTGAACCCCGACAACTAAACCTCCCATCATCCTGTCGTTAAAAAGTGACGAATGAATCGTCGATTGTTTTGTCGACGAACATTCAACAATAAAAAAAAGGGATCGATTGAGTTTATGACCGGCGATTAGAGGGTTGGAATGCTAAACGGTGAGATACGTGACGCTTGTGTGGTGAACGGTGAACTACTGATGTGTGGAATACCAGACGATGAGAGAAATATGATTTGTGGGTTTGATCGAAAGAAACTAAAACTTTAAATTTTTTAAAAATTTATATTAAATAAAAACCCAAATTACGTGTCATTTATAATTGAATGACAGTTTATTTTTATTGACAAAAAAAATTTAATATAAATTATAAATATAAAACGTTAAACACTAAAATGGCTTGAAAAAACATTATACACGAAACTAAAAAAAAGCTACAGTTTAAACACTTTTTTTTTTTTGAAGGTGAAGCCTAATTTAAACGACAAAAAACCCGATTACCAAATCGGAAGCCACGTGACAAGTACCATTCCTTTTTGTACCCAAAAAATAAAAACTCCTCCCTTTTCTCCACCACCAATAATCTCCCGCCACGTCTTCTTCTAAAACCCTTTTTTTGGTTCAAAAAACCCTTTCTTCTTCTTAGGGCTTTCTCCTTCGCGTTTCTTCGATTTCAACTCCCCATGGAGAGCTCAACTGTTTCCTAATTTTTACCAAGCGCAGGCTTCTCTGCCTCTGACTTTAGCAGAAATGCTGCTGTCAAAGATGGTTTACTTCAATTTTTTGCTTCTTTTCACTGTTTCGTTTACGGCGGTGACCGGAGCGACGTCACATTCGAGCTCCGGTCCTCATTTAGCCGACGTCAACATACTTTTACCTCCGAAAATGACGAACCCCGTCGAATACCGGCTTCAAGGCAGTGACGGCTGTTTCAAATGGTGCTCTTTCCCTACGATTTAAAAAATTAAGTATATATCTACGAATATAAATACGTATGACTTGTTTCTATTTCGTTTTTTTTTTCAGGTCGTGGGATCATCATGATATTTTATCAGTTCTGCCGGAGTTTAATGTGACAAATCATTGCTCGACAAGTGCACGGCTGAGATCAATTGCGCCTTACTCTGGTAGAAAAGAAACTGCGGTTTACGCTAGGGACGTCAACACCGGAATCGTAATCCGGTGCAAGGTTTTCATCGATAATTTTGATAGAATTCAAATATTTCATAATTCAATTAAGCTTGATCTTGATGGTCTCGCTACTCTACGAGTTCGTGCCTTTGATACTGAAGGTAATTTCAAATATTGGAAGAAAAAAGACACGCACACGCACAAATAGGCTAATATCCACTCCTTTTGATCGTTGCTCGTCTTAACTAAAGGAAAAAAATAAGGCCAAATACCTACTATTTTTAAAAATATATATTGATTCAATAACTATGTGCATAATTACAGTTTTATATGGAAAGATGATGTTATGGTTTAGATTTTAGTAATTTGTTCGTTAATTATGATTTTTTTATTGCAACATTGTTATGAAGTAAATTTTACTTACTAGAAAGCAAGTAGCGAAGCTGAAGACAACTAAGTTAGCATCATGTCATTTTTAGCTTATGTAGAAGAACTTTCATCCGTATTAGGGGGCACATAGTGCATACAACTAACAAAGTTACCATTATAATGGTGTGTATATATAATGGTTTTATTATCGTTGCCTTTTTCCCTGTATTCCAGACAACGTGTTCTCATCATTGGTGGGTTTACAATTCATATGGAAGTTGATGCCTAAAACTAGTGGGTCGAGTCAACACCTTGCCCATGTTCCCTTGAAAGATTCTCCCTTAAGTGACTGTGGTGGATTGTGTGGTGACTTAGATATTCAGATACAACTTGAAGAAAAGGTAATTGTTTGGTACAGTTCGCATGGTAAATTAGTAATGAGTTGCCATGTAATCTTGCATTAAGCCAAGACTTATTCTGTAATACTTGTTGCAGGGTGTATTTTCAGATTTATTTGTTGTAAAAGGCATTCATATTGGCCATGAGAATGTTTCAGTACAGTTGCTTGAGCCACCGTTAGAGGGCATGGACGATAAGATTGTTCTAACTGTAGCAGAAGCTATATCACTATATCCACCATCACCTGTTTTCGTCCTTATTAATGCTACTCTTCGTTATAGTCTTAAGGTTATCCGCGGGAATGTCCCTCAAGGTAACACATTCGAGTGATTGAATTGATGGGTATTTCTTTATACTGTCAAATTTATTTGGAGTAAACTGGCTATTTTTGTTGCATTGATTGATACTCTAGGGAAAAGTCTAAGTATCTTTCAACTGTTATTTGCAGAGGTAGCTCTTCCATCACCACATCATCGATGGTCTGTCTCAAACAGTTCAGTTGCTCGAGTGGACTCTACAATGGGTTTCATTCACGCATTAACATTGGGTCAAACAACTGTCATTGTTGAAGATACTAGAGTTGATGGCCATAGTCAAATGTCATCTCTTAAGGTGGTCTTGCCAGATACCCTGTCTTTGTACATATCACTGTTGTCTACTTCTGGTGATCCAGTAGAAGGAATGGAACCCATTCCACCCATGACACGTTGGTATGTTGTCTCTGGAAAACACTACCTCATTCAACTCAAGGTTTTTTCTCGGGGTCCGTATTCACAGGAAATCTACATTACAGAGGTACCTTATGGGTTATTTATTTTCTCCATTTAGCAGTGATATAGATGAGCTATGTTAACATCAAGAACTTTTTGGCCTGATGCACTACATGATTGGGCTCTCGTAAGTTTCTTGACAATACTAAAAGGATCAATCATTTTTAGGTTAACGTTTTTCTTGTCATTCAGTTGTTAGCTCATTAGTGTAATTTAATACACTAATTAGTTTCTCATTATTTTCATAGTTATTTTCAATTCAGACTTCCTTTCCTTCATTGCAGAATGATGATATTGAGTTTTATGACAACCAATCTGGCTACTGGAAAATTGCCCCAGTGTTAGAGCCTAGTGCATCAAGATACAGCTGTAGGAGTGCTAGAATTTTGGAAGCAACTTCAGAGGGATTGGGGAAATTGACAGCCTCTTTGGTTTACTATAATGGACATCATGATACTAAAGAGGTGAAAATGTCATTTGCTTGCCCTTTTCTTCTTATTCTTTTGAGAAACAAGATTATAGAAAGCATCATTATTTTTTTCTTATTTATTGTTTGACACTGATTACTTTTTCTCTCTCTCTTGGCCTTGTCGTTTAGGTTCTCAAGGTTGTTCAAGAGGTTATTGTTTGCGATCAGGTAAAGTTTAGCTTGGAAAAAGTAAGCGGTGAATCTCAAGTTGTTCTCCTTCCTTGGGCACCTGCAGTACATCAGGAGATGGAACTAAAGGCTGCTGGAGGTTGGTAGCATTTTACTCGTCCAATTACTAAAATTAATTTTATGAGTTCTGATACCTTTTAATGGGCTTCAATCCTATCATAGGTTGTGCAAAAGCCTCAAGTGACTATAAATGGTTTTCTTCGGACATTACTGTTGTTTCGGTCACTGCATATGGAGTTGTCCAGGCAAAGAAGCCCGGTAAAGCTACAGTGAAGGTGGTGTCAAGTTTTGATTCATTCAATTATGACGAGGTAAGTTCCTTCTACAGCTTTCTTTGTTCTTATGGTTACAAAAGATCTTAGTGTAGCATAAAATTTATAAAGGTCCTATGGTAGATCTGGTGCTGTTTTGAAGTTACTTTCTGCAATGTTTTTGACAGGTCATGATTGAAGTTTCAATTCCATACTATATGGTTATGTTACCAAACTTCCCTGTTGAGACTGTTGTGGGATCACATCTCCCAGCTGCTGTTACAATGAAAACGTCAAACGGTTATGTCACATTCCAGAATCATTTGGAAACTTCTTTTCTTCCCTGCAAACATTCCTGTTGAAGTTGACTTGCCATTTGCAGGTGCCTTCTTTTCTAGATGCGACGCATTTCATTCCTTTATAAAGTGGAAAGTTGAAAGCGAGTCCTTCATTGTTTCCAATGGAACAGAGGACGCATCAGTCCTTGAAAAGATAGATAATTTGGAGCTCCATGTACCGGTGGATGGTCCTACATGTTCATGGGCCTACATATATGCTTCTGCATCCGGTCAAGCAATGCTGCATGCAACATTTTCGAAGGAATATCATCATTTTGACCCCTCTTTTAGTGGGCCTAATGTTTTAAGAGCAACTTCCAGAATAGCATCATACAGACCACTTACTGTGCATCAGGCAGGTGACGGGAGCCAGTTTGGTGGTTACTGGGTTAATACAGCTGGAGCGGAAGCTGGTAATCAACTAGAAGATCAGGATAAGGTATATCTTGTCCCTGGAACACAGTTGGATGTTATGCTTCATGGAGGACCAGAAAGGTGGGACAAAGGTGTTGACATCGTGGAAACAGTGGAGATTTTTGATGAAAAACATGCACATGGTAACGGAGTTCTTGTGCATCAGATTTCTAGCAGCCATGGCAGTTTGTATAGACTTTTATGCCAAACACTGGGTACTTTTGTAAGTTTCTGTGCTATTCCTAGACAGCCCTTTACGAGTTTCAGTTCGAGTCTATATTCTTGTTATTCTTTCCTACAGATATGGTCTATTTAGTCCCTAATCATGAGATATTTGCTTTCTATGGTTCCTAACTGTTCAGAAACTTGTTTTTAAGCGTGGAAATTTGGTTGGAGATCATCATCCTCTTCCCACATTAGTAGAAGCTTCAGTGTCTCTTGCTTGCAGCCTTCCTTCCTCTATTGTAGTTATAGTGGATGAACCTGGTAAATGTTATTATTTTTGTTTTGGACTGATGTGAAATATGACCTTTAATTTCTCTACTCCCCTTTTTTTCCTGCCTTTTAACCAGTTATGTGATTTTGGTTGATGTTACAGTTAATGATCGAGATGTTATTCGGACTTCAATTCAAGCTGACCGTAGCCCAGGGCAAATTCAAGTCACCCCTGTTACTGTGGAAAATGGGCAAACTATTAGAGTGGCTGCTGTCAGCATTAGTGCCAATGGAAAGCCGTTTGCAAACTCTTCTTCCCTGTGCTTAAAGTGGGAGCTAGGCAATTGTGACAGTCTGGCTTATTGGAACCATTCTTACGATTCAGAGAACCATAATAAGTCTAGTTGGGAGAGGTTCCTGGTCCTGCGAAATGAATCGGGAACGGTACTGCTGGACATTGATTTGTTACTTTCTAGTTCAGTTTTACGTTATATTTAGCAACATCTTCGCCATGAATTGACAGTAGAAAAGCCATGGGACGATTAAATGCTAAGGGAAGGGGGTGAGCGGTCTTTGTCAAAATGGAAGGGGGAGGTTGAGCAAAGAGTTAGTTCACTGAAATACAGTGAGGGTAGCTGTGATAATACTCTTTAAACTAACAAAGATACCATAGCTAAAAAATTAGTAGTATCACTCTGCAATAATATCTTAAAGTTGTTAAGCATGAAAAATGCATATGGGTTTAAAATTTAAATTAGCTTCGAGTAGAAGCTGGCGATATAGTTAAATACTTTTTTGCAGCATTTAAGTATCTAATGTCGGTCGGGTTCAATTGATTAAGAATCAGGTTAGTGGCATCCTTCTTGTGTATTAGGTCATAGAATAACTAGAGAAGTAGAAGACTGCCTAACTGTCCCATCCTATATATTTTATCCTCAATCATGTAATAACTATGTACCCTTGGGGCAGAATGATTGTTAGATCATCATTCCTGAACGACAATTTTACCTGTTCTGTGTGGAGGTTGTACAAGTTTTACTATTTTGGATTATTCCTCAACAGACATTGTTTACCACTGAATACTGATATGTTATATCCTTGCTATTTTAGAACTTTTTATACTATTTAGATGGTTGGCCTTCTATGTGCTTTTATTCCTTAACTATTCAATACTTAATGCAGCCATTTTCTTCTCATGATGTGTTAAGTTGGGATAAATTAGATTTCAATTGCTTTTGTCTCACTCAGTGTATTGTCCGTGCCACTGTTACTGGATTCATTGGTAGTTCCCCTGCTGATCGTTATTCTTCTGAATTGCCTGAAGATTCAGAGAATTTTCTTACAGATGCTGCACAAATACAGGTAGGTTGTGAATAATCTACTCAAACGACATAAAATTCACTAAATACCTTTGTCTGCCATTTTCCTGCTGTGCATGATCTACTAAAACAAGCTTTGTTTGCCTTCTACGGTTCTTCCTTTCTTTGAAAAAAAATATTGCTTTGTTTCTTTTTTGGGAAAAGGGGTTTGGGGGTTGACATGATATAAAAAATTATTCAAATATTTTGCTATGTTAATCTTTGCAGCTTGTTTCTACACTAAGAGTGACCCCGGAGTTCAATTTGTTATATTTCAGTCCTGATGCTAAGGTAGAAATCTAGCACCATCTCCACTCTATTCATTTGGTGATTTCAATTGAATATGCGTTACTATTTTGAAACAAGTTTGATGAAGTTGATGTGGTATGCATTGCTTTTGAAGCTGATTTGATCATTCTCTTTATGATGATATGCATTGCTGGTGAAACATTTGATGCATTTTTGATGAATTGCAAATGAATTTATGTTTTTTCCTTGAATAAACTTGTTTGCCTTATACTTTATAGTTCTCAAACAATTACATTTTTGTAAATCTAATTATTCGCTTGCAATGATCTGTTGATATGGTCTACTTGCTAGTTGCTACATGCAGATTATGGTGTTGCTTATCTAATGACTAACGAATAGCTGGGATTGGAGTGATACCACGGTTCCCTTGCTAGATTTGGCATTTAAGAAATAATGTCCTGGGCAGTGCTTGCTCCTAAGGCCTTCAATGAGGGAGTAAAAGAATGGATAGCTGAGGCTCCAAACTGGCAATTATTTTGTTCTAATCAACTTTCATCTTTGCGTGTCTTTTTTATAATGATAAATGAATGGTAAAACCTGGGGGAATTATCATAATATTATTGCTAATTTTACAATTCCATCCATCCAAGTCCCAGTATATCAGCCACATTTTTGTTTATCATACTAATCAGTCAAAAAATATACCATGCTACTAACAACATTTATGTAATTGTCATGACTCACATTCTATGGCTCTTAGGATGTGGTGTCTTGTACACGCTTGTTATTATTTGTTGATTTTGCTGTTGCTTTTTAGTTGAATAGAAGGGCAAATTAGATTTTAGATTAAGCTATTATAACTATATTTAGTGACTGATGTTTAATGATACTTAATGTGTAGAAGCTTTTGAACGGCACATCTTCCATCTTTCTGAGCCTAATTTATTTGCAAACTAACCCTGTTGGTTTAATTTTGTTTTCCAGCATAAGCACTGCCAATTTATTCTCTCTTCTCTGAGAATTTTGGCCATTTATCAATTTTCATACAATACACTTAATCATTGTATTCATTAGGCAAATTTGTCAATTTCTGGAGGGAGCTGTTTCTTGGAAGCTGTTGTGAATGATTCTCGAGTAGTTGAAGTTACTCGGTCACCACCTGGTTTACAATGCTTACAATTGATGTTATCACCGAAAGGCCTGGGAACTGCCATTGTGACAGTTTATGATATTGGGCTTACTCCTAATCTTGTGGCTTCTGTCGTGGTAATCTCTTACCCCATTTTAAAAATGAAAATGCTTGTTACTTTCTTAAAAGTGAGTTTTGGCTCTCTTTGGAAAAGTGGAAGGAAAGTCTGTAGAAAACCCCTTTTATTCATGCATTATGGTTAGGTAATTTATGGGATCTCTTTGGCAAAGTGGAAGGAAAGTCTGTAGAAAACCCCTTTTATTCATTCTTTATGGTTAGGTAATTTATGGGTATCTTGATGAAATCCTTCTGGTTTTCCAAAAATGTGATGCTTATTTGTGTAGATATTTTCAACAAAACTTCATTTTGAGTGCTTAAAATAAGTATTGCTCCTGAAAGTTGGTGCTTTACCTTAAGTCCCAAACTAATTTGAAATACATGAAATATTTGGACATAATGTGTACAGTTCCATTATGTTACAGTAAATGAAAATACATTTTATTTACTTGAAGTAGCTTTTAGGATCTCTAGGCAAATTTGAAGGAAATGAAAGTCTGAAAGAAATCCCTTTCTGGGGATGTTGATGCTGTTCAGCGTTCGCATTTGAAAAATTATCTAAAAGCAACTTGCTCTAACACATTTCTGTTGTCTAGAAAATTTGTGTTTTATGCATGTTAAGATCTGCAAATTCATAAATGAATCCTTGTTTTAATTAGAGAAACATGTGGAACCATGTTTTTTGAATCTTATCATGGCATGTCCATGTAAAGGTATTGCTTAGATCAAATTAAAGTTTTCTTTAATTTCTTTGCAATGAAATGCTGGGTTAATTTGAAATTACAACATGCTACTCGTAATTTATTGCTCCGATGACATTTTAACAGGTCCAAGTTTCAGATATAGACTGGATTGAGATTATGTCCGGAGAAGAGATAAGCCTTATGGTGGGTTTTTTTCACTTTGCCATATGCTTAATCGATACTCCCCCCCCCCCCCCCCCCCCTCCAACTTGGGTTTGCTCTTATTGACTGGTAATTTGATATTTGAAGGAAGGAAGTTCAAAGTCAATTGGTTTGATGGCCGGGGTTGATGATGGAAGCACTTTTGATATTCCTCAGGTTTGAAATGATTTCCATTTATCATTTTGCTGAAGCTATATATACTTGATAATCTTTTGTGGAGACATGTTTTAGACTACATGCTTTGGGAGGTATGCTAGGTATTTAGCCAAGCTAAGTGTAACTGAATACTGGGCACATGCTGCCTTATGCGTATCTTTGGCCTCCCATGTGTGGGATCCTTTTATATAGCCTAATGGTTCACTTAGAAGTACAAAATCTATACACAAACTATTTTGACAATGTGTCTCATAATATAGTGTTCTTTAAAAATAAACCTTCATACTGTGTTCTGATGGTTTCTGATGTGTCTATCTCTCTCAATCCATGTATATGCCATGTCGTCTCATTCTTTCTATTACCTTGATGGTTCCTTTTTGTGCAGTTTGCTTATATGAATATCCATGTGCATATTGAGGATGATATAGTGGAACTTGTGGACAAGGATGATTTCTCAAGCACAAGTGGTGGGTTTGTTAGCGCACAGAATTTCAAAATCAGGGCAAAACATCTTGGCATCACAACTCTTTACGTAAGTCATTTATCCTCTTGAAGATATCTCTTATGTTATCATTTCCGTAGGACTTGTTGTGATCACTCAATCAATAGTTTGTTTGTATAAATTTCAAGAGAGATATTGATAACAGGTCAGTTCTAGACGACATTCTGGACATGAAATATTGAGTCAAGCTATCAAGGTTGAAGTTTATGCTCCACCTACAATTCACCCACCAAATATTTTCCTAGTACCAGGTGCCTCTTACTTGGTATGACTGTATTCCTTTACTTTCTAAATCTATATACACATCGTATTATTCTATGAACAGTTCTTGTATCATATTGAGCTTCATATCCTCTTCCGCTTTACTCCTCTTTGCACCCCCTTTTCCTACTTTTATTTGAAAATTTAATTATTCTGTTTCTTTGTTTCTAACTATATCACATGCATTTGTCATGCTTTTAGCTCACTATAAAAGGAGGTCCGACCCTTGGTTCCTTTGTGGAATATACAAGTACAGATGATGCCATTGCAGCAGTGGACAAAACTTCAGGGCGATTGACTGCAACTTCAACTGGAAACACTGTAAGATATAAGATATGATACTTAAATAATTGTTTTGTTTATCTATACAAATGAAAAATGGTTTATAACATTTTAACTTACCTTCATGAAGATTCTTGTTAATTTTGCTAGTGTTTTGAGCACTTAGTATTTTCAAGTTGTAAATAAACTAGACGCTCCACTTTAACGGATTTGGTTTGTGATGAATGGAGACATATTCTTGTGTGTGGATGCTGTTGAATGCTTATATTAACATTTGCTAGAACATTACTTTGCTGTAGATGCATTACATTCATATTCTTTCTTTATTTCACCAGCCATACAGTAGTGGGAAAATCTCATTTGGACTCAGCAACTGTACTAAATGAACTGAGTGCAAATGAGCTGCTCTTACAAGAGCATATATGTGGATACTAAAAAGTCTTTGTCAGCTGTTAGATTAGTTCTTTTGGTAAATTTTATCATCTAAAATTCTATTAAGGTTAAACGCTTATTACCAGCTTGCTTTTGGTTTTCTCTTAATGAGTTTTAACCATATGATAAGTTTTTAATTTATATATATATTTTTGCTTTTACCATCAGACTTTGATTGCCAAAGTTTATGGGAATGGTGATGATGTGATTTGTCAAGCTTATAGCAGTGTTAAAGTGGGAGTACCATCTTCAGCAATATTGAATGTACAAAGTGAACAGCTTGCTGTTGGCCGTGAGACACCAATTTATCCTTTATTTTCTGAGGCAAGTGTGGACATCCTGAAGAAATCTCAAATTCAATCAACTACCTAATCTATTCTGAATTTTGACAGATTTTTTTATTTTTTATTTATTTTCAGGGAGACTTATTTTCTTTCTATGGGCTATGCAAAGATTATAAGTGGACTATAGAAAATGAAGAGGTTGAATCAACTGTTGAATCCAATTGTGTTTGTCTGTGATGTATTAATTTGTTTTTGATTTTTGGATAATTGATTTATTAATTTGCCATATGCTTCATTTTTGCATAAAGTACTGATTTCATTTTGCTTTATAGGTGTTAACGTTTGGGGTCCCATTGGTTGGTTCAGAGGTGGTTCAGCGCTTTAGTTTTGTGGATAAGGAAAAACTTAGTTTTATCAATGTCCTGTATGGAAGGTATACTTGTGTTGATGAAAATTATCCATCGTCTTTCTTTTACGGAAACTTATCATCATCATTGTGTTATTTATTACTGCTTCATGTAACCAACAAGTCTTGGCTGTGCACTTGAAATTCTAAGTTCGTATTTTGGAAATGATGAGGGTGGGGAGCACCTTGATGAGTATGGTTGTTTTTCCTATTTCTCACAAGATTGTTCATTGTGAGGTATCCTCTATTAAAGCTTGCTGGAGTTCGGGTTCTTGGGGTTGAGTGGTTTATACTGCATTTTATTACTATGATGAATGATTCATAAGTGTCATTTTTCACCAAATTTGTCTGGTTTTTTGAAGTTATTAGGAAAATCTGAAGTGGATGTTGCCTTTAAGTGAAGGTATTTGATTTAAGTTAAAGGTTTACCTGCAAGGTTAAAACAGCAGTATTCTTCTGAATGTCTCTTGGAATCTAACTATAGATTGAGATTAGAAGGGACTCTTTTGAGTCCAAACGCTTACAAAATGACTTTGGAATAGAAAGGACAATCATGAAAAATTCCTTTCTGCCTCTTTGTTGTATTCAAACTTGGTCTTAGATATTGGATATTTAGTCTGGAGACTGATGATATCTAGATAAATTGACTGAATATGTTCAAATGAACAACAATGTTCAAGGCCTATATGACCTTGTAGCTAAATTCAGGAAATACAGAATCTTAGGGTTTTTATGGATTTTGACATGATTTGCAACTTACAGGCACATCCACTCAGCCCCAGTGACCCCTTAATTCAAATTTAATCTAGAAGTGATTATAAATCTATGTTGGCAAAATGAATCTTTGCTATGGGACCAAACTGTGTGATTACACTAGCTATTCAAATGATTAATTATCTCTCTTGTCCAGGGCCCCTGGTAGGACAAATATTGCAGTTTCATTTTCATGTGACTTTATTTCTTCTGGTTCACACTTGGAGACAAGGACTTACAATGCATCCCTCTCCCTAATGGTGGTTTCTGATCTTCCCCTGGCACTTGGAGCTCCAATTACATGGGTTATTCCTCCCCATTATACCACATCTAGCATCTTGCCTTCATCGACAGAGTCACATGGACAAAAAGATAGTCAGAGCCGCAAAGGAAGCATAATATATTCTTTGTTAAGAAATTGTGAGGAAGGAACAGAAGTTTCACAGCGTGCTGTTTCCATTGATGGTGACAAAATAAGAACAGAAGAGAGCAATAATCTTGCTTGCATTCTAGCCAAAGATCGCATCACTGGAAGAGCTGAGATTGCTTCTTGTGTCCGGGTTGCTGAGGTATTTGTACAACCTTTTGTATTCCTGCTCAATAACTAACATATGTAGCAATTAGTTAATACTCCTTTACCATTATCCCCTTTGACTATCAAACTTTATTAATGTCCAGATATGTTTAAAATTTATACATGTTACCTACTAAGTCACCTTTATTTGATGCCCCATCATTCAAAGGACAGAATGTAAACACAAGTGTTTCAACACTTACGGATATCATTTGGTAAGATAATCTATATTCCTTTTAGGTGGAGCAAATAAGAATAACAAACAAGGAGTTTCCATTCCATGCAATTGATCTCGCTGTTGGTGCAGAAATTGAACTTTCAATAAGCTATTTTGATGCTCTAGGTAAGGTTGTTAAATTATTTCCGCTGTTATTTTTTAGATCCTAATCAATATTCTCATGATTTTATTTTCCCAGGGAATCCCTTTTATGAGGCATCTAATGTTATTCTCCACTATGCTGAAACTAATTCTCCTGATGTAATCTCTGTTAACAATACCCGTGATACCAATATGATCCATCTAAAGGTCTGTTAATCTCTTGAAATTAATTCAAAATTTAGGGTGACTGATCAAGCAATTCCAATTCTTTTTACTTTTATTGTTTTATAATTTATCATATAGAGTGCATTGCATTAAAGATCTTATTCAAATGCATGACAATTTAACTTCAAGTAATATCATTTAATCAAATGTTCTGCTTGAAGGCCATGAGACATGGTAGAGCTCTTCTACGAGTATCAATTGATGGTCGTCCACAGAAGTCGGACTATATGCTGGTACAAATTTCCTCAACACTTGATATATTTTGGTCAGACGATCATTGCACAACATGCTATAAAACTTTATTAGGCTGATATTACTTGAGCTTATTCTAAGCTTAAGGCCTTGTTCTGACATGCATTTTATTCAATTCACTACTTCTATTGCTATCCGAAAAGCTTTCTACTTTGACCAAAATCTATTATCTGTGTGTAAAATAGTTTCTCTTTAGTTCATAAGCCTTATCCTTCATTTCTTCAGATTTCAGTTGGTGCCCACGTGCAGCCCCAAAATCCAGTCCTTCACCGGGGGAGTTCTATTAAGTTCAATGTAGTAGGTGGGTTTCTGGTGGAGCATTATTTTTAACAAAGAAATTTGTCTTGTTTCCGCTAATTAGCTATTTTTGTCCATTTTATATGTTAGGCTCTGATGATCAAGCTTCAGGTCACTGGTTTAGTGTCAATGAAAGTGTTATAGTTTTACACACTCGATCTGGACTGGCAGAAGCAATTGGGGAGGGATCTACCCAAGGTACTAAATAATCATTAATAATATCCTTATATTTGTGTTAAATTTGCCATGTTTTAGAAAATCGATGTGAAATATTTCATCAGAATGAGATGCCATTCAATTGATTTAATATTTGTTTATTTTAAGTAGTTTATTTTGAAAGTTCCGACGTCAAGCTGCGAACGACAGTCACCGTTCTACCTGGAAGTACTCTTGTTGTGGATGCTCCAAAGGGGATGCTGACAAATGTTCCTTTTCCCTCTCAAGGATTTAGCTTTTCTGTGAAGTTCAGGTTTGTAGATTAATTAGTTTTTTTAAGCGTGTTATGTCAACTTGCAACTTGACTCAGAATGGTCATTCTAAAATTTTAAGTGGTTAAGAGAACTTACAGCAAATCACCTTATTAACACTATTACACTGTTAGCGTTAGTACTTTGTTCGAATGAATGTAAAATAATTTTGATCTGGAATAAGCTTTCTATGAGATTTTAAAATATGGATGTACATGTAAAAGTAATCCCTGTATGCCCCCTGCTATTGTTTATTCTTAATTCAAGTACTACAAACTTGTCCAGTGGGTTTCTTAAGCCTATAGATGGTAGTTTCTGGAGTTCAATATCTGTGAGTGTATGTCTCATGGAAAATAGCGTATGTAACCTTGACTATATTTAGGTTTCCTTTTCTGGATTTCAATTTCATGAATTTTAAGGAAATCATATATTTAAAGTTTTTGGAGCTGGCAGACCACCATATTTGGTATTAATGACTATGTTGTGTACAAGTCGTGGGACTTATTGAAGAGGACTAATGCTTATTTATTTAGTTGTGTTTTGAGCAAAACAAATAGCGCTGAATAAGCAAGATTTTTAACTCTTACCATACACCAGTGATACAGATGACAAGATCAACACCATTGGAAGCAGTAAAGGAGCTCCATATGACTGTGGGGTAGAACCTCCTTTTGTCGGGTATCTCTCTTTCTCTTCTTCAAGTTTGAATGTTGATCTAGCTTATAAGAATCTTGTTATTTGTAATGATTTTTGTTCTCTGCAGCTATGCAAAGCCGTGGATGGATCTTGATACTGGCAATTCATTTTGCCTATTCTTCCCTTACTCTCCAGAGCATTTGGTTCGCACCGCACCCGAGTTGAAGGACATGAAACCGTATATTTATGTTTCCGTCAATGCTTCAATGAAAGAACATAGCCATGTTTCTGGATCCACATCTGCACTTTTTGTTGGGGGATTTTCCATAGTGCAAATGGGAAAGGTAATTGGTTGATGATTTATATTATTTGTTCATTAAATAAGGAATACTTATCTTGATTTCATGGACTCTTCTATATGTTCGTATGTTGTAACAAGTTTTTCTGCATTAAACATGAATAAGGATCATGGACAACTTTCTAAATGTTTTCTGTGTTCAGGATACGACACAGTTGAATCTGACACCAGACTCTAACAAGACTGTCATAACCATCTTGGGAAATACAGGTAAAATGACTCGGGCACACAGTCTCTTTCTGTGCATCTCCTCGCCTCCTTACCATTGCCTCCTCCATTGTTTTTACTTATTTTATACAGACGAGGAGTGGAAATTATCCGAGTTTCATTATACACCCCGAGACTTAGCATATAAAGGCTGTAGTGAGTGTATTAAAGTAATTAATGCACCTGAATGAAGAAAGATAGGATGGTTGGGGTGGTAGGGATGAGGAAGAAGCAATTCTCTGATAATAACTGGATTTTTAAGCTTTAGAAAATTATAAGGTACATATAAGCTTGTTGGCCATTTTTTTATTAAAAAAATATTACTGAAGCATAAAAGGATTTACAAAAGCTTTCTCGTAAGTCAATATATGTTAGGACCTGTTAGAGATCCGAGATATGTTTCCTTGTTATTTGTTTCCTTAATTAAGAGATTTGTAAATATTTTATTTGATTAGGATCCCTTGCTCTAAGGGTTTGTATTCTATTGCTAGAATTAGTTCCTTACCTAGTTTAGAAGTTACCTAAGATAGGCCCTAGGTTTGTGTATTTATTTGTAACCTTTTCTCTGTTGAAACTAATAAGAATTTAAGTCTATTCGACATGGTATCAGCGCCACTCTTTTCTTAGGCCTTACTGTTCTTGTTGGACAGTATTTTTTACCCTTTTTTTCTCTTGAGAGAATATGGTCGATACGACTAATTCAAGCAGTACTGAAACTGCTCGAGTAGACACTATGAGTGAAGGAAGTCACTCTAATTCGACGAGTGATTTACAAAACATACAAGCCCCCTATAGATTGAATGGTAAAAATTACCTTAAGTGGTCTCAATTGGTGCGAACTTTCCTCAAAGGAAGGGGTAAACTCAGTCACCTTCTTGGAACTGGTCCTAAGGAAGGAGATCCCAGATTTGAGGCTTGGGATGAACAAGATTCATTAGTCATGACTAGGGGTGGGAATTGTCGGGTACCCGGGATTCAGGTACCCGGAAAATCGGGTACCCGGTTCATCCGGGTACCTCATTAAACGGCCCGTGTCCCGGCCCATTATATCCGGGTACCCGGGATTCGGGTACCCGTAAAATTCGGGTACCCGGGTAATCGGGTACCGGGTACCCGGTTCTTATTACAACTGTAGTTTTGATGCTAGTTACATCTTTACGACTTTACGACTGCGTATCGAATTGATGGACACATTTGGATCATGTTATCGTAGAGAAAAGTGTAGTTTAGTTTGTTGCTACTGCATAGCAACTCCTAGTAGTCTACCTCAAAATGGGAGTTATGGTTTTGCTGTCATGCAGAAAAGCTTAGGTATATGCAATATCAGGTTATTTCTGCAAATACGATATGCGCTCGTAAGTATCATAGAGAAAAGCTTAGGTTTGCAGAAACTCGACAACATTGCTTCCTCCACATTAATTTCAAAAGCTTCCTTATAAGCTATGCTGCTCCAGCTATTCATTTTTCTTATCTGGCACTCATGTCCTATACGTATCCAGATATGGGTATGTGGATATAACCCCCCATTTTTCTTATCTGGCACTCATGTCCTATTCATTTCAAAAACTTCGGAAAAATTGAATAAACATGTGTTAAACATAAAATAAAAATATAATTTTAAATATAAAAAATATATATTAAATTTTATCGGGTTGGGTCGGGTACCCGGTAAGGGAAAACTTTCGGCCCGTGTCCCGGCCCATTTTTGCAGGGTCGGGTAATTTTTTTTCGGGAATTACCCGGTATTTTTGTTTCGGGACGTCGGGTTTTCGGGTCGGGTCAATCGGGTCGGGTATTTTCTCCCACCCCTAGTCATGACTTGGTTGTGGAATTCAATGGTGCCCGAAATCAGTGACACTTGCATGTTCCTTAGTACAGCAAGGGAAATATGGGAGGCTGTGAAACAAACTTATTCAAAAGTTAGAGATGCTGCCCAGATTTATGAAATCAAGAGCAAGATTTCAGCCACAAAACAAGGAAACAAATCCATTACAGAATATTCTAATCTGCTGCAAAATCTCTGGCAGGAAATGGACCACTACCAATGCAATCAGATGAAATGCAGCGAGGATGCAGCAACTCTAAAGAGGTTTGTCGAAAAAGATAGAATTTATGATTTCCTTGCTGGACTAAATATTGAATTCGATGCAGTGAGAGTTCAGATTTTGGGGAAGGAAGATCTGCCTTCATTAAATGAGGTTATTGCTACTATTCGTGCTGAAGAAGGAAGAAGAGGAGTGATGATGGTTGGAAATATTCAAGTTGAGAGCTCAGCCTTGGTTACCAAAATTGTTCATGAGGGTATGGAAAATATTGAAGACAGACCAGAAATGAAAAGAGCAGTGAACAAGGACTCCTTATGGTGTACTTACTGCAAAAAGCCTCGTCACACCAAAGAGAAATGCTGGAGGCTACATGGGAAGCCTCCATCAACAAATAGAAATTTTACAGAAAGAGGAGGTCCAACAAGGGGACAGAACAGGGCTTTTGCAACCAGACAAGTGACTAAAGAGTCAGATGAACAATCTGTTGAGTTCAACCAAGAAGAAGTGGAAAAATTGAAAAGTCTTCTGGAATCTTTAGAGAAACCATCCTCTACAGGTACATGCAATCTAGTCTTCTCAGGTATATCCTCTTCCTCTTTTCAGAATTCTAATGCCTTGAAAGCACCCACTCACATACCTACCCAAAACTCCTGGGTAATAGACTCAGGAGCCACTGATCATATGACCAATTCCTCTCTAAATTTCATCACCTATACACCTTGTCCTAGCAACAAGAAAATTATAGTTGCAGATGGTACTATGGTAACAGTTGCTGGTCAAGGAGATATTGCTATTAGTGAAACTCTTCTACTTAAAAATGTTTTACATGTGCCCAAGCTGTTTACTAGTCTTGTCTCTATACCGAAGCTTGTTAAAGATACTAATTGCAGTGTTCTGTTTTACCCAACACATTGTATTTTTCAGGAGCAAGAAACGAAGAGGATGATTGGGCGTGCTAGGGAAATAAAAGGCCTATACTACCTTGAGGTTCTTGGTGGACCAGCTAGTGTTTTGAATACCCAATCTTTGTCTTTTTTGTCCAATTCTACAGCCAATAAAGACCAGATATGGCTACATCACTTTCGCCTTGGTCATCCACCTTTTAGACTTTTGAAAACCATGTTTCCTTCTTTATGTAAAACAATAAATTTAGATGAATTTCATTGTGAAGTTTGTGAGCTTGCAAAACATAAGCGTGCCTCTTATTCACAGTGATGTTTGGGGCCCCTCTACCATTCCTAACATAACTGGGGCTAGGTGGTTTGTATCTTTTATAGATGATTGCAGTAGGGTTACTTGGATTTATCTTCTGAAACAAAAGTCAGATGTTGCCTCTACCTTTAAAATTTTCTATACCATGATTAAGACTCAATTTGGGGCTGAAATTAAGAAAGTCAGATCTGACAATGCTAGAGATTACTTTAATCAATTCTTGTCACCTTATTTCCTAGACAAAGGTATTATACATGAGTCATCTTGTGTACATACTCCCCAACAGAATGGGGTAGCAGAAAGAAAGAATGGGCACCTCCTTGCTATGACTAGAGCACTTTTGTTTCAAAACAATGTTCTTAAAAAATATTGGGGGGAAGCTGCCTTAACTGCTACTTCACTGATAAACAGAATGCCTTCTCAAACCCTTTCATCCCAAAGTCCTCTTCAAATCCTTGTCAAATTCTTTCCCAACTTCAGTCCATCCCTTCATCTACAACCAAGGGTATTCGGGTGTGTTGCTTTTGTTCACATCCACTCTCCAAACCGAGGTAAACTTGACCCAAGGGCTTTGAAATGTATATTCATTGGCTATTCCTCCTCTCAAAAAGGCTACAAATGTTATCACCCACCTACCAAAAAATTTTATACCTCTGCTGATGTTACTTTTGTTGAAAAGGAGAGTTATTTTACTATTCCTTATCTTCAGGGGGAGATAGCTTTTAGGGAAGATAAGGAAGCAGACCTTTTTTTACTTCAGCCCCTTCCTACAAATGTACATTCTGGTCAGTCATCTATTCTTACTACAGAAATACATCCAAGACAGCCACCTATTCCTACTCCATCTTCTCCTCACACTCCTCAAACAGCCATTAACATATCACAGCCCAATATTCAAGACACTACTTGTCCCCTGAAGACCTATTCAAGAAGGAAGGCGCCTATGCAGATTCAATCATCCCCTTCTCCTGCTCCTACTCCTATTCCTATACAATTTGAGGTACATTCTGAAACTTCTTCTGAACATAATGATAATGACAGTGCTATATCTGATTCTGAACATGGTAACACTGTTTCTGATTTTGAATTTCCCATTGCCATTAGAAAAGGAAAAAGAACCTGCACCACTAAACATCCCTCCTATTTGTTTATGACCTACAAAAACCTTTCACCAAGTCACAGAGCATTCCTGACTAGTCTAAATGATATCACTATTCCTAAAACAACTTTAGAGGCATTAGAAAATGAGAACTGGAAAATGGCTATGAAGGAAGAAATGGATGCACTAGAAAAAAACAAAACTTGGGACTTAGTGAGATTGCCAGAAGGGAAGAAAACAGTAGGATGCAGGTGGGTTTTTACTGTAAAATACAAGTCAGATGGCACTTTGGAAAGGTACAAAGCAAGATTGGTGGCAAAAGGGTACTCTCAAACCTATGGGATTGACTATCTTGAAACATTTGCACCTGTTGCAAAGATGAACACAGTGAGGGTCCTACTTTCCTTATCAGCTATCCAAGGATGGAATCTACAACAATTTGACATCAAAAATGCCTTCTTACATGGAGACCTTGAAGAAGAAGTGTACATGGATATTCCACCTGGATTTGCTTCGAATACTACTGGACAGAATGTTTGTAAATTGAGGAAAGCTCTATATGGACTAAAACAGTCCCCAAGAGCTTGGTTTGGGAGATTTACCAAGGTAATGCTGGGACAAGGCTTCAAACAGAGCCAAGGCGATCATACTCTGTTTGTGAAACACTCTTCTTCAAGGGGAGTAACTATATTGTTGGTGTATGTAGATGATATCATTGTTACAGGTAATGATTCAGAAGGAATTGATGATTTGAAAAAAATGCCTGGTAAAAGAGTTTGAAGTGAAAGAACTTGGCAGATTGAAATACTTTCTTGGTATTGAGGTGGCACACTCACAGCAAGGGATTTTTATATCTCAACAAAAGTATACCTTGGATTTGTTGAAGGAAACTGGAAAAATGGGATGTAAACCAGCAGCAACACCCATAGAAATCAATCACAAGCTTGGAGACTCAAAGGAGGATGATATGGCAGTTGACAGAAATTCATTTCAGAGACTGGTAGGAAGACTCATCTATTTGTCACATACCAGACCTGATATAGCATATGCTGTTGGGGTTGTGAGTCAATTCATGCATAACCCTAAGGAATCTCATCTAAGGGCTGTAGTTCAAATTTTGCAATACTTGAAGGGTACACCAGGCAAAGGGATTATGTTTAAAAGAGGGGAGAAATTAACTCTGGAAGCATACACAGATGCAGATTATGCCGGATCAATAGTTGATAGAAGATCAACCTCAGGCTACTGCACCTTTTTTGGAGGAAACTTGGTTACTTGGAGAAGTAAAAAACAGAATGTGGTAGCTAGATCCAGTGCAGAAGCTGAATTTCGAGCCATGGCACTGGGAATTTGTGAGTTGTTATGGCTGAAAATTATTTTAGAAGACCTAAAGGTGAAATTGGATGGACCAATGAAGCTATATTGTGATAACAAGTCTGCAATCAACATACCTCATAATCCAGTTCAACATGACAGAACAAAGCATGTTGAAGTGGATAGACATTTCATAAAAGAGAAACTTGACAGTGGTTTAATCTGTACTCCCTATGTAACCACTGGAAATCAAGTTGCAGACATACTTACCAAGGGACTACCTAGTAAAGACTTTCAGAAGTTAGTAGGCAAGCTGAGAATGGAGGACATCCATGCACCAGCTTGAGGGGGAGTGTTAGAGATCCGAGATATGTTTCCTTGTTATTTGTTTCCTTAATTAAGAGATTTGTAAATATTTTATTTGATTAGGATCCCTTGCACTAAGGGTTTGTATTCTATTGCTAGAATTAGTTCCTTACCTAGTTTAGAAGTTACCTAAGATAGGCCCTAGGTTTGTGTATTTATTTGTAACCTTTTCTCTGTTGAAACTAATAAGAAATTAAGTCTATTCGACAGGACCTATATTTTCCAAGTGAATCCCCATGGCCAATTGATGGATGATTGCAACTGTGAAGCATTCATGTGTCATTTTTCGGTTTCGACAATTAGAACTTATAGAAGTTCTGTTTTTTCTAGCTTTTAGAAAAGGTCTGAAAGTTTCTGTTTTCTTGAGTTTGTATGTTTAATCTTATAACGTAAACAACTGTATGCATTGCTAACCTCGCATAAGACTATTGTTAATGCAATGCCATCTCCAGCTCCATTTGTCAATCAAATATTATTCTCCTCTTTTGTATGATTTCTGTAGATGTTGAAATCCACTGGCGTAGCCAAGGATTGTTAACGATGAATCCCATCCGTGAAGAAGGATTTGGTGCCGCACGCCGCATACAGTATGAGGTGAGATTGCACATTCTTGTTGAATAACAAATTTGTTCGGCCAATGGGGCTATCCCAGTGGTAAGGATGGGTTGGGTAAAGCCTTATATAACTGCCTCATGTACAAAAGAAAACGTTTTGCTATCTTAAATACTCCAAAGCACAGTGTATCTTCCGAAGTGATCAAATTATGGACCGAAAAGCTGTTTCTGAATGGGTAATATATAATGGTTCAAAACCCTAGTAAGCTTTCCTGTGATCTGTAGACAAACCCTGGGAGTTTAACAAAGCTTATTTCTAAATTATGATTACATGGAATTTCAGGTAAAAGCGTCAAGTGCTAAGCGATTCACGGATAAAATCATTGTCACACTCCCATCCACCGGTCAGCTTAGTCTTGAATCCGGATCTTGTTATCATGATTATGATGTTGAATAGCTTCTCATCTGTTCTTTCTTTTATTTCAGGTCAAAGAGCGGAATTGGATGTTACCTATGAACCGGATGAGATCCCCGAACCAAAAGCTACTATTAATATTTCCTTTTGGGCAAAGGTTTTGGGAAGTCTTGCCCTAACAGTAATCACCTTGATCGTCGGTTTCATATGTTTCTTCGACCAACCTCTTGGATCATCTCAGCCACCATCCACTCCTCAGCCCTCTTCAACCATATCGGCACCTGTCACGCCTGACCGGAGAAGTCCACTTCGTTTCGATGAACAATCTCCACGAACACCGCAGCCATTTGTAGATTATGTGAGGAGAACCATAGATGAAACTCCGTACTACCGGCGAGAAGGGAGGAGGAGGTTTAATCCTCAGAACACGTACTGAATTTCTATTATTTGGTATCCGTCGAACTTTATATTGTTTAGAAGGTAGAATCTGGCGAAAAGTCTGCTAAATTTTGTTGTACCATGGATGTATATACAGGCAAAACTTATAAATTCAAATTTCAATGGCTCGAGGACCGGATCGTGGTAAGCCGTATGCTTAAGTTAATGTTTATAATTTGTTGGTCCATCTTAGTATTAATTTTTATGTCATAATCGAGCATAAGATGTTTCATTTTTTTTAAAATGGGTAAACTACCGTATTGGTCACTTATCTTTATTTCGCGTACATTTTTGGTCACCAATTTAGAAAAATGATTGTTATGGTCACTTACGTTGTGTTTTCGTTTTTTAAACATTTGGTCATTTGTGTGTTAATTGTTGTTGGTCACTAACGGTGTGTTGACTTGGCATAGTAAATTTTTTAACCATCTAAATAAAAATAATTTTTATAATTACCCATTTAATTCTCTATATTTATAATTTTTATTTCTTTTTTCTTACACCATCTTTTACATTTTCTCCATATTTACTATTGGTATAAATATAAATGATTAAGTGTGTAATTATGTAAATTATTTTTATTTTAGTGGTTAAAATGGGAGTGAAGTAATAGTTTAGGGATTATCTAGCTCACAACACTGGACTACTCAACACTATTCTCATGAATTCACCAACGATTTATTTCCAACAATCAAGTAACACGCACACCGAACTCTAAAGCAAAACAACATATGATAACCTCAAACGATATTGTCCAAACATCAACTTAAGAAATCACTTTGGATGAGCTTTACCTCGGTTAAAAATCCTTTGATCATCATCCATGGTTCAAAACTCTTGAACTCAAACATCATCTATTTTCGGAATGCGACACCTACTCGAAGGTATTAGGCCTATAAACGAATCGAACGAACACGAACGACGGTATGTTCGTTTGTTTAATTTTAACCGAACAAATGAACGGACACAAACAATTAAACGAACATAATTTCTTGTTTGTGTTTGTTTGTTAAGGAATGTAGGTTGTTCATGTTCGTTTGTTAAAATGATAAACGAACACAAACGAACGAACATAAAAGGACATGTGAATAAATGTAAACGAACATAAAAGAGCGAACATATGTGAATATTTTTTTTATTAATTATAATACTTTTGTTATGAAAAATAATAAATATAAATGGACACGTGAATAAATTTAACCGAACATAAACGAAGGGATTATCGAACGTTCACGAATGTAAATGAATGAGCGAGTCTTTTGTTCGTGTTCGTTTATTTAATAAAATGAACAAAAAAATTTGTTCATGTTCGATCGTTTAATAAATAAACGAACATAAACAAACTTTCTGCGGAACGATTCATTGAACGGTTCACTGAACGTTTGGTTCATTTATAGCCCTATAAGATATGCTACTTAGAACACTTATTTGTCATTCATCAAAATCCTGATCAAACGTTTCAAAAACATGCAAACTCTAACAATCAAACTTTATCATTAATCTATCTTGAATTAACAATCATTTTTTCTGACTTGGCTAGTCAAGATGGACTTAGCACTTTACTTAACTAGAATCTCGCCACAACTCGAACGTAAGCTAATTCATGATCATGTAGTTTCACCATTCAAGTAACTTGTTTCTAACCAAAAAACCATTGATGCTTACGAACTCTTACTAGAGATCAACACTTACTCAACTATCCTCGAAGATTCTGAATATTCACTCTCAAACCAACCACTTAATCCCAACTATTAGTTGTACTGAACCTCTAACAATCCTTCAAGGATTTTCATTAAGATCATCCAACAAGATCTGTTACCATACAAGAATCCCGGTTCCACATAACCATAGCCGTTAAACCACACCTCCGTTGCGCTACTCTGGTAATATTCTTACTGTTTTATCACACATGTAGACAATCCATCTCAAAAACTTGATAGAGTAAATACTCAAATCATTAAACTAGAAATTATACCAACGCACTCGTGAGTCCAAACCATCTCACGACTTGTCCTTCAGGTCCAAACATCTTCTCAACAAAATTTTTATCACAACTTCTCTTTAACCTTCAACTTAAGATACTCAAATTATGAACGATCATACAAAAACCTCAAAACTCTTCAACCACTTACAAGATCATCAACATCGAGTAATGAGTAACGATCATTCATCGTTACACGTTGACTCACAACATCCAATGCCACCACACTTTGCCATACCAACACAAGCACGTCCTAAGGTGAACCACTTGGCGACGACACCCGTATTCACTCACTTTCCAAATGAGTTCTCACTCTAAAAGTTCAGTCAGTGCCATACAACAAGGTGATGGACACTAACACTGGACTCAGCGTTACCTCTATTGTGGGTTCTAATCCACGATTAAGAGGTAAGCCCGCCCATTCCCCGAAGAGCACCTCAACATCCTCTTAAACGTCTACAACTCTAAAGTTTCAGACTCTCGATCCCCGTATCTATTACGTGGGCTAAGAACGTCTTGCAACTTACACGACTATCTTTGAACAAACATCACAAGAACACAACCTTCACGCTAGAGAGCCAATGGTTCATCGCGTCCATTACCAACAACCTGATTCACCTTGAACCCCTAACTTTGAGACTCCTACTTGAAAACCAAGGCACACATCGTGCTCACACGACCAACCTACAACAAGATTAACATCCACTTACTAGGGAGATAGTAAATCTTAACAAGTCAACGAGGACCGTTACTCTCAATCCCCATTTACCACCCACGGTAAGAACATTACTTACAAGAACTTACAAAACCGACGAACTAATCAATCCAACAACAATCTCTAGATCTTACCATAACACTTATCCAACAAAAACCAAAACCATTATGAACGAGAGATCAAATTCCCATCAATGTAATAAATTAAACCAAAACAAACATATGTACCTGACATATCTTCGGTGGCAAAGCTGTCATCGCTGGCATGATTGGCAGTGTAACGCCCGAGTTTAGGGCTAGAGAGATAATTGTGTTGGTTAAATCGCTATGGGTTAGGTTAATTTTGAAGCTATTTAAAATGGATAACTTTGGTTTTAATAAAAAGGGCAAAATGAGAATTTTGAAATAAAAGAAATAAAGAAAGAGTTTTTTTTGAAAATGCTATCATCTTCTTCAAAACATTTTCCTTTTCACGTTAAACCTCCCCAAAACCCCCCTTTCACTATTCCATTGCTCCTAGCTTTCAATCCAAGCGATTTCTTCAAGGTAATTGATTCTTTAACATGGTTTTATCTTCCTTGAGTTGTAGATACTAAGATTTTTGCAAAAACCCATGGTTTAAACTTGTTTTTATTTTAAAGTTTGGTTTGAAATGAAAGAGAGTTTATGGGTTTTTTTGTTAGGGTTGGTTGTGGCTGAGTTTATGTGTGTTTTTAACTTTGTTTTATTTCTAAAATAACATGGAAATGATGGATTGTTATAGGAAACCCGAAATGGGTATTGTGGGTAACTTTAGAAGTTGGAAATCTTGAGTTTTTGGATGAGTTTTGAGTCTAAATTACAGCTGATGGTTTGGTAGCTTTGAGTTGATGTTTTGGGATGTTAAAAGATAGATTTTTGATGATAAATTTGTTGGATTTGGCTGCAAGTAGTTTGGGGCTGAGTCAATATGTTTTGGGTGAACCCTATTTTTTTCGAAGTTAGTTAACTTGCCCCCCTCATGGTTCAATCCTGACTCTGTCCCTATTTTAAACTATCATTTATGGCCACTTAAGTTTGGTAGTTATTTAAGTAAAAAAATTAACCAATAAATAGTTTATGAACTAAAAGAAAAAATGACATAATTTAAATACTTAGTTTGACCAAAAAATAATTTAAAGGCTAAAAACAAAAAAAAATTGCTTTAAGGACTGATTTTTCATTTAAAATTAACTATAAAAAATTGTTAATCCAAATTTTCAATTGAAGCTCTTGTATAAAATAATTGAACATTGAAATCAGTCCGGCACTTTAAAATAATTAATGAGGAACTCATAAATTTGCAAATTTTCAATTCGATGGCATCGTAAATTAATTTCAACGGAGTTTCACTAATCGGTCTAGTTGCCAAAAATATTTATATTATCTCATTTTGTATGAGTTCGAATTTTAGTATAAAAATATAATATCTCTCTGATTAATTAAAAAATTAAATTTTAACGGTAATAATTTGAGGGGTTGGGGTATAAAATATATTTTTATTTATATCGCGAGTGTGACAAAATCTAGCAATAAAATAAAATGTTAACGCTTAAAATGGTCCAAACAAACAAACATTAGTGCAAATTACACATTTTCCTCAGTTGTTACAGTTGTTAATAAGATTATAAATGGATCACCTATTTTTAAATTATTATAAATGAGTCATTCAATTAGTCAATTGTTACAAACATATTGTTTTACGTTAATTATTTGAGAGAGAGATAATCAAATCACCTGAGTAGACAGTCATGGAAGGGAGAGCGGAGGGCACTGGAGAAAGGAGAAGACCGAAGCCATGGGAGGGAGAGCGGACGAGAGCAGAGCGCTGGGATAGATCGGAGTCAGGTTATAGAGGTCGAAAGGAGTTTTACTACCCTTCTTACAGATCGACAGGAGATAATTTCGTCCGAAATAAGCAGACATGAAGCAAGAGAGGTTCTTCACTTTCCTATAAGCGCAGACAAGGAGTCTCCATCTTTGTGAATTTCATTAGCAAAAGAGTTCATGTCTCAACTCTCCATGAGGTATTTGAAACTTATGGAAGAATCCTATATACCTATATTGCCTACAACAATCCTGGAAGACGATCTGGAAAAGATACGTTTGCGTTCATTAGACTTGCAAGGCGAGAAGATGCCCTAAAAGCGATAGAATATGGTAATAACATGAGGATAGATGGATTCAATATCAAAGTATTCATGAGTAAGTTATCATCAAGCAACACAAGAGCTGCCGAAGAACCACAAAAAAGAAACGTGAAAATCGCTAGACATTCATTCAAGTTGACAGACGGTCGCTCTTTTAAGGAAGTCTTGATGTCCAAAAGTGTACCAGACCCAAAACTGCACCATGGAAGAAAATGCAAGGAAGGTTGATGATACATATCCGCCTGAGGTTGTCTCACAAAAGCCACCTGCTACTCTATTTCATTTCAGCATTCCCAAACAAGAATTGGAGTGGTTAGATCGGTGTATAGTTGGTGTGGTGAAAGGAATGTATGATGCAAATTTTGTCCAAGAGGCCCTTCGATCGGAAGGTTTCAAAGTCAAGGTTAGTACAGTGTCTGGATCGACAGTGATACTGCAATTTGAAGAATCGAAACAAATCCAAATCTTTTGGGATTTAAAAGAATCACTTTTGACCTCATGGTTTGACGATATTGACTCACTAGAAAATTTCTCCTCTAATTGTAAGTTGAAGATCTGGGTAATTCTAAAAAATGTACCGTTAATAGCCTGAAACGATTCGTTTTTTCGATCTTTAGTCGGAAAATGGGGGTCAATTATCAAAATTGATGAGGAAACCAGTCAGAAGCAGCGTTTTGATTGTACAAGGATCTTGGTCGGAGTCAAATATTTATCGGAAATTCCTAATTCAGTTATAGTCTTTATTAATGGATCCATGTTTTGCCTTAGAATTTCCACAGAAGAATACGAAGAATCCTGGTGTTGGATCGACAGAATGCCACCGATGAAACGGTCAGATGACTCATTAAATTCTGAAGATATTGAAGGGGCGAGGACCGGAGACGTGGATGGCAATCATAGCTTTAATGATATTTCGGCACCACTAAGTCCCAAGTTCATGGGGAAAAGGGAACTGTGGTAATTTTAGTAATGAGATTAATGATTCCATTAGTTGCGAGGAGCCAGTTCTAGGGAACCCGTTAACTGAGTCGAAATCAATAGTAAAGAATTTAAAAGCTGATGGCATACGGTGTGGGCCTAACAATTTAGTGGAAGTCCAAATTAGAGGAATGTCCAATTCTCCAAAAACTTCTTCAGAATCCAGTGGGCCTTCTGGGCCAATTCTAGATAAGGACACGAGATTATTCTCTATTAAAACCAGATATTTGAGGAACAATAATGGATGCATCTCATCAGTTTTAACCTCGAAGACCAAAAATATAGAGAACAAAATCCCCAATTTCTCTCTTGTCTCTACCCCAACAAATTGCCCCACCCCGAAAAGCATGGTATCTAGAGAAGCAAAGCTGACGTTAGAGGTATGTAAAGAAGTTGGTATCGAATACCAAGAAAAGGACAAGATTGTTCAAAAGGAGCTGGAGGCTCTAATTCCCGAGGAAGATAGGGCAGGGTGAATTTCGAAGAAGGGCAAGCTATGGTGAGTGCTCCAATTCAATTATGTCTTACATAAATTTGGCTATTACTTGGAACGTCAGCGGCACTGGTAAATTTGAAAAAAAGGCAGCAATTAGGAAGATAGTTGGATTGAAGAAGCCGAGTGTGATCTTTATTCAAGAAACTAAACTAAGAAATGTCGATGATAGTGTAGCATCGATCTTATGTGGCCGTCATAGAAAATTCGAAGTTGCCATTAGCCCCTCAATTGGTTCCTCATGAGGTTTAATTTCCTTATGGGTTGAGGAATTTTTTAAGGCCGAGTCTGTAATTCTTAGAGCAAACTTCATTTGTATCAGTGGAAAATTGGTGGAATCGAATACTGGGTGCCTCCTAATTAATATGTATGCTCCGAATGGCATGGATAAAAGAGAAGAGGTTTTTGAAGAGCTTCGGGCAATGACAAATTCTTTCAACCTTCCAATTCTCATGGGAGGAGACTTTAATACTGTCAGAACAGTCGATGAAAGAAAAGGTTTGGCGCAAAACATAACAATCATGGAAAAATTTTCAAATTTTATCAATGATCTGGGATTACTGGAGCCAATTACGAAGGGAGGATCTTTCACTTGGTCTAGTCTGAGAGAAATTCCAACCTACAGCAAACTGGATCGATTTCTCGTGTCCCCTAAGTTAGTTGCTCTTTGGCCTCGCCTTTCCCAACCAATATTACCAAGAGGTCTCTCGGATCACAACCCTGTGAGTCTTGGTCAGGAAAATATTGACTGGGGTCCGAAGCCCTTTAAATGGTTTGACAACTGGTTTGAAGAGAGAGAGTTAATGGTCAAAATTCAAAATTTTTGTGAAGCATGTAAAGGCTCAAGAATTTCTAAGATCCTGAAAAATAGTAAAGAAAAACACTAAGGAGTGGGTGAAGGACAATTGAAAATCCGAGGGGGAGTCCGCCTCATTCTTAAATTCCATGTGCCATGAGATCGAAATGAAAACAAGGAAAGGAAATGTTGATCCCTGACTCCCTGTCAAACTCAAGCAGCTCCGACAGAAACTTTGGATTCGTCAAAAAAAGGAAGAGCGTGATTGGATCCAGAAATCAAGGGTTCAATGGTTTAAATCGGGGGATAGAAATTCAAAATTTTGTCATCTCATGGCTTCTTCAAGACAATCAAATAATCATATCAGCAATTTTGTCTATAGGGGAGAAACACATTCTGACCCAGGTTCGGTTAAAAAGTTGATTCGACAGCATTTTAAAGATATTTACAACCAGTCCCATACTATCCCTGTTAGTAAAATTGACTGTAACCTGAAAAGTTGAGTACCGAATCAGCATGCTCATTGGAAGTTCCTTTTACGTTGGAAGAAATTCATAGAGCCTTAATGATGATGGAGAATTCGAAGTCCCCAGGACCCGACAGTTTTAACAGTGTATTTCTAAAGAGATTGTGGCCTAGTTTAAAAGAAGAGATATTGGCTTTCTTCAACTTGTTTTATCTTGGTAACCTCCCCGACAAATCTTTCAACAATTCTTTATTGTTTTGATTCCCAAGATCAAGTCGCCTTCAACAATAGATGATTACCGGCCAATTAGCTTGATGGGATGCATCTACAAGGTTCTTGCTAAAGTTTTGGCCTGCCGCTTAAGCTACGTTCTGGATGAAATAATTGGCGATCATCAATTTGCCTTCCGCAAAGGGAAGAAAATAATGGATTGTTCATTAATCTCAAATGAGATCATCGAATTCACTAGAAGAAAAGGGTTAGAGGGAGTTGTATTCAAGGCAGATTTTTAGAAAGCTTATGATTCTGTAGATTGGGATTTCCTACTTTTTGTTATGAAGAATATGGGGTTTGGAGAAGTGTGGTGCGGGTGGATTAGATCTTGCTTAGTTTCAGCGTCAATTTCTATTTTGGTAAATGGATCCCCTACGATTCCTTTCTCCATCAGACGTGGTCTGCGACAGGGGTGTCCACTTTCTCCTTTTCTCTTCAACATTATAGCGAAAGCACTGAGTTCGTTAATCAACAAAGCTGAGAAGTTGGGTTTCTTTTCGGGACTCTATTACAACAACAACTCAGAAACAATTACTCATCTGCAATTTGCAGATGATCTAATAGTTTTCTTGGGAGCAAACGAGAACAGTATATACAATTTAGTTCATCTTCTAAGAGGGTTCGAACTAGCATCGGGAATGAAATTGAACCTCTATAAAACAAAACTGTTGGGAATCAACCTTGAGGAGAGTTATATAAGTGATTTGACAAGAATGGTTAACTGCCAAAGTGAAAAGTTACCTTGCACCTATCTAGGATTACCGTTGGGACACCATAAAAATGATAAACAAATTTGGTGGCCTATAGTGGAGAGAGTGAGAATCAAACTAGCTGGGTGAAAATCTAAATCACTATCTTTCGCCGAAAGAATCACTCTTGTCAAAGCGATAATTTCTAATCTCCCGATCTATTTATTTCAATCTTTCCGATGCCGAAAGGCATAAATAAAGCACTGCCCAGCTTAGTTGGAAAATTCATATGGGGTGATAATGATAAACGTATGATTCACTGGGTCAAATGGGAGGTATTATGCCTGCCTAAAGCTTATGGTGGGTTGGGAATTGTAGATTTCAGTATGAAAAATAGAGCCCTATTGTTGAAATGGATCTAGAGATTCGGGGTTGAAGTTGACTGTTTGTGGAGAAAATTATTACAACAAGGTATGAAATGAATACTGACAGTACTTTTCCATCAAATAGTAAGACGTAGGATATGTCATGGACTTGGAAAAACATCATCTCTAACTTCAACAACAATGATGATACTTTCATGTCCAATATTCGTTACTGCGTGGGAGATGGTAAAAGAATTTAGTTTTGGAATGAAAATTGGGTGGGCCCTTACCCCCTGATGGTGGCGTTTCCTAGAATCTTTTATTTGGCAAGAAACAAATCTGGAGTAATAGCAGACTTTGGTTATTGGGATGAAAATACTTGGAAGTGGAGAATTACTCCGCAAAGAAATGTGTTTGATTGAAAGATAGATACGTTGTTGAACTTCAAGCAATTACTGGAAACAGTAAAGCCCATTCCCAACGCTAAAGACATCATTAGATGGACTGCCACCTCATGTGGTAACTTTAATGTGAAATCGGCTTTAAATTTGTCTTGTCCAAGTCGATCAGAACCTGAAGAGATTTGGAAGCTTGTTTGGGCGGGACTTGCACCTTCTAAAGTGGAAGCTTTCACTTGTGAAGCTATTCTTGAAAGATTACCAACCAAAGATGAGTTACTAAAAAGAGGGTGCAGTTCGACTATTTCTAGTTCGTGTCCTTTCTGCAATGGTTCTCCTGAATCAGTCAACCATATCTTCATTTTTTGCCTACAGACGTGGTCAGTTTGGTTGAGGTGGTGCCAAGTGTGGAATCTTAATATGGTCCTCCCAAATAATTTAAAAGCTCTCTTATACTCATGGACTTCTTACCAGTCGCAACATCTCCATGCAAAGGTATGACACCTTAGTTTTTTCTGTTTTTTATGGTCTCTATGGCTATGTATGAACAATATTGTATTTCATGGTAAGATTGTAAACTGGGATCTGGTATATGATAATTGTATCCTGCGTCTGAGTCTTTGGAGCTTGGTCATATGGTCCGAGACTCCCATCGCAGCAAATGATCTATTGTTATCGCATGTTAAGTTTCGTATCTTTAGAAGACATGATTGGGTGATCCGTAAGTCTTGGCAGCCTCCACCTCCGAACGTCCTGATTTTTATTGATGGCGTTGTAGTCCACAGCTTCGGTGAGGCAAGTATAGGGGGAGTTCTGCGTAACAACAAAGTCAATTGCCTTATCACATTTTCTAAGAACATTAGCGTCACCGACGTTACCACCGCGGAAATTCTTGCTGTAAGGGAGGCCTGTAAGCTATTCAAGAACTCTAAATGGGTTAATAATGGCAGATTACATATTAATTGATTGTAACAATCAAGTCACGTGCTATTATGCCAACTTTGGTAGCTATTGCTTACGATGGCTGATGGACCCCAAATTTCACCTTAATTTTCTCGTTCAATTCATCATATTAAATTCACATCAATCTCTCTAAAAAACCATGAAATTGCCAAAAAAAAACTTTTAAATTTCTTGAACCTCAATTTGCGTCGTCCACCGTCAATTTGCCTTCGTCTTTCGATATGTATTTTATCTCACCAACGATAGTCTCTCCACCTTTTGGATCATTGATTGGAGCCCTTAATCTTCGAGAACCCCAAAAACTTAAATGAATTTTTTGTCTGAGTAATTAAGTGACTCATTTGCAATCTTACTAAAAATTAAGTGACATATTTGTAATCTTACTAAAAATTGGATTACCTGTGGTGTAATTTACCCAATATAAAAATCCCAAAAATTGTTTCCTAGCGTCGCTTTCTAACGTCGGTTTATTTTTTACGATCCAATGACATGTTCGTAACAATCGATTAATGAAGTAACTCGTTTGTAACTTTTTGAAACTGAATGAACCATTTATAATTTTACTGATAATTGAGTGATCTATGATGTAATTCAACCTGAACATTAAAAAAAAACATTCTTACACAACCTTGCCTTTGTTTAGCCGATAATAACTGCCGGTTGTTTCTATTTAAAGGTTTTTATTTTAACTTCAAATTCTTTCAAAAGCTTTGAAACTACAAAAAACATATTTTTAGGGTTAAGCTTTCTCTCCTCCTTTCCCTACTCTGCCAATGGACCCGCGAGGCGGTGAACCCCTTCTCGACGCCGAAACCAACAATTTTCGATCTTCCGACCACCCTGAAGACGACAAGTCTAACCCTCACTCCGGCGATGGCGCCAGTCCTGGGTAAATCTCTGTCCTTTTGTTTGTTTCTGGAGAAAAAAATTGGGGAAACTCGAGGAAAATCTTGAAATTTTCGATTACCCATTGCTTAATTACATGTGAGAAACGTAAATTGACTGAAAACTAGATTGACTCGTTCTTTATATATATGTAGTTTTAGATTACTCTGTTTCCTCATAAAATGATAGAAAAAGTAAAGAGAAAACTTGAGCTTCTTTCCTTTACCATTGAGTTAAGGGCTTGGAAAATATACGAGAGTTTAAGTGAAATAGAAATAAAATCGTGAAAAGTTTGGTATTCTTGTCATTTTTTAGCATGGATACTTTGGAAGTGATTTATGATTTATATTCAATATTTGGGAATTTGCAGCAAAATTTTTGTAGGAGGTTTAGCGAGAGAGACAAGTTCTGGTTAGTTCTTTAGCTTGTTTGTTAGAGATTTTTATTAATCCCCTTGAATATGATTATAGCACGGATTGCTTCGTCTGTAATCTGTACCGACTTGGTTGTTTTTACACATTTTATGCAGCGCAATTTCTTGAGCATTTTGGTAAATACGGTGAAATTACGGATTCTGTGATAATGAAGGACCGGAAAACGGGACAGCCTCGTGGGTTCGGGTTTGTGACTTATGCAGAGCCTTCTGTGGTTGATAAAGTCATTGAGGACACTCATGTTATTAATGGGAAACAAGTAAGAATCAGCTTCAGTCTCAATGTTAAGTTGATTGTTATGGTTCCTTTTTGTAGTCTGGTGTACTCCGCTTTGTTTTTGACTTGAAGTACTGCTCTTTGGCTCGATTTTGGCCTATTAGGTAGAGATTAAGAGAACAATACCAAAAGGAGCTGCCGGAAGTAAAGATTTCAAGACTAAGAAGATTTTTGTAGGTGGAATTCCTTCATCTGTATCCGAAGGTGATACCAATCTTTTCCTTTCTTTAATACATATAACATTGAAGCTTGCGGCCATATGTCCAGAATGTCTTGATTCATTGTTGATATTTCTCGTAAATGTTAATCTACTTGGTGCAAATTGACAGATGAGTTCAAGGACTTCTTTACACAATATGGAGAAGTCAGAGAACACCAAATCATGCGGGATCATGCCACCAATCGTTCCCGTGGTTTCGGGTTTATCACTTTTGAAACGGAGCAAGCGGTTGATGATCTATTGGAGAAGGGAAACAAGATCGACTTTGCCGGTTCTCAGGTATGTATATTGCCTATTGAATTGATATTTCGTGAAATACCATATCAATTTCCATGAACGTGTACTGTTTTGCTTTGAGGGATCTTTACTTTCAGACATTAATTATATTATGTCCTTTTTACCCTTGCAGTTTATGAGTAAGGTGAATTTGGAGTATTTATTTTGTTATGTGAAATTTTACAAACACTAAACTGAGTCTCATGATGTGTCCCTTTGCTGGTAGGTGGAGATAAAAAGGGCGGAGCCGAAGAAACCGAACCAGCCCCCACCTGCATCTAAGCGATATAATGATTCTAGGACTGCATATGGCGGTGGATTCGGAGATGGCTATGGTAGATATGGAGGTGGTGGATTTAGTGGTGGTGGTGGTTATAATAGATCAAGCGGTGCTTATGGGGGTCGAGCTGGTGGTTATGGGGCATACGGTGGAGGTGATTTTGGCAGTTATGGAGGTTACGGTGGTCCTGGCAGTGGTGGTATAGGGCCTTACAGGGGAGAGCCTTCCCTTGGATACTCAGGTCGTTATGGAGGAAATTTCAACAGAGGATACGACATGGGAAGTGGCTACGGAGGCCCTGGTGAGTTCTACGGGGGATATGGCGCTGGAGCTGCTGGCGGTGGATATGGTAGTAGCTATGATGCTGGCCTTGGCGGGGGCTACGGTGGTGGTGCTGCTGCAGGTGGAAGTTCCTTCTACGGAAGTCGAGGGGGATATAGCGGTGCGGGTAGCGGTCGTTACCATCCCTATGGAAGATAGGCTGACTGGAAAAAAACTCTGTTGAGTGGGTGGTTATAAAATGTTGTCTCAATTTGTACCATTGTAGCTCTTTTGTTTATTTTCTCAGTTTAGTTTCAGAAATTGAGGATTTGGTCATCCACTTTACCCTTAAAATTTTAATTTGAAGTTGAACTGTGAGAGCTAAGTGGTCTGATATTATCTCTTTTGTACTTTTTTGATTGACATTAGAATGCAAACTTCCAAAGCTGTGAGATTAATTTCCAGAAATAGTTATGTATAACTCAGCTCCTATTTTCTTAAGTTTAATCCATTGTCATATGTTTTTAATTTTCTTAATTGTTTATTTAAGTATTAATTAACATTGCTCATTTGAAGAGACCATTAGTGTATTAAATAATTTCTCATTGAACAATGAGTTATATTTTGATAGATTGTGTAGAAATTATTTTACATAACCTATTTATTTTTTTGATTTGACCATCAATTTTTGACTAACTGATTGAGTAACTATAAGGTGATTTTTAAAACTCTCTTTTCTCCATTCACAATGTCAAGATTTGAACTCTTAATCTTGTTTAAAAGATCTAACACCTAATTCATATAATAATTCACTAACTTTACAATGTAAATCAAAATATTTTTTAAAATAATTATCCCAAAAGACTATACATATAATAATTCATTTTAAATTATGGATAAATTTATGTTTATTATCCAAATATATCGCACTAACCTAATTCAACAAATCAAAAGAAATGAACTATTTTTACTATTCCGAAGAACATTTACAGTATGGGAAATTCTAAATACAAACAGTTGTGGCCATTGGATTAAAAAAAAAATTTACCCGGTGAACCGGTAACCTGTTTTTCTATCTATTTCTCACAATCTAATTGTTTAATCCATAATCTCATTATAAATTATTTTTGTTGTTGTTGTTGTTGTTGTTGTGATTGTGATTGTTGTTGTTGTTTTTGGCTAATTATAGAAAGCATCGAAGAAGAAATTATCGAATCCCATAAAGAAAATCAAAGTTCAGAAGTTGGTCCTGGTCCTCAACACCTCTTTCGGTAAAAGTAGTGATCGTCTCACCCGTGCCTCTAAGGTACGCTAAACACATCCATTTTTATATCCCCAAATAATTTTACTTCAATTTTAATTTACCCTGTTTTTACTTTCGTTTAGGTCTTGGAACAACTTAGTGGACAAACTCCAGTTTTCTCCAAGGGTATAAATTCTCAAACCAATTCTGTGTTTTAATTTTTGGGTAAAAATATACTGTAAATCCTTGTACTTCAGTCAAATTTGAGACTTAGTCTATATTCTTACAAATTTTTTTAAAAAAAAACCCATACATTTTCTATTTAAAATCCGCTATTAATGTTTTTTGTCTAATTTTATCAACTTAACATGCTTTATTACAGATCATATGTTGAGTAGGAAAAATTTTAGAACAAGCAAAGTTGAAACATACGGGGAGCTAAACTATAAATTGGATTGAGATTTTTAAATTGAAAAGTTTTAATTTTTAACTTTTCAACTACATGGACTAATTCTTAAAATTTTTCTAAGTACATGGACCAATGAAAAATGTATAATTTGACCTTTTCTTTACTATTTTGTTGTTTTTGTAACATAAAAATTTGGTTGATGCAAGCAGCTAGATATACTGTGAGATCTTTTAGAATTAGGAGTAATGAGAAGATTGCTTGCTACGTTACGGTGAGGGAAGAGAAAGTTATGCAACCACTTGAGAGCAGATTGAAGGTTAATGAATATGAGCTTCTGAGGAGGAACTTCAGTGATACTGGTTGTTTCGAATTTGGTATCCAAGAGTACATTAATCTTGAAATCAAGTGAGTTTATTTGGCTAACCTTTATTATCAAATTTTGATGTATTCTAATTGATGTTTACATGTCTATAATTCATTTTGGATATCTGTTTTAGTTTAAAGTTAAGAGGAATGATCATGATAGTACTATGTTGGAAATTTTTGCTAGTTTAGTCCATTAATTTTCACTGAGCTTTGTAATTAAAATACTATAAATCGAATTGCAATGCACTTGCTTTCATGCTGCAATGCTTTTGTTTTCGAGTTAAAAATTTCAACTATTTTAACTTCTGGGTTTATGGGTTCATTATAGCATTAGGATTTTAAGTTATCTTTCTTTTGGATGATATACCATAAGCATAAAAGGAATCTTATGGATATTGGTTCTTTGATTACCATAATTGAGATAGTACGAATAAGTTATATAGGTTGATTCATTCTACTCATAGTCACATTCTATATTTGATGTTGTGAACTCTATAAAAGCATAAACTTACAAATATTGCTTTCTTCTCCAAGTATGATCCTTCAACTGGTATCTATGGTATGGACTTTTATGTTGTTCTCGAACGAGCTGAGTACCGTGTGGGTTATCGTCGTAGGTGCAAGTCGTGTGTTGGCATTCAACACAGTGTTACCAAGGAAGATGCCATGAAGTGGTTCCAAGTCAAATATGAAGGTGTCATCCTTAACAAGTCTCAAAATATTGGAGCTTAGGAGTAGCAGTTTATGATCTACGTTGAATTCTTTCGTGTTTTGGTAACTCGATTTTTTGATAGTTTGTGCCCGTTATCATTTGTTTGATGAGATTTATGATTGACTTTATAAATCTTTGGTATTATTTTTCTCTTCCTATTGGTTTATTACATTATTAATGCATCCGTTGGAAATTTGAGTTTGGCTCGAAACTTGTCGATGTTGAAGATGTCTGATTTTTGAATATTTCCATTTTCATGTGAGAGTTTCATGATAATACCTACACGTCTCTAAACGACTAAACTATCCAAACTTTCTTTATCTTTAAATATCCTCTTATTATGTCAACCGAAGTGAAACTCAATGAACGTAAATGATTGCATAGTTGAATTGTGCAGCAAATCTATTTTGACAGTGAGCTTAACATGTATTTGCCCTCCTTGTGTACTAGGTTTTGAGTTTTGACAATTTGCCTTAAAGACTTAAACCCCATTTTCTTGCTCCTCGAAGATATGGACTATGAAGTAATGTTTGATTTATTGATCCCATTTCCAAACTGTACAAAGAACCCTTTGGTATATTATGTAATACAGTAATAAATACGGTATGTATAAAAATTCTTACAAGATTATCAACCCTTTTAGTCTTTGGAAACTTTTGGTAAGAAATTCGGTACAAATTTTATTTTATTATAAAGTGATAACAAACTGTGTACATTTTGGTAATAAGTTCGATATATACAAATATCCTTACAGAAGTGGTATAAAATTACGTTTTATTGTAACAAATAGGGTATGTACAAAAACCCTTACAAGACCATGAGCCCTTTTGATCTTTGGAAACCTTTAATAAGAAATTCGATACAAACCTTATTTTATTACAAAGTGGCAACAAACTGTGTTCATTTTGGTAATAAGTTCGGTACATACAAAAATCCTTACATAAGTTGTAAGAAATTATGTTTTACTGTAACAAATACAATATGTAAAAAAATCCTTACAATATCATCAGCCCTTTTGGTATTTCGAAACCTTTGGTAAGAAATTCAGTACAAACTTTATTTTAGTACAAAGTGGTAACAATTTGTGTACATTTTGGTAATAAGTTCGGTACATACAAAAATCTTTACAGAAGTTGTAAAAACTTATGTTTTATTGTAACAAATAGGCTATGTACAAAAATCCTTACAAGACCATGAGCCCTTTTGGTCTTTGGAAACCTTTGGTAAGAAATTCGGTACAAGCCTTATTTTATTACAAAGTGGTAACAAACTGTGTACATTTTGGTAATAAGTTCGGTACATACAAAAATCCTTACATAAGTTGTAAGAAATTATGTTTTATTGTAAAAAATACGGTATGTATAAAATTCCTTACAAGACCATGAGCCCTTTTGGTCTTTGGAAACTTTTGGTAAGAAATTCGGTACAAACCTTATTTTATTACAAAGTGGTAAGAAATTGTGTAATTTTGGTAATAAGTTCGGTACATACAAAAATCCTTACATAACTTGTAAGAAATTATGTTTTATTGTAAAAAATACGGTATGTACAAAATTTCTTACAAGACCATGAGCCCTTTTGGTCTTTGGAAACCTTTGGTAAGAAATTCGGTACAAACCTTATTTTATTATAATGTGGTAAGAAATTGTGTAATTTTAGCAATAAGTTCGGTACATACAAAAATCCTTACATAACTTGTAAGAAATTATGTTTTACTGTAACAAATACGGTATGTACAAAAATCCTTACAAGACCATCAGCCCTTTTGATCTTTCGAAACTTTTGGTAAGAAAATCGGTACAAACTTTATTTTATTACAAAGTGGTACCAAACTGTGTACATTTTGGTAATAAGTTCGGTACATAAAAAAAACCTTACAGAAGTTGTAAAAAATTATGTTTTATTGTAACAAATAGAGTATGTACAAAAATCCTTACAAGACCAAGAGCCCTTTTGGTCTTTGGGAACCTTTGGTAAGAAATTCGGAACAAACTTTTTTTTATTACAAACTACTAAAAAACTGTGTACATTTTGGTAATAAGTTCGGAACATACAAAAATCTTTACATAACTTCTAAGAAATTATGTACATGTGTACCAAATAGGGTATGTACAAAAATTCTTGCAAGACCATCAACCATTTTGGTCTTTGAAAACCTTTGGTAAGAAATTCGGTACAAACCTTATTTTATTACAAAGTGGTAAGAAACTGTGTACATTTTGATAATAAGTTCGGTACATACAAAAGTCCTTACATTGCTTGTAGAAAATTATGTACATTTGTACCAAATAAGGTATGTATAAAATTTCTTACAAGACTATGAGCCATGTTGGTCTTTGATAATTTTTTGTAAGAAATTCAGTACAAACTTTTCTCTCTTACAAAGTGGTAACAAATTATGTACATGATTTATAACAAACTTTGTACAAAATGTTTACTCGGTCATCAGATTCGCCAGTATTTAACCTTAAAATACTTGCCGTTTCCTATACCTACAGTACCAACTCAATTAAGAAATTTATCCTCAAATCTTATACTATCTATTTCTTTAAGTGTAACTAGTATACTACTCACTATCACATAAGAACTTAAACAACTTATTATTCTTTTTCAGATCAAGTAAATGAAGGCAACACGAATAATCTTCGGCAGAACCGTTTCTTATATTTTTGGGACAAAAAAAAAGGTTTGTACATGATTAAATAGTAAATTCAATCAAATATTAAAATATTTTTTTGGCATTACTGAAAGCCTAGTCTGGGTGCAAAGAAAGCAAGCGGGGCGGCCAACAACAGCAAAGAATGGAGTAGAACGTTCGGACCCAATAAAGGTTCACCAAACGAAAAGCCAGAAAAAATTGACAATATTTAGAAAATCTGTGGCCGATAAATGAACAACCTCTTCTTTAAGCTTCAATATATTATTTCAATACCGAATAGTATTTCTTCTAAGAGAAATACGTCATATTATAAAGTCTCATTCAATAAATAATATACAATATTTATAAAATTAATAACTTTTTTCCCTAAAGGTGACATTTCATTTGATATTTTAAATAAGATATGATTTTAGTATATTAAAATAGCACATGTAAAACATAAATACATAAAATGAAAATAACAGATATAATATGATTGTGACACATGGCTGTGAACAAGCTTTTTATTTTACGACCACACAATTTTTCAAAACATATCATTAGTCCTTACAATGTCATAAGAGTAGAATTGCTCTTAAAAATTCTATAATTCAAGTATGTATTAGGGGTGATAATGAGCCTGACCGACTCGCAAGCTACTCGGGCTCGCTTCGGTCAAAACTCGACTCGAGCTCGTGCTTGGCTTGAGACCTTAACAAGCCGAGCCGACCCAAGCTCGGCTCGAAAAACTCGTGAACAGACTCGAAATAATTATATATATACACTTGTATGTTTCAGTGTTATTAACGTGTTATCATGGTTAAATACTTTAAATCTCCTTCTCGTTGCGGACTTGTATAATTTAAAAAATGTACTATGATTGTAACGACCAAGATTTCGGAGTCTGAGGGCTAGTTTAACCCAAGTTGTGGGCCTCGGGTGTTTGGGCCGTGAAGGACTCCTTGGGAGTTTTGTTGGGCTTACTTTGTTGTTGGGCTTGAATCTTGGGTTGTTGGAATGTGTAGGATGAAGAGGGAAAGGTAAGTTGGTAAATTACCTCATATTTGAAGAGAGGAGAGGTGAACACTTGATTGTTCTGCAACAAAGAAGAAGGTGATATCACCTTGTCTTTTTGCTTTACACTCATATCTCCCATACCATCTCTCACCCAAGAACCAAGATCCAAAGGTTCAATCTTTGTGTTTTGGAATGGAAATCAAAGATTTTGGGTTTGAGGCAAGTCAACTAGCATCCAAAGATCTACGTTTTGAGGTAAAAATTACCAAGTTTGGTGGAAGATAAGTTTTGGTGGGGGTTGAAAGGGAAGAACAAGAATGAGGGGTTTGACTCCATTTCTAGTTGTAGAATCCTTCCTTTTTCATATTTTGAGTTTCCAGCAGCATTGTAACTTGTTTTACAACATCTATTGTAGTGAAAGAGGTTGGGGAAGCTTTCGAGGCTCAAGAGAAGAGGAGGGTTTGTAACACCCCTCGTCCGAGTTAGGAGCGAGGAGTGTCAATGCATATAATCAAACAATGACACATAAATTTAAGGGCCAATTTGAACCTTTCTTAAAATTTACTTAGTGATTAAATTACCAATATGATTAATCCAATATACTAAGTTCAATTCATTCCAAACATTATAATCTTTCTATTCGAACTACTTACTTGTGATTCAAGAAACTATATATTCATCTCCAAACTAATTTTATTCGAATACCAAATCAAGTTACCAATTCAAATTACCTAGTCTTACTAACCATTTGAATGCTTAAGATCAATTCAATCTACAACTTAGATTCCCTATACCATTCGAACATCATTATCATTTTAAGACCCAATGCACATTCGAATACCACTAGACACAACCTTAATCATCCATGATTCATTAACTCATTCAAACAAGCTTTTACTTAAACTTCATTCATATATACATATCAAAAGAGACTAACATGTCATTCAAGTTCATACATCCATAAAATTATTGATTTACATAACCAAAGTGACTTAAAACATTACCATCCTTCCATCAAGTTTTTACATGCATTTCATTTACGTCTCTAATATAAGCCAGATGCATGAAACTTGTACAACTAGACACAAAACTAAGCCACCAACTAGGAGTGCAACAAGACATAGACAAGCCATACTCTCAATCTTTACTTGTGTAATGCTCGGCTCAAGATCGAGAAACTTTAATCACGTTAGACCTGTGGTTTGGGAAGAACGAAAGACGAGTGTGATAAGTACATAGTGTACTTAGTGAGGTCACAACTACCTAACATGTTATTAAGCTTATTAACATTAGGAATCATTGTTCAATTTAACCAAGTTTAACCTAGCTAATTTTCCATATTTCATTCGAACACAATAGACCAAAGAAGCAAGGTTTCATTTAAAGCATATCATACACAATTCAACCTAACATCAAGTAGTTTCAAGCAAAGTGAACATCAAACCAATCGAACATATTACAACTTATCATTTAACTTCTCATTCAAGTCATGAACATATTAAGATAGCTTGTACTTCTTTTTAAATCATATAATTCCATTCCATAGCAAATTCATTAGCAAATATCATTTGTTCAATCTTCATTCAAGATTTCAAGTCTTCTTTAAAGGTTTCTTTTTAATTGCTTTGCCTTGGTAGATAGTTAGGACTAGGTAATCGAGTCACGTGTTAATGTACACAAGTACCAGATCATGTTAAGGTGCCTTTTACACCACATATTAGAGTACACAAGGTACTTGATTAAGAAGGTGTCTGCTACACCACATATTAGAGTAAACAAGGTACCTATCGTGTTAAGGTGTCTTTTACACCTCGTATTAAATCGAGCTCTAAACTCTAAGGCATGTCGTTCGACCTAAGACCAACTAGCAACCAAGGTCTTGTTAAATCTTTTATTTTCAGGCAATGCACATCAAGTGATTAAACATACTTAAGTACAATGGCATTCAAGGTAACCAACCATTCGAACATATCATACATAGAAGCATTGGATCTCAGTTCAATTCATAGATAATCAATCATCACACAAGAGCAATCAATCTAGTAGGCCATTCGAACATATCAGCATACATAGAAGCATTCAATCACATCTCGTTTATGCATGTTTGTACGTACCTTGTATCCAAGCAAGCTAGCATTCCATTACATACCTTTGGCATAAGCAATGCATATGGGAACATGAATTTAGACATGAAATATCTTAGTATAACCAAGGTGTTCAATACAATTCAAGAAAATAATTCATCATGGCATCAAACAAGTTTTCCAATTAGTTCATTCTTCCCTTGATTACCAAATATAGGTTAGTCATTTTACATGGCATCAATTCAAGAAAAGAGATTGGTTAGGACCTAAGTCCTAACCCTAAGTGGAGTTACACTTACAATACTCCAAGCTAGTCTTGTATTGCTATTCCCTTTTGTCTATCCCTTGATGATCCACCCTTAATTCCTTCATCAACCTCTTCTAATCCTTGCTCTAGCAAGCCACCCACAACATAGAAAATCATTAGAACCAATACACTAACAATTCAAGCTCATTTGAACTACATTATCTAAAATAGTTTCTGCCCTGGCAGTTTGTACACCTTGTAGTAATCTGCTCATATCTTTTAATCTACACTTTAGATTTTCAATTAATTGACACCCTTATAAAGCTAATTCAATTACCTTTCCAACCATCTATGGATCATATTTTTAGCCTTTCTAGATCAATACAGTTTATTAGTTAAAGTCGGGTCAATTTTACAGTTTTGAAACTGCCAGATTTTATCTAGGTCTACTTTATTAAGCTGTTTAACCTAGATCCCTTACCAGTTCATTTTAGTCCTTTTTATCATAGTTTACCTTGTTTTTCCTATGTTTTCACAAGCCAAGTTGGTCCCTAAATAGTTCATCTAGGTCCTTAATTTTGCCAATTTTACAGATTAGTCAAGTTTCACTAACCTTGCCATTTAATCACTTTAAACCATTCATTTAGCCTTACTTCATGAAATCCAAGTTATCTAATAACCAATTAAATTTCCTCCCCTACATTTAGCTAACATCACCAGCATTTGTTTTAGTCCAATTAAGTCCCAATTCTTTCAATTTATGCAAAACAGTCCCTAATTGGTGATTAAGCTAGCTAGGTGACCACTTTCCTTATCAATTTCAATTCCATCAATCTTATTATCAATTTAACTCAATTAAAGTCACAATTGATCAATTTTACATGATTTTATCTAGGTGAATATTTGCTAACAACATCTCCTATTCAATCCATTCATCAATTTAAGTCCTTATTCAATTAGGCTAATCACCCTAATTACACCAATACATTGTTTGCTTATCTAACATGTTACCCAATGATTCATCTCTAATTTCACCTAACCAAATCCTCAATTTCATCATCTATTAAGCGTGTATAACATCTAATATATCAAACAAACATCAAGTATCAATTCAGCCCAATAACTTAAGCTATTCGAATAGATAAGAACAAGGATGACTTACTTTGATTGCTTAGCTTAATTCTCAAGAAAATCCTATAGCATGCAAGCTTTAATTCTCCTCCTTCAATGGCTTTCCCTCAAAATCTCCCCCCTCTCTACTTATTTTCAATTCGGCTAGCTTAGGAGAAATGAAGGAAGATGACAACTTGTCATCTTGATAATGGAATTAGGAATGTACTATTTTGTCCCTCATTAATCATTAATTAGAAGCTTAATTAGGGGTAACCTTAGGAATATACATTTTTGCCATGTATTCCTTATATTTTCTTCCTATTCAAATTAGTCCTCTTTAATTTGATCTCCCTTCTTTCATTTTCATTCAAATTAGTCCTTTATTGCTTAATTAGCATAGGTTTAGGTTCAATTGAATTATCATCTTAGGTAGTTGGCTTGTAAGATTTCTAGGCTAGGATTTAGGGTACACAGGGTTTGAGGTGTTGGCTTGGAGATTTGTTTACAGCTTTTCATCAAGGTTAGTACACTACTAACTCCCCTGTATTCTTGGAAATCATCAATGTGATTGCTTTGTTGTTAGATTGATTATTTGGTTGTTTGGTATGCTTGAGTCTTCATTAATGGAAAACCTTAAATTTGGTGTTAAAATGGTATAAAAATAGTAGGAAACCAATTAAACCTCCCTCCATAACTTTTAAGCTCGAATTGAGGTTTTACCTTGAAGGTTTAGGGGTGATTGGATTGAATTACAAACTCTAGAAAATGAATTCTGGGTTCAGGTACCGATACAAGTTGAACGCGTATCGGTACATCGTGTTCAAACTGTTATAACCAAGCCAAATTTAAAGGGCGTATCGGAACGCCTAAGGGTGTATGGATACCGCTCCATTCCATTAAATTCCAGTAGCAAAAATGGGGATCGGTACACTTGGGGCGTCTCGGTACCCATCGAGTATCGGTACACGGCCATGTGTATCGGTACAGGGGTTTGATTAATAAATGAGCATACGATACTCGTAAGCGGGTATCAGTACTCGCTAGGCAATCTGCCCGAAAATTTTAGTTTGAGTTTGAGGAACCTATAATTCTAGGACCAGGGCCTAATGGGTCTCTAAGGGGTAAAATGAATAGTAAAATTGATAAACTGAGAATCTAACCCCATATACGTACAAAAAGAGTAATAACTTAATTAAAACCTGGGTGGCTTGTTTGTATTAAGCAATAAGGATCCATGGTGGATCGAATAAATATTGTGTGTGATCTGGATACCCAAAGAGAGTGTTGCAACACCATGGTTAGATGTTTTCCCGAATGTACATTCCCAAAGCTGTGTGGTACCGAGTCTCATTCAAATATGCTCGACGAGAGATTCCGAGCATGGGTGTACATTCACGAAGTTGTGTGGCACCGGGCCTCACTCTAGGTTTTTTGGTATCATGTGTATGTGCTATGTGTTTGGTTAATATCTTCTATTGTTGTTATGTGTTTAGGCGGCTAGAGGTAGCACCAACATTGTTATTTTATGCCATGATGTCATTCTTTAGCTACTTGCTCATATTTATGATTTGCATGAAGCACGGTTAAGTGGAAGTGTATCCACCAAGCTTCATTAGCTCAACATTCAGAATTGTTGTTTCCGTTCGCATGTTAGTAGGTTGACGTGCATCGTCGAAACACCACCAGAGTAGGACTTCAGCATCGACATGTGTCCGAGTATAGTATTTAGATATTTGGGCTATGTATTCGTAGGACCCTATGTTGTATTGTAACTCTTATTTTGGATTTTAACATATGTGTCAAATGCTTTCAATTATGTTTTTAAATGTAGCTTCAATGTAACGTTTTAATTGCTTTATCAACTTGAAATATTTAAACTTAATGGATTTTGTGAAATGAATATGTTGGGATAAATCTAGTTGCAAAATTTTATGGTTTTGGGTTTGGGCTTGAGGCCCAATTTGTGACATCCGGGTTGAGGGTGTTACAATAGTTGTATTAAAGCTTAGGTTTAGCCAGTTCTAGGAAGCCCTGGGATTTTCTAGAGTGTTGAATAGGTGCCTAGCGAATATGTTGCCCATAGGTAGTTGTACTTATTTATGTTGAATATTCAATGATGTAACCTTATTTGTTTGCTTGTGCAGAAAAGGAATCATACCAAGAAGGGCACGCGATCATTAGGAGAGTTGGGGCTCACATGAGGAGAGCTATGATGAGGATTATGTCCCCGGATCGGAGGAGATGTTAGAGGACGATGAAGGTCGAAGGGCCAATTATTTATCATCTGCATTGGGCCCTTCACCGGATTGTGAGGGCTATACCCAGGCCTACGACTACCTCTCACGAGGCACCGATTGAGAGGGTGCATTGCCATGGTGCTACATACTTTCTTGGGTCGGGACAAGATAACATGGTTTAGGTCGAACGGTGGTTGAGGGACACCCGTTGGATCACGCGTTAGATGAGGTTGATATCTAAGGACAAGTTGACATGTGTTCTTTCCTTGTTGAAGGAAAATGCTCGTGAATGTTAGGAGGCGGTAGAGTTGAATTGGTATCCTAACCAACCTACTTGGGGCGACTTCTTGGAGGGATTCAAGAAGAAGTATGTGGGAGAAGCCCACATTAATAGTTTGAGGGATCAGTTCAACCATTTGGTCCAAAGAAACCGATCGATATTTGAGTATGAGCAAAAGTTCCTACAGTTGAGTAGGTATGCCTCTAGGTTGGATACTTCTGAGAAGATGTGATGCAAGAGGTTTTTAAAGGGTTTGAGGAAGGAGATTCAGATTTACTTGATTGATGCCCTACCAAAAGTGTTTTCAGAGTTGACTGCAAGTGCCAAGTCGCTTGAGCAAGTGCAAGGTCTGACTTATGGCCCATTTATTGGGAAAGGGAGCTCGAGTGGGAGGACTCATAATTTTTCCAACAGCTCGCAGTCTTACTCTAGAAGGAACAGAAACTGTTGGAATCAAGGAAGAAGATCTTCGAACCGGAGTTCGAGATCAAACCATAGGTCAGAGTCTGCTAGCCATAGAAGGCCTTCATCATCTTCTTCTATGATGAGTCCTGAGGGTGTAGGCGCACCTATTTGTGATTACAGTGGACATAAGCATAGAGGTGAATTTTGGGGTTTGGTCAGGGTTTGCTTTGAGTGTTGATCACCGGACCACTTTCTGAAGGATTGTCCAATAGCTGCCAACACCAATCAGGTTCATACTTAGAGGACCTCTCATCCAGCTCAGAGGGGTTGGGACTTTTCTAGAGGAGGAGCGAGCCACATGTTTAGACATCAGAGTGGGGGTATGGTCCAGTCTACTGCTAGGGCACCAACGAGGCAGAATGCAGTCAAGGCTCAGGAGGACTACGAGGCTATCGATGTTATCTCAGTTGCGTTTACCTTGTTCTTAGTTTCTATTGTTGCTCTTGTTGATTTAGGGTCTACTCATTCCTACATCTGTAGTGGAATATATCGGTAGTGGGGTATTCTTGTTGAGGATCTTGAGATAGGGGTTCGTGTGACGAGTCCTTTGGGGTATGATATTTTGGTGGATAAGGTGTATCGGAGGTGTTTGATTGAGGTTTAGGGTTTGATCTTTCTGGCCGATTTGATGTTATTACCATTTCAAGAGTTTGATGATATCATACGGATTGATTGGTTGTTTGAGCATGATGCGCGCTTGGGTTGTAGAGCGAAGAGTCTTAAGCTTCGTGGTTTGGATGGGGTGAAGTTGGTAGTGAAGGGTAAGAGGAACCCTTGCCTTTCCAATGTAGTGTCGGTCTTGGCGGTATAAAGAATGATCAAACAAGGATGTGACACCTTCTTGGCTCACGTGGTTGACACAAGTGTTGAGAGCCCGACGCTTGAGAGTCTTCCGACTATTAGAGAGTTTGCTGATGTGTTCCTGAAAGAGTTACATGGGCTTCCTCTAGATTGTGAGTTAGAATTTTGGATAGATGTGATACCTGGCACGGCATCAGTGCCCATTTCATCATATCGCATGACACTTGTAGAATTGAGGGAGTTAAAGAATCAGATCCAAGAGTTGTTAGAAAGAGTTTCATTCGACCAAGCATCTCACCTTGGGGTGCACCGGTCTTGTTTGTTAAGAAGAATGATGGGTCGATGATGATGTGTATTGATTACTGTCAGCTCAACAAAGTAACGGTGAAGAACCGTTATCCCCTACCAAGGATTGATGACTTGTTTGACCAATTGAGGAGTGCTCGTGTGTTCTCAAAGATCGACTTGAAGTTGGGTTACTACTAGTTGAAGGTAGTAGAAGTGGATCTTCAAAAAAACTACTTTCAGGACGCGATATAGACATTATGAGTTCTTGGTAAAGTCTTTTGGGCTTACTAATGCACCTACGACTTTTATAGACTTGATGAACCAGATTTTACAGCCTTATCAAGACCAGTTTGTGATAGTCTTCATCGATGACATCTTGGTTTATTCGAGCTCGAAGGAGGACATGATTATCATATTTGTATTGTTCTTCAAACCTTGAGGGAAAGATAGCTTTTTGCTAAATTCAGTAAGTGTGAATTTTGGCTCTTCAAGGTGGCGTTTTTAGGCCACGTTGTTGCAGCGGATAAGATCCGAGTTGATCCATAAAAGATTCAAGTAGTGGTGGAGTGGAAACCACCTAGGAATATCATGAAAATCAATAGTTTCCTTGGGCTTGCCGGATATTATCGCCGTTTTGTTGAAGGCTTCTCCATCATAGCGTCACCTATGACCAAGTTGTTACAAAAAGGAGTTCCATTTGAGTGGAACGAGAAAAGGCAACAAAGCTTCAAGCAGTTGAAGGCTTATCTTATGGAGGCCCCGATGTTGACGCAACCCGAATCGAGAAAGGATTATGTTGTGTTTAGTGATGCTTCATTGAATGGGCTTGGTTGTGTTCTTATGCAAGAAGTTAATATGGTTGCTTATGCCTCAAGACAACTTAAGCATAAATTTTACGCTTGAGAGGTTGGCATGGTTGTACATCCAAAAGATAGTAAGGTAGCATGGAGTTTCATAATCGATCATTGCGGATAGATATCCGCATTTCACGGCAAGGTTGTGGAAGAAAATATATGAGGCTTTAGATACAAAGTTACATTTCAATATTACTTTCCTCTCTCAGACCGATGGTCAGTCTGAGCGAGTTATCCAGATTTTGGAGGATATGCTTAGGTGTTGCATTATTAAATTCGAGAAGAGTTGGGAAGAATGACTACTGCTTGTTGAATTTGCCTACAACAACATTTTCCAATCAAGCATCAAGATGGCTCCCTTTGAGGCCTTGTGTGACTATTTCAAGTCTTGTGCCTATTATAGATATAAAGGACAAAATGATTTAATACAATAGAAAAGTTAATCACGAATATGGTGTGTTGAATCATCACTTCCTGTAACTTAGGTGACAATGATATATTGCTAGATGTCACTCATTGTTTGTAATATTAGAACGGTTTTAATGATTACTACTAATGTTATAGGAATCTACAGGGTCACACCCCAGGGTTGAAAAGAGCAATTTATAAATGAGTTACACATGTACAATTTTAATTGTGCATGTATAAAATGTATAATTAACATTAATATATATATATATATATATATATCTAGTTGTAATTTTAATTATACATGGAATTTTGAATTTAATTAAAAGAATATAATTAGAGTAATTATACTCTCTTTTAAACTCTCGGAATTAAATCCTTAAGGGTTAGGGAAACACGATATAAAAGGATAATTTTGGTCTAGCAGTCGTTTGATCCCTTGCTAAATGAACTTTCTCAAGAATAGTTTTTGAGAAAAGAAAATTGCTCTCAACTGCTTTTCCACCGGGTGAACTGAGTAGAGGCCAAGACGTTTTGTCGTGGAGGCTTGCGATTCGAACCGTTCGTGATTACTCTACCGCAACTGTAGTCTTGCCGTTTATCAAGGAACCCAATGAAAGTGATCGTATCCCTTCCTCCTGAATTCAGTTTTATCGTACATGGATCGCTGGCGACTCGTCGAGTTTGTTTCCGCTGTGCCACGGGGTGCGCTGACGATCCCAACATTAAAATGGTAGGAAACCACTTAAACTACCCTTCATAACTTGTAGGCTCGAATTGAGGTTTTACTGTGAAGGTTTAGGGGTGATTGGATTGAATTACAAACTCTAGAAAATGAATTCTTGGTTCGGGTAACGATACGGGTTGAATGCGTATCGGTACCCTATGTTAAAACTTTTAAAACCATGTCAAATTTAAAGGGCATATCGGTACGCATAAGGGTGTATCGATACCTCATATTCCATCAAATTTCAGTAGCAAAAATAGGGATCGGTAAACTTGGGGGCGTAACGGTACCCGTCGAGTATCGGTACACGACCCCATGTATCGGTACAGGGCTTTGATTAATAAAGAAGTGTACCGCTACTCGCAAACGAGTATCGGTGCTTGCTGGGTAATATGCTCAAGAATTTCTGTTTGAGTTCGAGGGACCTATAATTCGAGGACTAGGGCCCAATAGATCTCTAAAGGGGTAAAATGAATAGAAAAACTGAGAAACCGAGAATCTAACCCCATATACGTACAAAATGAGTAATAACTAAATTAAAACCTTGGTGGCATGTTTGTATTGAGCAATAAGGATCTTTGGTGAATCGAATAAATATTGTGTGCCACGTAAGGGCATGTATGGTTGAGTACCTTCTTTGGTAGGATCCGGATACCCAAAGGGAGTTTTGCAACACTACAGTTAGATGTTTTCCCGAATGTACGTTCCCAAAGCTGTGTGGCACTAGATCTCATTCGAAGATGCTCGACGAGTGTAACACCCCATTTTAGCCCCAATTTGAAAACCCTAATTATGAGAATTCCCAATTGGAAACCCTAGAATTCAAGGGAAAATTCGGAATTTAACCTAATCTAATTTGGGACCTAATTGAATAAATTGAAAGTTTGGTGGCTATTTTGTTAGGCGGGCAAAAGTGGAGACCCTTCTTTCGTAATTTGCCCATTTATCTAGGCTAAATATTGTTTGTTTCTATTTGAGTACCTGTGCGCCATTCTTCCTCTTTCTCTAATAAAATAATAATAATAAAAAAACCCAAAAACATATCAACCCTTTCCCCATTCTTTTCGTTGAAGCTCCGGCCAGGGAGATTGCGTCGGTCGTTCGTCGTTTCGCGGCCACCAGTGGGATCCTTGTGGCCGTCTGATCAAAACCCACCGTAGGGAATTTCGTTCGCCGCCTCCTATCGTCGGAACGGGAGGCTTGGAAGCTTCGTTTTTCGCTCTGTCGTCGCCGTCGTCCTCTACGCACACGTCGTGTCCGTCCGAGATTGGGTGAGTCGTGGTTGGTGGTTGGGCTTCGGGTTTACTATCGCCGCCGAGTTGGTCGTGGCCGGTAAAGCTGTGGTCGTCGTTGGGTTCACGGGTTGCACCGTGGGGGTTGGTGTGCCACCGGGATCTGGTTAGGGTTTTATGTTTGGGTGGCTGTTGGATCTAAACCGGACCGGTTGAGTTGGTGAACCGGACAACTGGGCTGAATCGAACCGGACCAGTGGGCTAATGCAACGATGATGTCATCCGCTGTTGCAGTGCTGATGCAGTTAATGATGATGTCATCGCAGTCAATGATGACGTCAGCGTTGACTTTGGGTTGACTTTTTCGGCTGAGTCCACCTTTATGTTTTTCGATGTTCCGGTTCCGTTGCCGCTGTCCGTTTCTTCAAATTCGAACCCGAAATGCCTTTTTGGATCAAGTTTATTTGTTGAGCTTAGATTTTTGTAAAGTGTTGCATCAGAATTTGACTCGGTTGTTTATATGTTCAGTTGACGTGGACTCTGACCCCGAGTTTTTACCTCCTCCTCCGCCAGGCAGACCTCTGGTGGCACAGTCTTCGAGACCTGCTAGTAAGATTTATGTTAAGTGTAGTTTATTCGAATGTGGCATAATAGAAAGTTTTATATAGTGTTCTTTGTTTTTAGGAGCTGATTCTGTCCGACCTTCCGCTAGAGCTGAGCGTGGGATACGTCACTATCGACGTTGACTATTTAGCTGCCTAAGGTGTGTTCTATGTCTGTGCTACATGTATGTGTTGCCTGATTGCGTGATCTGTATGAGAAATATTCTGTGTTATCCTGCTCGGTTGATTGAGAAATATTTTATGTGTTATTCTGCTCTATTATCTGATAAATATTGCATGACTCGATTGTATGCTATTCTGCTCTGTTATCTGATAAATAATGTATGACTAGGATGTTGTGATCATGTTACGTAACACATATCGGAATCGGATTATTATGTACATGCATCTTAGTTATTTAACAAGATTGCATTTGGACTCTGAAATCGGATTATATGTCATGTCATTGGGTTGGGATATTGTACGGAGGAAGCTCAACGACTTCATCCTTCGGGTTGAACTTCGCTTCAGATTAGTAGTTCCATCTTTCGGGATGAGTTCTGCTTCGGACTTGGTGTTGCGGTGTAGAGTGGTTCAGGGGAACCTCACTCTTCGGACAGTGATGTAGTTGGGTGCATGTCATGATATCTGTATGCTTTGCTTGTAATACTTCGAAACATCTGTAAATTCTTGATACTTTGTTTGACTATTGGATTGACTTCTGTTATGCACTTTAGAGACACACTGAGCTTTATAGCTGACTCCCCCTTAGTATCTGTTTTAGATTTCCAGACTTAGGTTTTGGTACTTGGAGGACCTCGTACGAACAATATTTGATACTATTTATCATTATGTTTTGTTCTAGACTTATATTTAATTATTTAAGCATTTTCGGATTTGGATGTAAAAGTGGACTTTGGACATTTATTATTTTTAGGATTTGATAAACTATTTTTAGCATGCTTGTTTTATTATGAAACATTAAAGGTTAATTATTATGATTGAATAATAGTTTCGGCACGGTTTTTCATAAATAACCTTACTTGAGGGGAAAGTTTCCAAATCGTCAATTTCAATTTGTTATAAACCCTTAGGTCAAAATAGGGGGTTACATTTAGTGGTATCAGAGCCTAGGTTACACCCCTCGGCCTGTGAGGCTCGATAAAAATTTGATTTTAAAGTTTTAAAAATTTTGTATGCATAATAAACATTTTCGGAAACTACGAGATTTTCAGATAAATGTCCGAATTTTAAAGAAGTAATATATGTTTTAATTAAAGTCTCCAAGTGCCAATTTTGACTTTAGGACTCTTCTTTTGTAGATAGACTACTATGCCACCTCGTAGGAGTACAAGAGCTATGGCTGGCCGAGGTCGAGGCCGTGGACGAGGTCGTACCGCTGTGAATATAAGTGACGTTAATCCTCCTGAGCATTCGCCACCACATCAGGAGGACCCACAACATGAGCAGGCCGAGGAGCAACCCAAGGTTCATACGAGTGGTCAACAGACCGATCACCCTGATCATCAGACTCAGAGTGAAGGTCCCCGTGCAGCCGGTAACAGTGAGACTGCTGGAGTTGATGTTGCTGCAGTGCATTTGGAGCTACTTGAGTATCTTTGACAGGGTTCTAGGAGACCCATATCTGCTGAGTTTTTTGTCTGCTGGGATGTCGATGTTTGATGGTAAGACGGCAGCAGATCCAGTTGACGCAGAGTATTGGTTGAAGAAATTACAGCAGTTATTTGATGAGATGGACTACCCTACTGACAGAAAATTAAGAGCTGCTGTATCATTATTGAAGGGTGAAGCCCTGAACTGGTGGGAGGCTGAGAAGATCGTTATTTTTGCTAGTCGGATCACATGGGATCATTTTCGTCAGGCTTTCCGAGACAGATATGTCGGGGCAGAGTATCTAGCCAAGTGTCGAGAGGAGTTTATAAATCTGAAGCAAAATGACATGACCGTGAATCAGTATGAGATTGAGTTTCTGAGGCTGGTACAGTACGTCCCTGGGTTAGTTACTACAGAGGAAGAGAAGTGCTGCTGGTTTCTGAAGGGTCTGCGACCTTCGATCAAGACTGGTGTGTCTTTGCATTTGGACAAAGAGTACAAGGATATTACCTTGCGAGCTAGGACTGCTGAACGCAATGAGGCAGAATTGAGGCAAGCTGAGTCTCAGGGTATGGATCGGGGTAAGAGGCAGTCGACCGCGACAGTTCAGTATAGTTAGGGTAACCAAACCAGAAAGAGGGCAAGAGATGAGAGTGATTATCAGAGTTATTCCAGAGCCAGACCAGTGACCACTGTTGTTCCGACTTCTAGTGTTGGAGGATCGACTAGCACGCGGGGGCCACCGATGTGTTCTTTCTGCAAGAAATGACATTCTGGGGAGTGTAGGAGACAGTCCGAGGCTTGTTTTGGATGTGGGTCTTTCGATCATCTTTTCAGAGATTGTCCGCATGCACCTCCGTCAGCTCATATGACGAGTCCGTCACAGGCATCAGTACAGACTCTTGCTAGGGGTAGAGGTCGAGGTAGACCTGATACTACAGTTTCTGCTGGTAGAGGTAGGCCAGCTCAGAGTGGAGGATCAGCTGGATCCGGGGTGAGACAACCAGGTTTGGTTTATGCTACCAAGAGACACGAGGATCGTGATGAGCCAGATGTTATTGCTGGTACATTTTTCTATCCACTCTATTTCGTATTTTGCATTATTAGATATTGGTTCTACCCATTCATATGTTGCGAGTTCGGTATCTGGGGGACTTGAAATTTCGGTTGAGAATACTGTAAATGCGGTTTCAGTTTATAGTCCAGTTGGTGACCATGTCAAGGTTACTAAAGTGTACAAGAATTGCCCGTTGGAGATTCAAGGGAAAATATTCTCCGTTGATTTGATGCAGTTACCTTTCATAGATTTCGACCTTATTCTCGGAATGGACTGGTTATCCGCTCATCGAGTCCGTTTGGATTGTGAAAAGAAAAGGGCGACTCTGAAACCTCAGATGGGTGCGAGGTGATTATGGTTGGAGAGCGTAGAGGTTATATGACCAATGTTGTTTCGGCTCTCAAAGTAGAAAAGATGATTCGACATGGGGCTACTGCCTATCTTGCTTATATTCTTGACTCGAGGCATTCAGATTCTGGTTTGGATAAGATCCCGGTGGTTAGGGATTTTCCAGATGTTTTTCCAGAGGAATTGTCGGGGGTACCGCCAAAGCGTGATGAGGTTGAGTTTGGTACAGATGTATATCCGGGTACAACCCCTATTTCTATGGCTCCTTACAAGATGGCTCCGAAAGAGCTTAAACATTTGAAGATTCAGTTGCAGGAATTGCTGGATAGAGGTTTCATCCGACCTAGTGTTTCTCCCTAGGGAGCCCTTGTTTTGTTTGTGAAGAAGAAATACGGATCACTTCAGCTTTGTATTGATTATCGGAAGCTGAACAAGCTAACGATCAAGAACAAGTATCCCCTCCCTCGTATTGATGACTTGTTCGATCAGTTCCGGGGAGCTACAGTATTTTCTAAGTTAGACCTGAGATCGGGTTATTACCAACTCAAGGTTAAGGATTCTGATGTGTTCAAGACCGCTTTTTGGACTCGTTATGGTCATTACGAGTTTCTGGTGATGCCGTTTGGATTGACTAATGCCCATGCAGCCTTTATGGATATGATGTACAGGGTGTTTCGACCCTATCTGGACCAGTTCGTGGTGGTTTTCATTGACGACATACTTGTTTATTCTAAATCGAAGGCAGAACATGAGGAACATCTCTGGGTTGTCCTACAGACTTTGTGTGAGAAGCAGTTGTATGCAAAGTTCAGTAAATGTGAATTCTGGTTGACCGAGGTTACCTTCTTGGGACACGTGGTTTCTGCTAATGGTATTCAGGTTGATCCAAAGAAGATTGAGGCTATTTTGGGTTGGAAACAGCCCAAGAATGTTCCTGAGATTCGAAGCTTCTTGGGTTTAGCTGGTTACTATCGGAGGTTTTTGGAAGGTTTCTCGATTATTGCAGCTCCTCTGACTAAACTTCTGAGGAAGGATATTCCTTTTGTCTGGACTAAGGCTCAGTAGACCAGTTTTGAGAAACTTAAGACCGTGTTGACTGAAGCACCGGTTCTGATTCAGCCTGAGCCTGGGAAGGCCTATACGGTATACAGTGATGCCTCTCACACGGGATTGGGATGTGTTCTGATGCAGGAGGGGAAGGTAGTAGCCTATGCATCTCGTCAGTTGAAAGTGCATGAGTGTAACTACCCCACCCATGATTTAGAGCTTGCTGCTGTGATCTTTGCTCTGAAAATTTGGAGACACTATCTCTACGGAGAGAAGTGCTATATCTTCACCGATCACAAGAGTCTTAAGTATCTACTTACGCAGAAAGAGTTGAATCTGAGACAGCGTCGCTGATTGGAACTTCTCAAGGATTATGATTGCGAGATAGAGTATCACCCGGGAAAGGCGAACGTGGTTGCCGACACCTTGAGTCATAATGCTATCTCGGATTTGAGGACCTTGTTTGCTCGGATGAGTTTGTTTGAGGATGGTAGTTTGATGGCAGAACTTCGGGTCATTCCTACGCTGTAACCCCCTTAACCCGGTCTAGACGGTTGACCCAAATTAAGAAAGTCACACGGGGAAAACCAAAGTCAACCCGAAAGTCAACCTTGATTAACGACCCTTTTTTTTTCTTTTTAATCTTATCTAGATGCACATTAACCTTACTTGTGATCATACAAACAACATACTAAAAGATCACATCCATCAGAGATCAAACAGGGACCCAATTGATCAAATTACAACTTTAGGGACCAAATTGTAAATTCTGATAAATTAAGGGACTTGACCCAAATTAAAGTTACCATCTTGAAATTAATCAGGTTTCATGCTACCCTGTGAAATTTCAGCTCAAACGGACATCCCAAACTCATACAATTGAACAAACATGATTCAGGACCAAAACGTAAACTAAACGAAACATCCAAAGATACTTTTAACTGTATTTAACGGTCTGGTATCGATACGCCACGTGTCGTATCGATACTCGGGGAAGGCAGAAACCAAACTCTAGCAAAGGTATCGATACCTTTCCCCCAGTATCGATACTTCACTCATATGGTATCGATACCTGTTCTATGGTATCGATACCCCTGGGCAGAAACATGCATATTTGGCTCAGGTGTATCGATACCCAAGCCCGAGTATCGATACCCCTGCCTGAAAACAACTCGAAAACAGCATCAAACATGCATTAAGCACCAAATTAACATCACCAAACCATATCACTTAATCATACAACATGCAAGGACCTCAATTGCATCAACAATTCAACATATAAACAACACATATGAAAAGCCCCAATTCATATAGCATGCTTCCTACTTAAGCTATCACTCAAGCAATAAACCTTCATAAACAAGCAATAGGAAATCAATCCAAAAACCAGCAATTCAAACAACAATTAACACCCATAGGGAGTCTCAAACACCTCCCAAAACATACACATTGGTCCCCCATTGCCAAATCAACCAAAAGCTAAAATGTTCAACAAAACCTTCCATACATTGAGCTTTACTTGAACTTGTTTGCTTGCCTTCTCTTGCTGCCCTCAATGTACTCTAATGCTCTGCATTATCGAATCAAGAAAACGAGAGAGCGTAAGCCAAAGCTTAGTGAGGAGTGCTCTTTAAAAACCATTCAATAATGCAATTAAAACCATTTGCAAAACATGCATATATTCAACCTTACACATGCTCAAAGCATACTTAAAAACAAGCAATTCCCATGCTTCCACATTTCATTTAAACAAGCATCTCATGCTTCAACATAAACATTAAAACATGCATCTCATGCATCTCAATGTACTATACATGTCATATTGGCTCAAGTGATACATTTCATTTATGAAATCAAGTTCAATAACTTTCCCCAAGGACTTTTAAACACCTTGGCCCCAAGGACTTTTAAACACCTTGGCCATGGACTTTTAAACACCATGAATGTGGACCACACAAGGACTTTTAACCACCTTTGTGTCCGTAGCTTGAATTACCCCAAGGACTTTTAAACACCTTGGCCCCAAGGACTTTTAAACACCTTGGCCCCATGGACTTTTAAACACCATGGAAAGGAGCACCTAAGGACTTTTAACCACCTTAGTGTCCGCAACAAGATTCATCCAAGGACTTTTAACCACCTTGATGATCTTAGGTAACAAGGCTCACTCAAGGACTTTTAACCACCTTAGTGACCTTCACTTTTACAAACCATCACTTGCCAATATACACTTTATACATCATATAATCCACTGTTTTAAAGCATTATACCAAGCCATTTCATCATGCATCTCAAAGCATTAAATCATCATTTAAACAATGCATAAAAACAAGGTACTCCTACCTAGAGTTACCTTCAACACATGGCTTTAAACATCATCATAAATCATGCTAAAACATCAGCAATTATCATGCTTAAACATGCTTTCAAAACAGTAATCAAATCATGCAAAATCATCATTTTACATACACCAAAACATGGCCACCACTTAGAGATAAAATCCGAAAACTTACACTTGAGCTTAGCAAAGTTGTTTAGACTTAAACTAAGCTCCCAAAACCTTCAACACTTGGTTTTAAGGCTGAAAATCCATTTTCACTCACCGATTTCCACTTTGCTTCAAGCCAAAGCACCAAATCAAGCCTCCGGATCAACAATTCTTGGATCCAAGGATGCCTCCCCTGTTTCAACACATTAAAGCAGAGGATTAATGCATCATCATGCATTAATTGCTTCAATGAAAGCACCTAAACTCGCTGCTCTCACAAAACCTCCATTTTCGGCCACCAAACACAACCGAAAATGCATCTGAAACACTTCTAAACAAAGCCCAGCCATAAACCAGCAAAACCTTACTTCCATTAACATCATTTAACATCTAAAAACAACCTACAACCATCCTTATACCTCCAGCAACACCAGATCCACAAGATCACCACAAAAGCTACCTTAAAACACAAGCTAAAATTAGGAAACTCAACCTATCCGGGATTGCATCAATCAAGACTCATTTCCACATCAATTTAATGATCATTTAACATCAAAAACACTTCTCAAAACACAGATTTAACAGATCAAACGAAAATCTTGTGAAATCACCAAAATCTTGCATAATTAGCCAAGATCCATAAATCAACTTAAAAGCCTTTAATCAAACATCAAATTAGGATTGAAAACTTTAGGAATTTCATTAAAGAACTTGAAGTTCAGAGGAGAAGGGCGTTCTTACCTCCAAACTTGAGTTTCTCCTCTTTTTGGAATAGAAAACCTTGATGAAACTTGAAGCAATTGAAGAGGATTTGAAGATACAATGATTTGCAATCAATTGAGAGTTGAAAGGAGGATTTTAGGTGAGAAAATCAGAATTGAAACTCTGGAAATTGAGTGTTTGGGTTGAGAGAAAAAGAGAGAAAGAAAATAGGAAGTTAGATGAGAAAATGCTTAAAATGAATTTCTCTCCTTTTAATTTTCTTTAAAATCAGAATTATGTGTTAAAATATCTTAGAAAAATCTGGAGAAACTCCCTTTGGGTAAATAGCTCCTTAAAGATTCAAAGTTTCAACCCTTTATAAAATAGCCACCAAACTTTCAAAAATTACATTTTGGTCACTAGCCAAAATGTCACGTTTCCGAAACTGATTTTCCAAAATTGATTTCACAGTTCACTTAATTATAATAAAAGATGATTTTAGAACATTTTTCCATATTTTTAATGCAACCCGAACTAGGCTTTCCTAATTTAACCTCTTACGATTCGAACAGCACTTTGACCAACCGGTCAACGCCCAAGACTTCTAAGCCCAAAACCGGGGCGTTACAACTCTCCCCCCTTAAGAAATTTCGTCCTCAAAATTTACCTGAAGGAAAGAGATAAGGAAACTGCTTCAGCATATCTTCCTTCCGCTCCCACGTGGCTTCTTCAACACCGCGATGCTTCCACAGCACCTTCACCAACTCAATGGTCTTGCCACGAAGAACTTTGCTATCTGAATCCAGAATCTTCACCGGTTCCTCATCATAGGTTAAATCCGGATTCAATTCCACTTCCTCCACAGGCATCACATGCGAAGGATCAGATCTATACCTCCGGAGCATAGAAACATGGAACACATCATGAATCTTCTCCAGCTCCTGAGGTAACCTCAACCGATACGCAACAGGACCCACACGCTCAACAACCTCATACGGTCCAATGTATCTAGGGCTCAGCTTACCCTTCCGACCAAACCTCATCACCTTCTTCCAAGGCGAAACCTTCAAGAACACGCGATCCCCACCGCAAACTCTATCTCCTTACGCTTCAAATCCGCATAGGATTTCTGCCGATCAGAAGCAGCCTTCAACCGCTCACAAATGAGCTTCACCTTCTCGGTGGTTCCTTTCAACAAAGCAGGCATCGAAACCAACTTTTGACCAGTTTCAGCCCAACACAGAGGAGTCCTACACTTCCTCCCATACAGAGCCTCATAAGGTGCCATCTGTATACTCGCCTGATAACTGTTGTTGTAAGCGAACTCAACCAAAGGCAGATGCTTCTCCCAAGAACCTTGGAACTCTATCACACAGCATCTCAACATATCCTCCAAAATCTGAATAACTCGCTCAGACTGGCCATCCGACTGAGGATGATAGGATGTACTGAAATGCAACCTTGTACCCAGAGCTTGATGCAAACACTGCCAAAAACGCGATGTGAACCTCGGATCCCTATCCGACACGATCGACCTAGGCACACCATGCAACCTCACAACCTCAGCAATGTACAGCTCTGCCAGCTTATCCAAAGAGAACGTAGTATGCACAGGCAAGAAATGCGCACACTTCGTCAGGCGATCCACAATCACCCAAACAGAATTCTTCTTTGATGGAGACAAAGGCAAACCAGAGACAAAATCCATGGTAACCCTCTCCCACTTCCATTCAGGAATTTTCAACGGTTGCAACAAACCAGAAGGAACCTGATGTTCAGCCTTAACTCGCTGACACACCAAACACTTGCTCACGAACTCTGCAACATCCTTCTTCAAACCTACCCAATAGTACTCATCACGAAGATCGCGATACATCTTTGTACTACCAGGATGCATAGCAAAAGGACTGCTATGACCTTCAGCCAGAATAGCACGCCTCAACTCAGCATCAGCAGGCACTACTATCCGACTACCAAAACACAACACTCCATCCTCATTAAAACAGAAATCCGAAGGTCTACCCTCCGCGATATCCTGAACATGAGACACCAAGGAATCATCCAACAACTGCTTATCCTTGATCAACTGAACCAACGAAGGTTTCACTTGCAACTCAGCAACAAGACCACCATCCTGCGATATGCTCAAGCTAGCAAACATAGCCCTCAGCTCAACAGCTACCTTTCTACTCAAGGCATCCGCAACAACATTAGCCTTTCCAGGATGATACTCTATCGTCAGGTCATAATCCTTGAGCAACTCCAACCAACGTCGCTGCCTGAGATTCAACTCCTTCTGAGACATCAGATACCTCAAACTCTTGTGATCCGTGTACACAGTACACTTCTCACCATACAGATAATGCCTCCAGATCTTCAGAGCAAAAACCACTGCAGCCAGCTCAATGTCATGCGTAGGATAATTGCGCTCATGCACCTTCAACTGCCGCGACGCATAAGCCACAACCTTACCCTCTTGCATCAGCACACACCCCAAACCAACATAGGATGCATCACTGTAGACTACAAACTCTTTCCCTGATTCAGGCTGAATCAAGATAGGAGCCTGCGTCAAAGCCATCTTTAGCTTCTCAAAAACTTGCTGTCTCGCTTCTGTCCACTCATACTTAACATCTTTCTGCAGCAACTTCGTCAAAGGAGCAGCAATCTTGGAAAAACCATCCACAAACCTTCGGTAGTATCCTGCCAAACCAAGGAAACTACGAACCTCCTGAACAGACTTAGGAACTTTCCAATTCATCACCGCTTCAATCTTCTGAGGATCAGCACGAATCCCCTCAGCTGAGACCACATGACCAAGAAAAACCACCTCTCTAAGCCAGAACTCACACTTGCTCAACTTAGCATAAAGCTGATTCTCCAACAAAGCCTGCAGCACAATCCTCAAATGCTCTTCGTGCTCTTCCTTAGTACGCGAGTACACAAGGATATCATCAATGAACACCACAACAAACTTGTCCAGGTATTCATGAAAAACACGATTCATCATGTCCATGAAAGCAGCAGGAGCATTTGTCAAACCGAACGGCATCACAAGAAACTCATAATGCCCATACCTTGTCCTGAAAGCTGTCTTAGGCACATCCACATCCTTCACCTTCAACTGATAATACCCTGACCTCAAGTCAATCTTAGAGAACACAGCAGCTCCCCGAAATTGATCAAAGAGATCATCAATCCTCGGCAAAGGATACCGATTCTTGATAGTCAACTTGTTCAGCTGACGGTAATCAATGCACATCCTCATCGTGCCATCTTTCTTCTTCACAAACAAGACAGGAGCACCCCAAGGCGAAACACTCGGCCGGATGAAACCACGATCAAGCAGCTCTTGCAACTGCGTCTTCAGCTCCTTCAGCTCCTTAGGTGCCATTCTATAGGGAGTAATGGACACAGGAGTGGTATTCTCATACAGCTCAATACCAAACTCCACCTCGCGATTAGGAGGTAAACCAGGCAACTCCTCAGGAAAAACATCAGGAAACTCCTTCACAACCCTGATATCCTGCACCCTCAGCTCCTTCGAACTAGGATTCATCACAAAACCCAGAAAAGCTTCACAACCTTGCCTCAACATCCTGCTCGCCTCCAAGGTAGAAACAACATTGGCAAGAAACTTCACATTCTCACCAACCACCACCACTTCATAATCATTCGCAAGCTTAAGCGAAACCCGCTTATTCTCACAATCCACAACAGCACGATGCTCAGCAAGCCAATCCATACCAAGGATCACATCAAAACCATAAAAGGGCAACTCCATAAGATCAACAAGAAAGACATGCTCTTGAACAACCAAAGGACACCTTCTATAAAGCTTACGAGTCACAACAGTTTCACCAAAAGAACTAGTGACTCTAACACCAACATCCAAAGACTTAACAGGCAAACCAAGCAACTCAGCATGCTCACGAAGAATGTATGAATGCGTAGATCCAGAATCAATCAAAGAAAGCAATGACAAGGATTGCAAAGTAAAGGTACCTGCAATCACATCAGCATCATTCCTTCCCTCGCGCTGAGCATACACCCTCGCTTGGCCACCACCCTCAGGTTGAATAGCCACCACATGAGCTACTCCGCGACCACCTTCCTCTCGCCTCTGAAAATTACCACGGCCGCGCCCACGACCTCTCTGCGGTGCTGCAACAACAGGAGCACGCTCTTGACCACCAGCCATCCTCGGACAATCACGTCTCAAATGGTCAGCAGAACCACAGTTCCAGCACTCATATCCAGCTGCCACAACAGGAGCTTGCACCTCCCTCCCAGCACGAGGACAGTCACGCTTCAAGTGACCACGGGAACCACAAATCCAACAAGCACTAGGGTCAGCTCTAGCATTGCCACCCCTAGCAGGTGCACCTCCACCTCTCTTAGATGAGGACCGAAACCTCTGATCGCGTCCCCTCTTGTTCCGTCCACCACCGGAACTATACTCAGCAGTTCTCTTTCCAGAACTAGCTCCAGCACCCTTAGCAGACAAACTCAGGTTCATCTCAATGTCCTTGGATCGACTAACCAACACATCGAAATCATTGTACTCAGCAGCCAACATATAGGTCTTAACTTCCGTCACCAAGCCATAACGGAACCTTTCGCACCTCTCGCGCTCATCAGGTACTAACTCTGGTGCATACTGACTGAGGCGTACAAATTGTACCTCATACTCAGCCACACTCATGCTCCCTTGGGTCAGAGACATGAATTCACGCTTTTTCTCATCCAGATATCTAACTCCCAGATATCTCCTCTTGAACGCGTGCTGAAAGAACGTCCAAGTAACATCAGCATCAGCCATCCCCGAGATTGTGGTCGTCCACCAGGTATAAGCATCGCCTTGCAGCAAAGACACCACACATCCCAACTTTTGCATATCAGTGCAACTCATCTGTCCCAAGACACGCTTGGTACTCTCCAACCATGCTTCTGACCTCTCCGCTGACATACCCCTAAACTCAGTCCCACCAAGACTGCGCAGACGCTCTAAGGGTAATCTAGCTCCAGCATCTCCCTGATGCCCAGCTCCTTGAGCTTCAGCTACTGCTGCTCGAAAAGCACCCGCAATAGCTTGTACCAGCACAGACATGTCAGGCATCGCTTGCCCCTGACCAACCTCAGGCCCTGCAGCACCAGCACCAGCTGCCTCAGCTCCAGCTCTTCCCCTCTCCGCACCACCGCCACCAGGTGGAGGAGGAGGTAACACAGCACTACCCGTATTTTCCTCATTCACATTCCCTTCCGGGGTCGTAGCTCTCGCGCTACTCCTTAACTCTCTACGTGGTGCCATACTTTACCATGCATAATAATACAAAATAAAACAAGTCAGGACCAGCAAGGTAAGCAAATTCCAAGTATTCAAGCTCAATTTCTTTCAAAAACAACATCATCTCTTTAGCTTTTTTTTGGCAATGGGTACCCTCATCATGCATCATCACAACATGCATCACATACATATCACCACATCACAACACTGAACATGCTTTCATACAACAAGCATACATACCAAACCATGCTCCAATCATGCATAACAACATTCCCAATTACTCGAGAACTCAGCTCTGATACCACCAAATGTAACCCCCTTAACCCGGTCTAGACGGTTGACCCGAATTAAGAAAGTCACACGGGGAAAACCAAAGTCAACCCGAAAGTCAACCTTGATTAACGACCCTTTTTTTTCTTTTTAATCTTATCTAGATGCACATTAACCTTACTTGTGATCATACAAACAACATACTAAAAGATCATATCCATCAGAGATCAAACAGGGACCCAATTGATCAAATTACAACTTTAGGGACCAAATTGTAAATTCTGATAAATTAAGGGACTTGACCCAAATTAAAGTTACCATCTTGAAATTAATCAGGTTTCATGCTACCCTGTGAAATTTCAGCTCAAACGGACATCCCAAACTCATACAATTGAACAAACATGATTCAGGACCAAAACGTAAACTAAACGAAACATCCAAAGATACTTTTAACTGTATTTAACGGTCTGGTATCGATACGCCACGTGTCGTATCGATACTCGGGGAAGGCAGAAACCAAACTCTAGCAAAGGTATCGATACCTTTCCCCCAGTATCGATACTTCACTCATATGGTATCGATACCTGTTCTATGGTATCGATACCCCTGGGCAGAAACATGCATATTTGGCTCAGGTGTATCGATACCCAAGCCCGAGTATCGATACCCCTGCCTGAAAACAACTCAAAAACAGCATCAAACATGCATTAAGCACCAAATTAACATCACCAAACCATATCACTTAATCATACAACATGCAAGGACCTCAATTGCATCAACAATTCAACATATAAACAACACATATGAAAAGCCCCAATTCATATAGCATGCTTCCTACTTAAGCTATCACTCAAGCAATAAACCTTCATAAACAAGCAATAGGAAATCAATCCAAAAACCAGCAATTCAAACAACAATTAACACCCATAGGGAGTCTCAAACACCTCCCAAAACATACACATTGGTCCCCCATTGCCAAATCAACCAAAAGCTAAAATGTTCAACAAAACCTTCCATACATTGAGCTTTACTTGAACTTGTTTGCTTGCCTTCTCTTGCTGCCCTCAATGTACTCTAATGCTCTGCATTATCGAATCAAGAAAACGAGAGAGCGTAAGCCAAAGCTTAGTGAGGAGTGCTCTTTAAAAACCATTCAATAATGCAATTAAAACCATTTGCAAAACATGCATATATTCAACCTTACACATGCTCAAAGCATACTTAAAAACAAGCAATTCCCATGCTTCCACATTTCATTTAAACAAGCATCTCATGCTTCAACATAAACATTAAAACATGCATCTCATGCATCTCAATGTACTATACATGTCATATTGGCTCAAGTGATACATTTCATTTATGAAATCAAGTTCAATAACTTTCCCCAAGGACTTTTAAACACCTTGGCCCCAAGGACTTTTAAACACCTTGGCCATGGACTTTTAAACACCATGAATGTGGACCACACAAGGACTTTTAACCACCTTTGTGTCCGTAGCTTGAATTACCCCAAGGACTTTTAAACACCTTGGCCCCAAGGACTTTTAAACACCTTGGCCCCATGGACTTTTAAACACCATGGAAAGGAGCACCTAAGGACTTTTAACCACCTTAGTGTCCGCAACAAGATTCATCCAAGGACTTTTAACCACCTTGATGATCTTAGGTAACAAGGCTCACTCAAGGACTTTTAACCACCTTAGTGACCTTCACTTTTACAAACCATCACTTGCCAATATACACTTTATACATCATATAATCCACTGTTTTAAAGCATTATACCAAGCCATTTCATCATGCATCTCAAAGCATTAAATCATCATTTAAACAATGCATAAAAACAAGGTACTCCTACCTAGAGTTACCTTCAACACATGGCTTTAAACATCATCATAAATCATGCTAAAACATCAGCAATTATCATGCTTAAACATGCTTTCAAAACAGTAATCAAATCATGCAAAATCATCATTTTACATACACCAAAACATGGCCACCACTTAGAGAGAAAATCCGAAAACTTACACTTGAGCTTAGCAAAGTTGTTTAGACTTAAACTAAGCTCCCAAAACCTTCAACACTTGGTTTTAAGGCTGAAAATCCATTTTCACTCACCGATTTCCACTTTGCTTCAAGCCAAAGCACCAAATCAAGCCTCCGGATCAACAATTCTTGGATCCAAGGATGCCTCCCCTGTTTCAACACATTAAAGCAGAGGATTAATGCATCATCATGCATTAATTGCTTCAATGAAAGCACCTAAACTCGCTGCTCTCACAAAACCTCCATTTTCGGCCACCAAACACAACCGAAAATGCATCTGAAACACTTCTAAACAAAGCCCAGCCATAAACCAGCAAAACCTTACTTCCATTAACATCATTTAACATCTAAAAACAACCTACAACCATCCTTATACCTCCAGCAACACCAGATCCACAAGATCACCACAAAAGCTACCTTAAAACACAAGCTAAAATTAGGAAACTCAACCTATCCGGGATTGCATCAATCAAGACTCATTTCCACATCAATTTAATGATCATTTAACATCAAAAACACTTCTCAAAACACAGATTTAACAGATCAAACGAAAATCTTGTGAAATCACCAAAATCTTGCATAATTAGCCAAGATCCATAAATCAACTTAAAAGCCTTTAATCAAACATCAAATTAGGATTGAAAACTTTAGGAATTTCATTAAAGAACTTGAAGTTCAGAGGAGAAGGGCGTTCTTACCTCCAAACTTGAGTTTCTCCTCTTTTTGGAATAGAAAACCTTGATGAAACTTGAAGCAATTGAAGAGGATTTGAAGATACAATGATTTGCAATCAATTGAGAGTTGAAAGGAGGATTTTAGGTGAGAAAATCAGAATTGAAACTCTGGAAATTGAGTGTTTGGGTTGAGAGAAAAAGAGAGAAAGAAAATAGGAAGTTAGATGAGAAAATGCTTAAAATGAATTTCCCTCCTTTTAATTTTCTTTAAAATCAGAATTATGTGTTAAAATATCTTAGAAAAATCTGGAGAAACTCCCTTTGGGTAAATAGCTCCTTAAAAATTCAAAGTTTCAACCCTTTATAAAATAGCCACCAAACTTTCAAAAATTACATTTTGGTCACTAGCCAAAATGTCACGTTTCCGAAACTGATTTTCCAAAATTGATTTCACAGTTCACTTAATTATAATAAAAGATGATTTTAGAACATTTTTCCATATTTTTAATGCAACCCGAACTAGGCTTTCCTAATTTAACCTCTTACGATTCGAACAGCACTTTGACCAACCGGTCAACGCCCAATACTTCTAAGCCCAAAACCGGGGCGTTACATACGCTGATATCTGATATTCGAGCTGAGCAGCCTACTGATCATTTTCTTATGTATCGTATCAGAGAGGTTTCTGAGGGTACATCTTTGGATTATACTATTGATCAGGATGGTGTTTTGTGTTTCCGAGGCCGGTACTGTATTCCGAGGAAATCTGGGTTGAAACAGGTTATTCTTCACGAGGCACATGACAGCCCCTATTCTATGCATCCTGGTGGTGATAAGATGTATAAGAACCTTCGTCAGAGGTATTGGTGGAAAGGTCTTAAACGGGATGTTGTCGGATTTGTGTCTAAGTGTATGGCTTGTCAGAGAGTCAAGGCAAAGCATCAGCGTCCATCTGGGTTGCTTCAGCACATCGAGATTCCTCAGTGGAAATGGGAGCGCGTGACTATGGATTTTGTCAGTGGTCTTCCGATGACTCTGTCTAAGAAGGACTCCGTCTGGGTTATAGTGGACCGTTTGACTAAGTCCGCGCATTTCATTCCGGTTCGAGTTAACTATCCTTTGAATAAGTTGGCTCGGCTCTATATTTCTGAGATTGTTCGACTTCATGGGGTACCGATATCGATTATTTCTGATCGTGATCCGAGATTTACAGCGAAGTTCTAGAAGGCACTTCACTCTACTTTGGGTACCCGGTTGAACTTTAGTACATCTTATCATCCGCAGACTGACGGGCAGTCCGAGCGTGTGATTCAGATTCTTGAGGACATGTTGAGAGGCTGTGTTCTCGATTATAGTGGTAGTTGGGAGGATTTTTTGCCGCTCGCAGAGTTTTCATATAATAACAGCTACCAGGCCAGTATCAAAATGGCACCGTATGAGGCTCTGTATGGGCGTAGGTGTAGGTCACCGATTAGATGGACTGAACTTAATGAGCATAGATTGTTGGGACCAAATCTAGTCCGTGAGGCCGAGCAGACAGTCAGATTGATTCGAGGCCGGCTTAAGGTTGCTTTTGATAGACAGAAGTCTTGTGCCGACTTGAGACATCGAGATCTTGAGTTTGAAGCCGGTGATGAGGTTTTCCTGAAAGTATCTCCTTGGAGGAAGGTACTTCGGTTTGGTCGGAAGGGCAAGCTGAGTCCTCGATATATTGGTCCTTACAGGATTCTTCGTCGGGTTGGACCTGTTGCTTATCAACTCGAGTTACCACCAGAGCTTCAGTGTATTCATGATGTTTTCCATGTTTCTGTGTTGAGACGCTATCATGTTGATCCGTCTCATGTTTTACCTGTGGAGGAGATTGAGATTCGTCCTGATTTACGCTTTGAGGAGGAGCCTATCGAGATTCTTGCTCAGGATAAGAAAGTTCTCAGAAGGAAGACCATTAAGATGGTCAAAGTCTTGTGGCGTGGTCGCAGTCATGATGAGGCTACCTGGGAGCCCAAAGCTGTCATCAAAGCTCAGTATCCGCATTTGTTTGCTCCAGGTAAATTTCGAGACCGAAATTTCTTTTTACGAGAGGAGAGTTGTAACACCCCATTTTAGCCCCAATTTGAAAATCCTAATTATGAGAATTCCCAATTGGAAACCCTAGAATTTGGGGGGAAATTCGGAATTTAACCTAATCTAATTTGGGACCTAATTGAATAAATTGAAAGTTTGGTGGCTATTTTGTTAGGCGGGCAAAAGTGGAGACCCTCCTTTCGTAATTTGCCCATTTATCTAGGGTAAACATTCTTTGTTTCTATTTGAGTACCTGTGCGCCGTTCTTCCTCTTTCTCTAATAAAATAATAATAATAATAAAACCCAAAAACATATCAACCCTTTCCCCATTCTTTTCGTTGAAGCTCTGGCCAGGGAGATTGCATCGGTCGTTCGTCGTTTCGCGACCACCAGTGGGATCCTTGTGGCCGTCCGATCAAAACCCACCGTAGGGAATTTCGTTCACCGCCTCCTATCGTCGGAATGGGAGACTTGAAAGCTTCGTTTTTCGCTCTGCCGCCACCGTTCTGTGTCTACGTCGCCGTCGTCCTCTGCGCGCGCGTCGTGTCCGTCCGAGATTGGGTGAGTTGTGGTTGATGGTTGGGCTTCGGGTTTACCGTCGCCGCCGAGTTGGTCGTGGCCGGTAAAGTTGTGGCCGTCGTTGGGTTCACGGGTTGCGCCGTGGGGGTTAGTGCGCCGCTGGGATCTGGTTAGGGTTTTGTGTTTGGGTGGCTGTTAGATCTGAATCGGATCGGTTGAATTGGTGAACCGGACGGCTGGGTTGAACCGAACCGGACCGGACCAGTGGGCTGATGCAATGATGATGTCATCTGCTGTTGCAGTGCTGATGCAGTTAATGATGATGTCATCGCAGTCAATGATGACGTCAGCGTTGACTTTGGGTTGAATTTTTCGGCTGAGTCCACCTTTATGTTTTTCGACGTTCCGATTCTGTTGTCGTTGTCCGTTTCTTCAAATTCGAACCCGAAATGCCTTTTTGGATCAAGTTTATTTGTTGAGCTCAGATTTTTGTAAAGTGTTGCATCAGAATTTGACTTGGTTGTTTATATGTTCAGGTGACGTGGACTCTGACCACGAGTTTTTACCTCCTCCTCCGCCAGGCAGACCTCCGGTGGCACAATCTTCGAGATCTGCTAGTAAAAGTTTTGTTAAGTGTAGTTTATTCGAATGTGGCATAGTAGAAAGTCTTATACAGTGTTCTTTGTTTTTAGGAGCTGATTCTATCCGACCTTCCGCTAGAGCTGAGCGTGGGAGACGTCACTATCGACGTTGACTATTTAGCTGCCTAAGGTGTGTTCTATGTATGTGCTACATGTATGTGTTGCCTGATTGCGTGATCTGTATGAGAAATATTCTGTGTTATCCTGCTCGATTGATTGAGAAATATTTTATATGTTATTCTGCTCTATTATCTGATAAATATTGCATGACTCGACTGTATGCTATTCTGCTCTGTTATCTGATAAATAATGTATGACTAGGATGTTGTGATCATGTTACGTAACACATATCGGAATCGGATTATTATGTACATGCATCTTAGTTATTTAACAAGATTGCATTCGGACTCTGAAATCGGATTATATGTCATGTCATTGGGTTGGGATATTGTACGGAGGAAGCTCAACGACTTCATCCTTCGGGTTGAACTTCGCTTCAGATTAGTAGTTCCATCTTTCGGGATGAGTTCTGCTTCGGACTTGGTGTTGCGGTGTAGAGTGGTTCAGGGGAACCTCACTCTTCGGACAGTGATGTAGTTGGGTGCATGTCATGATATCTGTATGCTTTGCTTGTAATACTTCGAAACATCTGTAAATTCTTGATACTTTGTTTGACTATTGGATTGACTTCTGTTATGCACTTTAGAGACACACTGAGCTTTATAGCTGACTCCCCCTTAGTATCTGTTTTAGATTTCCAGACTTAGGTTTTGGTACTTGGAGGACCTCGTACGAACAATATTTGATACTATTTATCATTATGTTTTGTTCTAGACTTATATTTAATTATTTAAGCATTTTCGGATTTGGATGTAAAAGTGGACTTTGGACATTTATTATTTTTAGGATTTGATAAACTATTTTTAGCATGCTTGTTTTATTATGAAACATTAAAGGTTAATTATTATGATTGAATAATAGTTTCGGCACGGTTTTTCATAAATAACCTTACTTGAGGGGAAAGTTTCCAAATCGTCAATTTCAATTTGTTATAAACCCTTAGGTCAAAATAGGGAGCAACCCAAGGTTCATACGAGTGGTCAACAGACCGATCACCCTGATCAGCAGACTCAGAGTGAAGGTCCCCGTGCAGCCGGTAACAGTGAGACTGCTGGAGTTGATGTTGCTGCAGTGCATTTGGAGCTACTTGAGTATCTTTAACAGGGTTCTAGGAGACCCATATCTGCTGAGTTTTTTGTCTGCTGGGATGTCGATGTTTGATGGTAAGACGGCTGCAGATCCAGTTGACGCAGAGTATTGGTTGAAGAAATTACAGCAGTTATTTGATGAGATGGACTACCCTACTGACAGAAAATTAAGAGCTGCTGTATCATTATTGAAGGGTGAAGCCCTGAACTGGTGGGAGGCTGAGAAGACCGTTATTTTTGCTAGTCGGATCACATGGGATCATTTTCGTCAGGCTTTCCGAGACAGATATGTCAGGGCAGAGTATCTAGCCAAGTGTCGAGAGGAGTTTATAAATCTGAAGCAAAATGACATGACCGTGAATCAGTATGAGATTGAGTTTCTGAGGCTGGTACAGTACGTCCCTGGGTTAGTTACTACAGAGGAAGAGAAGTGCTGCTGGTTTCTGAAGGGTCTGCGACCTTCGATCAAGACTGGTGTGTCTTTATATTTGGACAAAGAGTACAAGGATATTACCTTGCGAGCTAGGACTGCTGAACGCAATGAGGCAGAATTGAGGCAAGCTGAGTCTCAGGGTATGGATCGGGGTAAGAGGCAGTCGACCGCGACAGTTCAGTATAGTTAGGGTAACCAAACCAGGAAGAGGGCAAGAGATGAGAGTGATTATCAGAGTTATTCCAGATCCAGACCAGTGACCACTGTTGTTCCGACTTCTAGTGTTGGAGGATCGACTAGCACGCGGGGGCCACCGATGTGTTCTTTCTGCAAGAAATGACATTCTGGGGAGTGTAGGAGACAGTCTGAGGCTTGTTTTGGATGTGGGTCTTTCGATCATCTTTTCAGAGATTGTCCGCATGCACCTCCGTCAGCTCATATGACGAGTCCGTCACAGGCATCAGTACAGACTCTTGCTAGGGGTAGAGGTCGAGGTAGACCTGATACTACAGTTTCTGCTGGTAGAGGTAGGCCAGCTCAGAGTGGAGGATCAGCTGGATCCGGGGTGAGACAGCCAGGTTTGGTTTATGCTACCAAGAGACACGAGGATCGTGATGAGCCAGATGTTATTGCTGGTACATTTTTCTATCCACTCTATTTCGTATTTTGCATTATTAGATATTGGTTCTACCCATTCATATGTTGCGAGTTCGGTATCTGGGGGACTTGAAATTTCGGTTGAGAATACTGTAAATGCGGTTTCAGTTTATAGTCCAGTTGGTGACCATGTCAAGGTTACTAAAGTGTACAAGAATTGCCCGTTGGAGATTCAAGGGAAAATATTCTCCGTTGATTTGATGCAGTTACCTTTCATAGATTTCGACCTTATTCTCGGAATGGACTGGTTATCCGCTCATCGAGTCCGTTTGGATTGTGAAAAGAAAAGGGCGACTCTGAAACCTCAGATGGGTGCGAGGTGATTATGGTTGGAGAGCGTAGAGGTTATATGACCAATGTTGTTTCGGCTCTCAAAGTAGAAAAGATGATTCGACATGGGGCTACTGCCTATCTTGCTTATATTCTTGACTCGAGGCATTCAGATTCTGGTTTGGATAAGATCCCGGTGGTTAGGGATTTTCCAGATGTTTTTCCGGAGGAATTGTCGGGGGTACCGCCAAAGCGTGATGAGGTTGAGTTTGGTATAGATGTATATCCGGGTACAACCCCTATTTCTATGGCTCCTTACAGGATGGCTCCGAAAGAGCTTAAACATTTGAAGATTCAGTTGCAGGAATTGCTGGATAGAGGTTTCATCCGACCTAGTGTTTCTCCCTAGGGAGCCCCTGTTTTGTTTGTGAAGAAGAAATACGGATCACTTCAGCTTTGTATTGATTATCGGAAGCTGAACAAGCTAACGATCAAGAACAAGTATCCCCTCCCTCGTATTGATGACTTGTTCGATCAGTTCCGGGGAGCTACAGTATTTTCTAAGTTAGACCTGAGATCGGGTTATTACCAACTCAAGGTTAAGGATTCTGATGTGTTCAAGACCGCTTTTGGACTCGTTATGGTCATTACGAGTTTCTGGTGATGCCGTTTGGATTGACTAATGCCCATGCAGCCTTTATGGATATGATGTACAGGGTGTTTCGACCCTATCTGGACCAGTTCGTGGTGGTTTTCATTGACGACATACTGGTTTATTCTAAATCGAAGGCAGAACATGAGGAACATCTCTGGGTTGTCCTACAGACTTTGTGTGAGAAGCAGTTGTATGCAAAGTTCAGTAAATGTGAATTCTGGTTGACCGAGGTTACCTTCTTGGGACACGTGGTTTCTGCTAATGGTATTCAGGTTGATCCAAAGAAGATTGAGGCTATTTTGGGTTGGAAACAGCCCAAGAATGTTCCTGAGATTCGAAGCTTCTTGGGTTTAGCTGGTTACTATCGGAGGTTTTTGGAAGGTTTCTCGATTATTGCAGCTCCTCTGACTAAACTTCTGAGGAAGGATATTCCTTTTGTCTGGACTGAGGCTCAGTAGACCAGTTTTGAGAAACTTAAGACCGTGTTGACTGAAGCACCGGTTCTGATTCAGCCTGAGCCTGGGAAGGCCTATACGGTATACAGTGATGCCTCTCACACGGGATTGGGATGTGTTCTGATGCAGGAGGGGAAGGTAGTAGCCTATGCATCTCGTCAGTTGAAAGTGCATGAGTGTAACTACCCCACCCATGATTTAGAGCTTGCTGCTGTGATCTTTGCTCTGAAAATTTGGAGACACTATCTCTACGGAGAGAAGTGCTATATCTTCACCGATCACAAGAGTCTTAAGTATCTACTTACGCAGAAAGAGTTGAATCTGAGACAGCGTCGCTGATTGGAACTTCTCAAGGATTATGATTGCGAGATAGAGTATCACCCGGGAAAGGCGAACGTGGTTGCCGACACCTTGAGTCATAATGCTATCTCGGATTTGAGGACCTTGTTTGCTCGGATGAGTTTGTTTGAGGATGGTAGTTTGATGGCAGAACTTCGGGTCATTCCTACGCTGATATCTGATATTCGAGCTGAGCAGCCTACTGATCATTTTCTTATGTATCGTATCAGAGAGGTTTCTAAGGGTACATCTTTGGATTATACTATTGATCAGGATGGTGTTTTGTGTTTCCGAGGCCGGTACTGTATTCCGAGGAAATCTGGGTTGAAACAGGTTATTCTTCACGAGGCACATGACAGCCCCTATTCTATGCATCCTGGTGGTGATAAGATGTATAAGAACCTTCGTCAGAGGTATTGGTGGAAAGGTCTTAAACGGGATGTTGTCGGATTTGTGTCTAAGTGTATGGCTTGTCAGAGAGTCAAGGCAAAGCATCAGCGTCCATCTGGGTTGCTTCAGCACATCGAGATTCCTCAGTGGAAATGGGAGCGCGTGACTATGGATTTTGTCAGTGGTCTTCCGATGACTCTGTCTAAGAAGGACTCCGTCTGGGTTATAGTGGACCGTTTGACTAAGTCCGCGCATTTCATTCCGGTTCGAGTTAACTATCCTTTGAATAAGTTGGCTCGGCTCTATATTTCTGAGATTGTTCGACTTCATGGGGTACCATATCGATTATTTCTGATCGTGATCCGAGATTTACAGCGAAGTTCTAGAAGGCACTTCACTCTACTTTGGGTACCCGGTTGAACTTTAGTACATCTTATCATCCGCAGACTGACGGGCAGTCCGAGCGTGTGATTCAGATTCTTGAGGACATGTTGAGAGGCTGTGTTCTCGATTATAGTGGTAGTTGGGAGGATTTTTTGCCGCTCGCAGAGTTTTCATATAATAACAGCTACCAGGCCAGTATCAAAATGGCACCGTATGAGGCTCTGTATGGGCGTAGGTGTAGGTCACCGATTAGATGGACTGAACTTAATGAGCATAGATTGTTGGGACCAAACCTAGTCCGTGAGGCCGAGCAGACAGTCAGATTGATTCGAGGCCGGCTTAAGGTTGCTTTTGATAGACAGAAGTCTTGTGCCGACTTGAGACATCGAGATCTTGAGTTTGAAGCCGGTGATGAGGTTTTCCTGAAAGTATCTCCTTGGAGGAAGGTACTTCGGTTTGGTCGGAAGGGCAAGCTGAGTCCTCGATATATTGGTCCTTACAGGATTCTTCGTCGGGTTGGACCTGTTGCTTATCAACTCGAGTTACCACCAGAGCTTCAGTGTATTCATGATGTTTTCCATGTTTCTGTGTTGAGACGCTATCATGTTGATCCGTCTCATGTTTTACCTGTGGAGGAGATTGAGATTCGTCCTGATTTACGCTTTGAGGAGGAGCCTATCGAGATTCTTGCTCAGGATAAGAAAGTTCTCAGAAGGAAGACCATTAAGATGGTCAAAGTCTTGTGGCGTGGTCGCAGTCATGATGAGGCTACCTGGGAGCCCAAAGCTGTCATCAAAGCTCAGTATCCGCATTTGTTTGCTCCAGGTAAATTTCGAGACCGAAATTTCTTTTTACGAGGGGAGAGTTGTAACACCCCATTTTAGCCCCAATTTGAAAATCCTAATTATGAGAATTCCCAATTGGAAACCCTAGAATTTGGGGGGAAATTCGGAATTTAACCTAATCTAATTTGGGACCTAATTGAATAAATTGAAAGTTTGGTGGCTATTTTGTTAGGCGGGCAAAAGTGGAGACCCTCCTTTCGTAATTTGCCCATTTATCTAGGGTAAACATTCTTTGTTTCTATTTGAGTACCTGTGCGCCGTTCTTCCTCTTTCTCTAATAAAATAATAATAATAATAAAACCCAAAAACATATCAACCCTTTCCCCATTCTTTTCGTTGAAGCTCTGGCCAGGGAGATTGCATCGGTCGTTCGTCGTTTCGCGACCACCAGTGGGATCCTTGTGGCCGTCCGATCAAAACCCACCGTAGGGAATTTCGTTCACCGCCTCCTATCGTCGGAATGGGAGACTTGAAAGCTTCGTTTTTCGCTCTGCCGCCACCGTTCTGTGTCTACGTCGCCGTCGTCCTCTGCGCGCGCGTCGTGTCCGTCCGAGATTGGGTGAGTTGTGGTTGATGGTTGGGCTTCGGGTTTACCGTCGCCGCCGAGTTGGTCGTGGCCGGTAAAGCTGTGGCCGTCGTTGGGTTCACGGGTTGCGCCGTGGGGGTTAGTGCGCCGCTGGGATCTGGTTAGGGTTTTGTGTTTGGGTGGCTGTTAGATCTGAACCGGATCGGTTGAATTGGTGAACCGGACGGCTGGGTTGAACCGAACCGGACCGGACCAGTGGGCTGATGCAATGATGATGTCATCTGCTGTTGCAGTGCTGATGCAGTTAATAATGATGTCATCGCAGTCAATGATGACGTCAGCGTTGACTTTGGGTTGACTTTTTCGGCTGAGTCCACCTTTATGTTTTTCGACGTTCCGATTCTGTTGTCGTTGTCCGTTTCTTCAAATTCGAACCCGAAATGCCTTTTTGGATCAAGTTTATTTGTTGAGCTCAGATTTTTGTAAAGTGTTGCATCAGAATTTGACTTGGTTGTTTATATGTTCAGGTGACGTGGACTCTGACCACGAGTTTTTACCTCCTCCTCCGCCAGGCAGACCTCCGGTGGCACAATCTTCGAGATCTGCTAGTAAAAGTTTTGTTAAGTGTAGTTTATTCGAATGTGGCATAGTAGAAAGTCTTATACAGTGTTCTTTGTTTTTAGGAGTTGATTCTGTCCGACCTTCCGCTAGAGCTGAGCGTGGGAGACGTCACTATCGACGTTGACTATTTAGCTGCCTAAGGTGTGTTCTCTGTCTATGCTACATGTATGTGTTGCCTGATTGCGTATCTGTATGAGAAATATTCTGTGTTATCCTGCTCGGTTGATTGAGAAATATTTTATGTGTTATTTTGCTCTGTTATCTGATAAATATTGCATGACTCGATTGTATGTTATTCTGCTCTGTTATCTGATAAATAATGTATGACTCGGATGATGTGATCATGTTATGTAACACATATCAGAATCGGATTATTATGTACATGCATCTTAGTTATTTAACAAGATTGCATTCGGACTCTGAAATCAGATTATATGTCATGTCATTGGGTTGTGATATTGTATGGAGGAAGCTCAGCGACTTCATCCTTCGGTTTGAACTTCGCTTCGGATCAGTAGTTCCATCTTTCGGGTTGAGTTCTGCTTCGGACTTGGTGCTGCGGTGTAGAGTGGTTCAGGGGAACCTCACTCTTCGGACGGTGATGTAGTTGGGTGCATGTCATGATATTTGTATGCTTTGCTTGTAATACTTCGGAACATCTGTAAATTCTTGATACGTTGTTTGACTATTGGATTGACTTCTGTTATGCAGTTTAGAGACACACTGAGCTTTATAGCTGACTCCCCTTAGTATCTGTTTCAGGTTTCCAGACTTAGGTTTTGGTACTTGGAGGACCTCGTACGAACAGTATTTGATACTATTTATCAGTATGTTTTGTTCTAGATTTATATTTAATTATTTAAGCATTTTCGGATTTGGATGTAAAAGTGGACTTTGGACATTTATTAATTTTGGGATTTGATAAACTATTTTTAGCATGCTTGTTTTATTATGAAACATTAAAGGTTAATTATTATGATTGAATAATAGTTTCGGCACGGTTTTTCATAAATAACCTTACTTGAGGGAAAAATTTCCAAATCGTCAATTTCAATTTGTTATAAACCCTTAGGCCAAAATAGGGGGTTACAACGAGAGATTCCGAGCATTAGTGTACGTTTTCGAAGCTGTGCGACACCGGGCCTCACCCAAGAGTGTATGTTCCCGAAGCTGTGTGGCACCAGGCCTCACTCCAAGTTTGTTGGTATCATGTGTATGCGTTATGTGTATGGTTAATATCTTCTATTGTTGTTATGTGTTTAAGCGGCTAGTGATAGCGCCAGTATTGTTATTTTATGTCATGATGTCATTCTTTAGCTACTTGCTCATATTTATGATTTGCATGAAGCATGATTGAGTGGAAGTGTATCCACTGAACTTCGTTAGCTCAACGTTCGGAATTGGTGTTTCTGTTCGTTGGTTGACGTGCATTGTCGGAGCACCGTCGGAGTAGGACTTCAGCATCGACCTGTGTCCGAGTACAATACTTAGATATTTGGGCTATGTATTCATAGGACCCTGTGTTGTATTGTAACTCTTAATTTGGATTTTAACTTATGTGTCGAATGCTTTTAGTTATGTATTTAAATGGAGCTCCCATGTAACGTTTTAATTGGTTTATCAACTTGAAATATTTAAACTTAATGAATTTTGTAAAATGAATATGTTGGGCTAAATCTAGTTGCAAAATTTTATGGTTTTGAGTTTGGGCTTGAGGCCCAATTTGTGATATCTGGGGTGAGGGTGTTACAATGGTTACTTGTGGACTTCAAAAATAAATATTATATTTTCTCAAACAGTTTTTCACATGTTATTTTTCAAAACTTCAATAAAAATATTTAAAAGGAATTTGAGGAAATCAACAAGCTAAGCTCGAGCCGACCTCAAACTGTCCAATTCGAGCTAGAGCCTAAAATTTCGAGCTTGACGAGCTTCGAGCCCGAGACCGAGCCGAGCCTACCCAGTCTCGGGCTCGGCTCGTTAATACCCATAGTACGTACTAAAGGATCGAACATTTTCTTTATTTTTTTCTTGTTTTTCAAAATATTTCTTCATAATTCTTTTTTATAAATAATAGGGTAAACTACATTACATATTATTTGTTTATGACTTTGATCATAAACATATCACTTTTTTTCTAAAAGTTATAAACAATTCATCAATTGAAATATTATTACAAATAAACCACTGATCATGGATATTAGACAAAAATTATGACATAACCTAATATAATAACAGTTCTAGTCCTTAAATTATAAAAATATCCATAAATGTCAGTTATATTTACTTTACTCCATGTTGTTACACCTACTTCTTTTAGTAATGATTTTTTTTCATATTGATATTCTAAAAATAATATTTAACTTTATTTATTTACATAAATTTGGTTTATATAATTATTGGTATATTTAAAATATAATTATATATAACTTAAATATAATAAATATCACACATTTATTATTTCAGTATATATTTAGCATATATACTAAAAATATCAGTATTTTACATATATTTTTTTTGTCACTGGACATTTAGCTTGGTTGACATAATTAATGCAAAACTTTATTCCAATGGAAATCTTTATCGTTACACAGGGGTGAAGTCAAAAAAGTTCTTGGACCAAATATAAATTATAAAATATTATGGGATTCAAAATGTAATTCTACCATTGTATTGGCTTCTAATGTTTTTTTTTGGTAAATTCTAAATCTAATCCTTATCCTACTTAGAGAGGAATGGAATAAAATTTTAGGGGAAGAAAGATAAGTGCTCATAATAGGTCTAGAACTCATGATCTAAGGTAAAATGATAGAATAAAGATGAGCAGTTTGGTCAACCGCCAAATATACTTACCATATAGTAACTTAAAATATTATACATTTTAGATATTTAAATTAAAATTTACTAATTTAGGGGCATGTCTTCTATCAAGCCAACCCTCATGAGAATTGTTTTGGTATGAAAGATGAAATTGAGAAATGATGAAAATTTTGTTAATTAAAGGATAACATTCATAATCATTTTTTTTACTTTGTAGCTTAATTATTAGATTAAAAAAATTTATCCCCGCTCCTTTTCATCAATGTTAGTATATCATAAATAAATAAATAAATAAATAAATAAAAGAGGATAAATTGCATATTTCATCACTCAATTTTTTATTACTCTTATTTTGACTACTAAAATTTAAAAAATTTCAATTTAATTACAAAATTTTTTATTTATTTTATTTTGATTACTCAGATATTAAACCATAAATAGACTCGTGATATAACATTCACGTGTACTAATATAACTTTTGGTTTTTTTTTACACAATTCGAATATATATATATATATATATATATATATATATATATATATATATATTGTTTTTTTACTGACATGATAACTACATGCCACCCAAATTCCTTTCCTTTTATTATTTATTTTTTCTATTTATTTTATCTCCTTTCCACCGAAGATGAAAGTACTATATTTTCATCCCTATTTCACGTTGACATGGCATCACCATTCTTTGGTGTCTTCTTTAATCACTAAAGGCACTAAGAAACTCGCCTCATCGTCTTCTACACCTCTATTATTTTAAATTTTCTCAAAATTACTTTAAAATCTAACAAAAGTCAACTCAAAATCTAAAATTTGTAAAATTTCAAATTATTATGATCTACAATATCTATCGTTCGATCAACATGGAATCAAGATATACATCTCACTTCTTCATTCTCCACCTCCCCACTGTTGGAATTTGATGGAGATTCTCCATCGCCGAGAAATCAAAGGTAATTTGAAACCTGAGGTTTTCAATAAAAAATAATAAAGTTTCGAGGGAATTTCATATTTTTGAAAAGATAGATGTCCGGTCATAACATCGTAAATTACTTAACAATGGAGAGACCGATATAGGAGCAGATCGAAAGTTTAGTGATTAAATTAAAACATTTTAAATTTTAGTGGCCAAAATAGGAGTAATAAAAAAGTTGAGTAAAGGAATTTTGTAATTTACCCAATATAAATAAAAAGGAGCCGCCAGCGGCCAGTCTCCTTCAACCACCATTTCCATTTGCTTTGAAATCTCTCCTCATCGATATCCTTTACTCGAATTCGCCATAACCGTCCTTCAAAACCTTGCCTTTTGTTTCTTCTTCTTCTTCTCTAATGGCAGATTCTAGCAACCTCTCCACCGTTTCTGCCGAGGATGCGGCAAAGTTCGGCTTCACGCGCGATGAGATGTATTCCACTAACCTTGTCGGCACCGTCAATCCGTACGATCGCCACTTGTTTCTCCGCCACAAGTCGTATACCGATTGGGCTTCCCGTGTCGAAGAAGATGGCCTCCCTAATCTTCTCTCCTCCGCTCTTAAGTCTCGCAAAAACGACTTCCCCGTCAAGGTGCGTTCCTGTCGTTTCGGTCAATTGTCGTTTTCTTTTGAGGTTTCAAATTTTCAATTAATCATAGTTTTTTGTTTTTGCTTTTTGTTTTTTGTCCTTTCAATATAGACAATGTTGACAGTTATTGACGGAGCGGAATCTGACGGCGATGTGCTGGTTTTCCCTGAAATGATCAAATACAAGTAAGCTTTCCTTTTTTTTTCTAACTAATTTCTCTCTAAATTTTGTTAAATTTCCTTTTACATGATCTGATGCTGTACAAAAAGAAAGAAAAAAACAAGATTTGATCCGTTTTTTTTCTTCATATGTTGACCATCGAGTAAAAATCTGTTTTATATACACACATATACATATTTATATATAGAATTACTTTGTTAAAACGTTTTCCATGGAGTCATCCAAATTAAACCAGGAAATTAGTGTTTGTTGAATTACATATATATAGAATTACTTGGTTTAATGGACATGTGTCAGGAACTCGAAGCTGATTGTGGAGTTAAATGTAATCACTCTTCTGTAGTTGTAGCTATGAAATGATGAGGATTAGCATGTGTTTTGTTTATTTACCATTTTCGTATGTTTATTTGTTGGGATTTTTTGTTGAGGATCTTTTATTTTATTGATGGAAGGGGTTTGACGGACTCCGATGTGGATGCCTTCGTTGAGGATGTTCTTGTGAATGGAAAACCATGGGCTTCTGGAGTGCAGGAGACGTTCACCGGTTCATATATCTTCGTGTGTGCTCATGGTAATCGTGACAAGAGATGTGGTGTTTGCGGACCAGCTCTAATTCAAAAGCTGAACGAGGAGATTGAGTCGAGAGGACTGAAGGATCAGGTGTTTGTAAATGCTTGCTCCCACATTGGAGGGCACAAGTATGCTGGGAACTTGATTATCTTCAGCCCGGATTCCGAGGGAAAGATTACGGGCAACTGGTAATGTCAGCATCATTGTGTCATTATGTTTCTATGCCATTCAATGGATTTTGATATTATTGGGTCTTTTTCCTCAAACGGCTGCAGGTATGGCTATGTTACTCCAGATGATGTACCTGAATTGCTGGATCAGCAAATTGCAAAGGGAGAAATAATAGAACGCCTTTGGAGGTTTGTGTTTTTCATCTATGTTGTGCTTAAGTTGGTCAAATATGTATGATTCCAGTTGGTTCTATTTCTCGGTACATTCATTATTAGAGACGGACTTGGTACTACCTCAATCATTTTTGTTAGAAGAAGCTTTGACCGTCTTTGTCGCTAAGTACTTAAAATGCAGAACATTGGATTCTATTCAGTATTCACCGGAAGAGGAACAAAAATCCTCGGCTCCTTTTTAGTGTCCCTATTTATGCCCCAACACTAAAAAACTAAACTCTGTACTCTAAACCTTAAACCCAAAAAACTAAATCTTACACTCTACATCCTAAACTCTAACCCTAAATTCCAATCCTAAACTCTAAACCATATTTTTAATGTTGAGATATAGATAGAGGCTCCAAAAAGAGAAATGATTTCTATTCCTTGGAAGAGTTCATAGGTTACTCTTAGTGCTGCTTTCATTGATTGCCTCAACTTGCTCACAAGAAAGCCAACAGTAAATACATTTAACTAATAGTAATTAGCTTCTATTCGATTTGAATAGATTCGCTTGCCCCTTCTCTGTGCCCCTTTATATGCCCCACCAATGATTTCTGCCACGGGTATTAATGATTTTTTCTACTGTGATTCCAAAGGCTGTGCTTGATTTCATTTCCTTATATAACACAGATGAAAATTTTCCTTTTTGACTTTGTGCTCTTTTTTTTGCTAGGGTTTTAGTAAAGAACAAAATCCGTCTGCCCCTTTATATGCCTCACCAATGATTTTATGTCACGTGTATAATGATTATTTTTCACTGCTTTATTGATTATTTATGCTTTATTGATAATACACGTGGCAGGCATACAAAGGGACACAAAAAGGGGACAGACGAATTCTATTCTTTAGTAAAATCGTTCATAATACTATTGTTTACTTTACAGTGTGCTTTGCTGGTAGGAAGCCCCAGGTCTATTGTGTGACTCCTCACATATTCCCTATTAACCTTTCAATTATTCCTTTCTATGTCAACATCTGCAGGGGTCAAATGGGGGCTTCAACTGAAGGAGGCGAACAGAAGCTTCCAAATGGGACAGAAGCGAAGAAAAACGAGAAGCACGAAGAAACTACTGCTCAGAAGACAACAGAAAATGTGGGTGGTTGTTGTCAGGGTGCTAATGGGTTTACCTGTTGCATGACTGCTAGCTCAGAACCAAGTGAAAAAGAGAGAAGCGAAGAACCCAGGGAAGTGCCCGGAAAGACTGGGATGTGCAAACTGACAAGCTGGGTAGACTCATGGGAGCAACGTGACGTCCTTACGGCAGCAGCTGTGGTTGGAGCTGTTGCAACCGTTGCCGTGGCTTATAGCTATTATAGAAGGTCAGGCTGAAGGATTCCTTGTAATCCAATGTCTTAAAGTTTGCCTGTTTTTTGGTCGCCGTGGCGGTAGTTAATGAAATAATCCTCCAAACCACAAACTTCTTTAGGAGATCGGTACGGATATCGCTTTTTACGATCCGGATATTCAGAATACCAAATTTTAGACCAACTCATTTATTTCAGTACAGTTGATATCTATTCATTTACAATCTGGATTTTGTTTCTGATTGTCAAAACAAACAGAAATTGCATTGGATTTTGCATTTGGAGAACGATTCTTAAGTGTGATCTTTTAAACTTTCTTTTAGGAGTTATTTTTTTACGAACAAGCCACAACTCTTCATTTTTAGACTTTAAAACCACTCTAAATTCTAAACATCCATGGGCGTCCCGAGAATTTGGCCATGGGAGTTGAGGTGGTTTTAGAATTAACGATGGTGGTGGGAATACATATGGTGGCAATTTTGATGGTGGTATACTTATGGTGGAGGTGATGAAAGAAACGGTGATGTGGCCAGTGCTGATATTTAAATTTATAAGTACTTAAATTATTGGACCAAAAATTTTGAGGATACATGCTCATTCTTCTTTAATTCAATCTAAGGTTTTGTTTGTTTCACTGAAAACTGTTTCCGAAAAATGAATTCTGAAAAATGAACTACAGTTGTTGGAAAACTAATTGCAGAAACCATTTTCTAGTGTTTGGATGATGTTGTACAATTCATTTTATACTGTTTGGTAGAGTTTCTTGAAAATTTCATGAACAATCCACAAACAAGCATCGATAATGGTAAAAACAAGTTCAAATCAAAACATGGTTTAATGTTTAGGTTGGTGTTTAGGGTTTAGGGTTTAGGATATCATTTATGGTTTAGACCAATATTTAGTGTTTATGGTAGCATTTAGGGATTAGTATTTAAGGTATAGATTTAGGGTTTAGATTAGTGTTTATGGTTTAGGTTAGTGTTTAGTGTTTAGGGTTTATGTTGGTGGTTAGGGTTTAGAGTTTAGGATTTAGGGATTATGGTTTATGGTAGCATTTAGAGTCTATGGTTAGTGTTTATGGTTTATCATTTATGGTTTAGGGTTATGTTAGTGTTTATGGTTTAGTGTTTAGCTTTTAGTGTTTAGGGTTTAGGTTATCGTTTAGAGTTTAAGATTTATCTTAGTGCTTAGTGTTTAAGGTTTAATATTTATGTTAGCATTTAGGGTTTAGGGGTTAATGTTTATTGTTTAGGGTTTATTGTTAGTGTTTAAGGTTTAACATTTAAAGTTTAGGGTTTATGTTAATGTTTAGTGTTTAGGTTAGTGTTTAGGTTTTAGGGTTTAATGTTTATATTAGTATTTAGGGATTAGGGTTTATGTTGGTGTTTATTGTTTATGGTTTAGTGTTTATGTTAGTGTTTATTGTTTATGGTTTAGTGTTTATGTTAGTATTTATGTTTTATGGGTTAGTGTTTAGGGTAAGGGTTTATGTTAGTGTTTGGGGTTTAATATATATGGTTTAACATTTAGGGTTTAAGGTTTATGTTAGTGTTTATGTTAGCATTTAGTGTTTATGGTTTAATATTTAGGGTTTAAGATTTTGTTTTAGGCTTTTGTGTTTATGATATATCATTTAGGGTTTTGTGTTTATGGATCAATGTTTATGGTTTATGGTTATGTTAGTGTTTATGGTTTAACATTTAGGGTTTAGGGTTTTTAATGTTTAAGGTTTAATATCTATTGTTTAATGTTTGGGGTTTAGGGTTTAGAGTTTATGATTTAATGTTTATGGTTTAAGGTTTAGGGTAGGAATTTAATGTTTAGGTTTAAGGTTTAGGGTTTAATGTTTAAGGTTTAGGGTTTAGAGTTTAGTTTTTATGTTAGTATTTAGGGTTTAGTTTTTAAGGTTTATGGTTTAGGTTAATATTTGTAGAGAGAATGGGAGGAAGGAAAGCGACTTGCCGAAAATCAATGGGTAAGTCGTTTTACACTAAAACAATGTCTGTTTTTCATTGACTGTAGTTGATTTTCCGTTGACTTTTTCATTTTCCATGAACCAAACAGCGGAAAGTTATGAAAACGTTTTTAGGAAAACCAATTACAGGGAAACAAACAGACTCTAAGTGTGTAAATGATTAGAGCGTTCGACAAATTATTACTGAATTGTTCGTATATTAAGCTAAATAAACAAGTATGAACAAATTTTTATGTTCATTTAATAAACGAATGAACACGAATAAAAGTGTATTTCGTTAATTTATGTTCACGAACAAGCTCGTTTATTGGCTCATTTATTTGATTTCTCTTTTCTTTTTATTTTTTTATATTTCAAATATTGATGAGTGTATGGACTAAATTGAACACGTGCTGAACTTTAGAGTTTAAACTGTGAAGCCTAATGAGCTTAAAGATTAATTGTGTAATCATTTTGGCAAACATATAAATGAACATGTTAGCAGTCATATAAATGAACATGTTCGCTAATATTATATAGATATGTTCACAAATGTTAAACGAACACGTTCGTGAACATTAAGCAAACGAGCACGGACACCATCAAAAATAAATAAACGAACACAAACATAATATTAAAAATTTAAATGAACTGAACATGAACACCTTCAAATATAAATAAACGAACATGAACAAAACTTTATTCGTTCAAGCTCGGTTCATTTATACCTCTAGTTCAATCCCTAATAGATTATGTATTTAATCAACTCTTATATTTTAAACTTGAACAATTATTTTTTTACAGGGATCAAGTTAATTATTAAGCCAAAATAATCAAATAATTAAGTTTAGAATAGCGATCGGGGCACCCAAGGGAGCTCCGCCCCTGATAGTCGTGGTGAATCACAGGCAACTAGTGGCGGAAAGGTGAAAATAACAAGGGTTATGTGATGAGATTAACGGACGAGATGATAATAAAAGGGTTGGCCACGTGTTTTGAGGAAGAAAAAGGTCTTTAGCGTGTTACGACAGTTTTTTAACGGTAAGTGACGATATTGATCGGAATAAATGAATTAAAAATTTAATGATTATAATACAAATTTTGAAAGTTTAGTGACCATATTGCAAGCATCCAAAAGTTTATGGACTACCATTATAATTTACCATAATTATTATATGAATTGGGTGTATTTGGAGAGTAAAAATCGCACGCACTTAATCATGCCTCCTTATATGTCACATATTAAAAAACACCTAAAAATTAAATTCTAAGCTCTAACTCTAATTTTCATATCCTAAACTTTAAACCCTAAAAAATAAACCCTACCCCTAATTCCCTACGCCCTAACCTTAAGCCCCAACCTTAAACCTTAAATCCTAAACCCGCTATTTTAAAGTGGAAGCACCAATAGAGACATAATTAAGGGGTAGACGATTTACATCCGTAATCGGAGTTCTCAATTACATTCTTCCATTCATAGTGAAAGTCTAAAGAGACAATAATTATGTAATTACACTTTTTAATTTATAGGATTGAGAATTGGTGTAATTACGCAGGTAATTACATTCTTCAATTTTATGGATATTATTATAAGAAAAATTTTGATACACAAGTTGTGTAAATTTCAATTTAAATAAACTTGTTAAATTTAGAGTTTATAAATTTAGATTGTATGAGTTAAAATTTAAGATTTAGAATTTAGAGTTATATGGTTAGGAATTAGATTTAAAATTTTAAAAAATGACTATATCAAAATATAACCATATTATTATAATAAGAGTTTTATAATAAATAACATAAGTTTTATATACACGCACTTTTTTTAAATAGTTTAAATGTGATTAGAAAATAATATATATTCGTACATATTCTTAACTCTTTGACAATACACACATCTTGCAGACAAATCGATTGAACTCGAGTCTTCTAGGATGAAGATCATCTGCTTTTACAATGGACAATTCGAATTCTATACATACTGTAAAGATGTTTGTTTTGATATAATAATAAAAAAATTATTTTGGACTAAATTGAAAAAGTTTAAAATGTTTATAAGTCTAAACAACTTGAAAATATGTTTGATGGTTTTTATAAGGCTTTGGAATGATTTAAGAAATCTTTCAAGTAGTCAAGCTTGAATTTTTCAAGTAACCGTACCGATACGGTATACCCCGTATCGATACACTTTAGGGTTTCAGCTACAGAAAAATTCCAGTAGCCAAAACTCGTACCGATACGGAGAGGGCCCGTATCGATATGCTACGTGATGTTTCGATACGGTTGTTTTACAAACCTCAACGGCTAATATCCGTATCGATACGGTTGTATCGAGTACCAATTTGCCTAACTACTCTAAATGGTCATTTTCCCAACGACTATTTGAATTGTAGGCCGTACTGATACGCTCTATCGCGTATTGATACGCATCAATTGAGGAAAGCCCAATGGCTAGTTCTAAAGAAGGGCGTGCCAATACAGCTACCCACATATCGATACAGAAAGCTTCAGAATGCAGCATTTATTGCGGGAAATGAAGACCCCAACGGCTCCAATTCAACCCCAACGGCCTCTAACGGTTACGAACTCATTTGAGAATATAAAAAGGACCTCCAAGCATCTATAGAAGACTAATGATCCACAAGTCAACAACATTATGATGAAAATTTGTCTTAAAGCTTAATTTCTTATTCTTTGTATAGGCAACACTTGTGAGCTTAAATGGCAATGTATGCTCAAGTGTATTAGGTTTTGAGTGAGAGCTTAAAAGTTCAAATATCAACCTTTTAGAGAGATTTCTAGTTTGCTAAGTTTTCTCTTGTTAGAGAGTGATCCCAAAGCTCGATTTGTGAGCTTTGGATGCTAGACTTGGTGAGTGAATCTAGATTGTAATTGGTTGCCTCCTAAGCCAAGAAAATAGGAAGAATTCTTAGTGAATTGGTTGAAATCCTTAGTGAGAAGTTAAGATAGTGGATGTAGAGCTTGTTCGAAGCTTGAACCACTATAAATCCTTTGTTTTTTGTCTATCTTTTTTCTTCCACTAAAAACACCCAAAAATCAATCTTCTCCACATTTGGCAAGCAATTCGGTTGAAGGATATTGAGTTTAACAATTGGTATCAGAGTGAGGCTCAATCGAGAAGGTTTAACCACCTATTGAGGTGATCCAAGCAATCTTGATCAATCACACAATCAACTAGTGCTCATGGCGCAATCCATCGATAGGCAACCTTTCTTCGACGGGACCAACTACGCCTATTGGAAGAATAGGATGATATACTTTATGAGAGCCAATAATTATCATCTTTGGGACATTGTTGAGGATGATTCATTCAGTACGTGTTTTGGCTACTGGAATTTCTCTATAGCTGAAACCATATGGGGTATCGATACGGTATACATTGTATCGGTACTATAACATTAAAATCATAGGTTTTGGCTACTTTAAAACATTTTAAGTTATTTAAAAGCCTTGTAAAAACCCTTGAACATGTTTTCAAGTTGCTTGGACTTACAGAACATTTTGAAACCTTTTTCAATTTAGTCCAAATCAATTTTCAATTATTATATTAAAACCTATATCTTAACAAGGTTCCCATAATGTTATCGAGTTTCTTTTGGGTCCTAAAGGTAGACCAAGATACTTCGAGGGGAAAGAGCTAGTAGAGCAACCAGTGTTAGAGGCTCAAACAGATAAACGCGAAGCATCAACATTGATTCCGAATAGCTTACTTTTCTTCAGATTTGATAATAACCCCGAGGCAAGTTCAAATACTCGTAAGACTATTTTAACGTTGCGAACATGTCCTTGCGATGCTCCACAAAAGATCATCAAATCGTCAGTGAATTGTAAGTGCGAAATACAGAAAGAATTACACCCTCGCCCAATAGTAAAATCAAAAAATAATCATGTCTGCATAGCCTTATTAAGCATTTGGTTCAAGGCTTCACCTACTATGTTAAAAAATAATAGACGAGAGGGGGCACACTTGTCTAAAGCCTCTCAAAATTTTGAAGCGATTCGTAGGAGCCCCATTGACAAAAACGGATATAAAAGCCGATGACAAACCTCTGAAAACCCAATTGCACCATCTCCATCTGAATCCCATTTTTTTCAAGACGAGTAACAAGAAATTTCAGTCAACTGAATCATAAGCTTTTTGAAAGTCGATTTTGAAAGTCACCCCGCTTTCGACCATATTTGTTCATGTGGTCAATTACCTCATTAGCAATTAAAGAGCAATCTAAATGTTTTCGCCCAGGTATGAAAGCAAACTGGTTCTTGCTTATAATGTTGTCCGCACAGTTCTGCAAGCAATTCGTTAAAACTTTAGCCAAAATATTATAAAATTCTCCCACCAAACTAATAGGCCGATACTTTTCAATACCAGACGTGGAAGATTTCTTTTGTATGAGTGTGATGAAGGAGTGGAAAATAATTTTCAACAATAGTAAAAGTCTTTGAAAAATCTCAGAAAATCGTTTTTAAGGTGTGGCCAAATTTTCTTAAAAAAATGTACGTTGAAACCATTTGGGCCAGGGGCACGGCGGCCATCACAGGAGCAAATGGCACTCTACACTTCCTCCGTAAATTTACTTTCCAGCATGGAAGAGTTTTGGCAAAATTCAGATTCATATAAATAGCCGAGATGTTGTTGTACGCCTACTTAAAATAGTTGAAAGTGCAGCTTTTTATGGACTTTGGATCATTGTGCTCTGCTTCATCCTGCTTGATCGAGATAATGGAGTTGGCTCTGTTCCTTGCAACGATCGACAGATAAAATAAGTAAGTATTTTCTCTCCTTCATGAAACCAACGGAGTCTAGACTTTTGAAGCAATGCTCTTTCCTCATTTCTGTAGACTTTCCACAATTCTGCCCTCAGAACTTTTTAGTTCTGATAAATCAGAAGAATTGGTATTCCCATTTTGAATTTTAAGCTCCAGGACCTTAATGTTCAAATAATGGGCATAAATTTTGTTGGATAAAAATTATCTGTCCCTTTTCTATGCTCCAACACTAAAAAATTAAATTTCAAGCTCTAACCATAAATTTTAAATTCTAAATCTTATACCCTAAAAATATATCCTACCATAAATTCTTTAAATCCTAACCACAAACCTTAATTTTAAACCTTAAATCTATTTTTTAATGTGAGACATAAATAAGAGCACCGAAAAAAATAAAAAAAAAATTATTTAATTTTTAAGGGTTGTTCACGTTAGGATTTAACCTTTTAAAACAGTTGAATAAGAACTTAATGATTTCAAACTTGCTCGAATAATAAAAAATATTAGCGAAAATATTATATTCTTTTTAAGCTTAATCGAAAATGTTACACAGATAAATAATTGTTATGCTTGGGTCTTTATTTAAGAACTAAGCATTTAACCTATATTCTCCTGTTTAAAATTAGTATTTAAAATGTAAAGATTCTGATTCTTTGAATATTATTAGTTTCGGTGTAGTATTTTATTGACACTCAATATTGGAGTTAGTAATTTACAATATGCCAATTTCAAATAATGACCAAATTCAAGCCCACGATTACTATAATATATAATTTATTCCTATTCATGTATATATAGTACAAATACTAGTACCACAAGTACATTATTATATCTTTCTCTTTAATTATTATTTAAATAAAAATACCAAAAATCGACAAAAACAAAATATTCATTTTCTTATCGGGTAAAAGCTTTGGTTGAAGCAATTGATTGAGCATTATTAACTCAGTTGACACCGCTGATACTGCAACGTTTAAGAGATCGTAAATTCAAGTGCGTTTAGGTGCATCTTCTTTGTTTAAGAGTCGGGAATGATATAAATAGTTTATGCATATATACATATATGATAATTATTCAATGCATCGTCGGTAGAAAGTTCTTTTTCTACAAGCAGACTTTTAAAGTTGTCACGTGTTTCTTATAAGAGCCCTAAACTTTGACCCTTAAATTTTAAACCTCAAACTATAAGCTTTAAATCATAAATTTATTCTTAAACCTTAAAACCTAACCACAATCACTAAATTCTAAACTATAACCTCTCAACCCTAAAAACTAGACTCTTGTAAGAAACAATTTTTCTACTGTCAGTGCATAAAAAATATATATTACTCCCTCTGTCCCACTAAAACTGTCACATGTTGACAATTTTTGGGTCAAACTTTTTCAACTTTGACCTCTTATAATTTAAAATTTATTATTGATAAAAAAATTGAAAAATATACTTTAAAAACTTTAAATCAAGTAGTTTTTAAATATATTTTTTATAAATTTTAATTAATTCAAATTTTTAAATAAATTATAGTCAAAGTTGAAAAAATTTAACCAGAAAAAAGTCAACATGTGACAGTTTTAGTGGGACGGAGGGAGTATTATTTTATATTATCTTGTGTTATATAAATTTTATATTGTTAATATTATTGGTGGTGTTGTATAAAATTTTGTTGAAACATGTGGGAAGCAAGGGAAGGTGAAAGAAACAATCTTTGGTCTACCCTACTTATCTTTTATACAATACCTCCAAAAATTTCCATCACATGGATCCTCAAATTTATATAAAAACTAAAAATCCCATGATTTGTTGCAAGGCCTGCCAATTGAGAAAAACAAAATTACAAAAAATCCAATATATTATTAATTATTAATTAATTTAATGAGATTATTTGCTAGTTCCTTTAAAACAATGTTAAAGATTTATATCACGACGTTGTGAATGAAAAAAACTAGGTTGAAAGAATTATCCTATGTATATATAGTATTCAATCTAAATTAATCAACGAATATATCAAATATAAATTGTTATAAAAAAATCCAAACTTATTCACAAGAAAACCCACTTTTTTATTTTACTTTACTTTTATTTTATCGTTATTAAAATTTTCACAATAATGTCACAAGGAAGGAACATTTCATTTTTTAATTTCATTTTTGTGAAGTTAATTTTTTTATTTAAAAGTTCTTCGCGTATAAATTTAAATTTTTATATAATTCATTTACATACTAATTTAAATTTAGATTAAATTAAATTAGTTGTAATGTAATTATTACTCTCTGTCTCATTCAATATGTTTAATATTGATTTTTTTTTGTCAATTTTTTAACTTTTACTCATTATTATTTTAAATTTTTTATTGATAAAAATGTGAAAAATATATTTTAAAAACCTTCAATTAAGTAGTTTAAAAGTATATTTTTTATAAAATTTAATTAATTAAAATATTGGACATATTGAATAGGACAGAGGAATATGTTTCTATATAAAAATTACATGGCTAACTGACACGTTATTATTGGTTTTTTTATGCTTATTTCACAAATAAGTACTTAAAGTATACTAATTTTTTCATTTAGATATATAAAATATTTTTTGGTCAAAATAAGTATTTAAAATATATTTTTCGGTTAAATTAAGTACATAAAACATACTTTTTAGTCAAAATATGTAACTAAAGCATTTTTCATCAAAGTAGATACCTAAAATATTTTTTTTTCTCAAAATAGGTATATAATGTATTTTCTTAATCAATATCACATGACAACTTTTAGGAACATAGATGAAGCACACACGCTTTAGGTACTGATTTTGACCAAAATACTCTAGATTTCTATTTTGACCAAAAAGTATACTTTAAGTGTTTATTTTGACCAAAAAAAATTCAAGTACCTAAATGAAAAAGTTAGTATACTTTAGGTACTTCTTTGTAATATAAATTTTTATTATTATTATATTGATTTGTAAATCCAAAATTGATTTAGGACCCACTTTTACAATAATTTGCAGTGGGCTCCATCAAACTTTTTTGCAGTCCACCGACAAGCTTTTTTAAGCCCTTTGTGGGGAAACCTAAATAAAAAAACAAAATTAGTTTGAACTAATTAAATAAGGGTAATTATTCTATACACAAGCACTTATAGAAATTTTTTTACACAAGCGCCTTAATTTTAGGGGTTAGAGAAACCGTTTAGGATTTAAAATTTAGGTGTATAAGTGTAGTAGTTTTGAATTTAGGGATTATTGATAAAGTTTTGAGTTTAGGGTTAAAATTTAGGGTTTATAGGTTAAAACCTAAATCCCTACACATATTACCCTAAAACTAAACCCTAACCCTAAACCCTAAATTCTAAATTCTAAACATGAACCATAAATTCTAAACATTTACATTATAACCCCCAAACTCTAAACACTAAGCTCTAACCCTAAACCCTATAATTGAGGCACTTGTGGAAATAAAAAATTTCCACCACTAGTGTATAGGATATTAATCCATTAAATAATATGGTCCTTGTTTTTAACTTTTCTCTTGGAACTTAAAAATAAATAGTATTAATATTTTTATTCAATATTTAAATTATATACCTTATATTTTTAAATCAAAAACCACTTTTTATCTAAAATGTTTAAACTCACTATCTTTAAAATGTTACATTAATAATAATAATATCGATCGAATTAAAATTTAACATGTTCCTTTTTTGTATTTTTAATATGATCTCATTATAATATTTATCTAATTTTAATCCTTAATAAAAAGTATGCGTGTGTTACAAACATAGCTATTCAAACCTGAATTTTTTTTTAAAGTAATATTCTATTTTCACTGAAACTATTATTTAGATAAGATTATTATCTTTTCAACCATAATATAAAAGCTTCCTATTAAAGTCATGCCTTCCAATATGGTGACATTTATGTAAGCTAGATTAGGTGAAATATTGGAGTCAAAAAAGTAAATATTACTTTACAAATAAAATTAAATAAAAATCACTTTTCTTAACTTTAATTATTTTTTATATTTACTTATTGACTTTGCAATCATATACTTTGAAAATTAGATTGCTCAAGGTTTGATTCAAAGTTTGGAAAAATAATTATATTTTATTATAAATATTAATATAAAATATGTTTTTATCATTTTTTAAGGTTCAATTTGAAATTGAACAAAAGTTTTTAAAAAATAAAATAGATTAAAATTCGGTTTGATTCGAATAAAAAACCCGTGTGTAAATTATATTATAAAGTTAATTGTATTAAACAACCTTAAATTATGATTGAAATTTTAAATTAGTCCTTAAATGTTTACAATTAATTCTTAAACTATTTATATCTTTTTAATCATATAGTTTTTTAACCTAATCATAAGTTTGAACGTTAAATGCCAACTTAGATCTTATGCAGAACATATTTCAAACACGTGGATCGATTTTTAAATAGTATACACATATTACATGAACAACATGAATTTGATGTGTTACGAAAAAAAGAAATAGTTGGTCATACGACGTGTGAACTCGTATTTATAATTTGGTCAATGTATTTTATACATACTCCCCATCATATCTAAGTTGGTATTTAAATACTCAAACATATTGTTCGACCCATAAAATAGCCTAATTGAAATGATATTAATAGTTTTAAATCCAAGTTAAAATATTTTGATATTTGAGGACCAATTTGAAGTCTCGACGTAGTTCTGGGCTATCTAGTGCAATAAAATTAGAGGAGCTGTACCCGACAATCAGTCCAACAAATGGGAGTTTGACACGTCACCATCATATGGGTAAATAACGTAAGTCCATGAAAATAATACTATCGAATAAGTACGTGGCAGCTAATCATTGCATTGCTCAGTCAGACGTCTAGATGTCGGTGAAACATTATTAAAAAAGTCAACAGTCTTATGCATTAATTAATTAAAAGGTAATTTTTACCAGTGTTCCCTTTGGTTTAGGGTGTGTTTTATTTTAGTCACCAGAATTCAAAAACGATTATTCTGGTCACTTACGTTTAAAACCGTTTTTATTTTGGTCATTTCCGTTAGTCTTCGTTACTTTAAAAAATTAGTTTCTAATTTAACCTCCAAACTTTCAAAATTTTATTTTTCACCATCTTCCCCAAAAATTATAAAACTAAAACCCCATAAAATTAAATCAATGGTTATAACCCACCACTACAACCCATTCTCCCAAGATTAAAAGCTTCAACTTCCACTACAACCCATTCCCCCAAACAATCGTTGGTTCACTTAGCCTCATTCTTAGGAAATGAAGCTAATGATGCTTTGTTACCTTTTTGTATGCATGTTTTTAGGGATTAGAATTTTATGATAATTTCTTTTAAAGGGATACGGTGTAAGATGAAACATTTTACTAACAAGATCCATGTTTGAGAACACTGATGATTTGTAAGTTAAAGCAGTTACGTTGTTAGATGAAAGAATGTGTTTCAGCGCATGATGATGTCCATGTTCTTCTATATTGTGCTCTAAGTACCAAAGTAATAGTTTTTGTGCAATGGGACTGGAGTTTGTTAGAAACTTGTAATGAAACTATGTTATTTATGATTAATGACCAAAATAGTTAAGCTTGTAATACCCGGGTTTAGGGGTCGGATGGAAATAATATTAAAATATTGTTTCGGGTTTCGGTTTTAAAATTTAAAATAATAAAATATTATTTTGGGCTTTAGATATTCGAATCAAAAAAAAAATTTATGTTGGATCAAAATTGTTTTGGGAATTAAATCCCATGGATTTTATGACAAAGGAAGAGTTGCCATCTCATTAATGGCACTATTGTAATTTCAAACCCTTGGAAATTAAAATCCCCTTTTTAATTTAAAACACCAAAAATTTCTCTTCTCCCCTCTTTCTTCTTCATTTTTCACGACAAAGAGGGGGAGCTTCTCCAAGTTTTATCCAACCTTCTTTTCTCCTCCATTTTGGCTCGAAATTGAAAGGTAAATACATCCCCATCTTGCTCTCATCTTCCTCTACTTGGAAGTACAAATATATTTCATTTTCATCAATGTTTTAGAATTTGGGTTTTTGAAAGATTTGGATAAAAATGATATCTTTATTGTTTTTAACTTAAGATTTTGATTTAATAGTGTTAGATATGGTGTTTATGAACTAAAGGGGCCAACATATATAATTTTTGAGGTGTTTTATAAGGATTCCCGAAATTGGGTTTCGGTGGGGTTTTAAGAGGGTTTTTAGTTGAGTTTTGGGTGTGGTTTGTGTTGGAAATTGAGAGTTGATGTTAGGGTAATAGTTGGGGGCTATTTTGGAAGCATTTGAATGTGCTAAATGTGTTGAAATCACAAGTTTTGGGCTGTGTAGAAGGGCTGCTCGGATTTGGTAATTTTGGGTGTTGTTCATGGCTTGAAATGTTGAGTTTGGTGTTTGATTAGTGTTCCGGGTTTGTTACCTTAATTGATGAATTGATTTGAGGTTGTTTTGAATGTGTTGAGGTGATTAGAAGCAAGATTTTGTGTTGGTGAAGCCTCGGGATCAAATTCGGAAATTGAAGACCATGGTTGCTTGGCTTGGAGCTTGGAAGCTTAGGTGAGTGGTTAAATACTTTTAAATGGTTTTCAAGTGTTGGTTCAAGCATATGAACTAGGTTGGGATTGGTAGACCCACCTAGAGTTGGGATTAGGGTGGTGGCCTAATCCCAAACTTTAGTTAGAGACCTTGGTTGATCTTTAAAGTATTGAGTTATGCCTAATGTTTAATCATGCTTATGGTGGCTATGCTTATGTTGTTATACATGTATATGGAGGCATGGCTTAATACATTGTTACGTGCATGTTGATGATGTATGTGATAGAGATATACATGTGTGTGAAATATGATGTGATAATTGTGTTGTTGAGATGCATGTAGTGTTGACATGTGTAATGATATTATGAGGTGTTTGTATGATCCGGGGATCATGGTGAGTACATGCTAGACATGGAAATGTGGTTTGTACATGATGGTAAGTCATGGTGAGTACGTGCTAAGCACGGAAGTGTTATGAATTGACATTATGAATGATTAATGAAATGTGTAGTATTGGCACTAGTATGCTTGGGTACAAATGATCGATCATTAGGATGTTAGTGTGTACACATGAGTCAAAAGTCGCGCGTGGCCTTGGTGGCGTTGAGTCACCAAGGAGGAGTACGGGTTCGCCCGGAAATTTTATTTATATTTCTACGTGATGATGAGTTGAATCCCATCCGTAGGGCATGTGGCGATGAGTGGAATCCCGCACATGCAAGGACCGGTGATGAGTGGAATCCCACCGAGGTAATGTTGTTGTTGGAAATGCGTTCCAACGGGTTATCCGCGTATTCGGGTCATAGCTAGGTGCCAATACGGATTGTGGTTTATGTTGCCAATATGTGATTAGTCGTGAACCAATGTAATTTGGGATGTGTTGCTAACATGGTTAAATATATGTGATTACATGTGTGATGGATTTAAACATGTCGAGCATGATATGATATTGGATATATGTTCATGCATCATTTATATATTTATGACTCGTGTGGATCAAAGGTATGGTCATGCATTTTATCTTGGTTGTAGCTCGTGCTTGGACCCTGCATTGTCGAAGGTTTGTTTTATGAGCTTACCCTCACTAAGCTTTTATGCTTACGCTCTCTTTTGTTCGACAATGCAGATCAATGGTTTGTGGGTGGCAAGGGAAATGAAAGGCCTCCAAGTGTTGCTTACGGTTAGCTCAAATATGATGTTTAAACTTAAAGATTGTAATAGTAAAGCAATGGGATAGGTGTGTTGATTTGAGTTTAATGTATGTCTATGGTTGACTTGATTCGTAAGCATGATGTATCTTGCCAAATGCTTGTGTGATGAATGTTAACTCATGCCTAAGTTGCTCCTTTGAATGTTAGTCTTATGCCTTAAGTGTTTTTACATGTGTTTGATGGTTGCTTGAATGAATGCATGTTGTGGATTATTGCCTTAGTATTAGACATGTTTAGGTCTTGTTAAAGCATGATGTTATTGTTGGTATAGCTTGTGTTCAATTGATTTGTTGTTGTATGGTGTTTTGGTGGTGTTTTGGGGCACCCTTGTGTCTCAAAACAGCCCAGACGAGTCTGCAGACAGGGGGCGTTTTGGAACGAGTGCCCCTGTTTCGGAACGGTCCCTGTGTATATGGCCTGCCGTTTCGAAACAGATGAGGGTCGTTTCGGAACGTTTTCGCTACTGGAATTTTGAGAAATTGACGAGATGAAGCCGTTCCGAAACGGGCCTTTGAAGTTTCGAAACGGTCAAATCTCGTTGACCACGAGATATTGACCGTCAAGGTCGTTCCGATACGGGTCTCCCTGTTTCGGAACGGTCACCTTGTGGTTGACCCTGGCCCGTTGACTAGGTCAAGGCGTTTCGGAACACCCTATAGGCGTTTCGAAACGGCCTGCTGTAATGAAGTAAAATGGACTGTTTGTGTTTTGTTTGGTCGATGAATGTTTCGTTGTTTGTATCTTCCGCTGCTGTGCTACACATAGGTCTTAATTATGCATGTAGACAAGATAAGATAAAAAGAAATTTTCTGGGTCGTTAACCGAAGGGAAGCCTTAACGGGTTTCGCTTCGGTTTTCCCCGTGTAGCCCACTCGGACCGGTCATCCGACCAGACCGGGACGAGGGGGTTACAAAGCTCATTTAATATATGCTATAATTCATTCCATGTTGCATCATATTGTTTTTATGACGAATAAAAATTCAAATCTTTGGTAATTATTTAGCTTCTGAAGTAATAAGAAACTTAAAAAGTCCATGACCGAACTGTGATCCATCCATTTTTGTTGCATGCTAAGTCCATGTTGACTGTTCTTTTATGAACCTGACTTTTTTTATGTGCGCAGGTGATGTCATTAGCATCAGCATTGGATCTGAGACAAATATCCAATATAATTCCCTTGTTCATGTTGCAAAATCTAACTTGAGTGGGAAGGTTTTTCCAACTATTATTGGTAGAAATGTTACTGTGGGTGAGTAACATGTCCTTTAAAGCGGCCCTTTTATGCAGTTTTAGTTGAGGATGTAATTACTGATAAAAAAATAGGCAGGTCATGGTGTTGTTTTACATGGATGCACCGTTGAGGATGAAGCATTCGTTGGCATGGAGGCTACCCTATTAGATGAAGTTCATGTTGAGAAGCATGGCATGGTTGCTGCCGGAGCTCTTGTGAGGCAGAACACTAGGATCTCATGTGGAGAGGTTTGTGGACGTTTCTTCACTAACATTCGGGGTGTTAATATTGCTTCAAATTTAATAGATTCTAGATAAATATGAAAGGTAATTGTGTTCTTTTTTAAATAGACACACCTGGTCTCTTGAAATTAGATACATTGATTAGTACTCTGTGTAGACAACATGTAGCAATGGATCAGATTTATAGGCAAAATAGTAGAGATTGTTGTTGTAGTGGATACTTGTACGACTTTGAAATGGAAGCACGATTCAACCTGCATTTCTCATATTAGTTAAATATAAGATTAAACCAAAAGGAATGAATTGATCCAGGTATTCCCTACCAATATTAACAGATCTTGTCCTTTGTAATTTACAGGTTTGGGAGGTAACCTATCCAAATTCCTAAGGAAGCTGACGGAAGAAGAGATAGCCTTCATTTCCCAGTCAGCTTTAAATTATTCCAATTTAGCACAAGTTCATGCAGCAGAAAATGCCAAAAGCTTTGATGAAATTGAATTTGAGAAGGTGTTGCGCAAGAAATTTGTTCGTCGTGGAAGTTGAAGCTTTTAATCTTGGGGGAATGGGTTGTAGTGGTGGGTTATAGCCTTTGATTTAATTTTATGGGATTTTAGTTTTATAATTTTTGGGGAAGATGGTGAAAAATAAAAGTTTGAAAGTTTGGGGGTTAAATTAGAAACTAATTTTTTAAAGTAACAGAGACTAACGGCTAAGGGACCAAAATAGAAACGGTTTTAAACGTAAGTGACCAGAATAATCGTTTTTGAATTCTGGTGACCAAAATAAAATACACCCTAAACGAAAGGGACCACTGGCGAAGATTACCCTTAATTAAAGGGTTTTACGGCACCATCATTTTAGTCATCGATCGTTTAGAACATACAATAAAATCATTAAACTTTTAATTCGTTTTTATTAGTCATTGTCGTTAGCTGCCGTGACACGTTAGAGTCATCTTCTTTAAAAAAAACCTTAAGCCCTTCTTCTAAACTGGTTATCACCTCTTTTTACCGTCGTTTTTTTATCATATTTTTTTTTCGATCGAAAAGATCACCAAACCACGTAATCTTCTTCTTTGATTCAAATTCGTCGAATAACCTTCCAAGAAAGTAGCATAAACATATATAAAGAAACAACAAAAAGATCATACAATTGTTTTAGAAAACCATATATACCTTCTTGGTTCACGAACCTTGAATCTTTGGACTTTTCTTAGAATTGGAAGGTTATTCAACGAAATTGAACCAAAGGAAATGAACAAAAGAAGAGAAGTGGTTTAATGATCTTTTTAACTGAAATTTTTTTCGAACACCGATGTAAACGACAGTGAAATGAGGTGTCAGTTAGTTTGGAAGAAGAGCTTAAGGTTTTCTTTTGTAGAAGATGACTCTAATGTGACACACCAGTTATTCTTAATGTAGTTGCCGATAGTAACCATAATGAAAGCGAATTACAAGTTCAGTGACTCTATTGCAAGTTTTAAAAGTTTGATTATCAAAATATAAACACCCTAAAATTTAATGACTATTTATATAATTTATCCTTAATTAAATTAATTAATCACCGAAGAACATAAAAAATATAATGTATTAAGGTTGGTCTTATCGCCATTTTGGCATTACATTTTTCAAGAAATTAGAAAATTTATTTGACTAAATTTTATTATGGTTTATATGATTTTTATATAAATATGTACATCTATTATCAATTGGGCTTTTATTCTTTTCCTATTAGGTTTAACCTCAACCTTTCAAAAAAAAATCAAATTTGACGTTTGATATTTTAATGGGAGGACATAATATATTTTTTTGACAAATTTTAAATTTAATCCTACCTAAAAGAAAGAGGAAGGGAGACTCTAAGAAAAGAAGGAAGGGAGCGCTCCTAGTGAGTTTAGAACACATGACCTAAGAAAAATTTAGAAACGAAAATAAGTAACTTGGTAAACCAGCCAAATGTGTTTGCTCAATAGAGTGCATAACGTTGATTAAAATATTAAATTTTTAACTGCATTAACATGACATTACATATGATAATTTACATGTAACTCATACTATTTTTTTTGAATTGTTTACCAATGTAAATATAAGACAAATTATATAATATAAGGATGGTGTAAGAACCCCTTAAACTTTCGGGGAAAAAAATTAATTAAACAACTGATTTTTTTTGCACCTGATTAAATTAATTAAGTCATTTTATTAATTTTGACCATCAAATCTTGACAATCATTTTCTTTAGATATTACTGCGATAAGCTACACTTCTATCATGTGGCATTTATAGTTTATTAAAATATTTTTCAATGTTTTATAAGTTTTTAGAATTTTTAGGAATTTTTTAAATAAAATAAAAAGATTTTGAAAATGTAAGTGGTAATATTGTGACACGACGAGCTGCACCAATTGATAAAATGGTTAGATTCAAAAATTAATGTTGATCAAAAAATTTAATTGATTCAATTTATTGATTCAAAAGCTAAATTGTGTGCATAAAAATTCAATGACTTAATTGTTTTTTTTTTCTTCAAAAATTCAAAGACTTCTTAAACCTTTTAAGCCTAATATAAATGACATGTTCATCTCTATAAGGAACAAGGATCAAACTACAAAAATTTAAATAGTAAAGACTAAAATTATCATTATGTCAAAAAATCAAACATTCATTTCATTTTTTTTATAAAAAAAAACTAGCTCCTTTAAGAAATGGCTTATTATAAGAATAACCACCAAAATTGTATATTTTTTAACTTTAAGTGTTCAAAATACTTTTTCATAAAAATAGGTGACTAATGTTTTAATTTAGGTGTTGACTATTAATTATCGTTAAAAAAATCGTTAACCAATTAAAATGTGACATGTGTCAATTTTTAATTTCTTTTAATTGATTTTTTATTTTTAGAAAAACTTCAACTTTTTAAAATTAGCTTCGAATTTAGCAAATTTCACAAAAAGACCTTAAATTTGAAAAATCCTAATTAAAATCCCAAATTAGTCATCGACACCGGAATGAAGTCCCCTCTTCTTGCTGCATGATCCGCACGATGGTTTTCATTTTCTCGATTGTTGTTCGTCGCTCGTTGTCCGAATGAAAGTTATGTATTTGACATTTAATTGGGGAGTCGTTCGTTGATTTTTGACTATTGAAGAATGAGATAAATTATCGTGTGGATTTTTCGACGAAAGTGGTGAGCAACAACGTGACCATCGACAATTGCAATAACTAGATTTGGCTTTTGAGGGTTAGTCTCCTCAAATTTGTTTTTTTTTTGTGAAATTAAAAAAATTTAGGATTTTTTTAGAAAGATTATGTCAAAAAATATTTTTTTAAATTAACATACGCCTAAAATTAACGAAATGAAATAAATTTTTTTATCAAAAAATAATTTAAATACCTAAATTTAAAAATATCTATAGTTTAGGCACTTATGTGTATATTAAGCCTTTTAAGAAAAATCCATTCCAAAATACCGTGTGGAAAACAGCTATCTTTTCTGATTCTGAATAACCAGTAACCACCTTCCATCCACCATATTTCAGCAGCAAACTCTCTCTTCCCCATTAATGCTTCCTCCTCTCCCTTTATAAAAAAATCCAAAATCTTTCATTTCCTTTGCTTACTAAGCTCACTTTCCAATAGAAAAAAGTTCCATCCTTTAATTTAATCTTTCTTGTGTCAGAGCTTGCTTGTTACTTCTTTGTAGAAACTTATCCTGTTTTGTTGGTGGAATAACATGTGGGGCTTTATTCTTTGCTTCCCATTAAAGGGCACTTCTTGATGGTTTTTTTGGATCTATAATCCTTGATTTTGGGTGATGGCTTTATTGTTTTAAAACTGAGAAAAAAAACCCAGACTTTGCATACTTCAACTATTGAAAGTTTTGGTTTTTTTAAATTTACTTCAAATGTGGGGTTTTCAATTCATGGTCTGAGAAAGGTGGTTTGAAAAGATGGGATCTGAAAATGGGTTTTTTGCAGCTCAAGATTTGAGTATAGATTCTAAGTGGTTGATTGATCCTCAGCAGCTTTTTGTTGGTCCTAAGATTGGAGAAGGGGCTCATGCTAAAGTATATGAGGGAAAGTAAGTCTTTGAATCCTACTTTTGAACTAAATTTCAGCCTTTTTTCTAGGTTTGAGATTCACAAAAAGATTAGTTTTTCAGTGAATCCCATCAATTTTGAACTGTTTTTGGTGTAAATTCCATTGATGATTTGAGTAAATGTCTTATTTTTTGATCCATTTTGAATGCATTTAGATATAAAAATCAGACTGTTGCTATTAAAGTTGTTAGAAGAGGGGAAACCCCTGAAGAGATTGCAAAGAGAGAAGGGAGGTTTGCAAGGGAAGTTGCTATGTTATCCAGAGTTCAACACAAAAATCTAGTGAAGGTTATTCAAATCCTTAATTCGATTCCATTAATTTCTTGTCGAATTTATTATGCTAAATTGCTAATTGTAGTGCATGAGTATTTGCAAATCACGAAGTCTTAGGTTGAGGTTTTTATTTGTGTTGCAGTTCATTGGAGCTTGCAAGGAGCCTATTATGGTGATTGTAACCGAGCTTCTACTAGGAGGGACATTGCGTAAATACCTTCTAAATATGCGGCCGAAGTGCTTGGACATGCGAGTGGCAGTTGGATTCGCACTTGATATTGCTCGTGCAATGGAGTGCTTACACTCTCACGGGATCATTCATCGGGACCTGAAACCTGGTACGACCACAACCGTTCTTGGTGTGCTTATAAATCCTAATTGAGTAGCATACTTTGAAATTTTTGGCAATTTTGTCTAAAATAATTGTATTAGTTCTGATTGATGAATTGACAAAAGGAATCCATGATAATCGATACATTGCCACAAGATATTTAAACTCTTTGTTTTTGGCTTGTTTAACGGGTAGGAAGCTTGTTATCCGACAAAATGAATTTAGTACCGATGAGTCAATGTTCCATGTCTGTTAACCTGCAAGTGAGGATGTGATTCCGGGAAAGACAAAACATAGAATTATATATGAGATCCACTAATTGGTTGAGTGGCCAAGGATGTTCATCTTGCCCAATCTAGTATGGTTTCGAATCCCGACATTTGCCTTAAGAATGTAATTATCTCTCTACTTAATAAAAAAACATAGAATTATATCTTACAGGGGTAAAACAGAGTAAAATTACGAATTTTCGGGAGGTCAAACTAGTTTTTAACTTTTTACCAGTTCGGGTTAGACAACGAGTAGAATTAAGAGAGCTTTGAGTAGCTAAGGGGGCCTAGGCCCCTGCCAACCCTCTGTCGAATCCAATCCTGCTTCGAGGGCAACGAATAGTTATTCAAAAAAATTAAAAAAAAAACATAGGGGTTTTGGTTTATTATTGTTTGACTGGGAAATCAAGACACTGAACAAAAATCTATTTTGATGAATGCATTGGTTGTTTGACATATGATATTTCAGCTTAACCTTTGGGGTACGAGATTTGGGGCCTTACATAATCCGGTTATAATTGCTTACCGATATCCTAGTTCTTTTCAACAATGCTTGTATTGGGCTGTTTCTCTTGGCCGTAGTTGGATGGTGGCACAAATTAACAGATTGGTTAGATTGATACTGTATAGCAAGTCTCGGTATAATTATGACCAACTGAGCTGTAATTATTTTATAATGATTTCTTATCCAAGGAATATTGTCTTGTTAAATTGACTGACAAATACAAATTCGAATACGTATATACAGTGAATGACTATATTATACTTTATTTTCAGCATTATTATTCCTCTACTGGTCTCAGTTTTAGACGAGAGACCTTGAAATGGTGCAAAGGGATTGCATATGTTATTTACAATTCGAAAAACAAACCTACTGAAGTGATTGAAAACAATTCGTGTTTAAGTGAATTTTATGCAATATTCCTCAACCGACTTGATCCTAATAAATTGTTTCCTTTTGCAGAGAACTTGATCTTGACCGAAGACCATAAAACAGTTAAACTAGCGGATTTCGGGTTAGCCAGAGAAGAGTCATTAACAGAAATGATGACAGCTGAAACCGGGACATATCGATGGATGGCTCCTGAGGTAATGTGCTGAATTATTTGGAACTCAAAACTGAGTTCCCCCTATAAATTTCATTTTTCTTTTTAGGGTTCGAGATGCTGACTCGTTTATATCTGCTAACAGCTTTATAGCACGGTCACGTTAAGGCAGGGAGAGAAAAAACATTACAATCATAAGGTGGATGCCTACAGCTTTGCTATTGTGTTGTGGGAACTGATCCATAACAAGTTGCCGTTCGAAGGCATGTCGAATTTACAAGCAGCATATGCAGCTGCTTTCAAGGTTATGATTTGGAGCCTTGTTTTACAGTAATGCTTACAGATGTGTTGAGTTTAAAAAATGCGTTTTCAATGAGAATAAACTCGTATACAATTGTGTTTCTTCGAATGCAAGTATGGAATTCTGATTTTTTAACTATATTGTTTCAGAATGTTAGGCCTAGTGCTGACGACCTTCCGGGAGATTTGGCGTCGATCGTGACTTCATGTTGGCAAGAGGATCCGAATGCTCGGCCAAATTTCAGCCAAATCATACAGATGCTATTACATTACCTCTCGATCATTTCACCACCGGAGCCAATGATGCCTCCTAAGAGAACAAATTCGGAGAATGCTGTTTTGCCACCGGAGTCTCCTGGTACGAGTTCATTGATGTATGCGAGAGATGAAGTAGGGGAAACCCCAAGAGCCCCAGAGGAAAACAGGTCAAGAGGTTTCTTCTTCTGCTTTAACCAGTGTTACTGATCCCTCGGAGACACAATTCCGTTTTCTGACGGTATCGTATATGATTTTTTAGGTAAGTTCAATAAGGGAGGAAAGGTAGAAACCGATAATCTAATCGGATTAGCGTAGTTCGGTTATATGACAGAATCTAATGTCTCTGTTGACTTTGCATGTTGCTTTTTACATTAACTTCTGGGATGCAAAGGGTTGCTGTGATGGTAATTATCAATGTAAATAAGGTGCATCCGAATGCCTTTGCTCCTACAATTTGCATGATTTCATTAAAGCAATGTGGCGTTTTCTAGTTGGTAAAATGGAAGCCGTAGATCGGGACAAGGAACCGGTCGTCGATGTTGGGGTTCGGAAGCTTTGGATAGATGCATTTCTTCCGCTAATCACATTGATATTGAAATAAATGCAAATAGAAACTGTTGATAGTGAAGTGGGAGCCGATGGCTCTTGGTGGTTCAACCCCGGTGACCTGAGTGGAGAGTCGCGTGTTGCGGCGCGGTGATGATATTAATGGTTATCGGAATTGGGAGGAAGGAGATGAGAATGCCCCTCTCCTTTTCCCCTACAAGGTTTTATCCTCCAAAACCAAAAATGATGGATCATCATATTTAGAAAACTATTAATTCTACATATTTAGAAAATAAATTATTTGTTTCTCTAATAAAATAAGATGTCTAAAGTAAGATTTTTTAACAAGACAACAAATTATACATATTAAAATTATGCATATTCTTTCATTTTTTACTTAGATATTTTACATGAATTTTATTTATCTTAATAAGATTCTAACGAGTTAATTTTTAATGGAGAGTGTTATGAATAATTGTTATTTGTGGATGTTTAGAACTCAACATATTAAATGCTATTTTGATTTATTTTATTATTAGGACTTTGAAGTCTATTAGAATTAAAATTTTATATGATATCTATTCTTTATGTTTATAAAAATAAAATTTAGAGAAAGTAGTGTACATGCTCCATATTGAGAAAATAATATCTTCAACTGAAAATAACAAAAGATTCTTTCTTTCAATATTGACAATATAACTGTCACAGAAAAAAGAATAACCGCATAATCAAAGTGAAATTTCAATTATAAAAACAATACAGTAAGAGGATTAATTACTCTATATGTCACTAAACTTTAAAGATATTTTGATTGAGTTTTTACGGTATCCTTCATCAATCTAATTGTGAATTTAAATAATAAATATCAATTTCCATTCAAAATAAATAAATAAATATCAATTTGAATTTAACGTAGCACATGATTTCAGTTACACATTACTGATATAATAAGGATTTAATTAAAACATTTTAAAGTTTAGGAATCAACTGAAAGTTTAAGACATAACTTTGGGACATCCTCTGCAATTAATCTAAAATATAGTCTATCTTTTTGTTTACGGAATTTTTTAAGAAAAAATAATTTATTTTATCGACGTGGCCTTTCTGTAATGGTTTAAATTGAGATTGAGGCCCACAGTCTCTCAAGCCCAGATATTTGCTCGGTCATTACGCAAAAAGGAAAAAAATAATCTCCTTGACAGGCGGGAATACTCACCACTATACTACAACGACTTGATGTTTTATTGTAAAACTTTGTAAAATATATTCGAATGTTTTTATTTGGTTTTTCATTTTGATTACCTAGACAAATTATGTGATGTTGAGGTACTCTTTCAAATATTAAAATAAGAGGGAGATTATTATTTATTTTCAAAGAATGTTACACCTAACATGTATCTACCATTGTTAGGAGGATACTACAGATTTAAATGCATGAATTTAACATTGTTAGGAGGATACTACAGATTTAAATGCATGAATTTAACATTGTTAGGAGGATACTACAGATTTAAATGCATGAATTTAACATTGTTAGGAGGATACTACAGATTTAAATGCATGAATTTAACATGTATCCACCGCTAATGTATCGAATATTAATCCATATACGTATATACACACCATCTTACTCAATGTACAAGGAAATGGATAATTCAGAATTACGATCAATGGAAGAACCAACAGCAGTGCAGTAAAATGATACAAATTCAACAAAGTTGATGCCAGTACTATTTTGGAAGATATGAAGCAATAAAAACAAAGTTCCCATCAAGGAAAAATCTGGGAAATTCTCATTCTATTCATTTATGCAATCCTGGGAATGTTTCATACCATTAGTTGTTCAAGCTTCCGAAAACCGATAAATCTAGCTCTTTCGGATTCAGAAATCAACTTCAATAAGGACATGAAGTTTCCCCTTTACAATCACAGATTCCATGTGCCTAGGTTTTGTTAGATAAACAGTATGTGATTCTACCAATTCTACACCAATAGCCATCAAGAAAGCAGTCCCTTTCCGGTACCGACAAAACTTGTAATCGAAGATGCTGTTTTTTTCCAGACTCAGCCACGTTCTCTTATACAGTTACCAGGTAAAAGATATTTGTATTTCTCCGCATTATTCAACAAATACGCAGGAAGATGGACGGCGGAATACGAGTGAGGGATAGGTCCCATTTTCCCGATTATCTCCTTGAACGTGTATTCTTCAGGAATCATGTCAAATAGGTTATCCCCTCTGCATATTATGTCCTGAATCCTCTTGGGGTTCAAGAAGTGAGCAAATCTCACTCGATCGGTGTGGCTGTAAGCTTTCATCTTGAATATAAAGTCGCTAATATACCGAAAGCAAAAGCTACAATGCCACCCAGCATCTGCTAAGAGGAGATCAGATTGACGAAAATGAGCATATCTGGTTTTCCTCGCCTTGTGCCGGTACCGGTGAACTGAGGCTCTCCAGCTTTTGTTGTCTATGAGATACTCGAAAGAATACAAATAGTTTCTCAACTGAAGATGAAGTATAGGTGGTATATCATCACACCATCTCACTAGATTGATCGTATGCGCACTAGGGATCTCATCTACATCGGACATTATCAATAAATCATCATCTTCTATACCTGCAAGTCTGAGGAGCTGGTCCAATGCAACTCTCTGAAATGCCTCCTCGACAAAAGGATTTTCACCCTTCTTGAATCTCCCACCAACAGTCCCATACGTCAAGCGAGGCTCGATAAATTTAAATCTCTCTCTGTTGCGAGCAAACATCAACGGTTTCGGTAAGCCAGTAAACGTTGAGTTGGACTCGAGAAGCACGAATTGCGTAATGTACGGATACAATTCACTCCAACGAACCGTGAGCATGTCTATCTCATTGCTGAACAACACCGCATCAAAGACACGTCGAGGGTACTCGCGAACTTTCCACCCGTGAAGATGGCAGAGAGTATCCATCGTGACATTCTCGTGATAATAGTGAGGAAGCACGGTAAACGGTTTAGGAGGCGATTCCCATAGCGGTCTCAGGAAGTACGTAATCTTCTGTCCATGCAAATATAGGCCAAAGATCGATGAAGGGATAACCACAAACAGGAAAATGTAAGTCCTGATATCGTACCCCCGCAACATACACCGCAATCTCGATATGGTCGATGCCGCTCGAGACGCCTGCTGCGGATTAGAAAATGAAGAACCTTAAAAGATATCAAGGTCAAACACAAAACTAAAGCATTTTACAATGTTCATCCAATATGATAGAGAAATACACAAGAATTGCATCATATTCCCATAGAACATCAATTATGCCTACTTTACACATCAGAAACATATAACATACATACATACATATATATATATATATTGAATTTAAACGTTCAAAGTTTTGAATGAAACTCCAGGGCATATAAAAGCATTGATTTTGCATTCTCATGTTCATATATAAAAAAACCAGCAATTTTCCTATTCCTTGCAAATACATTGCCAAAATATTAGTCCCCTAAAAGAGATTATTTCCCATTTTCTCATTAATCTCAAATAACCACCAAACAAGTATCATCAACAATCCAGAAATCAGAACCAAACAGGAAACATTTTCCCAAGAAAAATATGATAGCAAATACAATACCTTCAATCTTAAACAAATTGAAGGGAAAAAACATTAAAACACCCATTGATCAATGAACAGAACATTTGAAACATAAACAGAAACAAAATACCTGTCCACAAACGTTGTCGCAGATATCATCAGTTTTCTTGGAATTCTTGTACCCATCAGACATGACTAGAAAACTCCACGAAGATTATCGCTTTCTAATCACTAAACTCTTTATAAAACAAAATTGTTTCTTTTGAAAGTCTTCAAATTTCCCAGAATTCAGATCAAAGTCAATTTTTTTAAAGCAGAGAAAATCTAGAAAAACGAAAACCCAGTAAAGTTTTAGAAGTGATTTCTAAAAAAAGTTTTCTCCTTCTTTTCGTTTCTTTTCACCAACAGAGATGAATTTATTTATAACCCCCATAAAACCTCCATAAACCAAAAATAAATACAAAAAAAAACTATGATTAAATAACTATGTAATTTTAGTAAACTTTTGATATTTTTAATTTTCAATTCTCTCTTTTTTTTCTTCATTTTAGAAAAATTACTCTGTTGGTAACCAAACTATAGAGAGATTTATTTGTATGTCCCCAACTATGACAAGTTATAAAATAATACTAACCGACTTAAAAAAAACTAACAAATCAGTTTGTTGTCATAAAAACAATTGACGGTAGCCCTCAATTTCACAAATTTTATTTATTTTAATTTGGTCCTTATTCCAAAAAATTAACATTCAATATTTTAATATTCTCTCCATTGAATGAATCATAAATGTTTAGGGTAATTATTTGATGCAGCGCTGATCAGAGATGGACCGATGTGATTAGAGGAGGAGGTTGTCCCCTTGGAAATTTGAAATTCGTATATGATTTTAAATTTTTTATGTATGTCATATTGAAAATCTAATTTTGCCCCTAAAATTTTATAAGTTTGCCCCTAAAATTTTATAGTCCCACCCTTAACATAAAATCTTGGATCCGTCACTAGCACCAATGGAAAAACAAATTTTACAAGCATGCTTTTGTAGTTGCCACATATCACTTTTGAGTCCATAAACCCCAACCCTTATATTTTAAATCATAAACTCTAAACTATAAAATTATAGATCATAAAATATATTCTCAAACGTTAAAACTTAACCATAAATACTAAAGAACCGACCATAAAACCTAAACCCTTATATATTCTCAAATGGTAGTCAAACATAAAAACCTGACAAATTTTTTATTGATGTTAAGGGTTAATTTGTCGCAAAATTTATTGTTAAATCATTTTTTAACTGACACTTCATTTACAACTTTTAACGACATTAGGTTAATTTATTAATTTTTAAGTCGGATAACCATTTTATCTTTTCATAGTCGAGAACTCAAAATAAAGCGTCTTATAGTTAGAACTTAGAAGGCCAACAAGGTAATTTAGCCTTTCTTTTTTGCTTTTATATCTGCATTTTGCATTGTCATTTTATTGATGTAGAGAAAAAATGAGTAAAATTGGGATGTAAAAGCGAAATACTGAAAAAGGAATTTTATTTAGAGTATGCTTTTAATTAGAAAATATATATTTTAATATATGGGTATTTTGTAGTATTTCATGTTTAAATATAGTCCATGTATATCGTAACAAATTCCCTCATGTATATTAGTTGTTTTTATCTATTTTGAGGATATAATTAAATAAAATTAATAAGTGTAACCTCATATTTGATTCGATTTATTTAGAAAATCCAAGATGTCACAGTAGGTAACTAAACGACCAACCATATTTTTCAGATCATAGTTTAATCAAATCAATTAAAAACGTTCATGTAATTTAGTTAAAAAAAAACACGAACTAACTTGCTTCAATTGTTAAAGAAATGATTGTTGTTCCTAGAAGTCACGGTTTCGAGCGCCAGCAGCAGGGTAATTGAGCATGCATTATTAAATGGTTGAGAGTATATTCAGAATAGATACTACTTGTAATCACCTTAGCTTTCAAAAAAATAGTAAAAAAACGTTCATATAATAAAACATCTTGAGATAAATAATCATAAAACGAGTATAAAAATAGTTTACAAAATCGAACTCCAAGTATAAATCATTGTAAAAGAATAATAATGACAATAGAGTTATAGACCCAAAAACATGATAATGTCCTATGAATACACACATTCAACTAAAGAACAAAGGTATTGTACTATGATAAATGGACAGTGTTAAAATCCCTCAATGGTGTGCTCCTCATGAATCAAGTTTGTTAACATGTGAATATAAAGGTTCAAACACTCAATTTTACAGCAATAGTACATTTATACCCATATACATTTATGAAATTTTGGTGGTCTAAGGGTGAACTTAAAAATTAAAATCTTAATAATAGATATTAGAAAAAAAATTGAATTTTAAGAATAGACAACCAATAACAAGTATTAAAAAATTGGGGCCTAATAACAATTAACAAGTATTTAAAAAAATTAAGAGTATACCCCTAATAACTAATATTAAAAAAGTTGGATTCCTAATATTAAGTATTGAGAAAAATTGGATACTTAACAACAAATATTAGAAAATTTTGAATTTTAAGAGTAGACCACTAATAACAAATGTGACAAAAATGGGGCCCATAGAAAACAAGTATTAAAAAATTTAAATTTTCAGAATAGATCCCTAATAACAAGTATTAAAAAATTGAATCAAATAATAAGTACTCCCAATGTCCCAATAAAGTTGTCATCTTTGTGTTTTAAAATTGTTTAACGTAAATTGTCACTTTGAAAAACTCGACAACTTTTGTAAGGCACATTTACTGTTCTATCCTTTTTTAGTTTCCCAACAAAAACAAAAGTTAACATTTTAAGGGTAAACTTGTCATTTAAATTATTTTATATCACACATCTTGTATAAATTTTGTCTTCTAAAATTATGTAAAACTCAACATGTGACAAAAATAATGGGACAAAAAAAATATTAGAAAAAAAATATTAGGCTATAAATAAGTGGCTCTCTTGTCCAAGCTCAAGGACGACATTGTTTATACTCTACTATATTATGTAGATCATAAACATAAAAATGCACACGAATATGAACAATGAGACATAGATATTATTTATAGCATCTATACATGACCATCAAGATTATACATGCATTCACCTTTACAATAATAGTATTCACATAACATCAATAACCACACATTAATAATATCCACACCACAATAGCATCCCAACAAGTCTATTACAAATACAATGCATCCAGAAGGAAGAATAATATGGATAAGTCCACCAAAATCTCATACAAAAATCTAAAAGTGCAAAAAAATAAATATTTTTATAGTGATTAGTATACCGTTAAAATCCAAAAGCCTTCCTGAATCTCTTTGTCTTTGTCCAAATGAGACGCATTATGGGATGAAAAAATAGTGGTGAGCGAGCCAAACTATCAGGCAGATTGCTTTGCTACCCAGTACTGATTACATCGATAAACAACCTGTAACCCCTCGTCCCGGTCTGACCGAATGACCGGTCCGAGTAGGCTACACGGGGAAAACCGAAGCGAAATCCGTTAAGGTTCCCCCTCGGTTAGCAACCCTAGAAATTTTCTTTTAATTTAATCTTGTCTAAAGGCATATTATTTCCTAAGTGATCACGACAGCGTAAAACATCAAGTAAGATACACAACCGAACCCCAAAACGACATGTTAACAGTCCATTTTATTCATACACAGCAGGCCGTATCGATAGACCAATCAAGGGTATCGATACGCCTTGACCAAGGTCAACATCCTTTAGTCAACACAGGAAGACTGTATCGATACAGCCTTTGAGCGTATCGATACGCCCTTCTCGGTCAACATCTCGTGGTCAACGAGATAAACCCGTACCGATACACTTAGAGCCCGTATCGATACGCCAAAGCCTCACCAATTTCTCGAATTTCTAGTGAGCTTTGAGCGTACCGATACACCCCCGTGTATCGATACACCAAGTCAAAACTGAGTCTTGGAGGGCAAACCGTATCGATACGGCCCTTAGGCGTATCGATACGCCCTGCACTGCAAGACTTGAAAATTCAGTAAAACAACACAAGACTCGATTCTAGATGCAATTTAAGACTCCCATAACCACATTTAAGCATTCATACCACATTGTATCACCATGAGCAAACATATAGAGCAATCTAGATGATTAACAAGGCATCTACGCATGGCATTCATATAAAGGATAGATATTGCATAAATAGGCATGCTTAAAAGCTCAAAAGCCAAATGGCACATGTCTTCACATAAAGGTTTACATGCATCACTAACACATGTACTCATCCAAAAGCATAGCATCTCAAACAAGCATTCAACAAGGCTTATCATGATTTACAAATTCAAGCAAAACATAAACATCATCAACATCTATGAGTCATACAACGCTCATACAAACACTTAGTAGCCCCATTGTTAAACTACTACTTTATTTACTAAGTCATACTTGAGCAACTACAAGCTTAGAATTGTCCCTTCGCCTTGCTCCTTGCTAACTCCACGCTACTGATCTGCATTGTCGAAAATGAGAGCGTAAGCTAGAAGCTTAGTGAGGATGCTCTAAAACCAAAACAACGACAATGCAGGGTTCAAGTATATAATCCTTACATCACACATACAACATGCATAGGCATCAATATAGCAACCTAGCTAGCAACACAAGAGTCATAAATATGGCATCTTACTTCATATTAAGCTCAACAATATAAATCAATTATCCCAACATCATAATCACAAGAGCAAGTACATTGGCCACTATTAGTTACTCGGATATGCAAATTTACTCTAACAACAACATTACCTCGGTGGGATTACACTCATCACCGGACCTTGCATGGATGGGATTCCACTCATCACCACATGCCATACGGATGGGATTCCACTCATCATCACGTATAATATAAATAATTTCCGGTGGAATATTACATCACCGTATTTCTCCTTGATGACTCAACGTCATCAAGGCCACGCGCGGATTTGACTCAAACGTGTGCACACTAATCCTAATGATCGATCATTTATACCCAGTAAGTTAACTAGTGTCAATTACTTTTAAACCACATCACAACAACCGTCAATTATATCATACAACCATCATCGCACACATCGATGTATACAAATATAAGATCAATTCATATCCCACGAGAATCAATATAGGCATAGGCATCTAAAGCATCATTAACAAACAAGAAGTTAAACTACCAATTTAACTTCTACCTTGGAATGGCCTACCAAGCTCATTCCAATAGTTCCACTACTCACACTTGAACCAACTTTAAAACAATTTAAAGTTTTACTCACCACCCTTCCTTAGCAAACCAAGCAAAGCGAGTCAAGCCTCCTCAATTCCCGGATTCGATCCTGATCCTTCTCCGATGTTTCCTCTAGCTTCTAACCAATCAAAAAACAAATATTACTCACCAATTCAATGCTAAACTCAGTCACAATTCTAACTCACAAACACAAGCCAAAACTTCACCATTTCAAACCCAAACTAACCACAAAATTCTCATTTTCGTGCTCCCCAAATACCCAACTGAAAACCACAATTTCCAACACCCAAATGACATCTAAAGGCTTCCAAAACACTTCCCTAACAACCCTATACCATCAGCCCTTCAACCCAACACAAAAACACATCAAAAACTCAAGTTTAGACACTTTAAAAAATGCTCCAAGAACCCACTTCGAGATTTTCCCTAAAATCCTTCCATTTTTAGATATTAAGTGTATCTAAGTGATATTAATTCAAAACCCAACTCAACAAACCAAATGCAAGTGAAAAACCCATTAAAAATCCAAACTTTCCTTAAACTTGAAAAATGCAAATGGTGATGGTTTTGAAATCTAAGACCATGAAAATGTTTGGGATGATGAGGAGAGTTGAGAAATGAAATTACTTTCGAAAAAGCTCTTGATTTGGTGGAGAGATTGAATGAAATAGTGAATTGGGGTTTTGGGAGGGGTTTGGGTCTATTTCACGTTGGCATGGAAAAAGGGGGAAGAAGATAGCTTTATTTTTTTGTTCTCTTTTTGATTCAAAAAGTGATCTTCATTATTTTCAAGTTATTTACAAAAATGCCACCATGTTAATGTTAAATCTCATTTAACTCAAAATTAAGGTCTAATCAAATTAAACCGATTTTGATGACTCGAACCAAACACACACGCCTAACTCCTAACCCCAAAACACGGGTGTTACACAACCATCAACCGAGCGGGGATCTATCTTTCTATGATCACCAACATAATCATAATAAGAAATTAACGTCGTGAAGATCTTTGTGCGAGCACCAAACGATCGCTAAGGTATGCTGAAATCATGCCAAAATGACATATTAAACGAAATCACAAAAACAAAGAAAATGCGCCACAAAGGCAGAGAAAAAGCATGCCATAAGAGTAGAGATTCTTGTTAAAATAAAAAATAAAAAAAATAAAAAACATAACAAATAAAAAGCAAGAGAAATAACGAACATCGACGATCAACAATCAACATCAAGATAATTGACGATCGCCGGCTAATTCAAAAATAAAAAAAATAGCAGGCAACAATTATTTTAATAGAAAACTAGGGTTTTAGGAAGTGTTAACTCTTGAGATTCGGGTCAATGTTCATCTGTTGACGCAAACATATGAATTGTTACAATAAATACTAGAATTCTTTATATTCATTCAATGGGTGGGAATTTATTTTTTATATAATATTATATAATTAATTTAAAGTTAAAAAATTAATTTCTGGGTAGAAATTTATTTTTTATAAAAATTTATTTAACTAAATTATTTTGGTCATCAATTAATTTAAAAAATTTCAAAGAAAGTGACTTTCTTGAAGTGAAAATATAAAATGTTTTTTTATTACTAAACATTCATACAATAGGGGTGCTGAAAATTATAAAAAGTATTGGAGTGTTAATGTAATGGGCAAAACAGATAAATGATCACTAAATTATTTTACATAAAATAAAATGGTCATCAAATTTTCAAAAGCTACATAATGAGCACTAAACTTTACTCTTTTTTTTTTATAAAATTATAATTGAGTTGTTAACTTTTGTTAAAAGGGTGACATATCAGTTAAGAAAATCTGTATAATAGCACATTTAGTTCTTACATATTTAAATTTTTTATCAATTTAATCTACCAACCCATCATCAAGTTCCGGCTAAAATCCAATGCCAAAAGATTCATATTATTCTCATCGATGCATGTAAAATTCCATTTAAACCATTAATAGAGAAACTCAACACCTTCAAGGATTTTAGTTTCTCTATACTAGCAAGAACCTATGTGACAATTACAATATCATGTCAAATCATCAAGAACGATGAACTGAATAAACTGAATGCGGAAGCGTATCTGGATATAACTGTAAACTAAAAATTTTAAATCTTTTGATGAAGATCGCGTAGAAGGTGGTTGTGATCTTCCAAGAAGATAGGTTAACCTTTGCCATAAAAACTCTCTGACAGGGATAAAAGACAAGAGTAATACAAGTTAAGCTATTTCTTGAGGACCACTACCTCTTTATATAGTTGATTTATTAAATCAACAATTAAATATTTATAACTCTTCCCTTTTTTGAATTATAAATACATCTTATGGTATCTATACTTTTATGATACTTTAATACCTATAACACGACTAACATAATTAGTCACTTAATTTTGTGTCATACTTTATAATAACATCATACATTTTACATATTTTATAATACCATTGATGTTATGCTTTGTTATTTTGATGTCACTATGTCACTCAGGGTCGACCCTAGGCCGGGACAGCAGGGGCGCCCGCCCATGGCCCATAATGTTTTTTAAAAAATAATATTAATATCCCTTATTTTTGTATAATAATTAAAAAAACTGCTACATAAAATAATGGGCCCATAAATTTTATAATAATTAAAAAAACTGTTAAATAGAATAATGGGGACCATTATTAAATTTTTATATCAATTAATAATGATTTTACTTCTCATAAAACACTAATTAAATTTTTTTTTAAAAAATTCAACTAACCAGTTAAACTTCTGCCATTCTAAATTCTCACCATCAATTCATCAAACCTATTTTCCAATTTCCTATATCAACGGAAAATTTTCTAAACGTTATTTTTTTCTCTTTTAATACTTAATGGGAGGAGAAAATTCAAGTGTAACTAATCTATATCTCTTCTCTTCACATTTTCAATTCATCTGAAAATTCAATTTCTCATATTCTCACAAACACAATGACAATTGCCTATCATCAGTTGTGGTGCTTGAATCCTATTGAAGTCTGTTCTTAAATTTTTAGGTAAGATTATATTTTTAATATTTTTTCTTAATTTTATATATTTTCAAATTCTAAGTAAGATTATTCTTTTACATTTGTTTAATAAATTTTGGGTATGAATACGCAGATTTTCCGTCTTCATCCTTTGGTCCAAGTTCAATTCAATTTAATTCTACATTCAAATATAAACTTGAAGGTAAAATGCTTGTTGAAATTTGTTTTTTATGGGAGTTAATTTTTTATTGATTTTCTTTTTTTAACAAACTCATCCCGACGGTCATATTTTCAATATTTTTTGTTGTATTGCCGTTGATTACTACTTTAGATTCTAAAATAGTTTGATTTTGAATGCCTTTCTTTGCTTCATCTTTGCATAATTTTTATGTAATTCAGTGTATAATTTTTTATTGTATTGCCTTTCTTTGCTTCATCTTTGCAAATAAAATCTTGTGAAATATTGAGTGCCGTTGATTATTAATTTATTTGTCTTTCTTTACATAATTTCCGTTGATTATTAATTTCTCATGCAATTCATCTTTGCAAACAATATTTTTTGTTGAATGCCTTTATGTGTAGTTTTCCTGACATATTGTACAATATGGTTCCAAATAAAATTTTATTTCGTTTGAATGATAGTTTTTGTTAACGAGTTTTGAAGTAATAAAATTCTATTTTGTTTGAATGATAGTTTTTGTTAATGAGTTTTGAAGTAATAAAATTCTATTTCGATTGTTAAGTGAAATATTGAGTAAATAAAATACCTCTTTAAGTAAAATAATTAAGTGTAAACGTGTGTTAAAAAATTACATTGAAACTGCTAACTTATTTCTTTTGGTAATGAGTTTTTTAAGATGTAATAATTCAAATGCTTATTTTTTCATGTGTTTACAGGTGCTATTGTTTTACAGTCCAATCATTGCGGTGTTGCGGATTTGGTATATAAATACTTCGATCGAGGATCTTTCTATTTTCACAGGTGCTATTGTTCTTTATATTAATTGCATTGTCATATAATGTCGCCTAAAAAACATTTGTCTGGTAGTAATAAAAGAAAAAAAAAGAAAACAAAGAGATGAGTTAATAGAATCACAAAAGGGAGCACTTGATAAATTCTTTAAAATAGAGCAGGAGAACCTTCTAATGAAAATTTAAATGATGTTATTGTAAATTTAAATGATCTAGATAGTTCTCCAAATCATACTAATGTGGGTGCTACTGATGCAAATGATCATGATAATGTCCTAAATCATATCGATGATGATGCTTCTAATTTAAATGACCATAATCAAGCACAAAATGAGTCTAATGTTGAAGAATTTGGAATTGACCAACACTTAATCCCTCCTTTGGACATTTATGATCCTAGAAATTGTGGTAATCTTGATAATAAGTCTAGAGATATTTTAGTTGAAAAGGGACCTATAAGAGAATTGAATTTGAAATTTCCCTTAGCTAATAATTCTAGGCATTTTTCGTATGCTTATTTTTTTAGAAAGTTGAGTAATGGAGAAATTAACGATAGAAAATGGTTGGTCTATTCTAAACATGTGGACAAAATTTATTGTTTTTGTTGTAAATTGTTCACAAAGCAAAACAACAAGATTTGTTTAGCAAATGATGGATGTAATGATTGGAATCATCTTAGTGAAAGACTCGAACAACATGAAAATAGCATTGAGCATATGACTAACATGAATGTTTGGAGTGAATTAAAAGTGAGATTAAAAACTAGTCAAACACTTGTTAAAGATTTGCAATTAGAAATTTCAAAGGAGAAAGAATGTTGGAGACAAGTTTTAATAAGAATAATAAGTGTTGTAAAATGTTTTGCTAAAAAAAATTTAACTTTTTGAGGATCTAGTGAGAAACTTTACGATGAGAGTAATGAGAATTTTTTGGGGTTAATTGAAATGATTGTTGAATTTGATTTGTCAATGGAAGATCATATTAAACATATTCGAAATGAAAATATTCATTATCATTATCTTGGTCATAAAATTCAAAATGAACTAATCTCTCTTTTGGCTCATAGTATTAGAAATTCTATTATAAAAATAATACAGAAGGCAAAGTATTTCTTTGTTATTCTTGACTGTACACCTGATGTAAGCCATCAAGAACAAATGACTCTAATAGTGAGATGCGTAAATATGACAAGCAACAAAATAAAAATAGAAGAATATTTTTTAGAGTTCTTGAAAGTGGGCGATACATCTGGATTGAACCTTTTTAATGAATTAGTAAATGCATTGTAGTCTTTTGGGTTAAATGTTGATGTGATGGGCTAAGGATATGATAATGGTTCTAACATGAAAGGAAAACACCAAGGTGTTCAAAAGAGATTGCTTGAAACAAATCCTAGAGCTTTATATATGCCATGTGCTATGTGCTTGTCATAATCTTAATCTTTCTCTTTCTTATATGGCATATTCTTGTTTTAAAGCTATTTTATTTTTTGGGATTGTGCAACGTATATATTCATTGTTTGCAAGTTCTACCAAGAGATGAAAAATTTTATGTGATAATGTATTAATGTTCTAGAAACTGTAAAATCTTTATCTGATAACCGATGAAAAAGTCGAATTAAAAGTGTCAAAATTATTAAATGCCATGCTCCTAAAATAAGGTCAGCTTTGTTACAATTATATGAATCTTGTGGTAATGATGCTAAAGCAAAAAATTTGACTTATGCCTTTCAAAGTTTTGATTTCTTACTTGGAATGGTTATTTGGCATGATATTTTATTTGCTATCAACATGGTGAGTAAGAAATTGCAATCTAAATCAATGTGCATTGATACTACCATAAAGGAGTTGGAAGGTGTAAAGTCATATTTTGAAAACAATAGGAATGAGGGGTTTGAAGCAAGTATAAATATTGCCAAAAGTCTTGCATTGGATATGAACATAGAGCCAACTTTTTCAACTAAGCGTCGTGTTTTTAGAAAAAAGAACAATTTGGTGAGAATAATCATGGTAAAGAAATACAATCTCCAGAAAAGTCTTTTAGAGTTAATTATTTTTTGTTGTTGTTGATATGATGATTGCTTCTTTAAAAGATAGATTTGAACAATTGAAAAATTTTAAAAATTGTTTTGGATTTTTAATTGATTCTACAAGGTTAAAGTCATTGGATGATAATAAATTAAGAGAATGTTGTGATAATTTTAAGATTATTTTTTCTCATAATAATTTGTCGGATGTTGATGCAGATGACTTTTTTTTTCTGAAATGAAAATGTTGCAAATGACTTTGCCAAGTGGGTTCATGTCGGCGCTTGAAATTCTTGAGTTTGCTAAAGCTGCAGATTGTTATCCTAATGTTTCAATTGCTTACCGAATCTTATCAACAATGCCGATGATGGTAGCATCCGCGGAACGAAGTTTTTCAAAGTTGAAATTATTAAAAAATTACTTGAGGTCAACAATGTCACAAGAAAGATTGAATGGGCTAGCTATGTTATGTATTGAAAAAAATATGTTGGAAAGCATTAATGTTGACACTATCATCGATGATTTTGCATCAAGAAATGCTCGAATGCAATGCTTTTTATAAGTATTTGTATGCTTAAATATATTTTTGATTTTTTAAGATCGTAATGAATTACTATTTGTTTAATTTAATAAATAAACATTTTATATTACATATATTTTAATTTTTTTAAATTAGGGGCCCATTTTTTTAATTTCGCCCGAGCCAAAGAAAATAGTCAGGACCGGCCCTGACGTCACTTAGGTTATGTAAGCTTAATGCATTCATTTTTCATGCATCTTTCAAGACTTAAAGAATTCTTGTTGTATGATCGTGGTTGAAGCTTGCAAGTCGCTTTTCCAAACTTACGTGTATCGTTTATGCTTTCCTTAAGAAACTCCTAAAATGGTGGCATATGATATTCACATAGGTTTAATTGTATTCGGTGAAGTCTATGTTTGTTATGATATATTTGGATTGTACGACATTTTAGCCATGGATGTGATACGTTTGATAATTGTATGACTTGTGTTTATATAGCTCAAGCCTAATTATAAGAATGAGGCCAATAAGTATTTATACATACATGATGCCTCTTTGCTATATTACCAATCTAATTTGGATGTGTGTATGATTATATACCATGTGTTTAATATATGGATAGAAATGTTTGATGAATCGAGTTTTAATTTTGAGCATGATCTTAGTTTTCAGATCCTAAGAGTATATAACATTGCTATTTCATGTTTTTTTTAAGTGACAAAAAATATAGATCATATTTAAACCTTTACCTTGCATGTTTTGGAAGTTAGCCGAATTGTGTAATTAGTGATCCTATTCGAACTCCTCACTCCCTTTGACCCAATTCTTGTCTAAAATAAATAATTATAGTCTAAGGGTTGAGCTCAAAACATTAGTAGGATTAAGAAATGGATAGATATACTTAGGAAATATGGTTAAGGGAATTTTTTATCTTGCTTATACTCTCTTTTCAAAAACGAATTCAAAATCCTATATGATATAAGATTGCGTAAATGATTTAATTCTCTCTTGGAAGATAAAAACTTGGGATAAGCTAAACTTTTACTTGTAATCACCTTAGCTTTCAAAAAAATAGTAATAAAACATTCATGTAATAAAACATCTTGAGATAAATAATCATAAAACGAGTATAAAAATAATTTACAAATTCGAACTCCAAGTATAAATCATTGTAAAAAATAATAATGATATTAGAGTTATAGACCCAAAAATATGATAATGTCCTATAAATACATACATTCAACTAAAGAACAAAGGTATTGTACTATGATAAATGGACAATGTTAAAATCCCTCAATGGTGTGCTCTTCATGAATCAAGTTTGCTAACATGCGAATATAAACGTTCAAACACTCAATTTTACAAGCTCAATAGTACATTTATACTCGTATACATTTATGAGATTTTGGTGGTCTAAGGAAGAACCTAAAAATTAGAGTCCTAATATCAAATATTAGAAACAAATCGAGTTTAAGAATAGACAACCAATAACAAGTATTAAAAAAAATTGGGGCCTAATAACAATTAACAAGCATTGAAAAAAATTAAGAGTATGCCCCTAATAACTAATATTAAAAAATTGGATTTCTAATATCAAGTATTGAGAAAAAATTGGACACTTAACAACAAATATTGGAAAATTTTTAATTTTAAGAGTAGATCACTAATAACAAATATTGCAAAATATTGGGCTCCTAATAACAAGTGTTAGAAAACAAATTTGACCCTTAATAACATGTGTTGAAAAAAAATAAATTTTAAGAATATACCTCTAATAACAAGTATTAAAAAATTAGATCAAATAATAAGTATTAGAAAAATATAAGGCTCTGAACAGGTACCCCTCTTGTCCAGACTCAAGGACGACACTGTTTATACTCTACTATGTTTTATGTAAATCATAAACTTTTTTTTGAACAATAGAACAACAGGCTTCATTCAAAAACACAAATAAAAGAACATAATACAAAGAACGCAACAGGAAAACACGACAAACAGGACAAGATCAGAAACAAAACAAACGAAAGAACCACATCCATAAAATACAAGAAAAAACAAGCATAGCAGAAGCACAGGGGAAACGATACAAGAAAAGAACGATTGTAACACTCTAACTTTTGGAAAAAATGTTAAAGTGATAAGTGTGAATGTAGAGGTTTGAACCTGTGACCCCCTACTTGGTAAGCTTGTGCCTTGGCCATGCTAAGGCTATCTTTGGTCTTGCCTTACCCTGGCCTTCTTATAACCTAATATGTTTTAGAGGTAACCTCTAATAAAGGGTAATCTGACCCCTTTACCTACCCAAAAAAGGAGAGATGAATGCCCAAGAAAATATATAGAACCCTTTTTGTCACCCTCTCTGCCCCGACCTCTCACCTACCTCTTCTTCCGTCCAAGCTCCGACCACCATGTTCCGGTCGTCCGTGGTATGCACCGGTACCACCGGCGTGTTCGCCGTCAGGTTGCGAACCCAGGGTCATCAGCCACTCGCGGCGAACGACTGTCACTCGCTGTAGGTGTTTGAATGAAGGTTTGTATGGGACCCCAACCGTCGCCTTCTGTTTTCACCGATTTCATCCGTCTCCGCCGCTCGTTTGACATACTAAGGCCACCATTACACTCCTGGTGTTAGGGAGAGCAAAACCCGACCTTCCGATCGTCCGTCCATTGACGTTTCGAAGGTCGTCGTAATCTCGGGTAAAACAAGTTAGTTTCCCCTTCGCTGCCGTGATTTCTTCCTCTCCACTCCTCGGTAAGCTTTAGAAACTTAAATGTTTAAGTTTTTCCCATCTTCGACGTCGTTCAGTGGAATTTTTGGGCTATTTAGAGCCGCGCGTGGCGAGCACGTGCCGTCCGAAGGGGAAGTCTGGCCACCGTGGTTGGTTCCCCATTGAACCAAGCTAGTTTAAGTAAGAACTGGTCTGGCCAGAACTGACTCAATACCCCAAACCTATCCAATAACAGATTGGGTCTATTATTTTTGTGTTTGGGTCGGCCTGTTTGCTAAGGCCCGACAAACTTAGAGCCCTAAACCCAAATCAGTTCAAGCTCAAGCCTGTGAACCCGATTCTGATCCGACTTGACCCGTTGACACGGCCCGTCTGCCCGACCTGAAAACCCGTTGATTGAGTCAACTCAGTGAGTTAACCTGCCTGAGTTGACTCAGCTGAGTCAACCCAATTGACCAGTGACGTCAGCGTTGAGTTTGACCGCTGACGTCAGCATGATGTCAGTGTTGACTTTGACCCTAAAAGTCAAATTTTCTGAAAAGTCATATTTTATGTTTTTTAATGTCCTGGTCCATTTATGAAGCCCGTTTTGCAAAATTCAGGCCCGAAAGCCTCTGAATCTGTAACACTCAGTTAAAAAAAAGATAAAGGAAGTGAGGGTGTGGAGGCTCGAACCTGAGACCTTAGCCCTCACCACCCAACATGCTAACCAATTGAGCCAAGTGCTCTTTTCTGTCAAATATTACCAACGGTAATATTTATCTGTTAATTAGGGAGTTATTTCGAGACACCTTTAATGTGAATCTGACGTTTCACCTACCAAAAAAAATTTGTGTATCCTTTCCCTCTTTCAAGATTCGAAACACCCACTCTCCCAAAGCTCCTACCTACTCCGACCGGCTGCCGCTGCTTCCCCCTCCACTGTCAGTCCGTGCGCAACACCGCCGCCGTCGGCGTGTGCGCCGTGATTCCCTGAGCCCATCCCCGGTAGTCACTCGCCTTTCCCCCGCCGCCATCGTCGTGATTCGAGGGCAGAAGGTTCGACGAACCCTATCCCATTTTCCGTTAGCTTTGCTCGCCGTTTCAGCCTCCGTCAGTCGTCCGTTCGGTGTGTTGTTGCCACCACCGTGCTCCCCGTGTCGAGCCAAGCAAAACCCAGCCGACCCGTCGTCCATTCGCCGTCAGGAAGTCGTTCGTCGGAGCTACGTAAGTTCCGACGACCATTTGATTTTCTGCAACGTTTTCCGTTTATTTCCGACGATTTTCAGACTTGTGTGGGTTTGGGTTAGGTCATTAATCGAATCTGCTACCTTTTCCAGGTGAAATCGATCCGTTACGGGCTCTCCGGCGAGTTTCCGGTGGCCGTCCGATGTTGTTTCCGTTGGGGGTAAGTAAGCCGGCCTGAACCGGCTGGACCGGTCGGCCCACCAGTTAACCCGAGCCCAAAACCCAGATGGCCCAAAAAACCCAAACCCAGTTAACCCGAGCCCATCGCCCGAGTCCGGCCCGACCCATCTCTGACCCGAACCGACCCGTGTCCGAGTCAACTCGTTGAGTTAACTCAGTGAGTCAACTCGCCCGAGTTGACTCCGTGAGTTGACTCACCGAGTCAGCACAGTTGACCCTGTTGGTTGCTGACGTCATCATGACGTCATCGGTTGACTTGGCCCCGTTGACTTTGACCTGCTGACGTCAGCGTTGACTTGTTGACGTCAGCGTTGACTTTGACCAAAAAGTTAAATTTTTCGGAAAGACCCTATCTTATGTTTTTCGACGTCCTGAGTCCGTTTTTGAAGCCCGTTTTGCGAAATTCCGACTCTAAGGCCCCCGAATCTGACCTTAAACCCAAATCATGCATATGTACTTATTTATTCCATTCAGATATCAATAAATCAATTAAGTGTCTAAACTAGTGTTTTATTTGTGTAAAGGTACCCGAGACTCGTGTGACCACTCACCAGCTCAGCCTAGCTCCTCTCGACCCGCTCATCCTCACGCTTCAGTGAATATCAGTATGAATTCAAACCCTACGTATAAGAATAAGTTTAACTCTTATTTCACTTTATGACCATTACTCTTTCTTGATCTAGGATCCGACCCCGTATCTGAGCGTACTGAGGCAGGTGTCCGTTAGACTCTTCTCCGACCAGCTTTGAGGTGTGTTCCATGTGTGCTATATTCTGTTGAATGATTTGCTTAATGATTTAATCATAACCAATACTATGTTGTTTAATATCTTAATTGTTGTTGAGATTGCATTACTATGTTAGAAATGAGATGAAATGATGAATTGTTTATATAATGACATTCTCTGCCGACATGAAGTATGTTTGTGTAATTCTTATACTTGTAATATGATTTCTTGATCTGTGATAGAATTGCCTGATTGTCTAATAAACTTGAAAGTATGACATATTAGCTTGACTTGATATGTTACAATCTGTTTGTATGTTGAATGATGAGAATGTCTGCTTTGCTCAATAGGTATGCCCAATTATCTGTCAAAAGTATAAATCTTCTGTTTCTGATATTCTGAATAGAATGCCTGCCATATGCACTCTGTTATTCATATCTGAGATCTGGACACTGATTACTATCTGGGGTATACTATTGGGTTATGTCGTGAAGTCTCTGTTGGTACAGCCCTGATCAAGCTGGTAAATCCTTATGGACTCAAGGTCTCCCCTTGAGTGGCACCTATGCCCATCGGGCCTAGGGTAAGTCCTTATGGACTCAAGGTCTCCCCTTGAGTGGCACCTATGCCCACCGGGCATAGGGTAAGTCCTTATGGACCTAAGGCATCCCCTTAGGTGGCACCTATGCCCATCGGGCCTAGGGTAAGTCCTTATGGATGCAGTTCTGGGGGACTGCATTTGGTGTATGGTTGGAGGGTAGTCACTAGTAAACTTATGCATGCATCCGAGCATTTGCGTTGATCTGCTATGTGTTATTATGATCTGATTGTTATGTATTCATTGCTTGTTTGATCTGCACTTATTGGAACACACTGAGCTCCCTAGCTCATGCCTTCTTCTTCTCCCCTTTCAGATACTTGTGATAGGCCACCCCTTTTTGGACCCGGCAACTGGAGGATCGGCACATTTAGCTCTAGACTGTTGTAATGTTCTTATCTTCCAAACTGTCTATATTTGGGTGACTTATGCCTATATTTTGATACGACTTATCTTTTGATTTTGCCGGGTGTTGGCTTTTGATATAACTTAACACTTTATGCTTTCATATCATCTATTTTGTAATCACATGATACTAAACTTTTGCTTACTACTTTTGGATGGATTTGAAAGCGTTACTAGTAGATTTTTATAATCGTTCTGAGAATAGTATGAATATGTATTTGATAACAGGTTTTATGGTATGATTCGTAAATCTCCCGAAAGGGGGAAACTATGTCAGTTTTGATATTTTGACTATGATATTTCACAAGGGTTTGATTATAGGTTGTGACTGCCTGGAGTTGGGTTAAACGCATAAGCGGGTCCAGGTGGTTACAGAATCTTACTTTGAACCCGAGAGTAGATGAGTTTAATATTCAGTATAAGAGCAATGTAAATGAGGACTGATTAAGGGTATTGTTTTATTGAAGGTATCCATGTATCTCCGTATCCGAAATGTTATGGGACATCGAATTCGGGTTCAAGAGCAATCGAATGGGGTATCATGAATCAACCGATGCAGCTCAGAGTTAAGTTAATACATTACTACCTCTTTTATGCTTTATGAATATGTTGGTATTCGGTAAATTATGCATAGTTTTAATTTAGTGTTCTTGCAACTCTGCTAAGTTGGTTGTTCACGCAATAAAAGAATTGTAATCTGGATACGATCGAACTATTCGAAAGAGATGTTTAATAGACTGAAAGGCTCTTAAGTTTAGTAAGTGATTAACAAGGAAGTTATCTCCTGGTCTACTTAATAATGCCAAAAGATTTGATATAGGAAATTTCTCATGAATAGATGACGATAATGCCTTGAGATTTAAGAATAACTAAAATACCCCTGACAATGGAAGCGGTCCAAATTTACGCTAGGTCTGGAAAATCAACTAATTCATTTGGAAACCTCGTCTTGCTCGGGAAGTTAGGGTAACAAAGCTTAAACCTTCGAATTTGTAAAGTACTTAGAATTTCTTGAATTATGAATAAGTCTCTGAAGACAGGTCTACGAAAAACCATCCGTATGTCTGGGTTAGTTATCATGGTGCAAAGATTTGACAGGTTGAAATAACTAAAAGGATCTTAAAGTATTGATAAGGCTGAATTGATCGAAATGATTTTAATGAACAAAAAGACTGAAATACCCTCAGGTGCTAAACGCCAAACTATCTGAAATGATAAATTTACCCTCGAGATTTGTGATGAATGAAAGGTTGGAAAGGACCGAAAGACTCAGAATAAGTGAACCACCTTCGAGCACCGAAGTGTCTGAAATATCTCTAAATACTAAAATGACCTGAAGATACCTCTAAGACTTGGAAGAATATCATACGAAGGCATATTCGTTTATTTGGGGGAAAGTACATAGTTAACAGTAAGAGTAACATGTTCAAGGCACATTCGATGCTACGGTTTGAGTTCGGGTGCAATGCACATGTTCAAATACTTGAAAATTACTGCTTGAATTGATGTTTGAATTCTCGTAGCACGTTTAGTGGTTGACTGTGAGAGTGTCTTGCTTTGTCATGCAATAAAGTCTATTTTGAGAAATGAATACTTATGACGTATCTATCCGGTTAAAGGGTAAGTAATGTATTGATGGGTTGCGATTAATTCAAAAATATTTAGAAACTTGATGAGCAACTAGAATTCCCGAATCTTGTGCATCACTGTTTATACCTTGTTGGTCTAAATTACCAATTTACCCTTGAAGGTCAAAATGACCATAATATCCTCGTAGGCTGTAACGTTTGATTTTTCTCACAATATATCTGAAATCCCAATGATCATGATGCATCAACTTCCAATGTTGATTCGATTTGTCTTATCAAACTCCCATATTCGTAGGGACCTCGTTCTAAAACCAGTCCAAAATTATCAAATGTCATCTTTCCGATAACTATCAAGTACCTTTGAGAAATGATTTGGGTCATAAAGCGCGTACCATGTATCTATAAATACTTTCTGTTCTAAACCAAGACCTTATGCTTACAATTAGAAGTATGACAATGTTATATGAAAGGAAAGCAATTCTCTAGTTTCTGACCTCTGATATGAAAAATATATCTGATATATGACATTGAATACGAAATAATAAAAAAAATTTGACATCTTTCTTCTGGTATAAAAATAGATTTGATATCTATTTTCTGTAATATTGTCTTCTGAATATAAACTAAATTTCATCTAGGGTATATTATCTGGGATATAAATGAAGATCTATAGGCTCATCGCTGGTAAGCCCTTATGGACCTAAGCTCCTACGCCTGACGGGCCTAGGGTAAGTCTTTCTGGACCTAAGGCATTCCCTTAGGTAGGCTCCTACGCCTCATGCCTAGGGTAAGACCTTTTGTATGCATTTTAGAGGGGCTTGCATGTTAGAGTTCGGTTGGAGGGTAGTTAAGTGAATTAATAAAACTTTCTGACCTCTTCTGAAGCATACCCTACTAAATTAATGTATCAATGTTGAACTCTTAGTAAACTTACAATTCGCGCTTAATGGACCACTCTGAACTCCTTGATTCAACTTCTGAATTCTGAATCTCTTTTAAATCTCTGCCTTTAGACTCACCTCTTAAGGTTCGAGTGATTAAATAAAGAACAACTCTGTGTGTAACACTCGTGTTTTGGGGTTAGGAGTTACCCGAGTTTATAATTCGAGTCAATAAAATTTAATTAAAACAATTCAACCTAAAATGTGGTGTAATTGAACTTTAGTAAAAAGGAAAGGACCTATGTTGTAATTTACCCAAAATTTTTTAAAAAAAGGAAGACAACTTTCAAAGTTGTCATCTTCTCCCCTTTTCCCATTATTTCCCACGTGAAAACACCTCCCCCTCTCCAAACTCTCTCAAAATATCCAAGCTACTATTCCATTGATTTACACCTTGATTTCAACACCAATTTGAAAGGTAAACATGTTTTCTTACCCTCCTCTTTATTCCCTATCAACCCATGGTCTTAGATTTCAAAGTTATGGAGTTTTGAAAATTAGGGTTTGTATCAAAGTTTGGGTTTTTAAGGGGTTTTTCATTTTGTTTTGATAAATTGTGTTGGGGCTTTATTTACTCATGTCAAAATACACATTATATGTTAATTTGGTTGGATTTTAATGAAAATCCGAAGTGGGTTCTTAGACCCATTTTTGAGTTGTCAAAACACCATTTTTGGTGGGTTTTAGGTTGAAAACAAAGGGCTGATGGTTTAGGTATGATAGGAGGGTGATTTGGGACATTTTGGAGGTCATTTGGGTGTTTGGAAATGGATGTTTCAGCCAAGGTTTGTTGGAGTACGAATTTGAGATATTTGGGGATTTATTTTGGTTGGAAATTTTGGATGGAGTTGGTTTGAATTCAAAGGTTATGTTATTATTGAATATTAGCATTGATTTTGGTTATCGGTTGTGTTTTTGGTTGGCTAGAAGCAAGAGGGATCGTCGAAGAAGCTTTGGGACCGAATCCGGGTTCGTAGGGGTTTCGCTTGGTAGCTAAGGAAGGGCGGTGAGTGGTTTCAAACTTGATTTAAAGCTTGGTTCGAGTATGTGTGGTGTGTGTGTGTAAAGTGTGCTTGGTAGGCCACTTCTAGTTAATTCAAGTTGTTAATTTAACCATTGATATCCATAAATGCTATTGTGCTTACTTAGCTATGCTCTTGTGATTGTGGTTATTTGGTGCATGTATATATCATGATGTGAATATATGTGATGAACATGAGTGTGGTTGATGATATGTGATGTGATAATGATAATTGGCACTAAAATAATTACCGGTTGTAAATGATCAATCATTAGGATTAGTGTGCACACAAATTGAGTCAAAACGTACGTGGTCTTGATGGCGTTAAGTCATCAAAGAGGAGTACGGTGATGTAATATTCCACCGGAAGCTTTTATATATATTTTTACGGGATGATGAGTGGAATCCCATCCGTATGGCATGTGGCGATGAGTGGAATCCCGCACATGCAAGGTCCGGTGATGAGTGTAATCCCACCGAGGTAAAGTGTTGTTGAGGTTTAAATCCGCACAATCGGGGTAATTTAATAGTGGCCAATTAAACTTGTTCATGTATTGTGATGTATGAATGTGGTATATGGTGTTGTTACATGATGTTGATACTAATGTTTGAGCTTAGTAGATTATGAGAAACCATATTATGCCACTTGAAAGACTAGCTAGGTCTACTTGATTATATGACTATGCATGATGTATGTGAGATTAGGATTTACATGCTTGAACCCTGCATTGTTGATGTTTTTCGTTTTAGAGCACCCTCACTAAGCTTATAACTTACGCTCTCAATGTTCAACAATACAGATCATTAGTGTGGTGTTAGCTCGAGGCAAGGCAAGAAGGGCTTTCCAAGTTTGTGGCTCAAGTACGGTTATCAATTTTGTATTAGCTAGCAATGTGGCAAGGGTTTTTGTATGAGCTTGTATGACTCATTTGAATGTGGATGTTTTGAGTTTGATTATGGATTGTAAAGCATGTGATACTATGATGAATGTTGGTGTGTGATGACATGCTTTAGATGCTTAGGTTGCCTTGTGTGTGTGAGCAAACCTCTTATGATGACTTGTGCCTTTTAAGACCCTTTTGAGCCTTTATGTATGCACAATATTGCCTTTTATGCTAAATTATGGTCTTTGTATGAATGCCATATATGGATGCTTTGTCACATGTTTGATTGTTGCCTAAGGCTTATGTATGATTGCTTAAGTGTGCGTATGTGCTTAGGAGAGTCGAGAAATGCATTTAGAGTCGTGTTTGGGGTCGATAAGTTGGAATTTGTGGAATTGCAGTGCAGGGCGTATCGATACGCCTCAGGGCCGTATCGATATGGTCTTGCCCAAAGGCCACAGATTTTTCCTGGCGTACCGATACCCTAAGGGAATCGATACCCTCCAAAGTTACTGGAATTTGGAGTTTTGAGTGAGAGTAGAGCGTACCGATACGGGGTGCACGAGTACCGGTACGGGTCTACTCTGTTGACCAAGAAGGGTTGACCAAGGCGGGCGTATCGATACGCTCAAGGGCTGTATCGATACGGTCTTCCCGGAGTTGACTCCCTGGGTTGACCTAGTCAGGGCGTATCGATACCCCTAGCTAGGGTACCGATACGGTATGCCTTGTAAGCTTAAAATTAACTGTTATGCATGGCCGTGGTTCGAATGTGTTTCCTTGAATGTTTTCCGCTGTTGTGAATCACTTAGGACTTAATATCCCTCTAGACAAGATTAAAATAAAAAGAAAAAAATAGGGTTGCTAACTGAGGGGGAACCTTAACGGGTTTCGCTTCGGTTTTCCCTGTGTGGCCTACTCGAACCGGTCATCCGACCAGACCGAGGCGAGGGGGTTACACTGTGACCTCCTAGTAATGCTTCACTGGATTATCAAATCGTAATTTAAGCTTATCATTGCCCAATTCTTCATGACAATGTTAAGTTTCCATATACCTACCTGTGCCTTTAGCATCTTATGGTAGTTTGTATTACTGAGCTTTTCGAAGCTCACGTTGTTTTTACCATCACAAGTTAAAAGATCTACCACGTTGCAACTATCAACGTTAGTATGGGAGTTTCTTCGGCTTTGCTTGTGGAGTACGACACCTGTGTAATTATGGGGCATGTATGTCACATGTTGTTTCATATTCGAGTATGAAACTTGTATTAACAACTTTTATCACAGTTTTGTTTCATTGTCTGAATGTTTTCTGAAATTGTATTTTAATTCAAAACTTGATATACGATTTTAAATTGTTTAGCAATTTGTTTATTTGAAATTTTAACGTGGGTCGCTCCAGTGACCCTAATGTGACTTCCTAGGATCCGTTTTAACGCATAGGCAGGTCTAGAGGGGTTACAACGATCGCTCAAGCACACGCATAGAATGATCAGTCCTCTTGAGATTGAGAAACAAAACAATGAAAACAGAACACCACCATCGACCGAAATCAAGGCGAGCGAAGCCAACAATCTAATGGTCACAATATGAAATTCGAGAGACACCAGAGAGTCTGAACAATTTCTTGAAATACATAGTGATTCGTCTAGTAGAACGTCGCGTCAAATCTTGGAGTCGCCGACGTCTAAAGGAGAGGCGAAAGCACGGCTGCGACCATCGCCCACAAGACACAAAAAGATGCGATAGGGCAAACAATGTTCCTGACATCACCTACAAAAACAAAGAGGAAGAAAACAAACGAAAAAAACGAGAAAAGGACAAAAATACCAGGCGAAGGAGGCGCCGTCAAGCCTCGAACTGTCGACGAACAAAACCACACATCGTGCACTAGAAAAGCCATTTCTCGAAAGAAATTGTTCCCCCTAAATCGGGGCAAGTGGTGTAGGAAAGGCCATGATAGGCCGGCCGTCGACCACCCAGTGAGTACGAAGGCCCAAACAAAAGTGGAAGAAATTATTGTATCATAGGGGAACAAAGCTAGACCACCAATGACTAGTGACCGACAAAAAACGACGCAAAACGGCTAGAGTTTTAATAAGAAGGGAGAGGATAAGAAAAAAGGAGAGAGGGACTTTTAAGTCTATCATGTAAATCATAAACATAAAGATGCATACAAGTATAGACAATGAGACATAAAATATTATTTATAGCATCTATACATGACCATTAAGATTATACATGCATTCACTTATACAATAGTGGTATTCACATAACATCAATAATATTCACACCACAATAGTATCCATCCTAACAAGTCTAATACTCATCTAAAAGTCTTAAATTTGGTCCAAAATTATAATTGTCATGCTAACTCTCAAGATTCGAGTTAACGTTCATCGGTTAACTCAAACATATGAATTGTTACAATAAATACTAGAATTCTTTATATTCATTCTATGGGTGGGAATTTAATTTTTATAAAAGATTATATAATAACATTAAAGTTAAAAAAAATCACTTTATGGGTGGAAAATTTATTTTTTATAAACATTTATTTAATTAAATTATATTTTAGCTATCAATTAATTTAAATTTTTTCAATGAAGTGACTTTCTTGAAGTGAAAATATAAAATATTTTTTATTACTAAACATTCATACAATAGGGTTGCTGAAAATTACAAAAAGTATAGGAGTGTTAATGTAATAGGTAAAATACACAAATGATCACTAAAATCATCTTAAATAAAATAAAATAGTCATCAAACTTTTAAAAGTAATATAATGAGTACTAAATTTTATTTTTTGTTACAAAAGTGTAACTGAGCCGTTAATTATCGGTAAAGGGGTGACATTTCAGTTAAAAAAATATGTATAATGCCACATTTAGTCCTTACACATTTAAAATTTTTATCAATTTAGTTTACCAACCGTCGTCAAGTTCCGGCTAAAATCCAATGCCAAAAAATTCACATTGTTCTCCATCGATGCATGTAAACTTCCATTTAAACCATTAATAGAAAAACTCAACACCTTCAAGGATTTTAGTTTCTCTATACTAACATGAACCTATGTTAGAATCAAACTATCATGTCAAATCACTAAAAACAATAAACCGAATAAACTAAATGTGAAAGTGTACCTGAATATATCTGTAAACTAAAAACTTTGAATCTTTTGATGAAGATTGCGTAGAAGGTGGTTGTGATCTTCCAAGAAGATAGGTTAGCCATTGCTGTAAAAACTCTCTGACGGGACAAGAGTAATACAAGTTAACTTATTTCTTGGGGACTACTACCTCTTTATATAGTTGATTTAATAAATCAACTATTAAGTATTTATAACTCCGTCCCTTATTGAATTATAAATACATCTTATGGTATTATATTTTAATACTTACGACACAACTAACATAACTGATCACTTAATTTTGTGTCATATTTTATAATATCATCATACATTTTACATATGTACTCACAATTACATATTTTAATCTAACAATCTAATCAGGAAAGTTATTCTTTGACAAATCCAAAGTCTAATTTTCGATCAATCTAAATCATTCGAGAACCTCGCCAACAAAGCTTTGATTTATATTTGTAAAAAGCTTTGATTTATCAAACTGTGAGAGAGGGGTTTGAGTTCCTTAAAAAAATGAATCCTTACAAAATCAAATGCAACATAAGACAAACACTCCATATCTACGGCCTTCACATTTGGGTAAATTTTCTCGGTGGGGTTAGCGTTGGAGATGTTGAATTAGGGGGTTGTTGCCTTTTTCGTTGAAAATCAACCCAAATCCCATTGGATTTTAATCTATTTGAATAAAAGATTTCAACTTGGAAAATGGGATTGACAATTTTTCTTCGTTCAATGGGCTAAATATGTTTAAAGTTTTTGAATTAGGACTAAATTAATTAAATGTGTAAATATGAAGGGTTACATGTATTATTAATCAAATTTTTGTAATTGTTATTGACTCAATGACCATTTTGTAACAAATATTAATATTTAATATTTATTTTGGCTCTGTGACTCCACTATATAAAAATTTTGGCTCTGCCACTGGTTACATTACCAACTCATCGACAATTATTGACTCAATGACCATTTTATAACAAATACTAAAATTTAATATTTGTTGTATATTCTTTTTAAAGTTTAGTGATATTTTATATTTAGAGAGATAATTTAAGGACCATTTATCTACTTTACCTAATGTAATTTAAGTTTGTAGAGGTTAGTTTATTTCGTGGAAGACAAGTGCTGATCAGCCAACGTAAGCAGTTGCCAAAACTGGTTAAAATTAAAAATCCTCTTGTCCTAGATTTTTCTTTACCAAAATGTCGTTGAGAATAATGGGAGAGTTTTTATTTTAGCGGCTCGTGTGATTTCTTGATAATATTTATTTATTTTTTAGTCATTTGATAATATACACGCTTTGTAAAAAAATTATTCGAATTTAATTTTTTAAAGATGATAGCAATTTATTTTCTATTAAGATCATTCGGAAGATTCATTCATTAAATTGTTTTATTTTTAACATGCAGGTGAAAAGTTTATATTTTAAAATAATTATTTTTTAAAATAAATTAGAATGATTGCAGTAACACAATTCAAATGATTATAATTATAATCTATCATTACAAAATACAGTTAAATTAACAAGCAAAAACTTCAAAGGATTTTCATAACAAAAACCAATAGTATAACAATCAAAATTTCAAAAGATTTTCTACTGTCCTTAGTTTTCTTTTTGTTAGTGACGAGGTAAACCGTATACTAGTTGTTGATTGTTGATGTTTTTCTATTTTCTTTAATTTTAGTTTTTAATAAGATTTTTTTGTCTTGAATTCTTTTTTTTCGCAAATCTTATTGTGTTTCTTTCGTCTGTCAATGTTACATGATTTTTGTGTGCCTTGTGGTACAATTTTCGCATGCCTTATGGCACAATTTTCATCTACTTTCATGTTAGTTTGTCATTTGTGTAGTGATAATCACAGTACACGTCCCTAGCTAATCAGAAAATGTCAACGATATAATATAATTAGATATTTTTTGTGACAGCTTGCAAGGTTGATTCTATCCTTCATCAATCCTATATCATCGTTTAAGCGTTTATTTGGAGAGAGACAGAGAGATTTTAATGATGATTGTTGAGTTTCAATGGAAGATGAATGTCATATTCAAGTAAAGGTTATGTTGTTTTTTCACGCCCTTTTAGGTTTTCATGTTTGATTTTTTTTCTTGTATGAGTTATTTGTGGACATAGTCTTCAAATTTCTCTTTATGTTTGGAGTGTGTTTTGCTATACATTTTCGTATATTTAATGTTTAATTTTTTATTTTGAAAAATACTTTAAGGAATAACTTTTCATTTAAATCAGTGCCACCTTAGCAAGGCAATAAGCCGTCGTATTAGGATCTCACCGATTTTATATACTAGAATGAGCATTCATGAACTCAAAGGATGACGAAAAATTTAACCTTAAATTTTTTTTTCTTTCCAAAATCAAAACTAAAACTCGTAGAACACAAAAACTCCAACTGTTTTATAAGAAATATGAAGATTTAGTAAACACTTTTTTTGAATCCTATATTTGTGAAATAGATCTACAAAATAGAGATTGTGGGTGGTTTACTCATTATAATCAAACATTAAATATTATTATATAATATTTCATAATATTAAATATTAGTAAATAATATTAAATATTAAACAATGTTAATTAATTATAAATAATATTATTGAATATATTAATATTTAAAATATATTCTTAAGCACGAACTAACTTGTCTCAATGGTTAAGGGAACGATTGTTGTTCCTAAAGGTCACGAGTTCAAACACCAGCAGATGTAGTAAGGTGATTGAGCATGCATTCTCAAATAGTTGAGAGTATATTTAAAACATATACTACTTGTAATCACCTTAACTTTCAAAAAATATATTTTTAATAATTTAAAATATATTTTAATATCATACAATTAACTAAAGATTGACTTTTGCCTAGTGATTAGACGCTACTAGTTACCCCTTACACTCTCATGTATGAGCTCATCCATTATCTCTCTTCTTTCATTTATTTTCCACAAATAAGAAATAATATAACATATATACGTGTAACATCCATGTTTTAGGGTTAGGAGTTAGTCGCATGAGTTGGTTCGAGTCATCAAAACAGATTTAATCTAAATTGACCTTGGCTTTGATCTAATTGAAATTTGAATAAAAATGAGTGGCCATTTTGGTAATTTAGCCAAAACAAAAAGTAGACAACCTTTTTGAAATAAAAAAAAAGCTATCATCTTTCCTCCCCTCTTTCATTCCAACGTGAAAATGAACTAAAACCCTCCCAAACCCCAAAGTTTACTATTCCATTCAATCTCTCCATTTATTCAAAGGCATTTTCAAAGGTAATGTCATATTTAAACTCTCCTCATCATCCTCTTCATTTACATTGTCTTGGTTTTTAAAACTACCATCTTTTTGGAATTTCAAGTTTAGGGAAAGTTTAAATTTTTAATGGGTTTTTCAAATCCTTTTGATTTGTTGAGTTGGGTTTTGGTTTAATCTCATCAAAATACACTTAATATCTTGAAATGGGAGGATTTGTGTGAAAACCCGAAGTGGGTCTTTGGAGCAATTTTTGAAGTGTCTAAAATTGAATTTTTGGTGTGTTTTAGGGTTGGGTTGAAGGGCTGATGGTATAGGATTATTAGGGAAGTGTTTTGGGACATTTTAGATGCCTTTTGGGTGTTGGAAATCATAGTTTCAGCTGAGTTTTTGGGGGAGCTCAAAAATGGGAATTTTGGTGGTTAGTTGAGTTGAAATTGGTGAAGTTTTGCTTGTGTTTATGGGTCAGAGTTCGTAACTGAATTTAACATCGAATTTGTGAGTAATAATTGTGTTTTGGTTTGGTTAAAAGCAAGAGGAGACATCGGAGAAGCATCGGGATCGAATCCGAGAATTTAGGAGGCATGCTTGCTTGCTTGGTTTACTAAGGAAGGGTGGTGAGTAAAACTTTAAATTCGTTTTTAAAGTTGGTTCAAGTGTGTGTAGTGGAAGTGTTGGGATGAGCTTGGTAGGCCATTCCGGAGCGGAAGTTAAATTGTGTAAAACCTATGTTTGATTTTGATATAATTAAATCTTTAAGGATCAATTTGAAAAACTTAAAATTGTTTTATAAGTCCCTTAATAAGTTTTAAATCACCAACACTTTAAAACTGATTTGAAAAACTCAAACTCAAAATATTTTCTGAGTGTTCCAAGGCCAAACTATTGAAAATCGTCCAGGCGTATCGATACGCTTCCAGCCGTATCGATACCTTTTTTACAAAGTTGGCTACTGCCGGAACTCGTATCGAAATAGACTCAAGTTGTATCGATACGCTCCTTCGTAAAAGTCTAAAGAGTTTGAATGGCGTACCGATACGACTTCACTCGTATCGATACGGTTTTAATGAATTTTAAATTCAAGTCGGTTTAAATATTTCGACCGTTGGTTAGGTAACCATATTTTAAATTGGTCATTGATCCGTATCGATACGGTAAACCCTCGTATCGAAATGGATTTCGACAGTGAGTTAAGTTGAGAAAAAGGTATCGATACGGTCTTAGCCGTTTCGATACTCCGTACCGATACGCTTACGTGCGTTTCGATACCCCTTATTTATTGCACACAACGACTCTTTCTTTTCTGAGACAGGTATCGATACGGCTCCCCGAGTACCGATACGGGTAGCTGCAGAAGTGCATTTATGGTGGTAAGAGAGGGTTCCAACGGCTCTATTCAAGTTCCCAACCACCCAAACGGCTAGAATTAATAGAAGAGGTATAAAATGAATCCCTTTGAAGGTCAGCAACAACTATTCAACCCACAAGCATCATCAAAGCAAAAATCCAAACCCTTGAGCTATCAAAGTCAAATTCTTGTACCCAACTCTAGTGTGTTTCAAATTGTCAATTTGTATTGTGAGTTTGGGGTTATTGAAATTGTAATTGGGTAGACAATTATCCTTTGAGAGGAATCATTTGAGTTTACCACAACCTTTCTTTGTAATTTGAGTGGATTAAGCTTTGGGTAGAAAGCTTAATCGAATTTGTAAGGTTACCTCCTCATCCAAGAAAAGGGGAAGAATTCAAGCAGTGAATTTGTTGAAAATCCTTAGTGAGAACTAAGGTAGTGGATGTAGAGTTCATTTGGAGAACTTGAACCACTATAACTACTTGTGTCAATTTTATTTTTCACTCTTTCTCTCCACCAAAATTTTAATAGCCAATTCACCCCCCTCTTGGCCATTTGCAATTGTTTGATCAACTCAACAATTGGTATCAGAGCTACACTCATTGGAAGGATTACAACCCTCTTGAGTCGATTCTAGGAGAGTTTGATCAACAACAAGTCAAGCAATGGCATCCACCTCCAACTATGAATCCCAATCCACCACCAAGCCACCATTCTTCAATGGGGACAACTACCCATATTGGAAGAATAGAATGAGGCTCTTCATCAAGTCTACCGACTACATGGTGTGGGATGTGGTTGAAGAAGGTCCATACATTCCCATGAAGAGAGATGGAGAAAGACTTGTCCCAAAGGTCAAAGCCGAGATGACGGATGATGAAAGAAGAAGGATGCAAGTGAATGACAAAGCTCTTCATGTGATATTTTGTGCACTTGGTCTGGATATCTACTCCAAGGTGTCTTCAATCGAAAATGCCAAGGAGGTTTGGGACACCCTCGAGACAACATATGAGGGAACTAGTGATGTCAAGGAGACAAAGATTGGGCTACTCAATCTAAGCTATGAAAACTTCAAGATGGATCCCGATGAAAGTGTCTCCAAGATGTTTGATCGATTCTCAGTCATTGTTAACGGATTGAAGGGGTTCGGCAAGATCATCCCCGAAGACAAGCTAGTGAGAAAATTGTTGTACTCTCTTCCGGAGTCATGGGATGGCAAGAGAACGGCTATTATTGAAGCTAGAGATTTGAAGACTCTCAAGCTTGATGCTCTTGTTGGATCTCTACTCACCCATGAGATTATGAGGAAGGGAAGAGAACAAGAGAAGAAAATAGTCGAGAAGAAGGAGGTTGAGAAGAAGAAAGTAGGAATCGCTCTAAAAGCTTCACATCAAGAAAGCGATTCTAGTGAGGATGAAGATCAGGAGATGACCATGTTGGCCAAACGGTTTACTCGGTTCATGAAGTCAAATCGTGGAAGAAAATTCATTAGAAAGGGGGACTTCAAGAGTAAGAGCAAGGAAGAGGAGAAGGACCAAATCACTTGTTATGAATGCAAGAAACCGGGTCACATCCGTTCCGAATGTCCTCAATTGAAAAAGAAGAGCTTTGGGAAGAAGAACAAGCTCAAAGCTCAAATAGCCACTTGGAGTGACGATGAGTCATCCGAGGAAGAGGAGGAAGTGGCCAATCTATGTCTCATGGCCATTGATGATGAACCAAAGGTAAATTCTAACTTATCCAATTTCGATTTTACTTTTGATGAACTTCAAGATGCTTATGATGAATTGTAAGAGGTGTATGATGAGTTAGTAGGAAAATACAAAGAATCCATTTTGAAAAACAAGAAAACTATTTCCGATTTGAAAAATCAAAATGAGACATTTTCTAAAGCTAACTCCGAATTGGAAAAGAAGGTTTTATTTTTAGTAAATCTTTCAAATGATCTTAAAACAAAAAATCTTGAACTTGAAAAACTTCTTTCCGATTTTCAAGATTATCACACAAAGGAAGTGGATAATCTTAAAACATCTATTGCTATTGGGAAAAACAATTTTGAAAAAGGAAATCATTCTAAATCCAATATGTAAAAAGAAAACCTTTTGTTCCTAAACAAAGAAATTTTAATAAGCAATCTAAAGGTCAAAGAGTTAGGAGTGTTTGGATTCCTAAGGAACTCATTATTTCTAATGATATGAATGCTATTGCTTCTTGGATTCCTAAGGGAACCAAAATGTTGAAGGCTAACACTCATGGACCCAAAATGATTTGGGTACCAAAAATCAAGGCCTAATTTCTTTGTTTGTGGGGGGAGCATTGCTACAAGGCTAAAGCTTCAAGCAAAAATTCTTGGTACCTTGATAGTGGATGCTCAAGACACATGACCGGTGACAAGAGTAGATTTGTGGAACTAAAGCCAAAAGGTGGTGGAGTGGTAACTTTCGGTGACAACTCCAAAGGCCACATTGAAGGAATAGGCTCCATTGGTAATCACTCTTCTATTTTCATTCAAAATGTTTTGTATGTCAACGGTCTTAAGCATAACTTGTTGAGTATTAGTCAATTGTGTAACAAGGGTTTTAATGTTATATTTGATAAAAGTGGTTGCAAAATTGTAAACATTAAAACAAATCAACTAATGCTCATTGGTCATCGCATAGGGAACATTTACATGGTGCATCTAGATGATATTCATTCATCCCATACATGCTTAGTTGCACATGATGAACATGATTCATGGCTTTGGCATAGAAAATTAGGACATGCTAGCATGAGTGTCTTAGAAAAATTAATTTCCCTTAATCTAGTTAGAGGTTTACCCAAACTTAAATTTTCTAATGATAAAATTTGTGATGCATGTTCAAAGGGTAAACAACATAGAACTTCTTTTAAATCCATAAATGATGTCTCTACTAGTAGATGTTTACAATTGATTCATATGGATCTTTTCGGGCCTATTAGAACAATGAGCTTGGGTGGAAAATCATATGCTTTTGTGCTTGTAGATGACTATTCTAGGTACACTTGGGTTCTATTCTTAAGTACAAAGGATGAGGCTTTAGAAAAATTCATCACATTTTCTAAAATAACTCAAAATGATCTTGAACTTAAAATTTCTCACATTAGAAGTGATCATGGAACCGAATTTCAAAATCTAGGTTTCGATGAGTTTTTAAATGAAAATGGGATTAGCCACAATTTTTCCGCACCTCGCACTCCTCAACAAAATGGGGTAGTTGAGAGGAAAAATCGAACTTTAGAAGAAATGGCTAGAACCATGCTTTGCGAAAATAATTTACCTAAATATTTTTGGGCTGAAGCCACAAATACCGCTTGCTATATTATAAATCGAGTAATGATTAGGCCAATTTTGAAGAAAACACCTTATGAGATTTTAAAATCTAAGAAGCCTAACATTAGCTATTTTCATCCTTTTGGTTGCAAGTGTTTTGTTTTGAATAATTGTAAAGAAAACTTAGGTAAATTTGATGCTAAAAGTGATGAAGCTATTTTCTTAGGGTACTCTTTAAACTCTAAAGCCTGTCGTGTATTTAATAAAAGAACTCTAGTAGTTGAAGAGTCAATACATGTTGTTTTCGATGATAACCTCCTTCCGAGGAAGGAATCTTGTGATGATGATGATGTAGGAATCCTTGATGCCATTGATGGAGGACAAACGTCAAAGGTGGATGAGATTCCAACTAAAGATGAGGATACACAAGATCCACCTCTTGAAGCCTTGAAGGACTTGGCTCTTGAGGAAAGGGAGGTGTCTTACCCAAGGGAGTTAAACTATGTCAAAGGTGGTGAAATCTTGGGTGATCCATCCAAGGGGGTAACTACTAGATCCTCTCTCAAATTAATGAATCATGTTGCATTTCTTTCATGCATTGAGCCTAAAAATATTAAAGAAGCTTTAAAAGATGATTTTTGGATTTTGGCCATGCAAGAGGAATTAAATCAATTTGAGAGAAGTGGAGTTTGGACATTAGTTGAAAGGCCTAATAATCAATCTACTATAGGTACAAAATGGGTTTTTAGGAATAAATTAGATGAAAGTGGTAATATAGTGAGAAACAAGGCTAGGCTTGTTGCTCAAGGCTATACACAAGAAGAGGGAATTGATTTTGATGAGACTTATGCACCCGTAGCTAGGATGGAAACTATTAGAATGTTGCTTGCATTTGCATGTTATCATAATTTCAAGCTTTTTCAAATGGATGTGAAAAGTGCCTTTTTAAATGGTTTTATAAATGAAGAGGTGTATGTTGAACAACCACCGGGTTTTGAGGATTCAAAATTTCCAAACCATGTGTTTAAACTTACAAAAGCTCTCTATGGTTTAAAACAAGCTCATAGAGCTTGGTATGAAAGACTTTCAAATTTCTTAATTGAAAAGGGTTTTGAAAAAGGAAAGGTGGATACAACACTCTTCATAAAAAGATATAACAATGACATCTTAGTGGTTCAAATTTATGTTGATGATATCATTTTTGGTTCTACTAATGAGTGTTATTGTAAAGAATTTTCAAAGTTAATGCAAGGTGAGTTCAAGATGAGCATGATGGGGGAGCTCTCATTCTTTTTGGGACTCCAAATCAAACAAAGGAAAGATGGCACCTTCATAAATCAAGCTAAGTACGTGAATGACATGCTCAAAAAGTTTGGCTTGGAGAATGCAAAACCTCAAGCCACTCCTATGAGTTCTTCAATAAAGCTTGACAAAGATGAAGGAGGTAAGTGTGTTGATTCTAAGCTTTATAGATCCATGATAGGTTCTTTGCTTTACCTTACCGCAAGTAGACCGGATATTATGTTTAGTGTTTGCTTGTGTGCTAGGTTTCAAGCTAGTCCTAGAGAATCACACTTAGTTGCCATTAAAAGAATTTTTAGATACCTTAGAGACACACCTACTTTAGGCCTTTGGTATCCTAAAGATTCTTCATTTAGCCTTCATGCTTATTCGGATGCGGGTTATGGGGGATGTAAGATAAATAGGAGAAGTACTTCCGGAACATGCCAATTCTTAGGTAGTATGCTCGTATCTTGGTTCTCTAAGAAACAAAATAGCGTAGCCTTATCTACCACCGAAGCGGAGTACATATCCTTAGGGAGTTGTTGTGCTCAAGTCCTTTGGATGAAGCAACAACTCTTAGATTATGGTGTTGAAGTAGAAACCATACCCCTTAAGTGTGACAACACTAGTGCCATTTGTCTTACTAAGAATCCCATCCAACACTCTAGAACTAAACACATAGAAATTCGACATCATTTCATAAGAGATCGTGTTTTAAAAAATGTTGTTGTTATAGAACATGTTGACACCTTGAACCAATTAGCGGATATATTTACAAAACCTTTAGATAAAGAGCGTTTTTGGTCCCTTAGGAGAGAGTTAGGTCTAGCTAGCCTATCTTGACCTTTTAGGACCTCTTTGTGCTTAAAATTGCTTGATTTTGTGAAATTGCATGTTTTATGTGTTGTAACTCTTGAAAATATCCATGCCTATAGTTAGGGGGAGTATGATTCTATTAAAATATGCTTAGAACTGTTCATTCATCATTTGCATATCTTTAAGAGATGTTAAAATCGAGCTTATGGTTGTTCTTTAGGCCTAAAGATGCATTTCTGGGCATAGGGTATCGATACGGTTCTACGCATATCGATACGTGTTCTTTGTTCAGATTCCCAGGCTTATTTTGCCTTAAACGGGTATCGATACGGTTAAACCCGTATCGATATGAGCTTCAAACCGTTTCGATACGGATCTCATCTGTTTCGATACGATTCTCCAACGGGCATTTTTAAGGAAATGACGTTTCTACCCCCGTATCGATACACCTTCAGGCGTATCGATACTCCATTGCGCAGACAGCTTTTAATTTGGCATTTAAAGTCTTAAACTTTTACCAAAATTAAAATTCTTCAAACCCTAATAACCCTAGCCGTTTTTGCCTATAAAAAGGCTCTTCCTCCCTCATATTTTCACACCACAACTCAAAATCTAAAAGAGTTTTTCCATCAAGCAAAGCTTTAAGCTCCTTCTCATCAAAATTGTGCTAGAATTTTCTTCATTCTCTCAAGTTTCTATCAAGGTAAAATTCTTTCTTTTTCTTTTTCAATTTTTTTTGTTTTTGTTTTTGTTTTGTTTTTATGTTCATCTCTTTAACAAAATTTTTTGTTCTTCAAATTTTCTTTATTTTCAAAATTCTTTTACCTTGGTTCTTAACTTAAATGAAGAAATTTAAATTCATGATTTTCTTTTAGATCATGGCACCAAAGGAATCTAGGAAGAGATCAAGGGTTTCTCAAACTGGTGAATCATCCAATCTTGGAGTTGTTGCACGTCCGAACTATACCTCAATCTATGAACACTCCTTTGAAAGTCCCGCGGGTCTCGCATATTTTCGTCAATTCGAGAATTACAAGATTCGTGCGGAAAGGGTAATATCCATTCCTTTTCTCAACTCGGAGCGTTTTAAATTTGAATATCTTCCTTTGCTCCAACGTTGGAATTTCATGGATTTTCTCTCTATTCCCGGTTTTTATTACCGTCTTTTAGTTTTGATTTTTTACACTAATGCCAAATGTATTTCTCGCAATGGGGTTGTTACCGCCATTAGTTCTTATCTCATGGGCAAGAAAATCATCTTTGATGTCAAATCCATATGTGAAGTATTTAATTTAGAGGATGAAGGCCTTGAAGATGAGAATGTTCTAGGCCATGTTCTTAGTGGCTCCGTAACCGTCCTCAACGCTCAAGATCGGATCCTCCATTTGATGGTGTCTTGGTGGTTTAGGCCCTCCGGAGGAAAATACTCTACCATCCGTCAAGTGGATGATTTTTGGATCCGTTGCTTCCGTGAGCGAAAGCGCCCCAACCTTGCTCGAATCATGTTCGCGGAGATCGTCTATCTTGTGCAAAATCGACACACCTCTCTCGTCACCTCTTTTACCTATGGTACGGCCTTAAGTTATTTCTTTATGAAAAAGGATATTGATTGCTCTTTTGACTACCCAACTCCTCTCACCGATCCCATTGATGAACGATCTCTTGAACGAGGAAAGTTCCATTATTTTAATGGTGAATGGGTACGTCTTGCCGAGCTACCACCCGAGGCCGCGGCAATTTTTGAAGAGCCTCAAGGTGATCAAGCTCCTCAAGCTCCTCAACCCTCCATGGATGCTCTCATGACATTCTTCAATGAGCAATTTATCGGGTTGCGCACGGACATGGGAAATCGTTTTACCGCCCTTGAAACAACCTTTGACACAAGGATGACGAGCATGGCGAACCGCCTCACCTCTCTTGAAAGCGGTCATAACTCTTTGAATATTTCCATCTCCGCTTTCCATGATGATAGGCGCAATAGCATGAGAAATGATGATCCTATGGGAGTTGACGATGAAGATGATGAAGACGGCAAAGGTGATGCCTAGTTGATTCTCCTTGCATCTCATGCATATCATTTAGGCTATTTCTATTTAGGCACTTTTGGATTATGTTCTTAGGACTAAGTTTGTTTTATTATTAAACCTATGCTTTGATTTTATGTTTTTGTTGGATATTTAAGATTGATGATATGCTTAATAATATCTATGTTGCTTATTTATACCTTTGCCTATGTTATGCACTTATCTATTGTCTCAATATTTTTGATCTAACAAAAAGGGGGAGAGAAACTAGCTCACAACACTTTAAAATTTTTTATTTCAACTTACAAGTTACCTAGCTTATATTAAGGAGGAGTTAACTTTGTAAAGTTTTTCAAATTGTCAAAAAATTTAAGTTTTAGTTTTGTTATATCAAAAAGGGGAAGATTGTAAAATCTATGTTAGATTTTGATATAATTAAATCTTTAAGGTTCAATTTGAAAAACTTAAAATTGTTTTATAAGTCCCTTAATAAGTTTTAAATCACCAACACTTTAAAACTTATTTGAAAAACTCAAACTCAAAATATTTTCTAAGTGTTCCAAGGCCAAACTATTGAAAATCGTCCAGGCGTATCGATACGCTTCCAGCCGTATCGATACCTTTTTTACAAAGTTGGCTACTACCGAAACTCGTATCCAAACAGACTCAAGCTGTATCGATACGCTCCTTCGTAAAAGTCTAAAGAGTTTGAATGGCGTACCGATACGACTTCACCCGTATCGATACGGTTTTAATGAATTTTAAATTCAAGTCGGTTTAAATATTTCGACCGTTGGTGTCAGTTGGTTAGGTAACCATATTTTAAATTGGTCATTGATCCGTATCGATACAGTAAACCCTCGTATCGAAATGGATTTCGACAGTGAGTTAAGTTGAGAAAAAGGTGTCGATACGGTCTTAGCTGTTTCGATACCCCGTACCGATACGCTTACGTGCGTTTCGATACCCCTTATTTATTGCACACAACGGCTCTTTCTTTTCTAAGATAGGTATCGATACGGCTCCTCGAGTACCGATACGGGTAGCTGCAGAAGTGCATTTATGGTGGTAAGAGAAGGTTCCAACGGCTCTGTTCAAGTTCCCAACCACCCAAACGGCTAGAATTAATAGAAGAGGTATAAAATGAAGCCCTTTGAAGGTCAGCAACAACTATTCAACCCGCAAGCATCATCAAAGCAAAAATCCAAACCCTTGAGCTATTCAAAGTCAAATTCTTGTACCCAACTCTAGTGTGTTTCAAATTGTCAATTTGTATTGTGAGTTTGGGGTTATTGAAATTGTAATTGGGTAGACAATTATCTTTTGAGAGGAATCATTTGAGTTTACCACAACCTTTCTTTGTAATTTGAGTGGATTAAGCTTTGGGTAGAAAGCTTAATCGAATTTGTCAGGTTACCTCCTCATCCAAGAAAAGGGGAAGAATTCAAGTAGTGAATTTGTTGAAAATCCTTAGTGGGAACTAAGGTAGTGGATGTAGAGTTCATTTGGAGAACTTGAACCACTATAACTACTTGTGTCAATTTTATTTTTCACTCTTTCTCTCCACCAAAATTTTAATTGCCAATTCACCCCTCTCTTGGCCATTTGCAATTGTTCGATAAACTCAACAAATTGGTAGTTTAACTCCTTGATTGTTAATGATGCTTTATATACCATTTCCTATTTTGATCTTGTGAGATGTGGATTGATTCGTATGTGTGTGCCTTGATATGTGTGATGATGAATATGTACTATAATTGATGGATATATGACGTGGTTAAAGAAATTGGCACTAATTAACTTACCGGGTGTAAATGATCGATCATTAGGATTAGTGTGCACACAATTGAGTCAAAACACACGTGGCCTTGATGGCGTTGAGTCATCAAGGAGGAGTACGGTGATGTAATATTCCATCGGAAATTTATTTATATTATACGTGATGGTGAGTGGAATCTCATCCGTAGGGCATGTGGTGATGAGTGGAATCCCACCCATGCGAGATCCGGTGATGAGTGAAATCCCACCGAGGTAATGTTGTTGTTGAGAGTAAATCCGCACATCCGAGTAAACTAATAGTGGCCAATGAAATTGTTCTTATGCTTATGATGTTGTGGCAATTGATTTATATCGTTGAGCTTAATATGATGTAAGATGCCATATTTATGACTCTTGAAAGACAAGCTAGGTTGCCTTGTTGATGCCTATGTATGTTGTGTATGATGTTAGGGATTTGTATGCTTGGACCCTGTATTGTTGTTGTTTTTGATTTTAGAGCATCCTCACTAAGCTTCTAGCTTACGCTCTCATTTTCAACAATGCAGATCATTAGCGTGGTGTTAGCAAGGAGCAAGGCGAAGGGGACTTTCCAAGTTTATAGTTGCTCAAGTATGATTTAGTAATTAATGTGGTTGTTTAGCAATAGGGCTATTATGTGTTTTGTATGAGCTTGGTATGACTCAAGGAGGTTGTTAGCGTTTATGTTTTTGTTGAATTTGTAAACCATGTTAAGCCTTGTTGATTGCTTGTTTGAGATGCTACGCTTTGGTTGGGTACATGTGTTGATGTTGCATGTAAACTCTATGTGTGGTGACTTGTGCCTTAAGGGCTTTTTAATGCTTAAGTATGCCTTGAATGAATTTCGAATGCGATGCAAGAATTGTTGTTATGCATGTTGTTTCATTGGTGTTTGGCTTTACATGTATATTATGTGCTAAGCATGTGTTATTAAGTTGCCTATCATCTAGATTGGTTGTGTATTGAGTCTTGAGTGTTTTGGTGAAGTTTTGGGGCTGCTTAGTGTCTTAAACCAGCAAAAATCCGTCTTTTCTCAGCCCGTGTATCGAAACGGTTGGTCTCGTTTCGATACGGCCTCTTGTTTTAGGCCAGGCGTTTTGATACGCCTAGGGTCCATTCTGGAACAGATTTGCTACTGGAAATCTGAGAAATTGCCGACATTTTAGGGTTTCGAAACGGGTCTAGGTGTATCGGAACGGTCAATATATCGTTGACCACGAGAAGTTGACCGTTAGGGGTGTTTCGAAACGGTTGACCTCCGTTCCGATACGGCCTTCTCGTAAGGACTTGGGGCCGTTGACCAAGTCAAGGTGTTTCGATACACCTTAAAGGTGTTTCAAAACGGCCTGCCAAATAATTTAAAATTGGACTGTTTACTTACTGTTTTGAGTCCAGTTGCATGTCCTTCTCGATTTAATTCGCTGTCGTGATCACATAGGTTTTAAATGTGCCTTTAGAGAAGATTAAATTAAAAGAAATTTTAGGGTTGCTAACCGGGGTGGAATCCTTAGCGGGTTTCGCATCGGTTTTCCCCGTGTAGCCTACTCGAACCGGTCAGCCGACCAGACTGGGGCGAGGGGGTTACATTTGTTGGTATCAGAGCCTGAGGTTATCGAGACCTCGGGCAGGTAAGTGAGGTAAGCTTGATGTGTTAAGTAATTGTATTGCTTGGTGTATGCTTTGCCATGAAATCTTGTTGTTTGATTGTTCATATGATGAGTTGAAGCATGAATTGTTGCGTTTGGTGTAGAGTCGAGTGCTCATTGCTACTATTACTTAATTTAAAAGGGTTTTGTAAAAGAAAGTACTTGAGCACTGTTGGACCCTTGCCTTTGCTAACGTAATCTTTATCTGTTTGTTGTTGTAGTTATTATCTTGCTAGCTGTATCATGAGACCACGTGGGAGGCCTAGGATGGTTCAGCCGGAACCACGGGCACAAGCTCCGGGGATTGAGTAGATTGATGGGGCGCAAGCTCCTCAACCTCCTCCACCTCCTCCTCAGCAAGAGGGAGGTGAGGCGGGAGCCGAGGGTGTTGGACCTCAAGTGGGCCAAGGACCGACCGGAATTGATTTAGCTCCCTTAGTTCAGGCGATAGCTGGGGCTTTCCAGGCTGCAGTGGCTGGGGGTAGGGGTGATAACGAGCCGAGCTGAGCCCGAGCCTGGCCAAGCTCGGGCTCGAGGCTCGCCGAGCTCGGAATGTTAGGCTCGAGCTCGGCTCGGAAACAATTCTATTGGGCTCGGCTCGGGCTCGTCAGGCTCGGCTCGGCTCGAAATGAAAAATTTTGCTATAGTTTTTTATATAAAATATTCGTTAAAAATCCCTTTCATAATCAACACTAAAATGAAATTCAGCCAATGTAGTGGCTGATGCTTTGAGTAGAAAGGTAGCCGTAGACTTGAGAGCCATGTTTGCTAGATTGAGCTTGTCCAGGGATGGTGGCTTGGTAGCCGAGCTTCAGGTTAGACCTACTCTAGGTCAGTTGATTAGAGAAACAGCTCTTAGATAGATCTTTGGCACCTCACGTGCAAGATGTAGCCGAGGGTAGACCTTCAGACTACAGTTTCAGTACCGATGGGGTCTTGTGTTTCAAAGATAGGATAGTTGTGCCAGAAGACAGTGACTTGAGACGTACGATTTTGACTGAAGCACACAGTAGTCCGTTTGCTATGTATCCTGGAAGTACGAAGATGTACCGCGATTTGAAGGATGCGTAATTTTGGGTTGGTTTGAAGAGAGATGTGACTGAGTTCGTGAGTAAATGTTTGGTGTGTCAGAGAGTGAAGGCGGAACATCAGGTTCCCTCAGGTTTGTTGCAACCGTTGAGAATTCCGAAATGGAAATGGGAGAACATTATCATGGATTTTGTTTCGAGTTTGCCCTTGACTTCTACGAAGAAGAACTCAGTTTGGGTTATAGTAGATCGTTTTATGAAGTGTGCTCACTTCTTGGCAGTCAATAGCACTTATACATTAGATAGATTGGCTGATCTGTACATTGGTGAGATTGTTAGACTGCATGGTGTGCCGAAGTCTATTGTGTCTGATAGAGATCCGAGGTTTACAGCTCGATTTTGGGAGTGTCTGCATACAGCTTTGGGTACCCATTTGAATTTCAGCACGTCTTATCATCCTCAGTCAGATGGTCAGTCAGAGAGAGTTATACAGATCTTCGAGGATATGTTGCGTTGTTGCATCATTGATTTTCAGGGTACTTGGGAGAAGCACTTGCCTCTAGTTGAGTTTGCGTACAATAATAGCTTCCAGTCGAGTATTCAGATGGCTCCGTATGAGGCCTTGTATGGTAGGAAGTGTAGAACTCCAGTTTGCTGGGCCGAAGTGGGACAGAAGTTGTTACATATGCCGGATTTGCTCAAGGGGACGACTGACAAGGTGAAATTGATTTGCGATCGATTGAAGGCTGCTTCGGATAGGTAGAAGTCCTATGCCGACTTGAAGAGGAAGGAAGTTGAGTTCTCCATGGGTGAGAAGATGTTCTTGAAAGTGTCTCCGTGGAAGAAAGTAATGAGATTTGGCCGAAAGGGGAAGTTGAGTCCGAGGTACATAGGACCGTATGAGATTGTGAAGAGGGTTGGTCCATTTGCTTACCAGTTGCGTTTGCCATCCGAGCTAGAGAAGATACACGATGTATTCCATGTTTCGGTGCTCCGTAAGTATAGGTCCGATCCATCACATGTTATGCCTGTAGAGGAGATTGAATTGAATCCAGATTTGACTTATGAGGAAGAACCAGTTGAGATCCTAGCTTCTGACAGTAAGGTGTTGCGGGGTAGATCGATTGAGTTAGTGAAAGTGTGGTGGCAACGTCGAGGGGTGGACGAGGCCACTTGGAAGAGGAAGGAGGATATGTAAAGGCAGTTTCCGTATCTCTTTCAGTCAGGTAATTTCGGGGACGAAATTCCTTAAGTGGGAGAGAGTTGTAACACCCGTGTTTTAGGGTTAGGAGTTAGTCGCGTGAGTTGGTTCGAGTCATCAAAATAGATTTAATCTAAATTGACCTTGGCTTTGATCTAATTGAGATTTAAATAAAAAGGAGTGGCCATTTTGGTAATTTAGCCAAAACAAAAAGTAGACAATCTTTTTGAAATTAAAAAAAAAGAAAGCTATCATCTTTCCTCCCCTCTTTCATTCCAACGTGAAAATGAACTAAAACCCTCCCAAACCCCAAAGTTTACTATTCGATTCAATCTCTTCATTTATTCAAAGGCGTTTTCAAAGGTAATGTCATATTTAAACTCTCCTCACCATCCTCTTCATTTACATTGTCTTGGTTTTTAAAACTACCATCTTTTTGGAATTTCAAGTTTAGGGAAAGTTTAAATTTTTAATGGGTTTTTCAAATCCTTTTGATTTGTTGAGTTGGGTTTTAGTTTAATCTCATCAAAATACACTTAATATCTTGAAAATGTGGGATTTGGGTGAAAACTCGAAGTGGGTCTTTGGAGCAATTTTGAATGTGTCTAAAATTGAATTTTGGTGTGTCTTAGGGTTGGGTTGAAGGGCTGATGGTATAGGATTATTAGGGAAGTGTTTTGGGACCTTTTAGATGCCTTTTGGGTGTTGGAAATCATAGTTTCAGCTGGGTTTTTGGGGGAGCTCGAAAATGGGAATTTTGGTGGTTAGTTGAGTTGAAATTGGTGACGTTTGGCTTGTGTTTATGGGTTGGAGTTCGTGACTGAATTTAGCATCGAATTTGTGAGTAATGATTGTGTTTTGATTTGGTTAGAAGCAAGAGGAGACATCGAAGAAGCATTGAGATCGAATTCGGGAATTTAGGAGGCTTGCTTGCTTGCTTGCTTGGTTTGCTAAGGAAGGGTGGTGAGTAAAACTTTAAATTCGTTTTTAAAGTTGGTTCAAGTGTGTGTAGTGGAAGTGTTGGGATGAGCTTGGTAGGCCATTCCGGAGCGGAAGTTAAATTGGTAGTTTAACTCCTTGATTGTTAATGATGCTTTATATATTATTTCCTATTTTGATCTTGTGAGATGTGGATTGATTCGTATGTGTATGCCTTGATATGTGTGATGATGAATATGTGCTATAATTGATGGATTTGTGACGTGGTTAAAGAAAATGGCACTAATTAACTTACTGGGTGTAAATGATCGATCATTAGGATTAGTGTGCACATAATTGAGTCAAAACGCGCGTGGCCTTGATAGCGTTGAGTCATCAAGGAGGAGTACGGTGATGTAATATTCCACCGAAAATTTATTTATATTATACGTGATGATGAGTGGAATCTCATCCGTAGGGCATGTGGTGATGAGTGGAATCCCACCCACGCGAGATCCGGTGATGAGTGAAATTCCACCGAGGTAATGTTGTTGTTGAGAGTAAATCCACACATCCGAGTAAACTAATAGTGACCAATGAAATTGTTCTTATTCTTATGATGTTGTGGCAATTGATTTATATCGTTGAGCTTAATATGATGTAAGATGCCCTATTTATGACTCTTGAAAGACTAGCTAGGTTTCCTTGTTGATGCCTATGTATGTTGTGTATGATGTTAGGGATTTACATGCTTTGACCCTGTATTGTTGTTGTTTTTGATTTTAGAGCATCCTCACTAAGCTTCTAGCTTACGCTCTCATTTTCAACAATGCAGATCATTAGCGTGGTGTTAGTAAGGAGCAAGGCGAAGGGGACTTTCCAAGTTTATAGTTGCTCAAGTATGATTTAGTAATTAATGTGGTAGTTTAGCAATGGGGCTATTATGTGTTTTGTATGAGCTTGGTATGACTCGTGGAGGTTGTTAGCGTTTATGTTTTTGTTGAATTTGTAAACCATGTTAAGCCTTGTTGATTGCTTGTTTGAGATGCTACGCTTTGGTTGGGTACATGTGTTGATGTTGCATGTAAACTCTATGTGTGGTGACTTGTGCCTTAAGGGCTTTTTAATGCTTAAGTATGCCTTGAATGAATTTGGAATGTGATGCAAGAATTGTTGTTATGCATGTTGTTTCATTGGTGTTTGGTTTTACATGTATATTATGTGCTAAGCATGTGTTATTAAGTTGCCTATCATCTAGATTGGTTGTGTATTGAGTCTTGAGTGTTCTGGTGAAGTTTTGGGGCTGCCTAGTGTCTTAAACCAGCAAAAATCTGTCTTTTCGCAGCCCGTGTATCGAAACGGTTGGTCTCGTTTCGATACGGCCTTTTGTTTCAGGCCAGGCGTTTCGATACGCCTAGGGTCCGTTCCGGAACAGATTTGCTACTGGAAATCTGAGAAATTACCGATATTTTGAGGTTTCGAAACGGGTCTAGGTGTATCGGAACGGTCAATATATCGTTGACCACGAGAAGTTGACCGTTGGGGGTGTTTCGGAACAGTTGACCTCCGTTCTGATACGGCCTTCTCGTAAGGACTTGGGGCCGTTGACCAACTCAAGATGTTTCGATACACCTTAAGGGTGTTTCGAAACAGCCTGCCAAATAATTTAAAATTAGACTGTTTACTTACTGTTTTGAGTCCAGTTGCATGTCCTTCTCGATTTAATCCGTTGTCGTGATCACATAGGTTTTAAATGTGCCTTTAGAGAAGATTAAATTAAAAGAAATTTTAGGGTTGCTAACCAAGGTGGAATCCTTAGCGGGTTTCGCATCAGTTTTCCCCGTGTAGCCTACTCGAACTGGTTAGCCGACCAGACCAGGGCGAGAGGGTTACAATACTCATTGTTTTTATTTGCAACCAATGATTGTCTTTAGCCTAGTGGTTAGATTAAATTGCAAGAACGTGTAAATAATGAGAGATCAATTTATTAAATCTTTTTAAATAAAGACTAAATTGATTGAATGCAAGCAAATAGAGAACTAAAAGTGTTATTATATAAATTTTCTTAACATTCACAACACCTATTTAACAGCAATAACGATTCAATGACAATTTCATAACAAAATTATCGTTTACATATCATATAACTTCTGAAAGTTTAGTGACCAAATTAAATAATTTAAGACAATTTAATGACCGTTTGTGAAATTTACCCAAATTCTATTTTGGATAAAAGTTTTTCATTGTAAATGTATGAAAATAACTCTTGATTTATAAGGTAGGATTGCAAGTGTACAGATTTTTCCATGTTACTTTATTTGGAAAAAAGAAATAAAGAAGAAATTTAAAGACGAAAATGTATATTTTATGAGCCAAAAATAGTCTATCATGGTTTGAAATTGTTGAGAATGATGTAATTTTGTCTTTTGATTGAAATCAAGGCAAACAAAAAAGGATAATAAGTGCTTTCACACAGTGGCCAATAATTTTTTTTTCTATTTTTTTTACGTCCTATACTATCTATATATTTTTTCTAATTTCTGCCGACAATGTTATTTAAACTTGGATCATCGAAAAGGGAAGTAAATCATATTATGTTAATGGGATCACTCCTTAAATTCTCTTAAATTTTAATTTGAAAAACCTAATTTAAAAGTCATCCAATATTGATAGCAATCGTTTTCCGTAATTAATTTAATTTGACAAGAAATACAAATAAAGAAATACAAATTTGAGGGTTAAAAGAGACAAAAAATTTAAAACTTAAAATACATTTTTTAAAAATTCAAGGAAAAATTAATATTAGACCAACAATACATTACACATATAAATATTATTTAAAATTATTATCTAATACTGTTAAAATTTCATAGTTGTTAATGGGATAACTCCTTGAATTCTCTCAAACTATATATATATAATACTCAGTCTGGAGTTACAATACTCGTCGTAATCATCGCTCACCATCGTATCAAATATACAATACTCAGTCCGGGGTTGCCAACGCTGATTCAGCCTGTCCCTCTAGTGAGCGATATAAGACTGGTGGTGCACTGACCAATCAACCTACATGACAATCAAACAATTAATTTATTCTTTTTAGATATGAATTATGTTTGAATTAATAAAAGAATGCGGTAAGTATATAAATATTTATTACCTCGAGCTTCCCTTGTCGAGTGAGTTTGTGCAACTCATTCAAATTTGGAGGCTCAGTTGGGATATGTTGGAAACAACCAAATTGCCGTAGGACGCGGTCGGTCGGATGCCACTCAACTGTGGCATAGTAGATGACTGGTACAAAGGTTGTCCAAACAAGCTTCGTCTCGGCTGAAAATATCGAGATGCAATGCTGCAAGTCCGTATGAGAGTGCGACATCCATAAAAATTTTAGAATATATAAAGCGTGTATTAAAAAAAGGAATTATGTATAGTTAAATATAAAATTCTAGCTTCGAATAAATACACCAAAATGTTACATGATTTTTTGAAAAATTCTCAATATCTTGTCTGATAACCGCCATGCCTTTTGCAACACCAACATGAGTTAAAGGAGCTGTCCACCTACAGAATAAGAAGATAATTTTAATTAATTATAATAATACGTCTATTAAAAAAATTAACAACTCTTTCCTTACCTCCGGGCTAGCGAAGAAACATATGAAGTAGGCTGCAGAAGCTCATGGCGTAAAAACGACATTCTCCACCACGCCCAGGACTAGAGCAACACCAAACAACCTTCGATTTGGCACTTGTCAGGATCAGTGTTCTTGCACAGTTCTCTAAACAGAGTGGCCAGAACTACAGATCCCCAGCTCAGTTTACCGGCACCTTTAAAATTCTGCAAATGACGCAACCATATCGTGTGAACCTTGTCCCGAGTTTTGTTAGGCATCAATACTCCGTCGATCATCTGTAAAATATAAGCGCGAGCATATGCCTACAATACAAATATATATATATATATATATATATATATATATATATATTACCATATGTTAAAAAATCATTATTTCAATAATATTCACTAAAAATTGTTTTTACTTTCTTCACTTCTTCACTCACGTCAACGGGTACATTACCAAAATTATTTCGTAGCCACACTAATTGTATTTTTTCACCGTAAAAACGCTCCGGCGCAGCCCCTAGCCCACTCAAATATAGGTCCAACCAAGCATCAGAACCGGGACCACTGATAGCCTCTCCATCAACAGGAAAACCTAGGAGATAGGACACATCCTCTAGGGTAATCGTCACTTTGCCGTAAGGGAGGTGGAATATGTGTCTCCGACCTCCACCTCTCCAAAAGAGCGTTTACCAAATCAACGTCTATTTTTGCACATTCAACAATTTTGGATGCTTGCAAAAAACACGCTCTACTCTAAGTACAATTCTATCAAAAGGTCTGGTAATGTCGTCATCTGGTTTTAATAAACCTCCAAACGTCGTTCCATATTCTAAAAATAAAATAAACGCATATGTAAAAATTAAACTATATAAAAAATATCAAAAATATGTATATACTATTAACAATATATAATAAAATAATTAAAAAACGAGATAAAACTTACATGTCTTCGATGATAATCGAACATGTACTTGTGATCTAACCTTATCAATCTCGCCATTATATCAATCACGAGAAATTAACCAAGAAAGAAGATTTGAGAGAGAGTTAATTTTTTTGGTGTGGGGGTAGGAGGAGGGTTGGTGACCAATTTATAGTGTAAATCGCTTCGGTTGGGGTGCGATTACTGAATGAAAATCGCGTCCTGTAAAACGCGACTTCAAAAATCGCATCTTACACGACACGAATTTTTTATAACCATATCGCGGTAATTAAATTTTCAACCGTTCCAATCTATTAACGCGGAAATCGTGGCTCACACAACGCGACTTCACCTTATCGCGACGAGTCGTTTGAAATTCTCGTGGAAGTCGCGTCCTACAGAACTCGACTTCAATTTATTTTTTTTAAAAATAAATACCAGATAATATAATCCACATCGGACTGAAGTCGTTCCGTATACAACGCGATTTTGAAACTCGCGCCATGCAGGGAATATGTGGATTATTTTTTTAAATATTTCTCATAGAGAGTATTTTTCTAAATAATTCCCAAAAGAGAATATGTGGACGAATTAGACCACCTAATTCGGATAGTGATACCTGGTCACGGATACAGAAAGAACTTCCAAATCGAGCGGCTTCCATGTGACGTCCATTTCGCAGTTTCATATAAAAAGAAAGAAAACATTCAGATAAAAAGGTATACTTTTACAAAAGCAATCATCGAAAAAGTCCACTTTTTTCCATTTCCTCGCGTTATTTACCAAATATTTTATCTCAAATTTTAAAAGCAAAGAAAGATACCCAGATGCTCTGCAACTCTGCAAGTTTTCCTACTTCAATCAGAGGTATTGTAATTCTTCTTTCTGGATTTGACCCACTTTCACACTTTGGATCTTGAAAACTTGCTATTTTTCAATATCTGTTTAGTATTAAGCCGCCAAGATTAAAGGGTCTCTTTCAGAATTCATGGCTTTTTTGTTGGTGTTCTTGTTGACTGCAGCCCCACCATTTTACTTTTCTTTTCTTTGACAGAGAATTTAAGTTTTGTCTTCGCTAGCTAATACGTGTTTATTATTATATAAGGAAGTAATTTATTGGAAATATATATGCTTAGCAAGGAAGGGAAATTGAAGTTTCTAGGAAAGTCTAAATAGTAGATGTCGTTTCAATCTTTGATTTTCTTGCTTCTTTTCATATACATTTTTTGAATGCTTCCTTTGTTGGGTTTTCCATTTTTTTTCTCTATTCGGTGGCTTCTTTATATATATATATATATGCTTGTTTTTGTTTTGATATTGATTGGTTTAGATTGAAAAGGAGAAGAGGGTTTTGTAAAAGATTTCAGGAAGTTTCATTCCTTAATAGTGATTCTCTGATTGCTTCTTGTTTGTGTATTGTATCAGGCTTTTAAGTTATCCGGTATTCTGGTATTTGGGCCGTAGTTCATTTACGGAGGAAGGAATTGGGAATTTCTATAGATATTTGAGTTGATGGGAGGCAGTAGTTCAAAAGAGGGGAATCGGAGGCAGAGTTCATCTTCATGGGATTCTCGTAACACCAATCCTCAGTCGTCGTATGGTCAAGAAAGCCCACATTATGCGCCACAGTATAGCTATGCCTCTCCACAGTATTATCCGCCTTCACAACCGGAGCCGCAGTATTATCCACCCTCGCAAAACCGTGGCAGCGATAAAAGGACGCTAGACCGGAGGTATTCAAGAATTGCGGACAATTACAACTCCTTAGATCAGGTTAATATTAGTTTTAATATTAGTTTGTGCTTTTTCCTTATGCAGGACAATGATTTGGTAATTTTTCCTTAATCGATTGATTACAGGTGACAGAGGCTCTTGCTAAAGCTGGTCTTGAATCTTCCAATCTCATTGTCGGTATCGATTTCACAAAGAGCAACGAGTGGACAGGTTAAGCTCTACTATCTTAATTGCCAGCAGTAATGTATGTTGTTACTTGTTAGCCGTAATGGAATTCGCTTGGTTTTTGTAGGGAAAAGATCATTCAATAGAAAAAGCTTGCACCACATTGGAGATGGTTTAAATCCTTACGAACAAGCAATATCAATTATTGGGAAAACATTAGCTGCCTTTGATGAGGATAATTTAATTCCTTGCTTTGGATTCGGTGATGGTATGTGTTTGATTTGTTTTCCATACGAGAATGCTTATCTACTTCAACGCAGATGCTAAGAATTTCTTGTATTTGTTGGCAGCATCAACACACGATCAAGATGTCTTTAGTTTCTACCCGGATGACCGATTCTGTAATGGATTCGAGGAAGTCTTAAGCCGCTATAGAGAAATTGTGCCACATCTACGACTCGCAGGTTTACATTTTCTCCTGCTTTTTTTTTCACCCTTACCCGGAGTTACCTCTTGATACATATCTGATCAAAATAATTATTACTATTTCTTTCCAGGACCTACATCATTTGCTCCTGTCATTGAAATGGCAATGACCATTGTTGAGCAGAGCGGTGGCCAGTACCACGTGTTAGTGATAATCGCCGACGGTCAGGTATTTTTCTCTGTGTGGGTTTTCTTCACTTAATTGATTGATTACATATAGGTTTATTGTGACTAACACTGATTGTTGTTTCAGGTAACTAGAAGCGTTGATACTCAGCATGGCCAGCTAAGTCCGCAAGAGCAGAAAACTGTTGATGCCATAGTGCAAGCAAGGTAACAATAATGTTCGAGCATTCAATAATTTAATATCCTTTTCTTCTTTCTCGGTGCAACCGCTTTCTTACTTGTTTCTCATATTTCAGCAAGCTTCCTCTGTCGATTATATTGGTTGGTGTTGGAGATGGGCCTTGGGATATGATGAAGGAGTTTGACGATAACATTCCTGCTCGAGCATTTGATAATTTTCAGGTAAACAAACTCTGAGTTGCGTACAAGATGTTTCATGTTCGATATTACCCATCTTTTGTTCCAATGGTATTATCACGATGCTTCAGTTACTACGGTTTTTCTCCTTGTTCTTTTTTTGTCCAGTTTGTAAATTTCACGGAGATTATGTTGAAGAATACATCCCCATCCCGGAAGGAGACAGAATTTGCTCTAGCCGCTCTAATGGAGATTCCTTCACAGTACAAAGCAACCATCGAGCTTAATATTCTGGGGTAATGATTCGTTCCGTGTTGGCCGTTTTAAAGGTTTCTGTATTACCCTTTAACGACTTTAAGTTTGATGATGATTTTCGATTTATTTGTGCAGTGGTCGTAAGGGAAATGTTCCCGAGAGAGTTCCCTTACCTCCTCCTACATATGGTGTAGCTTCTTTCAACAGCGCAAAACCATCCCGTTCTAGCAGTCTCCAATATGGTTCAGCATCTTTCAACAACTCAAAACCGTCCCATTCTACCGGTTTCCCTCCAAGCGTCCCGCCTTACCCGGAAGATAGTAATTCCCTCCGCTCAGCTCCCCCAGGCCCGAGTTCTACTTATGATAGCCAGGTACGGAAATTTTAACATAATTCTTCTGTTGTCCCGTGTATCTTCTATTAAATGGCCTTTCCATTCAACTTTCTATCCGAAATCCTAAAGGAGCAAAGACTTAAAGAGATTGTAAACTGCATATCTGATGATTCATCTGAAGGCTTAATATTTATATTCTGTTGCGATTGCTTTGAACAGCTTTGTCCCATTTGTCTCAGTAACTCGAAAGACATGGCATTCGGTTGCGGACATCAGGTAAACATCTCGTACCGCTCATTCGCGTCGGTGTAGGTAGTCGTAGATGAAGAATCTGACGTAACACTGCACTTTTATTTTTGTTCTCTCAGACCTGTGAAGAATGTGCGAGGGACCTTCAAACGTGTCCGATATGCCGAAGTCCGATCCAAACCAAAATAAAGCTCTACTTCTGAACTTTTTGTTTCCCCATCATTGAATGGCTTGATTTGTTATTGAAAAAATTGCAGGTAGTGATAGGCTATAGGGGAGTCAAAGAAGTGAAACCAATCATACCTTTTGTACATTCTCTTTTGGTGTGAATTCTTTGTACATTTTCTGATATTTGATTATTTCATTTGTTCTGCCTTGCACTAATCACTTTGAAAGGCTTGTAATACGCTCGAATTGATCTTCCGAAACCATCAAGAGGGTTGAATTGAACTCCCGAAAGAATTGGCTAAAATCGATAAAAATGAAAGACAATTTGCACGATAATTTTAGAGTGGTTTGACTTTCTAACCAAAGTCTACATCCACTACAATTCACTACTATGAATTCTTCCTTTTGAGGCCAAAGATAGAACCACTCTAATTTTTTACTCGGGCTAAATTAGAACCTCTCCCTTTTACAAGGTTTGTTTGGTAAACAAAATACCTCACAAGGTAAGTGTTTACACAATTTAGCTCACAAAAAAGAGTGAAGGATAAAAACAATAAAATCACTCTACAAATATTTATAAGAGAAATGAAGAAAATAAAGACTTAAACTCAATTTCTCTTGAACATTAATGAGTTTCTAGCCGTTTATGGTCGTTGGGGTTGCAAAATAGCTGTTACCTACAAAAACTTTAGCATTTATAACGCGAGGGATCGATCTCATAAACCAAGGGATCGATAATTTTTCATAAAAATATGACCGTTACAGTGAAGGATCGATCCCATAAACCAAGGATCGATCTGTTTGCACTTGGAGGCTGGAAGCAAAAATGGAACGAATCTGCCAACCAAAGGATCGATCCTTTTTATCAGGGGAATGATCCTTTTTTGCCTTGGAGACTGGAAAAACAGATTTAATGCAAAAATGGATCATACATGTTTTAAAAAAATCGGCTAAAGTTAGAAATTATTCGATTTTTTTTCAAGTTTGTTTGGACTTTAAATTATTTTTGAATGATTTAATAAATTTGATTAAATCCAAAACATTTTTCTTTTAATTTGTTATATCAAAATATTAGTTCAACAAACTTATTATCAATGTATAATTTCTAGCAATCAGTTATTTTTTTGGATGTTGCCTATAAGTTCAGTTTTGGGATGGTTTGAAAAGATGAAGATGATGAAAGAGAAAAAATGGGTTAATTTTATTGTTTTTCTAATTAGTACTAAATTTATTGAATTTATAAATATAAATGACTAAATGTGTTATTATTCAAATTTTTTTATAATTGCAACGTTTCTATTTTATTATAAAACATAAAGTTTAATTGTCATTTTGTAATATTTGAAAGTTTTGGTTATTGTTTTTTTAACAAAATTCATTGACTATTTTAATATGGATAAATATTCTATATACAGGCGGTGGAAACTGAAAGTTTCCACAAGCGCCTTAGTTTTAGGGTATAGGGAGTTAGTTTAGGGTATAGGTTTTATGGGTTTAGGTGTATGAGGTTATAATTTAGGGATAGTTATTTCAATTTAAGGTTTAGGGTTATAATTTAGGGTTTATAGATTAAAACATAAATCCTCCCCATATTACCCTAAAAACTAAACCCTAAATTATAACCCTAAACCTTAAATTGAAACAATTATCCCTAAATTCTAAACTCATGCACCTAAACCCCTAAATCATATACCCTAAACTGACTCTCTATACCCTAAAACTAAGGCACTTGTGGAAACTTTCAATTTCCACCACCAGTATATAGGATATTAATACTTTTAATATTTTACCCTTTAATCTAAGAAAATCACATGCACATTTCTAAACAAGCAATATTTGTCGGCTTTCATTTATTGGTTATATTTTGATACACAAGTTGTGTAAAAGAAATTTACATTACTCTTCTATAAAATTTAAAATCTAATTCTCAAACCCTAACGCTCAAAACAACTAAAGTTTACACAAACTTGTGTATCAAAATATTTTCCTTTATTTAATGGTTCGGTATATATATATATATATTCTTAGTAGTGTTCTAAGAGTATTTTATTCTTAGTAGTGTTCTAAGAGTATTTTATAATCTTAACTAAGATTATGTAGGAATTAAAACTTGAATCCTGATAATAAAAATTATTGAATTAAGTATTTAATTATAATATGATGGTTAAGCTATTAAAAGAGCCCTGAACTAATTTACTTTTGTTAAATAAGTGCTAATTCTTATTGTACGTACCCAAATAAACCCTTCAACTTTGATTTGTATTTAAATTAAATTAAGAGAATTTTTTAATACACATAACCCTTTTTGTTTTAAGAGTTAAAAATTTAGTTTATGATTTAATTTGTAGGATTTATAATTTAAAGTTTATGGTTAAAATATAAGATTTAAAACTAAAGATGTAGATATTATTTTTTTAAAGAATAAATATGCATACTTGGAAACGGGGTGATCTTCATAAGCGCTTGGATAGATGCCTTTACAATAATTCATGGGCTAGTTTATTTCCAACAGGTGTAGTCTCGCATCTTGATAGGGTTGGGTCGGACCATTGCCCGCTTTGGTTTCATGCACAACGACAGGAGGGTGCGGTTAGTGATCGTCCTTTCCGTTTTATCGCGGCTTGGCAAGATCATCCTGCTTTTGATGATTTTCTGCGCAGAACTTGGGATAGTGCACTTGATGTCGCGGCCAATGTGGATAAGTTTATGCTTAGCGTACAGGATTGGAATGTAAATGTTTTCGGGCATATCGGTAAGAAGAAGAAGGAATTACTTGCGAGAATTAGGGGGATTGACAAAGCCCTTAGGGTGGCGCACTCCGAATTTCTTGTTCAACTTGATGCTTCACTTCGCGCTGAGCTAGACTCAATTCTTCTCCGTGAGGAGAGCCTTTGGGTGCAGAAATCTAGAGAGCAGTGGATACGTTTTGGTGACAAGAACTCAAAGTATTTTTACAATTGCACCATGCAACGTCGTCGGCAAAACTTTGTGCGAGCTCTTAAGTTGCCCGATGGTAGGTGGTGCTCGGACCAAAGGGTTTTGCAACAGTTGGCAGTGGACTATTACAAGGGCTTATTTGCTTCCTCGGATGGGGTTGATGTTAACCTTGCGAGTAGGGGCTGTTTTCCCGCTGTTGATGACGCTTTGCTTAGGGGTTTGTCTCGGCCAGTGCTGGATGACGAGGTGAAGGTTGTTGTCTTCGAAATGGCGCCGTTGAAGGCCCCTGGGGCGGACGGCTTGCACGCGTTGTTTTATCAACGCAATTGGCATATTGTTGGTCCATCGGTGTGTCGTTTTGTGCGTGAAGTGTTTGCAGGCAAACCTTTCGATTCCTCTCTGAATCGTACTCTGCTCGTCTTACTACCAAAGGTGCGTAGCCCAAATTCGATTTCTCAATTTCGCCCTATTGGCCTTTGTTCGGTGCTTTATAAGATTATCACGAAGACTATTGTGAATAGACTCAAACCTTTGTTGCCTTGTTGGATTTCTGATAGCCAAACGGCTTTTGTCCCTGGGCGTTCCATTACCGATAATATTATTATCGCCCAGGAAGTTATACATTCCATGCGAATGAAGACGGGTAATGTGGGTTCAATGGCTATTAAAATCGACCTCGAGAAGGCATACGATAGGCTCGAGTGGGAGTTTATTCAGGACACCCTTGTGGAGATTGGGATTCCGGTGGATTTTTGTAATTTAATTATGTGTTGTGTTTCGCCGGTGTCTACTCAGGTTTTGTGGAATGGTTCTGCTTCAGCTCCTTTTGTTCCGTCTAGGGGTATTCGACAAGGTGACCCTTTGTCACCGTATCTTTTTGTCCTTTGCATGGAACGTTTGGCCCATTCGATTCGCGAGAAAGTCTCTTGCGGTGCATGGAAACCGGTTCGGTTAGTTCGCCGTGGTCTAGAGATTTCACACTTGTTTTTCGCTGATGACATGATTTTATTTAGCGAAGCCTCTGCATCTAAGGTTTCAATTATTGAGGAGGTGTTACGCCGCTTTAGTGTTGCATCGGGCCAAAAAGTGAGTATTGCCAAGACGTGCATTTATTTTTCTAAAAACGTGGACCCTGTCCTTTGTGATGATATCAGTTCCTTTTTTGGCTTTCGTCGAGTTACGGATCTTGGAAGATATTTGGGTGTGCCATTGTTGCATAAACGTGTGACTAGGGCCTCGTATCAGTTTGTGGTGCAACGTGTGCGGGATAAACTTTCGGGTTGGATGGCCAAATCTCTTTCGCTTGCAGGCAGAATTACTCTTGCTAAGTCGGTCTTATCGGTGATACCCTACTACGCAATGCAGTCATCTCTGTTGCCAAAAGGTACGTGTCGTGACATTGAAAAGTTAATACGGAATTTTATTTGGGGTAAGGATGAAGGTCGAGGGGGTGTGCATCTTGTTAATTGGAATTCCGTTTGTTCACCTATAAATGAAGGTGGTCTTGGTTTTAAGTCGTTGGTGGTGCAGAACGAAGCTTTTTTAATGAAGCTTGCGTTTAATTTAGTCCGGAATTCTGATCAGCTTTGGGCACAAGTACTACGGTCTAAATACAAGTGGGTGGTGGCCATACCCGATAGCTTGGCTCGCCCCCGCTGTTCACAACTATGGAAGGGTATTAGTTTAGTATGAGATGAGGTTCGGTTAGGCCTTGTGTGGACTGTGGGAGATGGGCGTTCCGTGGACTTTTGGCACGCTGCTTGGTTGAGCGATGTCGGGGCACTGGCTGATCATGTGGCGAATGTCGCTGATCGTGCGAGCCTTCAGCGTGTTAGTGTAGCCGACATGACAACAACACATGGTGGTTGGAATTGGCAAGCATTTGCGCACTTGCTGCCTCGGGAAATATTACTTCGATTGGCTGCAACGATGTCTCCTCAGCAAGTCGCAGCGCTGGATGGTGTGGGTTGGAAATGGACAGCACAGCGCGTCTTTACAGTTGGATCTGCTTATCAGGTGCATGCGAGGGAGTGTGATGGTACAGCGGGGCTGGTTTGGAGGTGTATTTCGCGGTTCCGAGGGCTGCAAAGGGTTAAGGTATTTTTATGGCTGCTTGGTTGCGACAAGTTACTTACAAACGCTGAGCGTGTAAGACGGCACATGGCTGATAGTTCTAGTTGTGGCGTTTGCGGAGCGTCGGTGGAATCTATCGACCATCTGTTTCGGTTTGTCCCCCGGCGATGTCAGCTTGGGTTCGTTTGATTCTCCCTTCTAAGCTAACTGAATTTGTCTCTATGAATATTCATGATTGGTTGCGAATCAACTTATCGTTGCCGGAGTACTTCGTGCGTGAACCGAAGGATTGGGACCTTCGGTGCGGTTCTTTGTTCCTTATGGAAACACCGGAATGCTTATGTTTTCGATGTGGATGCTGCTGGTGTGTTTGATATTTCAACTCACAGTGGTTTTGTTTTTGAGGAGAGTGTGCGGGCGTTGGCTTTGCCGCGCACGTTGTCCGCACCATCAGGCGTTTCTTCGCACCCGATAGTGGCATGGGACATGCCCCCGGCTGGCTGGATGAAATTGAACTCCGATGGTGCGCGCACGGTTGTGACAGGGCTCGCCACTTGTGGTGGTGTCGGTCGTGATTGTCGTGGTGAGTGGCTCTTTGGCTATGCTAAGTCTATTGGGATATGTTCATCGCTAGAGGCGAAACTATGGGGCGTTTTTGTTGGCTTGTCGCAAGCATGGTCTCACGGTTACCGTAAGGTCATTATGGAAACGGATTGCAAGGAAGCGATTTCTTTGCTTCATAGGAGTACGACGAGGGCCAATTCCATCGGTTTGATTTCTTTCATTCGCGGCCTCTTGCAGCGAGATTGGGAGGTTCTTCTTCAGCATGTGCGCAGAGAGGCGAACAAGGTTGCGAACTCGTTGGCCGAGTTGGCCCCTGCGGATTCGTTGGATTGCCGTTGCTTCGATTCCCCACCGGTTGTGGTGTCGGGATTGCTGGTTGCAGACCAGTTTCCCATAGCTTAATTTGGATAGTTTCTTTCTTGTTTTATCAAAAAAAAAAATCTCTTATATTAATAACATACTGCTTTATATAAAAAGAATTTGATATGATCACTGATATTTTCCGTAAATATATTGAAGAACCCGAATTTGAATAGTTAAGACAACATTGTTAAATATTATAGGATATATTTTGATTATTAAGTATAATTTATTCTCCGTCAATATATCAAATATTATAAATATTATTTGATTTCTCAAGTTATCCTTTGTAAGTGGACTTAATAAGTAATTATTCGCCTTCTTTTGTTAAGATAGAATATAAATGCTGACCACAAATTTTAAAACTCTTTAATGTTTAGATCGATAATGAATCTTTAATTATTGATTAAGATAAAAAAATATTTTACCATCCCACATAAATTCGTGATTAAATATTATTAATGTTTGATGTTAAAGAGATGATGGACCCTCCTTTTCAAAAAAAAAAAGAAAAAAAAAGAAAAAAGGATATTGATGGACCAGAACCATCTACCTATACATTTTCATTTAATGCACCAGTACAACTGTTAGAGCAAAACCAACCAACCATCCATATTTCAATGCAATTATTACAAGCTTAATAGCTAGCCACCCTTCTTTCCAATCTTTTTCAGTTCCAAAGTCCAGCTTTTCAAAAATCTCCAAACCAAAACCATTGGAATGGCCTCAGCCACCAAGTTTTCTTACCAGAGACTGATCAAGCATGAAGAAGAAGAAGATGAGGTTGAAGCTGATGTTACAGGGAGACCAAGGCCATGGCTGAGGCTCAGAAGGGTGTCGGCCAAGAAGAGATTTAGGGTTAGGGTTCCAAGCCTGAGGAGGTTTTTGAGGAAGAGGGTGAAGGTTTTTAGGGTTTCATTTGGGAAGCTGGTGAAGAGGTTGAAGGAGAGTCAAGCTCACTTTGGTGATCTGTTTGCTGGAAACTATATGTTCATCCAAGTGAACCCTACAACCATGAGGTATTGCTTTGACAAGTCTTGTGAAGGGTTTGCTTCTTCTAGGTATTCTCTCTCTAGGATTGCTTGATGTTTTAGGGTTTGGGATTCTCTCTCTTCTTATCTTTTCTTTCAGATTCTAACTCATGTAATAAGTTTATCTGCACAGAAATTATCTATTTTTGCGTCTTTTTATATGTCTCACATATGATATTATGTGATATGTATTAATATTTTTTTATTTTATTAAAAATACATATAACATAAAATTATCAATGAAAAATATAAAAAGACAAAAAAAAAACATACGAATTTTATTCAAGCCCAGCTATTATTGTTTGCAACCTTTTCCTTTAATACACAAAATAGCCCAAGGGTTCATAGTTGATGTGGTTTATTAATGATTCATATGCAATTTCTAATGTTGCATGTGGCATTTGAATTAGAACTGTTTAAGCAAGTGTGTGAATCTTAAGTTAGATACGAATTTTTTCCGTGACAGATTTTAACAATGTAGTTTAAAGGACTAATTTAAAATTTTAAAAAATTTAGAAGTCTAAATTAGTTTTTAATTTTTTAAGGAAAAATATTAAACATTTTACGGTGACAGATCTTCAGAATGTAAATTAAATATTTTCCCAAACTCAAATATTAAATTTTATCAAAAAAATAGAGACTAACAACATATTTTATTCGAATTTTCTTTTTTAGAAACCCTATCATTTCAATGCTGAAAATGAAAGAACGTTCAGATAACGTAAGTTGGAAAATTCCACTATTATCACATGAGATTTGCACATGAATTTGTGTTATAAATAAAAAAGACTAAACAACATTTAGTATATGGATTTGATAATTCTTTTCAATTTGATCCTTAAATTTATTTTTAATCCACATTGGTTTGAATTCTGCAATATTTTTTTCAGTTTGATTACATTAGTCCAAAAACTTGACATTTCCAATTTGATTCTTAAATTTGGATTTCATTAAGGAGTAAATGAATTCATCAAAGTTTAGAGGCTAAGAAAAATGTCAAGTTATGAGACTAATGTAAGCTAAAGAGGTAGAGTCGAGGAGGTTATCAAGTTCAAAGATTGACGTGGATTGAAAAAATTAAGAGATTAAGTTTAAAAGAATGAGGAATTTAGGGACTAGAAGTGAATTTACCCTTAAAATGACCATGCAAGTTGTCAGTTTGGGGTAGGGATGTGAAACAGAAGCAGCAAAAATAAATGAATTATGTGACGAGTGGGGTTTGGAGTTGGAGAGGTGGGGATTTAAAATCTAAAAAGTCAACTCATGCATTTTATGACATGTGTCGTTTATTGCACCACGTGTTGTTTATTTTCTTTAAATTTACTAAAATTTGTCTACGTGTCAATTACATGACTATGTCACATAAACTAGACTAACAGGGTAAATGTTTGAGTGATTATATTGTAAACTTATCGATATTGTAACTTTTTAAAGTTTAGTGATCGAAATGAAAAAAAATTGAAACATAAGTGATTGAAAGGGTAATTTCTCCCAAAAGTACTAAATGGATGATTTAGACATCTGCCGAATTATTAGTTAGTGTGAGGAAGAAACAATGGCTCATAAATGTAAAATATGGTCCACCATGTCTATGTAGCTGTAATCACGTGACTCTCTCTGCTTTATATGTACTGGTCATGTGACACGAGGACGAAAGTATTCAATTGAGTCGAGTAAAAAAAATTGAATTAGTTGAGTTGACGAGATAGAAATCTTCTACCCTTTTTCGGTGTCCCTACTTATGTCTTCACACTTAAAATTAGGTTTAGGGTTTAGGGTTGTAGGTTAGGGGTTATGGTTAGGGTTTAGAGAATTTAGGGTAGGCTATATTTTTTAGGGTATAGGGTTTAGGATTTAGAATTTAGGGCTAGGGCTAGGGCTTAAAATTTAATTTTGTTGTGTTTTTTAGTGTTGGGGCATAAGTAGGAGTACCGAAAAGGGGCAAGAGATTTTTATCTGTGGGACGTGTTTTATTTTATTACTTAAATTTTATTTGAATTTTTTTCAAATCAAGTTTATGAAATACAAGTCAAGTTAAGTAGCTCGAGTTCCTGTTCAAATTTAATTATAAATATTTATATTGTTATGATACAAATTGATTCAATTTAAATAATTTTTGATAATCATATACATTATATATATATCATATTTTTTCACAAATAAAATTTATAATGTTATTTAATAAATTAAGTGTTGTATTAATTATATAATACATTTATAATATTATTTTTCTAAAGAAGAAATTTTGAGGGGAAAATATTTATGAAAGTGTAAAAGCATCAAGAAATTGATTAAACGTAATAATTTGCAAAGAATTATAGTTAAATGGGTAAATTAAAAAAATGCAAAATTGATAGATTAAATTAAAAAAAATCTATTCAAACTTTCAAGTTATTCGAGTTTTATTTTATAACTTAAACTTTATTTGAAATTTTTTGAGTTTAGTTTATGAAATTCGAGTAGAGTCAAACCGAATCAATTTATAAATTTCGAGTCGAGTAAAAAATCAATCTTTTTGAGTTGAATCGAGTTTTGCTCACCCCTAATTTCATCTACTTCATTCTTACGTGTCGTGAAATTCATGCAACAATTTGAAAATTTGTATTATTATCGTTAGATATTGGCATAAATTTAAATTGATAATTAAGTTGGCATATATTGTAATTCTAGTTGTAGAGAAGAGTATTATATGGACGTTGAGGAGAGTGTTTTAGTTACATCAGATTTTGATATATATATATATATATCGGGTTATGTGATTACATGTGATACCATGTATTTATATTTTTCGTATTCTATATGTTGATAATAGATTATTTGTTTCTCTCATCTTGGTGATAGACAATGTCGAACCGCATTAAATTTTACATCTTTTTCCAGCCTTATTTTATGTTGTTATCATTTTAACAATTGTTCTGCATATTAAATTCCTAACACTTATTCGGTGGTAAATTTAGACAGACACAATAAGAGCAATACAAAGTAAGTAAAAAAAAGCTCATCTCCTTGTGTCCTGGTGGCAAAGGTAGATGTCTATAATCCCTTGAGACCTAAGTTCGAGCATCAGTAATACATGTTGTGTGTGTCATCTTTAAAAAGACTAAAAAAGTTAAACAAATACTATTTTTACATTACACTAACATATACAAAAAATAAAATAAATGGAAAAATATAAAAAAATTAATTTTAAACTAATGAAAAAACATACGAGAAAAATAGATTCCTCTTGCCCTTCATGAATTTATCAAACTTATTCTTTTTTATTCATGTCGGCTTTAAAGATCAAAAGATTATTCAAGGTAAGAGCCGATTCAATAAATGAAATGACAATCCAACAAGTTACGTCTCATGAAGGAATGAAAATTGTATGTACCTGATACCCAATTAAAAAAAAAATGAGTTTAAGGTTTAAAATTAAGGTTTGTGATTAAAGTGGGTTAGAGTGTATTTTTAGAATATAAAATGTGGAATTTAAGGTTATGGTTTAAAATTTAATTTTTTAATATTTTTTAGTGTGAAGCATAAAAAGAAGCATAATTAGGGGTTGGGGATTTTTGTTCCTCCTGAAGTACGCCGTATGCTTTGATCCAACTCACTCTGAAGTCTCAACCATAATCTATTTCAAAATAACTATTTGATCGAGTCAAGTAAATTTTTTGATTTAGTTGAGTTGATAAATTCTATTTTATAATTTAAATTTTATTTGAAATATTTTCGAGCTGAGTTTGATTGTTCGAGTTTTTTTTTCAAATTTAATTGTAAAAAATTATAATGGTATGATACTAATTGGTTCGAATTTAAATGACTTTCTATAATCATATACGTTGTACGTATATATTTCTTCATATGCGATATACATACATCATACAAAGTTGAAGAACTCGACTCGAACTTAAAAATTAATCCCTTACTTATTAAAATTTTCAAGTTATTCGAGTCTCATTCCATACCTCATACTTTATTTGAAATTTTCTTTTGAATCAGACCAAATTTATAAAATTATAACTCGAGTCAAGTTAAGTGAGTTTTGATCCCCTAATCTTTGCCATTACTAATATTACCCTTTTATGTGGTTTTTATGTCATGTGATTAGTTTTAATCAGTTGTAAATTTTTAATATTTTAATCTATATCTTGACTCAATTAATATGATTGTTGTTGTAATATCAAATAGAACATGTTTAATATTGTATTCCACATGTTTGAAGAGCTCATGGTAAAACTGATAGAGTGGAAATTCAATGTAGGAGAAAACTAATCGGCACAATACAAGAAATTTGTTCGAATCTGTCCCCAAATTATGATTTAAATTTTAAAATGGTTCTGGAGTTTCGAGATTTTCGAATGGAATTTTTGGATAGAATAAATAGGATTGTGTTATAATGCACGTACGCTCATAGCTAGTTTTGGAACAGCAAGAATGGAGAAATCTTCAATCTGTTTCCATAGATGCTCCTCGCCTGAATACGCCTTTTATTTGTTTAACTTCTCCTCGAACGACAACGGCAACGGCAACGAAGAAGATTATCGGTATCGGATTCTCCATGGACCATATGGGCTTGGAAGAACCGTTCTACCTCCATTCTTGGAGCCTCAAAAGCAGGATTCGGATCAAGAATGCTATTGTTGTATCGTTGTTTCGGGGTCCAGTATATTCCGTATAGGCAACCCGATGCAACGTTTCGATACGAGTAATCCCGAGGAAGGTTGGCGGGAGGTTGCTCCTTCGATAAACCAGGTATTTTATCCAAAGGCAGCTGTCATGGACAACAAGATTTATGTCATGGATGGTGGCACCAGGTGCCAAGTCTTGGACCTTGTGTCGAACTCGTGGAGTCTGGTGCAGCAGCCTCCGTCTCCGATAGAGAGTTGTAGATATTGGTCTGTTCTGGAAGATGAGAAAACCATTCTTTTTGTGGTTGATGCTAATGGTAGAGGGCAAAGTATGTTGTATGGCTATAATGTGGAAACTGATGCTTGGGTCTTGTTTGATGAGAATTTTGAGGAAAAATCAAGGGACATGGTAATAGACCAGGCTTCTGTGGCAGTGAATAGGTGTTTGTATTGGAATGAAGACAGAGGATTGAAATGTTACGATTTAGACGACAAGGCCTTTTACTCCGGTCGGTTCAAGTTCCTCCATCTGGAGCTTCGAGGGATCGTTCGGCACCCTGGGGATCTTAATTTCTCTGGATACACAATGCCTGACAGCACTGTGTTGAGTTCTTTAGGTGGTGGCAAATTGTGTATGGTTTGGCAACATGATCAATTGGTTGGCCCTTACACCGATCCGCTCATCGACCCGAATGTCATGGATTCCACTTTCTGTTGTGTTTATGCCGTTAAGTTTCAAGTTTCCAAAGTCATTGGTGGATCTAAGGACGGCGAACCGGAGCGAATGTTGAAGTTCTCGATCGAGTCTTCCAAGTCTTTTCTCGTGAAGCAGCCTCGTTGGAATTTGAGTTGTGCTTTAGCCCTGTAAGTTCTATTACTGATCTTTGTTTTGAATTGTTACATTAGCATATGGTCATCTCATTTTGGAGAAAACAGAGATGGAGGCTCCACAAGCCAGGGGGAAACAAGTGAGAAGAAGAGCAAGAAACCTATGCTTCGAAGCGATTCTCGGCCTCCGTCGATCGAAAAATCTATATGCTTTCGAACGATAAATCCTAAAGGTATATCGAACTTTTACATGTTCAACTTCTCATATGATGAAGATGTCAAAGGCATTGATGATCACCATTACCAAATAATCCATGGCCCGTATGGATTTGGGAGAGCCCTGCTACATCCCCTAGTGTCTGGTTTCAAAAAGAATCGAGAAAGCTACCGTGAAGATCTCTGCTTTTCCAGATGTGTTGAAATCCGATTCTAAGGTTGATTTTACAATTTGGGAATTTGGGAGAAAGAATGTAATCGGATTCTTGAAAGAAGAAAACGAACGTGTTTTTATTAAACTGATAATACTTGATACAAAACGCAGCGTTTAGAAACTTAACCAAACTATTGAATAAACAACCTATTATATACTATGCAAGAAACTAAATAAAGAATCTACAGCTAACATACAACAGAAATAAACTGAATTCTGTTAGCCCCCCTCAAGTTGGAGCATAAATGTTGTGAATGCCCAACTTGGAAATGAAGGAATGAAACAAGAAACTTGGCAAAGCTTTTGTTAAAAAATCTGCAATCTGATTGTTCGAAGTAACAGGCAGCAACCGAATTAGACCTTGCTGAACCTTCTCGCGTACAATATGACAATCAATCTCTATGTGTTTTGTTCGTTCATGATGAACAGGGTTTTCTGCAAGTTGAATAGCAGAAAGATTATCACAGAAAAGGTTTGCAGGCACAAAAGGAATTTGAAAATCTTTAAGCAAGTAAAACAACCACTGCAGTTCACATGTAACAGATGCAAGGGCTCGATATTCAGCCTCGCTTGAAGAACGAGAAATCGTTTGTTGCTTTTTAGATTTCCAGGATATTAAGGAAGAACCTAAAAAGATACAAAAACCAGTGATTGATTTCCTAGAGTCTGGACATGAAGCCCAATCTGAATCAGAAAAAGCTTGTAATTTTAATTCACTGTTTGCAGGAAAAAATAATCCTTGTCCTGGTGTATTCTTAAGGTATCTTAGAATCCTATGGGCTGCAGCAAGATGAACAGATGTAGGACAAGAAAGGTATTGAGACAACTGTTGAACAGAAAAAGCTATGTCTGGTCTTGTATTAGTAAGATAAAGCAGTTTACCAATTAATCTTCTATAATGAGTGATATCATCAAGAGGAGTACCAGAAGCTTTAGTTAACCTTTGAGACCCTCTAGTGACCACTATAGGTGTTGATGCAGGTTTAGACTCAAGAAAACCAGTTTCAGTTAACAACTCTAGAATGTACTTCCTTTGACAAATATTAATCCCAGCACTAGACCTTGCAATTTCAAGACCCAAAAAATATTTCAAATCCCCTAAATCCTTTATTTTAAATGTATTATGTAAAAAGGTTTTAATAGAATTAATTTGTTCAACATTAGGACCAGTTAAAATAACATCATCAACATACACAGCCAATGCAATAAAGTCTTTATTTGATCCTTTTGTGAATAAGCTAGTATCAGCAGTAGATTGTTTAAAACCTTGTCCAATAAGAGCCATTGTTAATTTCTCATTCCATTGCCTACTTGCCTGTTTTAGACCATATAAACTCTTTTTTAACTTACACACTAAACCAGAATTTGTATCATTTGAAAAACCAGGTGGCATGTCCATATACACTTCTTCATGTAATGAGCCATGAAGAAATGCATTATTGACATCCAGCTGCTGTAATTTCCAGTTTTTAGAAGATGCAATGGCCACAAGGGTTCTAATGGTTGTCATTTTAGCAACAGGACTGAATGTACTCAAGAAATCAACACCAGCCTGTTGTGTGTAACCTTTAGCAACTAAACGGGCTTTATATCTATCTAGAGTACCATCAGACTTTAATTTGGTTCTAAACACCCATTTACAGCCTATAGTCTTCTTATTAGGAGGTAAAGAGACTAAATCCCAAGTATTATTAGACTCAAGAGCTAAAATTTCATCTTTCATAGCATTTCGCCAACACTCATGAACCATAGCTTGTTTATAAGTTTTGGGTTCAGATAAAGCATCAACATTACAGACAAAAGAATGATGTTGATCAGAAATAGCATCATAAGACAAGACATTAGCTAAAGAATGAGAGGATTTTTTTATTTTGGGTAGACTGACTTCAAAATCTTGAAACTTCTGGGGAAGTTTCACATTTCGAGAAGGTCTAGAAACATGCATATTTGAAGCATTGGGCACAGAGACATTCTGAGTAATAGATGCATGCATATCCTGAGTACTAGAGACAGGAACATTCTGAAAGTTTTCAGAATGTACACCAGAATCAGATTGACTAACACGATGAAGATTTTCAGAATGTTCAGGTTGAACAGTATGATGAAAACCAGAAGAAGAAACAGAATGTTCAACATGTTCATTACTAGCAGTAACCTGACACTTATCATCAGAATTAGCAGAACTATTGCTGATATCATACATAGGCAAAAGAGAAGTATCACAATTTGATAAAACAAAATCAGAAACAGATTTGTCAATTTTAAGAAAAGGAAAGACAGATTCATTGAAAGTTACATCTCTAGAAATGAAAACAGACTTAGTCTGTAAGTTAAACAACTTGTATCCTTTTATATTTTGAGGAAATCCTAGAAAAATACATTTAATAGCCCTAGGGTCCATTTTAGTTTGTGGTTTAGGCAAATGTGAAGCATAAGACAAACACCCAAAGATTTTAAGACTGTCAAAACTAGGCAACTTATTATAAAGCATTTCATATGGTGTTTTGTTATTCAAGATAGGAGTAGGTGTTACATTTATTAAAAAACTAGCATGTAACACACAATCTATCCAAAAAATTAGAGGTAAGCCAGCATGTAACCTTAGGGACCTAGCAACACTAAGCAAATGCTGATGCTTCCTTTCCACTACACTGTTTTGCTGAGGTGTATGAACACAAGTTGTTTGATGCAAAATTCCTTTCTTTTTAAAAAAATCAACCATTTTAAACTCCTGACCATTATCAGATCTAACACATTTTACCTTCTTAGAAAATTGAGTTTCTACAAAACTACAAAAATCAATTAAAAGATTCCTAACTTCAGACTTAGCATTCATAGGGAAGATCCAAACAAATCTGCTCATGTCATCTACTATTGTCAAGAAGTAATGATTTCCATACAAGCTCTTAACTGGGAAAGGTCCCCATATGTCAACATGAATGATATCAAAAACAGAAACAGAAGATGATGAACTAGCAGGGAATGGCAGCCTTTTATGTTTAGCTAAAATACAAACATCACACTTTGATACATCACCAGTAGGTATAGAACTATTTATTTTTGAAAAGAAAAACATCCTACGGCTAGATGGATGCCCTAATCTAGCATGCCATGTTTGTAAAGATTGAGAAGAAGAAGATACTGCACAGATATCACCAGCAGATGCAGCAAAATCTTCCAGCTGATACAATCCCCTGACAAGTCTAGCTGTACCAATCATCCTCCAAGATGGAACATCCTGTATCAAACAAAAACCTTTAGAAAAAAAAACAGAAATGTCTAAATTTAAAGTCAACTTGCTAACAGAAATTAGGTTAAAACCAAAGAAAGGAATATGTAAAACTTCCTTTAATATCAAACCATTATTTAAGCAAACAGTTCCTATATGCACAACTTGTACTAAAGAACCATTAGGCAATTTAACAAATTTATCTCTAATTACAGCATATGAAGAAAATAAACTCAGATTATTGCATATATGGTCTGTTGCTCCTGAATCAATGATCCAGGAAGAACAACCAGAAGAAAGACAAGAAAGAATTATACCTGGACCACCATCACTAGGAGCAGAGGCAAGATCAGATGAAAGAACATTGACAGAAGTCTGATTTGCAGGACTACTACCAGAAAAACCCTTCTCATATAGAAGGGACATTAACCCTTCATACTGCTCTTTTGTAAAAGATACAAGATTGCCCTCAGACTTTACAAACTCAGGCTTAGATGCTTCAACAGGCTTAACCAAGGAATCAGCAACAAAATTCTCATGTACAATATTGGCTCTACTAACAGTTGGGGATCTAAATTTATAACCGGGTGGATACCCATGCTTTTTATAGCACTTTTCAATGGAATGACCAACAATACCACAGTATGTACATAAAGGCTTTTTGTTAACAGGATTAGAATAAGGCTTCTTTTGAAACCTATTTGAATTGCGGTCAACGACCAAGACATTAGACTCACAAGGAATGGTATTGACAGAACGCTCATGCTGGATAATAATCGAGAAAATCTCATGAATTTCAGGAAAAGGTTTTACCATGAGGATTTGAGACTTTGGGACAGCAAAGGACTCATTTAAACCCCGAAGAAACCTCAAAACAAAATCTTGTTTTCTAAATTTTATTGCATCGCAAGAACAAGAAGATAAAGGACGCAACACAGATAACTCATCCCATATTATTTTTAGCTGAGTATAAAACGTAGTGACAGAATTAATACCTTGAGTTAGGGCAAAAAATTCTTGCTGCAAATCAGAGACACGAATAAGGTCTCCTTGGCTAAAACGGTCGCGCAAATCAGCCCACAAGTCGTAGGCAGTATCGAACCAGAGAACAGATTGAGCAATTTCAGAACTAATTGCTCGTTGAAGCCAACTAAGGACGAGATTGTTACACTTGACCCACGCAAGGTAACTTGGATCATCTTCACGCGGCTCTTTCAAAGACCCATTAACAAATTGGAATTTATTCTTTGAAATCAAAGCCATTCTCATCAAACGAGACCAAGAATGGTAGTTGTTTCCGGTGAGAAGAACGGAAGTCAAAACAAGAGACGGATTTTCACTCGGATGAATATAGAACTCATCGGAGGGATCAAGAAGACGGAAGCGAATAGCAGAATCAGAAGAAGAATGGGTTTCTGAGGATCCAACTGATACCATGTTGAAATCCGATTCTAGGGTTGATTTTACAATTTGGGAATTTGGGAGAAAGAATGTAATCGGATTCTTGAAAGAAGAAAACGAACGTGTTTTTATTAAACTGATAATACTTGATACAAAACGCAGCGTTTAGAAACTTAACCAAACTATTGAATAAACAACCTATTATATACTATGCAAGAAACTAAATAAAGAATCTACAGCTAACATACAACAGAAATAAACTGAATTCTGTTAAGATGCGACCGTGAACATGGGACACATCCATTGCTAATCAATTACAAGATAAACCGAGAAACCAACTGCGCCGCTCTGGATTCCATCGTCTATTGCTTTGGTGGCTACGTCAAGACGAATAAAGTCCATTGTTTCGACATAAGGGATCCCGGTGATGATCGGATTAAGGAAGCTCCTAGAATGATCAAGCACCGGTTTCACCCGCATATACATACGTCGGAAGGCAAGATCTATGTCATGGGAGGTCTTGATAAGGATGATACAAGTGAACCGTGGATGGAAATGTTCGACCCTCAGGTTAATCAATGGATTGGCTTAGCATCTAACCCTTACATCAATGCCACTGCTGCTTCACTCTTCATATCTGCACTTTTCGACTCCAAAACCTTGCTGGTTTTTCATCGGGGCAAACGCGACATGCATGCATATGACATTGCAACAGACTCTTGGCATGTCTACGATGATCAATTTGATTACGATGATTATCCTATGGTCCGTAATGCTGACCGTTACTGCAGTAGTCGATACATTTTTGAGAAATATCCTGTTTATAGTAAAGCTGTGACATTCGAAAAAACTTGGTATCAATATGATTGTAATGATGGCATTGTTGCATATGACATGGAGGAGAAAAGGTGGTTCCGGGGTGAATTTTTACGGTCTCACTTGGAGCTGAGGGGGATTCTGTCGCAGCCGCTGGATTCCCAGTTAATATCCAATTTTGATCCCATTTTACTACATGTTGGTGGTGGGAAGCTTTGTCTCCTATGGCAGGATAGGACAGCCTGCGGTCCCTATACCGACGATCCGAACTCTCGTTATACTTGTGTTTATTGGATCAAGTTTCGAGTATCGAAACTCATCGGCTCTAAAGGAGAAGGCGTCCTGAATATCGCCATCGATTCGTCTAAATCGTTTTTGATCGACGGATCGATGGCCTTGCGTTCGGCCATTGTTATGTGAGTCCTTGTTAAGCTATACTTTCCATTTATATCATGTCTAGATTGTAGAGATTTGCTTTAGAATTTTAATTGATAGATTCTTTTGTATATATATATTATGATCCACTTATATGATGTCAATTGTAGATGATAATTATTATAATGATGTAAATGAGACATTTTTGCTTGCATGTTTAGTTTTGTGTTTCGGGTCTAAAAATCTCGATTGAACGGAAAAACATGCTTCAGTCATTGTGCTAATATGTGTGGATCTACAAATTCAAACCTGATTTTAGACCCCAAACATGATTATTTTGAGAAAAGCAAAGTAGAAGTAGCTTTTGCGTTTCGTCGTGATTTTTACACTATATTTTTACACAATCGTGATTTTTAAGAAAAAACTTTCAAACATAAATCACGTTACTTTAAAATCAATTATACACAAAATGATTTTTACAAAATCACGATGATCCAAAAATAATTCTACCACCACAAAACCAAACACACAAAATTCTCTACAGAAATCCTAAACTTCATAAGCTCTAACACTCTTTTTGGCTCCTATACCTAAATTTAAAGCCGGCTTTGAGAGTGGAAAGAAAAAGCGTCCACCCAAAGTCCACTATCTATAATTTTTAATTATATAAGTTGTCTTTTAAAAATTAAATATACAAAAGAGTTTAAGCTTATTTAGTGTAGATACCAATGGATCTTAGGGTCAAAATTAAGATTTTAAGGACTAATTTTTGTAATACTAGTTATTTGGGCTCAACTTTTTTTTTCGAATGTAGAAGATGATGGACTACAAGATTACATCGAGGACATCATGCAATGCTCTAAAGCAGGTAGAAGAGAGATCGGGAGCTCAACAAACAGAGAGATGCAGTAATTCGACAGATTGTCTAACTTGACAAGCTTGTCTGGAAGTCGATTTTCTTCACGGGAAGTCCATCAGAAGTCAATTGGCCATCTCAAATTGCGAAATCGAACAGTGCGCACAAGAGAGATGGGATCAGAATGTACATGTGGAGCATTCAAACGCGTGATCGTTTCTTTACTATCCGACTGGATTAAAAGGCGTTCAAATCCATTATCCCATGCTATTTGTAAACCAGTGAAGATCACCCAAAGCTTTGCTTGTAAAGGTTGCGTCACTCCTAGGGTCTTGTTGAAATCAAGTATTCAAGAACCGTCATCTGAACGAAATAGACCTCCTACCGAGCCTATTTCAATGGATGGTGAAACTGCACCATCGATATTCATACAAACCCAGCCAGCGTCTGGCCGTGACCAGCGTGAGATTGCTCTTGGTATTTGATGGTTCTGGAGGCCCGTCGCACTGCATTCAACATAATAGTGTGCTCAAGTTTTACATTTCTACATAATGAAATTTGCAGGGTTCAAGGTTCCATTGAAAATAAAATCGTTCCGGTGCTTCTATGACTGCCATAAAACGGATGCAAAAAGTTTACTCCAAGGAAGCCCCGAATCTTGGTGCAGACCATTGTCATTGAGATTCATCAATAACTACTCTAAAATTGTCTTTTCTTCATTTTCAAACTATCTATTTGCACCCTTCAATTTTTATTCCACCAATTCACTCCCTCTTGGTGTTTGGCCATCATTTGATCAACTCAACAGTTTGGGTAATTTTAGGGATTTGAAGACTATTTTGTAAAAGTTTCAAATTTTTGAGATTTTATGATAAATTGAATTTTTGGGTGTTTTTGTTTAAAAAATAAAATAAAAATCAAATATGTGTCACGTGTTAAGCATTGATTGGTTAATTTTTTTTTAACACCCATTAACGACAAGCACCTAAAATTATAAACTTTTGAAGCTTCGGGCACTTATATGTACAAAATAATACTTTGGGCACCTAAAGTTAAAAAAAGCATACTTTGGGCACCTATTTTTGGTTTAAGCCTATTTGTTATTATAGGCTTATTCTTAAAATTTATTTTTTCAATATTTGTTATTAGGTGTCTACTCTTCAAATTCCTTTTTTAAATATTTGTTTATTAGGGGTACTTTTAAAATTTATTTTTTTCAATATTTGTTATTAGAGATCTATTTTTAATTTTTTTAATATTTATTATTTAGGGGCCTAATTTTTCGATTTACTTCGAGCCTCCAAAATCTCAGGACCGATCATACTCAAATTATGTTATATATTCGTACCCAAAGCAAAAAATAAAATTTTAAATTCCCTTTTCTTAAAAAAACTTGACAAACAATCTGATAAGGAAGTAGTAAGATTAAAGGTAAAGTTTATATATATAAGAAATTATTAGATGGATTCGGCTCAACACATCATCCATGGTCCATCCAATAATTTTTACTCATTTTAGTGCAACTTCTAAGTAACTACCAACTCTTTGTAGGGGTGGGAATTGGGTAGAGAATATCTGAACTAAAGGGGATGAGGAATAATCAAAATCTTCACCCGCGGGGATGAGGACATGAGAAGTATTATCATCGAAGCTCAAATAGGGATGAGGACGAGGATTGTTATATTCGAACCGAGAAAATAACTGAACCGTAACCGTATAAATAACCGTGGAGATCCCAAAAAATATCTGCAAGGATCCCCGATATTTTACAAGATTTTTATAAAATATATACTTATTTATCTATATACCTATAATATATATCTTAATAAAAAACCTAACTATATTATTATCTCTTCAACTTTCTCTCAAACCTAGCCGCACTCAAGTTTCTCAACATGTTCTATCTTAGTTTTTAGATATAAGCAAAAACCCTCGTATAAATCTTCCCCAACACAACACCCTTTTAATCTTCATCATCTCGCAACTTCTTCCAATTGAAGTATCCAAACTTTATATTTTGAACTGAATTGGCCATTTATTTTGGTCAATAAAATAATGATTTTGTTTAATACTTTTTGGGATGGAGATTCCCAGAAACCGTGGGGATCCCCGCTGGGAGGGTATGAGGACAAAAAAAGTCTTCGAAGCATTTAATGAAGATTCCCACAAACCGGAACCGTAAGTGTTGGGGACGAAGTGAGGAATGCAATGTTGGATTAAAATCCGTAATTGTGGGCACATATGTAAAATGTATGTTGCTATTATAAAGTATGGCACAAAAATAAAGTGACCAATTAAGTTAAGCGTGTCATAGGTATTAAAATGTCATGGAAATAAAAGTGTAGATACCATAAGATATATTTATAATTCAATGAGGGGCAGAGTTATAAATATTTAATAGTTTGATTTAATAATCAACTATATAAAGAGGTAGTGGTCCCCAAGAAATAGGTTAACTTGTTTTTCTCTCCTTCCCCGTCAGAGAGTTTTACTTCAAGAGATAACCTATCTTCTTGGAAGATCAATACCAAAGATTTGGGGATTTCAACATCAAGATTCAAGATTTTCAATCTATTAATGAATTCAGGTACGCTTCCGCATTCAGATTATTTCGGTTTATTGTTCTTGATGATTTGACATGATAGATCTTGAGGTTTTAGATTTCATATCTATTATGATTTAATTCTAACAAGTGGCATCAGAGCCTCGTCACGTTGAATCATTAAGAATCTATTAATTTTCTATTATGAAAAATCACAATCGTGTATAAGGTTTAAAGTTGTGATATTGATATACTTTGATATTCGACTGGTTTTATGCTATGCGAGATCATTTGCTTAATTTTGATTTTCGTCGATCTCTATTACTTTCTACAGTAATATAGGGTTTCATTTAGATTGTTTCTTTTTATGGGGAAATCAAAAGAATAATTCACCGCCAAGTCTTGGAAGTTAAGTTTTTAAATCATTCCAGTACCTCTAGTCTTGGCTCATGACATATTAGCAATTCAAGGCCAATTAAAGTTCTTAATTCATTTGTCGTCGTGATATTCAATTTGGTTTTGGTCTTTGATTCAATCGTTTGTATTTAATTTGTTGGGTTAATATTTCATTAGAGTTTATCTGAATCGACTTAAATGTACTGTTTAAAGATTTGTTTTTTTGGATATAACTCTAATTTTCTTTTGCCATTAAGTTTTCGTTTTGGCTTTGGTGTTGGCTTTATATTTTTTTCTTCAGATTATATGAGCCATATTAAAGTATCTTATTATGTACGGTTATTTCGTTGTGGTACATACATTAAAAAAAGTATGTATATTTGGTTTTGGTTCTGGAAATATGTAATTGCTTAGTTTTTTGAATTGTCACCTTATTATTTTTGGTAATAAATATGTTCTTAATTTTGATTATGGAAAGTATATAATTATACTTAATTATGAATATATATATATATATATATATATATTCAATTTGATTTGATCAAGAATTTTAATTTTGATCATTAGGTTATTATGGATATTTTAAAGTTTTATGTGGTTATTATGTGAATTATTCATTTATATGGTATTTCTGATTTTGACTTTTAGTTAAAGATTGGTTGTTATGAATTCGACTTTAAATTTGATAAATGCATGCTTAAGGAATTTTTAAAGAAACAGTCAAATATTTCAGTTTATTCGATTTCTGATAGCCCCATTTAGACAATCTTATTTTGGGTTATTTCGGAAATTTAAGTGTTATCAGAAATTTCAGTTGTGACTGTTACAAAATTTTAAATTTGGATATCGGAATATTTATAGTATATATTTTAAGATAATTTAATTGAAACATTAAGTCACCAAAGTGATCTCTATTGTGGAAATTATTTTATTTTAAAATATAGAAGGTTTGTGCATGTAAATCGGATTATGTTAGTATTAATCGGGCCAAAGGAAGGTTAATAATTGACATTATTACATGTGCAACTATGGTAATAAACATGTGATAATTATTCGGTTTTATATGTGAGCAATAAATCGGCCCAAAGGAAGATTTCTGTTTGACATGTTCTTATTATCAATGTTTGATTACTGTACCAAGATATCACTTGCAAGTTAATGTTTTGTCCAAAGATGAAATATTAATGGAGTGTCCGATATCTTGATATGATGTTTACCTTTATTCAAATTTATTATTATTTTGGTTATCTTTTAATTTGATTGAAAGATAAAATTAAGACAAACATTTTGAAACAATTAAATTCATATTTTGGCTTCGGATGTCTAATATTTTAATGGATTAATTGAAACATAATATCACCAAAGTGACCGCTTTTGTGTAGATTAGTTTATTTAAAATATTAAGATGATTATGGGTTTTTGTAATTCATGCGTTTATTAATTGGCCCAAAGGAAAGTTAATATTTGGCAGAATTACAACGACAACTATGGCGATAAATGTGTGACGATTATAAGGTATTTTATGTGAGCAATACGTTAGTCCAAAGATTAGCCTATTGTTTGACATGGTTTATTGTCAATGTTTGATTGCTACAACAAGAGTACCGCTTGCAGTTAATATTACTGTCCAAAGACTTGATATTAATGTTGTGCTTGGTATCTTGAGGGAAACTAGTCATTATTTTGAATTTATTTGTTTACTTATGAATATTTATGTGAGCTTGTTTCAAATTTATTTACTTATTTTTGTTCTATATTTAGGTAATTTATTTTTGTTGTCACAATATCTGTTAAATACATTTTACACTCATATTTAGTGAAACTAATTTCAAGGAATAGAAAAGACACTTACATATAGTATTTTGATGTATGAACATAAACTTTGCACTAAGGAATGAACAACTTGCACCTCTCACTGCAGTAAGCACCCATAAAAGGTATTTTGAGAGGTGGGATCGTTCGAATCGCATGAGTCTAATGATCATAAAACACAACATTCTAGATGTCTTTAGGAGCACAAATCTAAAGAGATTATTCATACTAAGGGTTTCCTTGACGAAATTAAGAAATGTTTTACCCAAAACATTAAGGTTAAGATGACATCACTTATGCTTTCTTTGATGTCTATAAAGTATAAGGGTCAAGGAAATGTGAGAGAGTAGATTATAAAAATTCTTTATATTGCTTCAAAATTTAAGGCACATAAGATCGAACTTTCTAACAATTGTTTGTTCCTATGGTTTTGATATCACTTCCTATACAATTTAACCAATTCAAGTTACAACTGTTAAAGGGAGAAATATACTCTATTTGGGTTCATTTCTCATCGTGTTCAAAAGGAAGAAAAATTGAAGCATTATAAGTGTAAAAGTACTCATTTGGTTAGTGCTCATTTAGTTAGTGTCTCTAAAAATAAGGGCAATAAAAGAAAATATTAGAATAAAGTTGCTAAGGGTTCTAGTCAAAAGAAACAACAATATGTTACAAAGTGTTTATTCTTTTGTATAAGTTAGGACATATGTGAAGTAACTAAACTTCAAAAGTGAGCAACTACTTTGGTTATTTTGAGTGATCCATGGGCCGTAAATTTTATGATCCCACAATTAAGATTATTTTAGAGAGAGTTTATAATTTTTTTAGGATGTTGAGTTTGGGGGGAGAAATAAGGTTAGATACATTACTATTGAGGAGGAATTGAATTATAATTTGATTCATACTATCACTTTTGATGATGTTTAGGTTTTCACACCTATCATTAATCAAGAAGTGAATCAAGTACCTCAGCAAAATAATGTTGAACAACTCCCATTCAAGATAAAGTAATTGTTTCAGAAGAACAAACTCAACAACCTTTAAAAAGAACAAATGTCATTAAAGAGGTCCACGAGAGGAAGATGAAATACTATTTCAGATTATTATGTTGTATTTCTTCAAGAAAATAAGGTAACAATGGAATGATAAAAAATGATCAATCATTTTTTATCAGACCATAAAAGTTCTAACTCTCAAAAGTGGATTGATGTCATTCAAGAAGAGTATAATTTTGTGCAATACAATAAAGTTTAGGAACTTGTCTCATTACCTTAAGGTGCAAACCAATTGGTTGTAAATGAATATTTAAAACCAATAGGGATAGAAATGGTAATGTGGATAAGTATAAAGCACGTCTTGTATCTAAAGGATATACTCTAAAAGAAGACATTGATTTTGTAGAGATTTTCTCTCAAGTTTTTATTGAAAGACTCTTTCAAGATAATTATTTCACTTGTTGCTTGTTTTAGTCTTAAGCTACATTAGATAGATGTTAAGCTTATTTTTTTTCAATGACGACATTGAAGAAACTATTTATATGGTACAATCATATAGTTGTGTCTTATGATACAATGTCAATGATATGTAAATTAAAGAAATCTATCTATGAGCTTATGTAAGACTCTTATTAATAAAATTATAAATTTCATGTTGATTATCTCATTCGGTTTTGAGATAAATTTGGTTGACACTTGTATATACTACAAGTTCAGTGGGAGTAAACCAAGTGACACTCATATTACTAAAGAAGATAAGTATTATCTTACTCAATGCCCTAAAAGTAACCTTGAAATTTAGAAAATTCAAAAGATTCGCTATACATAAGCTATTGAGAATCTAATTTATGCTTAAGTATGTATGCATTTGGAAATTGTGTACATTGTTGAAATGTTAGACAGATATTTGAGGAATCATATTATGGACCATTGGATAGCAGCCAATGGGGTTATGAGATATCTTCAGAGAACAAAAAAAAATTACTTGCTCACATGTCGGAGTTCTGGTAAGTTAGAGATCATCAGGTTTACAGACTTCGATTCTATTTGAATATTGATGCAAAAGAATTCTGTCACATGAACTGCTACTTATAGATTGAATAGAAAGACCACTTTAGTTATTTTGTGACAATAAATATGCATTCATTTATTCTGTAAACAATAGGAACACTTCAAATTTAAAGAACATAATTATTAAGTTCCTAGTTGTTAAAGAAAATTCAGAGTGGTTGTGTGTCTATAGAGCATGTTGGTACAAACTCCATAATTGCGCGCATATTAAGAAACTGTCACCCTAGGTCTTTCATGAGCACACTACTCATGTGGGTGTAATGTTATTTAAGGATATTCGGTTTTAGTGGGAGTTTGTAATTTTGAAAAATGCTCATTCGGTTTAGACACAATTTCTGTTTCTTCAGTTTAAAGTTATTTAAGATTATTTTCTGCAGAAATAAAGTTCTTTTGGTTTATGCACACTCTGAATTCAGTAAAGTTGATCTCACTAAGGTTTAGGAGGACCAGTTGGAAATAGACATGTATGGTTCATATTTCATGTAATTTTCCATGCTACACATCCATGATTGATCTATGTCATTTGATTATATTTGTATACGTGACCATTGATGGGTCCAGTCATGATTGATATGGCGAAGACCGTTTTGATCCTATGTGTATATAGTTGATGGACGAGATTGTTATAGAATACCTATTATATAATAGCAAAATTTTGAGCTCATAAGGTTGTACATTTATCAGGAAACATATGTTGCCCAAGTGGGAGATTGTTGGATTAAAATCCGTAATTATGGGCACATATGTAAAATGTATGTTGCTATTATAAAGTAGGCACAAAAATAAAGTGACCAATTAAGTTAAGCGTGTCATAGGTATTAAAATGTCATGGAAATAAAAGTGTAGATACCATAAGATATATTTATTATTCAATGAGGGGCAGAGTTATAAATATTTAATAGTTTGATTTAATAATCAACTATATAAAGAGGTAGTGGTCCCCAAGAAATAGGTTAACTTGTTTTTCTCTCCTTCCCCGTCAAAGAGTTTTACTTCAAGAGATAACCTATCTTCTTGGAAGATCAATACCAAAGATTTGGGGATTTCAACATCAAGATTCAAGATTTTCAATCTATTAATGAATTCAGGTACGCTTCCGCATTCAGATTATTTCGGTTTATTGTTCTTGATGATTTGACATGATAGATCTTGAGGTTTTAGATTTCATATCTATTATGATTTAATTCTAACATGCAAAACCGTCCATGTCCCACCCTTAACTCCTTAGTTATATGTAGGAAAGAGGTGAAGATTCACCTTGAAAAAAATGTGATGAAATATATATATGATCCACTTACACTATGAATATAATGGATGGATGAGATTAAACACTCATATTTTTTCTCTTCTTAAAAATCTTCTTATTTTCAACTTTTAATCTCATCCATCCATTATATTCATCCAATGGCCATGAGTTAGTGCAAAACTACATGAATTTTACATCATGTAACTTGATCCTAACCATATATATAGGATCCACTTACACTAATTCTTGGCCATTAGATGGGTGAAATGGATGGATGAGATTAACTCCTTTGTTTTTTTTCAAGTGATAATCTTCACATTTTTCCACTGTTAATCTCATTCATCAATTTACCTTCTTCTAACGGTCCAACACACACGCACACACGCACACACGGTCCTCTTACGCTATGTAAAACTTGAAAGTTTTACACATTTTTTTGGACCGTTGGATAAAGGTAAATGGTTGAATGAAATTAACAGCAGAAAAATGTGAAGAGTATCACTTGAAAAAAAAATAATCAAATAATCTTAGCCATTTATTGCCATCATCCAACGACCCAAAAAAGGTGTAAAAACAATTAAATTTTACACAATGTAAGTGGATCATAACCATATATATAAGGCAGAATTGAGTGACTCAACTCGAACATAAAAGTTGATCCATTAATTACTAAAAATTTTGAGTTATTTGAATTTCCATTTTATAACTCAAACTTTATTTGAAATTTTTTCGAGTCACGTTGAATTTTTGAAATTACGAGTTAAATCAAGACGAGTCGAGTTGAATAATTCAATTTTTTAGAGTCGAGTTTTTCCCACCCCTATCCGTACAAGTTGATTTGTATGTTTATAAAAAATTTTAATTGTGTTCGTTTTGTTTATGTAAATTTACATTTGTTTAGATCATTTTTAATTTTATTTGTGAACTCAAACCAACAGTTAGATTTAGATAATTGTGATGTTTAAATTTATTAAACCATAAATTGTCTGAATACTACAATTCAAACTGATTTTATTATTATTTTAAAGAGTAATATTTTCATACCCATGATGTATAAAATTTGGAAAATTCTACAACGTGCGACGAACACCGATGAACACCACTAATGATGAACACCGATGAACATTACTAAATTAATTAATAAAGATGTAAAATTTTAAGGACCTATCATACAATTAATAATTATTTTAAAAAATTCAATTAAATTATTTTTTATATATATTAAAATTTTATTTTTTTAATAAGGGTAAACTATATATTTAGTACCTCACCTATTTTCGTATTTCTATTGAACTCTCATTATTTAAATATTATTTCAATTTGACCCTATTCTTTATAAAAATAATTTAACCTGCATTGGAATACCCCAACCTTCGCAACCGTTATTCTTCATATACATAATGAAAGATGGGAAGGTATTTAACTGCATCATTATTCAAATCTACTATGACTGAACATTTGCAGAGTGAAAGTGAGGAAGAAGATGAAGACATCAAATCAGTCCAAGCCGGGGTAGTTAAATACAAGCGCATAATAACCATTCATGCAGGAAAGCCAAAGGGTGGCTTAAAAGAAGCATTACAAGTCGATGCCGATAAGGTTCGACGTCTTAGTATCAGTGAACAGCAGCTGGAAAAGGCTGTCGGATCCCTTGGAGTTCATGTTGTAAGGTACCCACCCTATCACATTCTCAACATTTCTTCTTTATTAAGAACTTGTACCAACTTTGATTATCACTTTTTTTTTTAAATTGTTGATTATTGAATTTTTTAGGAGAATTTAACAATTTATTGAATTGAATTGAATTGAATCGATGATGGTGAAATTATTTTTAATGGTATATGGTTTAGGGTATAGGTTTAAGAGTTTAAGGGTTTAAGGTTTAATAGTTTAGGGTTTTAGGTTGAGGGTTAAGGGTTAAATTATTTTTATAAAGAATAGGGTCAAATTGAAATAATATTTAAATATTGAGGGTTCAATAGAAATACGGAAATAGGTGAGGTACTAAATATATAGTTTACCCTTATTAAAAAAATAAAATTTTAATATATATAAAAAATAATTTAATTGAATTTTTTAAAATAATTATTAATTGTATGATGGGTCCTTAAAATTTTACATCTTTATTAATTAATTTAATGGTGTTCATCGGTGTTCATCATTAATGGTGTTCATCGGTGTTCGTCGCACGTGGTAGACTCATCCATAAAATTTACACGACCCGCTTGTTTTAAGTGTTACACCTAAAATCTAAATTTTTAACTTTAAAATTTTAAATTTTAAACCATAAATTATATATAAGATCTAAATCATAAATTCTAAACTTATAAGCTCTAGACTCTAAACATGATCTCTAAATTCTAAACCCTAAAACTTAAATTTCAAACAGAACCCTTAATCCTTAAATTTAAAGAGCTTGTGTGAACTATAATAAAACACTGTTCATGTATCAAAACATTTTCCTATTTGAAAATTATATTTAATTTAAGTCGGGTCACTTCAGATTATTTGTTCCGTAATTTCAATTTAAATCAATATCAAATTTAGATCTTTGTCAAAAAAAAATATCAAGTTTAGATATTTTCATATTTAAAAAGAAACTTTGAATTGGCTTATTTTAAAAAAAAAAGAAACTTTGAATTATTAACATTTAATGGTTAAATTGTAAATTAATTGATTAACAACAACATAATTACTTTGAAATTTGCATGTTGGATAGTTTGAGGGCGTGAGTAGTGACGGATCCAAGTGTATGTTAGGGTGGGCATGTGCCCACCTTCAATTTTTAAACTTTACATATTGAGCTTTAATTTTTTTAATTGTTTAATTTTTATAAATTGTGTCTATCTTTAAATTTTGAGATTTTATATATGCTCGCGTTCAAAAATATTTCTGGATCTATGAGGGCTTCCATTGCAAAAGTAATAAAGCTTGAAACTATGAGTGCATGCAAGCATGGGCGCAATGTAGCCCCCACATTCCCACTTCACCCAATGACATTGGGGGGCTAACTCGGACATTCAGTTCCTCCATGATTTACGCCCAAAATGTTGGGTTTAGTTGCCTCTTCTTTTTATATGAAAATTTTCTCCCTACAAACCATTATTTGTTTCACACACAAAAACTAGTTCTTGGCATGGTTGTGAAAATAATACCTTATCCACGAGTTCAATCGGTTGAACCAAAATCAATTAATCAATTAAATAAGAATTTTAGAAAATTAATAAGAATAATAAAATAAAAAAATACGATAAAAATGATACAGTCAATTTTGTTGAGAGAAATTTGGATAGTATAGGTTTTTTTTTACCAAAATTATACGTTCAAAATTACATTGACTTTTTGGTACTTGGCCACAAAAATTCCAATTTCCAATTTTTCACAACATTTTATGGAAATACTTTCCGTTTTCCTCCATTATAATTAATGCTTTAGTTTGACTTTTTATTCATCAAATCATTTTATAAATTATCAAAAGAAATATATTTTCTTATATAAGACAAATGTTATCGTTGAGGCGTGTTATAAAATTTTACTAATAATCGGTTGGTCTAGTGGATAAGACAATAGATCTCTTAAGAAAGGTCAAGATATGAATTTTGGCGTTTTAAATGTAACAAATTAAGTTGGGAGTGTCGCCCCATAACGAGCCTCTGCAGCACCCGATCAAAATTAGTCAACAAATAAGTTAGATACCGATAATTAATCAAAATAATAATTTAAAATTAATTTTATTTTATTTTCTAAAAAATTAATTTTATTTAAACTAAATTTTTAGTGTGTCATTTGATTCACTGACATTATTACATAAAATTTAACATTGTCAGTACATCAAACAATATCAAACAAGCGTCGATTGAGTGTAGCTCGATTGACACATACTTGTAGTACAATATATAGAAGAACCTGAGGTTATGTATGCTTAAAAGTTCAATAATTTTTAATTTATGAGTGAGAAAGTGTTCGTGTACTATAATTATTTTTATCAATAAAGACAATCACTATACCGATCATTCTTGTGGCGTAGTGACAAAAAAACATCGTTTTAGTTCTAATTAGTATTATATTTTAGATTCGTCTCGGACACGTATTTCCCTACCCTTTTATCATAAATAAATAAAGACAGACACAATCATAAAATAAAAAGTACACTTTAGCCATTTATAGGGGGATTACATAAAATCAACGCTAAACTGCAGTTGCATGCTTTGCTCCATCAATACAGTAAATTACTACAAATTAACCATAGGATTTAATTTCAGGCAACACGCAGAGGTTGTCGTCTCATTACATTCTTAATCATCTTTAAAATTAAGCCAAAAACAGGGAAACCAGAAAATAAAAACACTACTTAAACTGCTAATCACGAGTCTTTAAAACTAGCAGTGGGAGCCCTTCCTACAGTTGAGTGCACCAGCAGTCACTGTCATTGTAGCCACCAGTGAAGATGGTCTAGCACTTAGGCTCGAAGCCCTCGCAAAGGTCGAAGACGCTCCGACATGGCCAGTTTGCCTGAAAAAGGCGCCGTTTAACATCATGTCCCCCTCGGATCTCCAACTCCAGCTTTTCCACTCACTCTCCGGTGCATCCTCATGCTTGGTCACCTACAAAAAAAAAACCATTACATTTTCATCTCAAACTGTTACAGCTAATAACAGCTCCAGTTAGTTATTTCAGTTATTAGGGTTTGTTAGTTTAAACCCATCTTTGTATCATCTATATAAGTATAATTAAGGACTCTGTATCTTTAATTAATTCAGTTGAATAAAATTCGATTTACTTCTTTACACTTCAATACAAACCATTACATATACCGTTATATAACGGCTGCTATAACGGTCGTGGACCGCTATATATATATATATATGATTCGAATTACCTCTTTCTTTGATCTATCATTGGGTGCTAGAAATCTATTTCCTTGGCTGTTGATAGTAGGGTTTGCACTCCCACCAATGGCGTACATTTCCCAGTGAGTGTAGTCGTTGTTCACCACATGGAAATATCCGTGCCTACACCTGTAATTTTTTTAACAAAAAATCAGATTTCATTAAAATAATGGAATCGTTCATCTTAATTGAAAACCGAAAGTTTAACCGATTCAACACTGACCTTGGCATTCTTTGAACTAGTCCTTCCCCAAAATGGTTAAAGGCGACAGTGACTTGCATGTTTTTGTCCTGCGTATAGGCATCACTATGGCCCAAAAGCATGACTTTATCATGATGGGTCATGTAGTTGTTCGATATGGTCACGGCGGTGGATCCGTGGATGACATCGATGAGTCCATCATTGCAATTCGACAACGAACAATGGTCGATCCATACATGCTTGCTGCTGAACACGACTATACCATCACCGTCCGACGTTCTCCAATGCCCCGCGTGTTGTGGAGAGTCTCTTATAATCGCACTCGGCCCCGGCTTACAATCATGTATGTTGATGCCATGGATGATAATGTTCGACACATAATGAATGGTGATGCACGGTCCACCCGAAATATGAACGTTCGCACCCCGACCATCGATCGTCTTAAAAGAGTTCATCACCAACTCCTCTTTCAATGTAATCACCATATCTCTCTTGAAAATAATCCACAACGGCTCGTCTTGGATCACTGCATGCCTCAACGTACCCGGCCTAGGGTTCACGGGGTCATCATTGCCGGAATCGGTAACGACGTAGATTCGACCGTTCTTTCCTCCCATAGCATTCTTCCCGAATCCAATGGCACAATCAGCTAACCGCTGACGGTTCCTCTCCCAGTTCGGGTCACACCTCCAACAATCATCAATGGGGTTCCCCGTTCCACAAGACATGTAACCCAAGTTCCTCCTCGAAGCATTGATACTCCTGCAAATGAATACATTACAATATATACATTAATCTCATACAATATTCTTATGAATCAGTTAGGGTCAACGAGAGGTGGCAACTCTTGTCGACCCTAACTTATTCATAACAAATACCTATACATTATAAGTATATATATATATATATATATGAATTACTTGTGAACTTGATCAACAACAAATTCAGGGTCTTGGACCGGTGAGGAAGAAGCAAGATTTGGAACAAGGAGGGAGATGAAGAGAATGTGAAAGATTAATGAAAACGTTGAGGACTCCATTTTGGGATATGGTGGGAGCCAATGGAGGTGGTGGGGGTTTATATAAACGGTAAAAGCCGAGTGGCACGGCGTGATTTATCCAAGTAGGTGGGTCCAAATCGACTCGTAATTTCAGGGTTTGTATTTTCAAGTATTGGGAGTCGTATGGGCAGTTTAAAACGTTAGTCAAGCCTCAACAAGTTCAAATACCTCAATTTTACTTAATACTTTCTTGCCGTTACTTTATAAACGTTCGGTTCTCGAATGAGAATTCAATTTTTTTTAATAGTTTAAAGGTGATTATAAGGTAATAATTGAACCCGAACTTTTTAGGATAAACATTATCCACTTTTCAACTAGATCATTTTTTGAGTTTAATAAGAACTCGAAAATTGATTTAATTGAATTTATCACTTATTAACTACAAGTTGGTCTAATAGAGTTAAGTGTAAGGTTCTTTAAACAATATCCGTCGTTCATAATATGACATTGTAAATTGAACAATTTGGATTGAGAAGCTCACTCTCGCAATGAATTTTTATACTACATGATCTAAATTAATAGATCAATAAATCAAATATAAATATTTTTTTAAACTTAACTTTACCACTTAGTCAAAAATTAAAGACTATTATTTCTTCTTCTATTAAGTGTCGATGGATTTAGGTTTGCGGAATATTATAACTTTGGTGTGAATTTTTTTTAGTTTGTTTACTAAAATTAAGAAACTGGATTTTATTGAAACAAAAGAATGTACGTTATGAACAACACAACTAATAAAAAAGTGGTATTTAGGGACTAAAGTCCAAAAAAATACATACAAATAAATTTAATAATATAAAAACTCAAAAGCGCAAAGAAAACTAACACCTTCCTTTGAATCTGAGTCCATCTTCTATAGAAAATTCAGCAATAAAACTTTGTTTCTATCCAACTAGATGCTTAACGAGTAATGAGTGGTGAGCGAAACAAACAGTCTTGCAAAATGTCTCGCTACAACAACAAACAAACATAAAAGGGATCAAACTACTGAAGACTACCGAAAATAAAATAAAAATTAAAAACAGACTTCATGAGAAGCTCTACACAAACGCAAATCTACTGCAAAGGTAAACAAAAACGTATTATAAGACAAAGATGTGCCACAAGACAAGGAAAAAAACATATCACAAAAACAGATAAAACATGCACAACAAGATATGCAAAGAGTAAGAGCGCAAGACAAATAGATTCTTATTCAAAAATAACCATGAGAATACCAACGGAAAAGAAACAAAAACAGAATATTAAAAAAACAAGGAGAAAAAGGAATATCGGCGGTTGACAATTAACACTGAGATTAGTGCCACCGACAACCAAACAAAAAGTGGAATAAAAAAAGTATGCGGCGCCAGGGGTGGAGTCACAATGAAATAATGGCAGGGGCCAAAATATTGAATTTAAAAAATAAAAGGGCTTATTACGTATTTAAATTCAAAATTCATGGGACAATGCCTAATTTGTCTAATATTTGAATTTATAAGGACATAAATTGTTATTTGACCAAAAAATTTGAGGATACATGTTAGTTCTTCTCTAATTCAACCTAGAAGTGTAAATGAACATGACGTTCAACGAATTGTTAGTGAACCATTCATATAACATTCGTTTATTAAGCTAAATAAACTAGTACGAATAAATTTTTTATGTTCGTTTAATAAACGAACGAACATGAATATATGTGCATTTAGTTTGTTTATGTTCACGAACAAGCTCATTTATTGGCTCATTTATAAGCTCATTTACTCGGTTTCCCTTCTTCTTTTGATGAACTTTTGAGTTTAAATTGTGAAGCCTAATGAGCTTAAAGACTAGTATTCTGCCATTTTGACGACATATAAATGAACATGTTCGTGGACGTTGAACAAACCTACACCAACACCATTAAAAATAAATAAATAAACGCAAACATGATATTAAAAATTTAAACAAACCGAACATGAATACTTTCAAATATAAATAAACGATACGAACAAAACCTTATTCGTTCAAGCTCGGTTCATTTACACCCTAGAACAACCACTACTTGATTATATATTTAATAAACTCTTATGCTTTTTAATTTAAATAATTATTTTTACAAGAACAAAATTATTATTAAACTAAAATTATTAAATAATTAATTTTTTTAACGGGGTCGAGGTCCCCTTATGCCCAAGGGAGCTCCGCCCTTATGCTGCGCATTAGAGAAAAGGGTAAGAAATGTGATTTTTTTTTTACTTAAATTGTGTGACAAAATATAATGTTTATAGTTTATATTTATTGGTATAACAATTGACTACCGACCAATTTAACATTCTTTAATTGACTCCCTCAACTAACTTAAAATCGAAACCGAATTAAAAAAAATTCTTAATTCAATCTATTAACTCGATTTTAATTAATCAAGTTTTTGTTCATCCCTACGTGTGAATATTTCGACATTAATAGTAGATCCATAATTCGCAGACCGGAGATTAATGGAACATGTTTTGCCCGACATTTCTTGAGGACTTGGAAATTTGGACGTTTTTTTTTGACTTGCTAACATGTTATTGAAAGCTAGGTACTGAGAAATATGTGAAAATGTTGTACCTTTTCCCATTGTTCCTTAATATCAGCAAAGGATCTTATCGACATCATCATCGTAAGGTAATATATGCGTTATTCGGATGAAATTTTTGACTCCAGTCAATACTTTAGCATCCTCTTTGTATAATTGGTTTGTTAATTTATGTAACCCCTCGTCCGGGTCTAGTCAACAGACTGAACCGAACAAGTTACACGGAGAAAATCGAAGCGAAACTTGTTAAGATCTCACCTCGATTAGCAACCCTATTTTTTATTTAATTATCTTGTCTAAATACTTTATTTGACCCTACATGAGATAAGCAAACAACGTAAAAGCAACCACTCATTCGATCCAAACAAAACTAACAATTGAAGACAAAATTTTATCCATTTATCTAAGGGCGATTCGATACTCCAAAGGACCGTATCGATACGCTTTCAACGGTCAACCTTCCCCAGAGTCAACTCTGAGAGTCCGTATCGATACCCTCCAAGGCAGGTATCGATACGCTCTCAACGATCAAAATCTCAAAGTCAACCGTAAGACTGTATCGGTACGCCTAAGGCCCGTACCGATACCTCAATTTCTCGTCAAATTCTCAGATTTCCAGAGAGCAAATTGGGTATCGATACTCCCCCGCATATCGGTACGCTAGGCCTAAAAACAAGGGACCGTATCAGTACCGCCCTTGGGCGTACCGATATGCCCTTCACAAAAAGTTTGCAGATTTTGATTTTTAAGCACAATGGACTATCCTAAACAGCTTAAGCAGGTATTAGATCATCATTTAAACGTGCATACAACTTTAGGCAAACAAAAGACATTCATTTAAGGCATTCAAGTACAAAACAAAGCTCAATTCATCAACCAAGGTATAACGAGCAACCAAACATGCTTAACATCCATCAAAAGAGTCAAAGACCAAAATAAAACATGCTTCAATATTTAAACAAGATAACAACATCAACAATAACAAGACTTAGGAGTTTGAGCACCAACTCCATAACAACAAACCTAGCATTCCCATTGTCTAAGCATTATTACAAACATAAAAATTATATTTTGAACTTAGCAAGAACTTCAAGAATCCCTTCCTTGCCCACTTGCCTCTCGGAACCTCTAAAGATCTGCATTGTTGGAAAAAAAGTGAGCGGAGCTCTAAAACACAACAACAATGTAATTTAAAACAAATATTCCAGTTTTGGAAAACGAAACTATTTAAGTGAGAGATGAAATAAATACAAGCATAGACCAAACATGGTTTGCACAAGTACAACCATTCTCAGTGGGACTACACATCACCGTTCACAACAACTAGGAGTTTTCCGATGGGACTACACATCACCGTACTCTTCTACTAGTCACTACCGGTGGAGCTACACATCACCGTAAGCAACGACAATCATCACGTGAGGCTTGACATCAACAACGACTACACAACAACATTAGAACGAAAATAAAAGCATTCCGAAATCAACATCACAACACGCATAAACACGTACATCAACAAGCAACCAAGAAGGAAAGTATAGACAAACTTACACTTGGGTTTAGGTTAGCCCTAAAGGCTCCACCCAAACCCCCAAGAACCCACTTTGAAATCATTTTAAACTTCAAAACATTACCACTCACCGATAGAGCCCAAACGAAAGCCGAAACAGCGTTCTCAAGCCTCTGCAACACCCGATATCATGCCCAAAGTACTCGAATCAATCTCCTCTACTTCAAGACAACCCAAAACAACTCTTAGGTTGCCAATACACTTGTAAACCAACAACAACCCGGAAACTCACTCCTTGCAACAAAAACACATTGATTCGAACCCAAATTTCACCAAAAACTCCACCAATTTCGTTCTAACCAAACCCCAAACTAAATCCATCGATTTCAACCATCAAAACACATCCAAAATCATCTAGAAATATCCCCCAAAATCAAAGGAACCACCAGCCACGATTCCAACCCAAAACCAAGCTAAAAACTCAACCTTTTCAACCCAAAAATCCCATTTTTATACTCATTTCGGGTTTCCCACTATTAGCCACCATTTTGACATTTTTAAGACACCAAAGCATGATTAAAAACACCCTCAAACATGACATTAAAATACCCACACAAAAATCTCTCCATTTTACTATTTTCAATCTCAAAGTATTTTTAAAATAACCCCAATAGTTTAGGAGAAGAATTAAAACAATAAAATGCTTACCTTGAAACTTGCTTGAAAGAGGAACTTGGGAAATGAAATAGTGAAAATAGGATTTAGGAGAGGGTTTTGGTGAAAAGGAGATTTTTTTTTGAAGAAGATAGCCTTTTCTTTCAAACTTTTTTTTTCTTTCTTTATTTCATTCTCCCCAAATTTCCATTCTCAAATTTCATTAATGGCATTTTTGTAAATAATGGCAATTTTTATGAAATCATCATTTTAATCTAAACTAAACCTATATCAAAATCGATAAACTCTCGGCCCTAAACCGGGGCGTTACAACTCTTCCCCACTTAAGGAATTCTGTCTTCGAAATTACCTGACGGAAAAAGATACGAAAAATGTTTCTTCATGTCCTCCTTTCTCTCCCAAGTAGCCTTTTCCACACCTTAGTGTCTCCACAAAACTTTGACTAACTTGATAGATCTCACACGCAACACCTTCCTATACGTAGCAAGAATTTCAACCGACTCTTCATCATATGAAAAAATCTGGGTTCAACTCGATCTCTTACACTAGCATTATATGAGACAAATCTGATCTATACTTCCGAAGCATCGAAACGTGGAACACATCATGAATCTTCTCTAACTCTATCGGCAGTCTCAATCTATAAGCAACGAGACCAATCCTCTCGACTACCTCATAAGGACCAATGAATCGCGGGCTCAACTTACCTTTCCTACCAAAGCTCATCACCTTCTTCCAATGTGAGACTTTCAAGAACACCTTTTCACCCACGACATACTCTTTCTCCTTTCTTTTCATATCGACATACGATTTCTATCAGTCTAAAGCTACCTTCAAGCGATCACAGATCAACTTTACCTTCTCGGTAGTGCTCTTAAGCAAGTCATGTATAGGTACAAGCTTCTGTCCGGCCTCGGCCCAACAGATAGGCGTTCTACACTTCCTACCATACAGAGCTTCATACGGTGCCATCTGAATACTAGCCTGATAACTATTGTTCTACGCAAACTCTACTAATGGTAGGTGTTTCTCCCAAGAACCCTGAAAGTCGATGATACAACACCTCAACATGTCCTCCAACACCTAAATAACTCTCTCTAACCGACCATCTAACTGCGAATGATACGAAGTACCGAAGTTCAACCAAGTACCCAAGGCACGATGCAAACACTCCCAAAATCTAGATGTAAACCTCGGATCTCGGTCTGATACAATCGATTTCGGTACCCAATGCAATCTCACTATCTCACTGATGTATAGATCAACCAACTTATCTAAGGTGTAGGTAGTATGTACAAGTATGAAATGGGCATACTTAGTGAATCTATCGACTACCACCCACACTGATTTCTTCTTCGTAGGATTCAACGGTAAACCCAACATAAAGTCCATGGTAATACGTTCTCACTTCCATTCGGGAATCTTCAACAGCTGTAGTAAACCTGAAGAAAACTGATGCTCGACTTTAACTCACTGACATACCATACACTTACTCACAAACTCGACCATATCTTTCTTCAACTCAATCCAGTAGTACTCTTCTTTTAACCCACGATACATTTTCGTACTACCCGGATGCATAAAAAAGGACTGTTATGCGCTTCATTCAAAATAATACGCCTTAACTCGACATCTTCTAGGACTACTATCCTAGCCTTGAAACATAAGATTCCATTCTCACCAAAACAAAAATCTGTAGGCCTAATTTCGGCTATATCTTGCACGTGAGGTGGCAACGACTCGTCTTGCAATTGTTTCTCTCGAATCAACTAAACCAACGAAGGTTTAACCTGTAGTTCGGCTATCAAACCGACATCCCGTGACACACTCAATCTCGCAAACATGACATGCAACTCAACTGCCACTTTTATACTCAAAGCATCGGCCACTATGTTTGCCTTACCCAGATGGTACTCTATCGTAAGGTCATAATCCTTAAGAAGCTCTAACCACCTATGTTGTCGAAGGTTCAACTCTCTCCGAGTCAAGTACTTCAAACTCTTGTGGTCGGTATAAACAGTGCACTTCTCACCATAAAGGTGGTGTCTCCAAATCTTCAAAGCAAACACTACTGCGGCTAACTCAATATCATGAGTGGGGTAGTTCTTCTCGTGAACCTTCAATTGTCTCGAAGCATAAGCTACAACCTTACCCTCTTGCATAAGCACACAACCTAAACCTACGTACGATGCATCACTGTAAATCACAAACTCTTTCCCCGGTTCATGTTGAATCAAAACATGAGCTTCAGTCAAAGCTTTCTTCAACTTCTCAAACGCTTGTTGTCTTGCATCTGACCACTCATAGGAACATTCTTCTGAAGCAATTTAATTATGGGCGTCGCAATCTTCGAAAATCCCTCGACAAATATTCGATAATACCCCGACAAGCCTAGGAAACTATGGATTTCGGTCACCGACTTCGGTTGCTTCCAACTTACTATGGCTTCTACCTCTTGGGGTCTACACTAATTCCATGGGCCGAGATCACATGACCTAAGAAGACTACCTCCTTAATCCAAAACTCGCATTTACTCAATTTGGCATACAACTGATTCTCAAGAAAAGTCTGAAGCACTAGCCGCAAATGCTCATCATGCTCTTTCTCGGTCCTAGAGTACACTAAGATATCATCTATGAACACTACCACAAACTTATCCAAAAACTCGTGAAACATTCGGTTCATCATATCCATAAATGCGGATGGAGCATTAGTCAAACCGAAAGGCATTACCAAGAACTCATAGTGCCCATAACGTGTACGGAAAGCGGTCTTCAGTATGTCCACATCTTTCACCTTCAACTGATAGTAACCTGATCTTAAATCAATCTTCAAAAACACTGAAGCACCTCTCAACTGATCAAGAAAATCATCTATTCGCGGCAAAGGGTACTTGTTCTTCACTGTTACCTTGTTCAACTGTCTATAGTCTATACACATCCTTATACTGCCGTCCTTTTTCTTCACAAACAAAACCGAAGCACCCTGTAGAGAAATACTAGGCCTAATGAAACCTCTATCTGACAATTCCTGAAGCTGTGTCTTCAACTCTTTCGGTGCCATTCTATATGGAGCAATAAACACGGGTGCAGAATTAGAATACGTCTCAATAGCAAACTCAACTTCCCTATCGGGAGGCAAACCCGTCAACTCTTCTGGAAAAACACTCAGAAAATCACAAATTGTTCTGATGTCTTGCGATCTAACTTCACTCATATTCAGATTCATTACATAAGCCAAATACGCCTGACAACCCAAATCCATCAATCTCTGAGCTTCTAAAGAAAAACAACATTGGACAAGAACTTAATGTTCTCGCCAACCACTACAACTTCAAAATCATTCGTAAGCCTCAAGGAGACTATCTTGGTCTCAAAGTCTACCCTAGCTCTATGCTCAACAAGTCAATCCATACCCAAAATCACATCAAAACCATAGAACGACAATTCCATCATGTCGACCGGAAACACATGACCCTGAATCATCAAAGGACACCTCATATACATCTTCCTAACTACCACAGTCTCAGCGAAAGAACTAGTAACATTAACACCTACCTCTAACCACTCATACGGTAAACCTAGAGATCTTGCATTTTCACCCAAGATGTACGAATGTGTCGAACTCGAATATATCAAAGAAAGCAAAGTCAATGACTGTGACAAGAAATTACCTGCGGTGACATCCGTGTCATTCCCAACCTCTCGTTGTGCATACATTCTAGTCGTTCCTCCACCCTTGGGCTGAACTACCACTACATGAGCTAAGTTCCTCTGATCATCGTTCATCGGCTAAAAGTTACCACGATCGCGCCCACGGCCTCTCTGATGCTTAAAACCCCTAGCTGGAGTCGGTCCGCCCCTAGCCGGGTGTGGACAGTTACGCCTCAAATGATCTCGGGAACCACAGTTCCAACATACCCCAAAGGTACCCATACACTCGCCCTGATGGCGTCTCTCACATCTAGTGTACTCAGAAGTGTGAACAACAGCTCTTTGGCCCTGATAGCCCCATCCATGGTTACAGCCCTTATGCCTCGAATCGGGCTGATACCTCCTATCTCTATGCCTCTTGGCATGATCTTTGTCTCAGTCTGCATGTCTCCTCCCGGAATCGGACCCACTAGCACGGTTACTCGAGCTCAAGTTCCGCTCAATATCCTTGGCCCTAGAGACCAAAACATCAAACTCGATGTAGTCAGAGGCAATCATATAAGTCTTCACATCTCTAGTCAACCAATAACGGAAGCGCTCACACTGTTCCCTCTCACTGGGAACCAACTCGGGAGCATACTGGCTCAACCTCACAAACTGAACCTCAAACTCGGACACCGTCTTACTATCCTGAACCAAGGCCATAAATTCTCTTTTCTTTTCATCCAGATATCGGACTCCGAGATACTTCTTCTTAAAAGTTGTTCTGAAGAATTCCCAAGTGACATCCGCTTCTACCATACCCGAAGTAACGGTAGTCCACCAAGTATATGCATCACCCTAAAGCAAGGAGACAACACAACCCAACTTATGAGTGTCTGAGCACTCCATCTGACCCAAGATGCGTGTAGTACTCTCGAGCCAAGCCTCTGAACCCTCGGGAGTCAAACCACGGAACTCGACTCCACCCAAGCTACAGAGTCTCTCAATGGGTAAACCAGTCCTCGCACCCTGAGGTGATGCTGCAGCATGCATACCGGCTAAAGTTGTCTGAAAAGCCCTGGCTATAGTCTAAATCAAATGAGTCATGTCCGCACCTGCCGGACCCTACCCTGCCTGAGCTCCATTACCCCCAGCATTTGCACCAGCCTGAGGTCCATTACTATCACCTCCAGCATTCGCACCGGCCTGAGGCACATTACCTTCGCCACACACCTCATTACCATCAGGAGCAGGATGAACATGAGGCACATCCCCAAGTGTCTGGTCACCCGCTCTAGGCCGTCCCCTCGGTCTTATCATAACGAAGATAAAATCTAAAACAACAAACACATAACACACAAGAAAACATTAGGTTAGCAAGGGCAAAGATTCAAGTTCTCAAGCTCTTTAAATCAAACCATTTTCAAATAACAACACATAGCAATGAGAACACTCGACCAAACTTCAACCAACAACAAGAACAATAAAATCATGCTTTCATACATCGTGTAATAGCAACCAATCCAAACAAGCCAACTTACCTTCCTAGAAGACCTCGTAACTGAGGCTCTAATACCACCAAATGCAACCCCCTCGTCCCGGTCTAGCCAACAGACCGAACCGAACGGATTATATGGGGAAAACCGATACGAAACCCGTTAAGATCTCACCTCGATTAGCAACCTTATTTTTTTCTTTAATTATCTTGTCTAAATGCTTTATTTGACCTTGCATAAGATAAGCAAACAGCGGAAAAGTAACAACTCATTCGATCCAAACAAAACTAACAATTTAAGACAATTTTTTTATCCATTTAGCTAAGGGCGTATCGATACTCAAAAAGACCGTATCGATACGCCTTCAACGGTCAACCTTCGCTAGAGTCAACTCTGAGAGTCCGTATCGATAACCTTCAAGGCTGGTATCGATACGCTCTCAACGATCAAAATCTCAAAGTCAACCGTAAGACCGTATCGGTACGCCTAAGGCCCGTACCGATACCCCAGTTTCTCGTCAAATTCTCAGATTTCCAGAGAGCAAATTGGGTATCGGTACGCCCCCATGTATCGGTACGCTATGCCTAAAAACAAGGGACCGTATCGATACCGCCCTTGGGCGTACCGATACGCCCTTCACAAAAAGTCTGCAGATTTTGATTTTTAAGCACAAGGGACTATCCTAAACAGCTTAAGCAGGCATTAGATCATCATTTAAAAGTGCATACAACTTTTGGCAAACAATAGACGTTCATTTAAGGCATTCAAGCACAAAACAAAGCTCAATTCATCAACCAAGGTATAACGAGCAACCAAACATGCTTAACATCCATCAAAAGAGTAAAAGACCAAAATAAAACATGCTTCAACATTTAAACAAGTTAACAACATCAACAATAACAAGACTTAGGAGTTTGAGCACCAACTCCATAACAACAAGCCTAGCATTCTCATTGTCTAAGCATTATGATAAAAATAAAAATCATACTTCGAACTTAGCAAGAACTCCAAAAATCCCTTCCTTGCCCACTTGCCTACCGGAACCTCTAACGATTTGCATTGTTGAAAAAAAAAGCGTAAGCTTAAACCTTAGTGAGCGGAGCTCTAAAACACAACAACAATGCAATTTAAAACAAATATTCCATTTTTGGAAAACGAAACCATTTAAGTGAGAGATAAAATAAACACAAGCATAGACCAAACATGGTTTGCACATGCACAACCATTCCCGGTGGGACTACACATCACCGTTCACAACAACTAGCAGTTTTCCAATGGGACTACACATCACCGTACTCTTCTACTAGTCACTACCGGTGAAACTACACATCACCGTAAGCAACGATAACCATCACGTGTGGCTTGACATCAACAACGACTACACAACAACATTATAACGGAAATAAAAGCGTTCTGAAATCAACATCACAACACGCATAAACACGTACATCAACAAGCAACCAAGCAAGGCAAGTATAGGCAAACTTACACTTGGGTTTAGGTTAGCCTTTAAGGCTCCACCCAAACCCCCAAGAACCCACTTTGAAATCATTTTAAACTTCAAAACATTACCACTCACCAATAGAGCCCAAACGAAAGCCGAAACACCGTTCTCAAGCCTCCGCAACACCCGATATCGTGCTTAAAGTACTCAAATCAATCTCCTCTGCTTCAAGACAACTCAAAACAATTATTATGATGCTAATACACTTGTAAACCAGCAACAACCCGAAAACTCACTCCTTGCAACCAAAACACATTGATTCGAACCCAAACTCCACCAATTTCGTTCTAACCAAACCTCAAACTGAATCCATCAATTTCGACCATCAAAACACATCCAAAATCGTCTAAAAATATCCCCCAACATCAAAGGAACCACCAGCCACGATTCCAACCCAAAACCAAGCCAAAAAACTAAACCTTTTCAACCCAAAAATCCCATTTTTATACTCATTTCGGGTTTCCCACTATTAGCCACCATTTTAACATTTTTAAGACACCAAAGCATGATTAAAAACACCCTTAAACATGACATTAACATAACCACACGAAAATCCCTCCATTTTACTATTTTTCAAACTCAAAGCATTTTTAAAATAACCCTAATATAATGGATTTTTAAGGGAAAATCTAACTAATGACAATCTTAAGGGAAGAAGAATTAAAACAATGAAATGCTTACCTTGAAACTTGCTTGAAAGAGGAACTTGAGCAATGAAATAATGAAAATAAGGTTTAGGAGAAGGTGTTTGTGAAAGGGGGATTTTTTTAAGAATATAGCTTTTTCTTTCAAACTTTTCTTTTCTTTCTTTATTTCATTCTCAAATTTCATTAATGGTATTTTTGTAAATAATGATAATTTTATGAAATCATCATTTTAATTTTAATTTAACTCGAAACTAAACGTAGATCAAAACCGATAAACTCTCGGCCCTAAATCGGGGCGTTACAATTTAGATCAAATAGAACATTAGAACTAGAATTTCCAATATTACTTAAGATACTTAACGCCTCATCTCACTAGACTAAGCGGCAATTGATAATATTCTAACAATTTTTAAAGCACAATTTATTCCTAGAGTTAAACCTAATATTTTAAAATATATTTTCCATGTATTGAGTATTGACTTCCTTTGGAGATCCATGTGATAATTTATGCATAGCCTTTTTTATTTAATCACATATTTATATACAAAATATAAAATAACAAATGTAAAAAAATAACAAGAGATTACTTTATAAGATGCTTATTTGAAACACTGTGGGTGGGATTTTTTAATTTCATATGTGGAATTAATAAAACATTATGTCGATGTAATTAACACTTTAAAAAATAATTAAGACACAATAATTTTTGGAACAAGTAGAGTGTTCTCAGTGGTAAAAGATGATGTGTTTCATCCAATTAACTCAGGTTCGAACAATATGTGTGCACGGTGTGTGTGCCTTATTAAAGGCTAAGAAAATTGAACAGATATTACCTCATAATCACACCAACATATTAAAAAAATACAATAATTGATGATCATTTTATATTTTTAAAGATAATTTAGTGATTATTTGTCTACTTTACCCATAATTTTTTTAACACCTATATTACTTATATCACTTTTTCATCTACTATAAACAACGTTATTTGAATTTGGATTGTCGAGAAGAATAAGCCACTTTATACCATTGGAATCGCTGGTTGACCTTATAGATGACAAACGGTTATTCAGTTTAGTTTGTGTTTGGGTTATTTCGGGTCTGTTTATATTCAATTTAAGTTCAGTTCGGATCTGGTTTGATTTTAGTTTAGGTTTATGGTGATTTCGGTTCGGATATCGGGTCAGGACGTCGGGTCGGTTGATTTTCGGTTCGGATGACTTCGGGTCGGGTCAATATCGGGTTAATAAGAAATCGACCGGGTTTAGTCGGGTTTTCAGGCCGAGTTAGGTTTTTCCACCCTATATATGACTTTATATAACATATATATTTTACTTTTTGGTGAGTTGTGCAACAATTCACATCTCATATTTATTTATTTATTTTAATATATATTTTATTTCGGATCACCTTCGGTTCGAGTTGAAATCGGTTCAGGTACATTCGGTTCAGTTAAAAATCAATTCGAGTATATTTTCGGTTCAACTGAAAATTTTAAATTTAAATAAAATTAAGTATTATGATCTTAATAGTAGTGCAAGAGTTGTGATTTAAATTTAAAGTTAGAGTTTGAGAGTATGTGAAGGATTTAAAATCGAGAGTTTTAGGTGTTATAACCTTATAATTATGGTTGGGGTTTATATTTGAGATTAAGATTTAGGGTTTAAAATATTTATATTTTTTGTTAATTGGAGTTAAATATTCAGATGATAGTTTTTAACTAAAAAATAGTTAATTTTTTTGGCTTAAGAGGGTTTGAAGTTCTTGAACTTTTGAAAAGAATCAATTAAGCCTCTATAACTTATTTCACCCAATTAAGCCCTCGAACCAATAAATAAAATCAATTAAGTTCTTTGACCAATTTTAACTATCATTTTTCACAATTTTTTTTCTTGAGACATTACTGCAACGTGACACACTATAGTTTTGTCATGTTACATTTGTATATTTTTTTAGAAAACTATTTTTATAATATTTATAATTTTTAAAAAAATTTTAAATAATTTTTCTAAATAAAATAAAATAATTTCTTTTTGAAAATGCCAAGTGACAAAACTGTAACATGACGTGTTTCACCAATTGATTAAAAAAATATTAGATTTAAAAGTTAACATTGCTAAAAGAGTGAATTGGTGAAATTTTGAAGTATAAATGCTTAATTGTGTGCAAAGGTCTAAATTCATTTCATTTAAACCCAATACACCAACAAAAGAAGCAATAGCTTACATCGAGAGAGCAAAGGTTGGCCCAAAAGACAATAGAAAAGCCCAAACAGCCAACAAAAACAAACAGAGAAAAAAATGTAAAGCCCAAGGGAGCCTAATTAAAAATCCAAGAGCAACCAAAAGGATATCGACCGACGATGAAATAAAACAGTACCAAGAGAAACATTAGATCTTCGGTAGACGAAAATGCTTCTGAAGTTAAGGACAGACGTAAGATTTTATGTTAGAGAGCGAATTTATAAAATTTTGAGAGGGATGAATTTATAAAATTTTAAGAGGGACAAAATTAAATTTTTGATAAAAAATATATAGAAAATTTTTAATTTTTTTAAATCACATATAAATTTTAAAATTTTAGAGTCAGCCCCATCTAGATACATTCCTGTCTGAAGCTCTTTAACATAAAATTATTGTTGAGCAACAAAGACCTAATCATTAGAAAATATTTGAGAATTGAACAAATTTAGAAGAGAAAGAAAGCAACATAACTCGAACTCGATGTATGCGAGCAAGATGATGATGGACACTGGTGATAGGAGAAAATATCTTTGAATCAAAACTATGATGCTTGAAAAGCAAGATGAGGCAACAATAAGGTTTCCAAACCACATCTTGGACCTTCCCCCGTTTGAGAGTGGTATAATAAGGAGGGATCATGACTCATGCACGTTAAGTACAGAGCTAAAATTTGATGTTAGAAAGTAAAATATAAATATTTAAAAATGAAAGATAAACTTAAAAACAAATTATTATTTTTTAAATAGTAAAAAGGACAAAGCAAAAAAATATTTGGTGGATGGGGCATTATCCCTCCCCACCCCATATAACTTTGTTCCTGGATGACACTAAGAGGCGCCTTCCGCTAACAAGTTTTCATCTCCTTCCACAACATAAGATAATTCGCTTAACATTTAATTTTATTAAATAAAAAAATAACATAATTATAAAAAGAGTCTACAAATTTTAAAATAGAGTAATTACATAAACATGTCATTTTTTTTATCAACAAAATGCACAAACTAGTCACTAATAATAAAATATGACAATACAAAGAAATGCTCATAAAACAATGATAGATACAAACAAACACATTTTTCAGCGTTGAATGATATACACAACACTAACATAAAAATACATATAACAATTACGATACACTGATAAACTGGCTTTATCATAATTGAATCACTACTTATATAAGGTGATTGCGAATAAATATCTATATAAGAGAATCAGTCTAAGGGTCTCAAAAAAAGATAGATCAACTAGATAACAAAAGAAAGAGTTAATTGCATCACACGTCCTCAAACTATGACTTTCATTTTAAATTGGTCTCCAAACTTTTGAACGTGCTAATTTATCCTCGAGCTATGAACCTCGTTCTATATTAGTCCTCAAACTTGTGAACATTCTAATTTTATCCTCAAACTATGTCTCTCATTCTAAATTAGTTTCTAAACTTTTGAAAGGTTCTAATTCCACAACCAAATTATCAATATATGTTAATTGTGCCAAAAAAATGCCTCTAACGTTTGAATGTGTTAGACTTATTTTGATTTTGACATAACTAAAATGACTAATTTCTAAAAAAAAATAATTAATGTATTAGATTCGAATTTGTCAAAAATATACTTTTAACTTGTTCAAATAATTTCTAAAATGTTTGACTTAATACTTATTCCGAATACATATTTAAAAGTCATTTTTTAATATTTTAATGAAGGTTTCAGATCCGCACCATAATTTCGGTCAGGAAGTTTGGTCGTTTGGAGGAGTCGAGGTGGGCTGGTCGGAAGCCAGTAGTCATTCTAAATTGATACTAAGGCTCCTGTATCAACTTTCCAGTATGTACCCGTCTCAAGGGTGCGCTTCGAACACCATATGCTTTTCCAAACAGAGGAAGGTCTTGGTCCAATGGGGCATGCATAAAATCAGAACTGGAAAAATACTTCGCTTTTAATATACGAGCCATAAGGGAACCGGGATTGAAGATGATTCTCCATCCTTGCTTGGCTAATAGAGCTATATTAAATTTCCCCATATCACGGAAACCCATTCCCCCATTCTCCTTGGGCAAACATGGAGTCTGCCATGTAGACCTATGGATTCCGCGTTTATTAGGAGAACTCTGCCACCAATACCAGGCAAACAAGGCTTCCAACTCCTTACAAAGAGATCATGGGAGGAGAAAGCAAAGCATCGCATATAGAGGTTGGGCTTGAAGAACCGACTTGATGTAAGTTTCCTTTCCACCCGTAGAAAACAATCTAGTATTCCAATGTGCCAAGCTTTTCTTGCATTTATCATGCAAGAAAGCAAGAGCTTCTGTCTTGTTTCGACCAACCATAGCAGGCATACCCAAATAGGCATTAGGAAAACTTTAACTTAAGACTTCTAAGATCTGGGACACATTTTGTCTGTTCATATCATTTACATTAGAGCCAAACAGAACACTAGACTTTTCAAAATTTATACATTGCCCCAAACAAAGAGAATAAGTTCTTAGAATCTGTTTCAAGTTTGAGGCCTCTGTTGTTGTTGCATCTTCGAAAATAATGCTGTAATCCGCGAAAAAGTAAGTGGGTTATAAGGGGAGCCCCACGAGCAATTCGAATACCCGGTAGAGTGCTTTGATGGGAGGAAAGGCAAAGAAGAGACGATAGCCCTTCACTGCATATCAGAAAAAGATAGGGACTGAGGGGATTGCCTTGTCGCAAGTCTCTATTGGGCGAGAACTTTCCCCCTAATCGACCATTCACCACAATAGCATAGGTAACCGATCTTATGCAATTCACAATTCTAGCAACTCATTGATCGGCAAAGCCCATTTTAACCATCATTGCTTCAATAAATAACCATTCAACATGATCGTACGCCTTGCTCATGTCAAGATTCAGAGCAAAAGACCTTTTCTTTTTCCTTCGCTTATTTTTCAGCGAATGTAAAATCTCATATGACGTAATGATGTTGTTAGAAATGAGTTGGCCTAGAAGAAAAGCACTATGAGACTCGTCTATGCACACCGGCAACACTTTTTTGCAGTTTATTAGCCAATATTTTTGCAATTATTTTGTATAGAACATTGCACAAACTGATTGGTCTGAATTGAGACATCGCAATTGGATCATCAACTTTCGGTATTAGGACTATGTGGGTAGAGTTGATTTCATTCAAGGGGTGATTTTGCTTGAGAATGTCGATGCAATAATTGGAATGTAGTGCCCACAATATGCCAGAATCGTTGATAGAAAACCGCCCTAATTTCATCTTCACCGTGTGCTTTGAGTGGGCTCATTGATCGGAGAGCAGCCAGGACATTCTCATGAGTGAAATCTGTCATAAGAACATCATTCATACTCGTTGTTACACTAGCATCCACATTAGATAGGATCAAACCAAGGTCACTAACATCTTGGGAGGAAAAAAGATAAAAAAAAGAAAAGAAGTCTTTTGCCACCCGGTGTATATCTTATCAGAGTCGAAAAATACATTATTCTCACCTTGCAATCTCTGAATTATGTTCTTCTTTCGACGGGGCGATGCAAATTTATGAATGAAACATGTATTGTGATCACCGTTCTTGAGCCAATTGGCCCTGGACGGTTGTTTCCAATACAACTCCTCCCTATCAGCTTCGAGATTAAGGGCAAGCTTGGTTTCCAGGATTTCTTCTAAAGTATCATCAGAAGGATACAAATCATTAAGATCCCTCAACTTTTCCTTTAGGTCGGATATAGTAAAATTCTTCTCATGTTTAATCCGCCTAAACCACTCGTCCAAACCTGCACCCATAAATCAGCTAGATTATCCTCAACAATCAGATTCATATGAGAAATCGAAAGAGCAGAAAAAGAAAGAGCGTGCTATACAACAAAGTTCGTACTTAGAAGCAGAGAGAACATGCTAAGAAGCATAGATAGCATGCTCAAAACCTTTTTACACATTTGTGAACCAATTTTTTTGAATATATATATGTATATATATTCAATTATATCCCCTTTTTGCATATATATGTTATACGTAATGATTATATTATAATATATAGCTTTTTTACATTATATTTATCATAGGAATAGTTATTCCTTTTTGTATGGAGATTAGACGGTGGGTTTTTTCATTTATTTATCTTCTTGACGGTTTTATTGTGTTTGTTATTTATAAGTATGTATTTATTTAATTCCGTATTTATTTATGTTATTAGCATATTATCCTGTCCATGCATTATATTTTTATAGTGTTTAGATTTATGTGTATCATGCGTACATGCATTTAAAGATTAATTATTAAATTAAATTAAATTTATTTTTCTTTGCAAATACGATACGAACCAAAGGTACTAATTTTGGGCGTGACAGGTGCCGACCTTTCCCCCCACGTAACCCATTCTCGAACTCAAATTATTATTTTTTTTAGTTATTTTTGGTGTCTGGCCTACCTTATCCAAACGACTGGTGGTGACTCCCCAAAACTAATTTTTTTTAAGAAATAGAGAGAACGATAAAAATTTTAAAATTAGTCGCTACACATTTCACCAGGTTTCGATACCTTTCATGCATGGTATAAAAATCGTGCTTTATAACGGCTAGTTTTTCCTTTAAAACCCCTTAAGGTTTCAAAACATTTGCAAAAGTTTCGATACCTCTATGCGTGTGAAACATTTAATGCTCGTTTTTAATGGCTTCCAACGACTTCAAACTCCCGCCAAAGTCTCACAACGATTAAAAACGTTTAAGAGCATATAAAAAAGACCTCCAAACAGTAATGAAGTATCAAGAAAGCCAATCCAAATATCTAAACAATTAAAATCCAATTTGTACTCAATTTTTTCTATCTTTCTTGTAAACACTAGTCTTGTTCTTCATTGTAATTCATTTAATAATATTTTTTTGAGTGTGTGAGAGAGTTTAAACTTTACAAATACATTCTTTGTGAGGATTTTCTAAGTTTGTTTCATTGTACTAAATTTTAGAAAAGGATTCAATAGACTTTGGGGTATAAGTCTATTGAATTGTATAAGGTTACTTCTTATCTTAGAAGAAAAGACAAATTGGTTTGTGAAATCCTTAGTGTGGTAACTAAGGTAGTGGATGTAGACTCCATTTAAGAAGTTAAATCACTCTAAATCTTCTTGTAATTTTTCATTCGTTGTAATTAGTTTCCATAATTCTTTAAAATTTCAATTCAGCCCCTCTTAACTATAATTGATAGATTGTTATTTGGCCCCTATTCTTTTCTTTTTTTAAAGTATTTTAACACTCCACGTTTCATTTTGGGTCAAAATGACCCCTCTAGATGAAAACCGTCAGTCAACTAACGATAAATATCTTGAAATGACTTGAAAAATGAAAAATGAAAAATCATCAAAAAAATATTTTTATATTTTATACAATTTTATAAATTATTTTTTGACTAATTTGTCATTTTGTAAAGTAAACACATTTTTCTATATGACATTGCTATGTTAGCGTTGGGGTGATAAATGAGTATGACCAACTCGTAAGCTATTCACGCTCAGCTCGGTCAAAGCTCGTGCTCAGCTTGAGACCTTAACAAGCCGAGCCGAGCCGACACAAGTTCGGCTCGAAAAGCTAGTGAACATGCTCGAAATACTTATAATGTATATATGTGTGTTTCAATGTTGTTAATTTGTTATCATGGTTAAATATTTAAATCTCTTTCCCCTTGTGGGCTTGTATAATTTAGAAAATGTACTATGGTTACTTGTGAACTTCAAAAATAAAGATTATCTCGCATGTTATTTTTCAACTTCAATAAAAATATTTAAAAGCAATTCAAGGAAAGCAGCAAGCCGAGCTTGAGTCGAGCCGAGCTCAAACTGTTCAATTTGAGTTTGAGCTTAAAATTTCGAGCTTTGCGAGCTTCGAGCCTGCCCAGACTCGACTCGTTATCACCCTTAGTTAGTGTGTATTGTCATGTAGGTTTGTCACGTCGTTTCAAGCCATTTAAAATTAGTTGACTAACAATTTTCATCCACGAATGGGTCACTTTAACACAAAATAAAACATTAAGGGTTAAAACACATTAAAAAATTAAGAACCTACATTATAGCTATCAGAAATGGAATGATTATATATATATATATATATATATATATATATATATATGTTTCTACCATGAACGTTAGATGTCTGGTCCTTAACACTCCGACAAATGGGAAAGAAACCCGGAGGTGTATGTAATGACAGATCCAGAAATATTTTTTTTAGATCAGCATATATATAATTTTAAAATTTTAGGGTGGGCACAGTTATAAAATTTAAAAAAAAAAATTAAAAATTTATTTTTAAATATTAAATAAAATTGAAACCAAATTTGTGAACTTTAAAAAAATTTATAGTGGACACAAACCTATCGAACAGTCTGAACCATACACATACATTCGCCACTGGGTGCATGTGTTTATATCCGATCTCCCAGGCTCAAGAAAGAGGAAGTTAATGTAGAGGTTGATGATTGAAATGTTGCTTAGAATATATGAAGAGTGGAAAGAGGAAAAAGATGATAAGAATGATAAGTGGCATAGAGTCGAATGTTGCCAAGGCAAGTTTCGTAGGAGTTTCGGGTTGCTGGAGAATGTAAAGACCAACAAGGTTAAAGCGTCGATGGAAAATGGGGTGCTTGTGGTGACCGCCCCGAAACGAGAAGTGAAGGAACCGGAAAAGAAAACGATTTCGATAGGTGGTTGATAGAGATCAGAGTGTTTTTCATGTTTCATGTGTGTTTGTGCTCATGACTATGTGACGAATATATGTGAAAATTGTCTTTGTTTCAATGGTGATTTTTGACGATATATTGAAATAAATAAGAAAAATGTAAAGTTTGATTATTAATTATGTGTCAAATCAACAACCACTTAGTTTAGTAAGATGAGATATAAGTCCCTCAAGTAAGGTCAGAAATTTGAATTATTTGTTAACCTGAACCTTGGAAATTATGTCAATATTCTTAAGATGAATATTATCATCTTTTCTAATAGGACTAGTGGTTGAGTTCAATAGTATTAAATATTTGATGAAAACATTTTATTATTCATGTAATCATAATCAACTTATAACGATTAATTTTTACTTAGATCATTGAATGAATATATGAGAACACCTTCAATCCATAAAACATAAATTGAAGGAGGTTTTTTTAATCATAAAGCGGGTCGAAATTCATTAAAAAAAACTAACCAAGCCAAAAAATCTTAACAAGAGCAAGCAAAACCTCGAACATGAACCACGAAGGGCAAACAAAAGAGCAAACCCCACAACGGGGAGCAAGCAACACGCCGAAAACAGAAACTGAAAAATCGTAAACAAAGGCCCAAAATACAGAGCAATAAGGCACCAAAACAAAGCACTGAACTGAAAAATCCCAAAATTGGACTTGATAAATTGAAGGGTTCTTTTGGATGCTTTTAGGAAAATTAAAAAGAGTTAAGATACCGTCGTAATAATAATTGAGATTTACTAATTAGTCTAGTGATAAAAAAATATTTATTATTTCTTTTTATATGTATTTGAATTTCGATATTTATTTTAGAAATATAATATTTTTATTTAATAAAAAAATAATACTCCTAATATTATAGTATAGATTGCGAATCAAATTTTTTGAACATAAACAAATTAAAGTGAGCAAAAAGAACAAATAGTGGGAAACAGAAATGAAATCATAGTCGCACCGAATTATTTTTAAAATAAGAGAGACTAATACTATAAGATTAAGCTATATTCAGTTATTTAGTTTAATCCAATGGCGTTAAAATAATTACTTGGCATGTGGCACCTACTCCACTTCATTATGCGTTGTTTAATAAACAACGGTTTGATAAAAAAAAACTTTAGGTTTCATTGGTGAAATATTTTAATTTGGATGTTTGGTGAATATTGGATTAGGTGAAATCTCTAATTTTGAAAAAGTTGTTAATACAATTTTTTTAAATGAGAGATTTTGATATAAGAGTTATAAAAACTCTTTCACCCTTAATAATTATAAAAAATCTCTGAATAACGAAAAAAATATTAAATGGGCATGACTCACCACATCATCAATGGTCTCATCCAATAAAATTTTTCAAGGTGAATATCATCTCTTTCCTACATGTAATTAATAAGTGGGTGGTTACTTGGAAGTTATGCTTAAATAGATGGACCATGGATGACGTGGTGAGTCGGGTTCATCTAATAATTTCTCCTAAATAACTTAAATTTAACCTTTTATATTTTAATTTTTCACTTTCACGTATTTACATTGTCACATTTAGGGGTGAGCAAAACTCGACTCGACTCGAAAAAATCGATATTTTTTTCAATTTCGAGTTATTCGAGTCGAGTTGTTCGAGTTATTCGAGTCAACTCGATTAACTCAAAAAAATTTCGATTTCGAGTCGGTTTGGAATATGCCCAACTCGAAAAATCGAAAAACTGAATTTTACAGTTTTGCAATTTAGTCACTGATTTTATTTTTCTTCAATTCCTCCTTCATTTTAAGTCCATTTTTGACCAAATTTGAACCACGTATTCCTAAATCAGCGTAGAATACATATTTATCTTCAATTTATATTTTTAAAAATAAATTTCATATTTTTTCAATTCATCCCCTTAACTTTGTATGATTTCCTCATTTCTTCAATATCTCCTTCGTTTTAAGTCAATTTTGACCAAAATTGAACCACATGCTCCTAAACCAATGTAGAAACTAGAATACCTATTTAGCTTCAATTCATATTTTTAAATTAAATTTCCTACTTTTGTAATTTAGCCCCTCAACTTTGAATGTTTCCCATTTCTTTAATTTCTTTTTCCTTTTAAGTCTATTTTTTACCAAAATTAAACCAAATGATTCACTTACACTATATAATATCTATATAACTTCAATTCATATTTTTAACAAATTTATTCTTTTTTTAATTTAGCCCTTTAACTTTATATTTTATTCAATTTGATCATCCAACCGAATTTTTTGTAATTTTTTTACATCAATTCATTGACTCATTTATACCCCCATCAGTACTTTATCCTTAAAAGTTTATTATTTAAAAATAATATTATAATATATTTTAGAAGTTTAGATGATATTTTTTTATTAAATAACATTACAAATCTTACTTATGCATGTGAAATATATGCATATCTTATATGAATAGAGAAAGTCGTTTAAATTGGAATCAAATCGTACTATAACATGGTAAATAATTACAATTAAATTTGTATAGAAACTCGAAAAATCGACTCGACTCGAACTCGACTGAATTTCATAAACTCGACTCGAATCGAAAAAATTTCAAATTAAGTTCAAGTCGTAAAATATGACGCGTCAACTCGAATAACTCGAAATTTTTTGACTCGACTCGACTCGCTCGAACGCTCACCCCTAGTCACATTTGTAAACTAATATTTTTTATTTTTCTTTTCTTTTTATTCTCATACATTTATATCTGTATTGAAATTTAATAATTAATTAAATTATATTAAAAATAATTATATAAATAATACATTAATATATAGATACTCCAAATATTCTTAATAATGTTATATTAAAAATTATTTTTTATAATCTAATTAATATTAATATATATAAAATATAGATAGCTAATAAACTATTCAAACAAGTATTGAATATAATAATGTCCTTATATGTCATTTTGCTTGTTTAAATAATCAAACAGCTATCAACTATCAGTTAATTTTACCAAACACTTTTATACAATCAGCTAATACAATCCGCTAGTCAAATCAACTGATGATATCAACTATCAACTAATATAATCTCCTATCAACTATCAGCTATCCGTTAATTGTCAAACAAGACCAAATCACTTCAAATATATAAGAGCTTAGTATAATGATATTTAATGTTTCAAGTGTATGTGTTACGTTTTAAAAGGTTAAAAATATTACTCTCATATATAAAGGAAAAAATATCAAGAAAATATAACGATAAAAAAACAGTTTCTTCTAAATTATAAGTTATAACAACTAGAAACGGTTCCTTACAAACTGTAACATCAACAAAATAAACCGATTTATTTTTGTTGTTTAATATTTGATAAAAATAAAGATTTAGTGTAAAAAAAATACACGAGTTTTACGTGTTAACACAAAGAGGAGTCAAACAGTAGTGGTGTGTGTAAGGAAAATTATCTTTAATCATCAAAAAGAACAAATTTAAAATGATATATTTAAATTCTTGAAAATGTAAATGCTAAAAAAATCTTGGAAAAGTTTATATATAATATATATAGCTTCTATTGAGAATCTTGAAAATGTAACAACTAGTTAGTCTGGGTGACCTCACTCAAAATTTAAATTTATCTAAATTAATTGATAATGAGTTGAATACAGCTGGTTAAATAAAAAATCACTTGGTTGACAACTAAATTTTAATTTATTACTTTTAAAATTATCTGTATTTTTATTTTTTAGAAAAAAAAATATTGTTTTGAATTGTTGCAATTATATAGAATTTATATATTTTTAATTTGTGAAATTTTCTAAATTCGAGATAATTTTTCATTTTTTATTTTTCTAATAACTTTTTTATATTTAACTATTTTATTTTTAAAAATATTTAAAATAAATAACATTTTTTTAGTTTTTTATTCTTTTTTCTAAATTTTTATTTTAAAATTTCTTAGAATTGATATATATTTAATTTCAATCCATGCTAACAACAAGTATCACGTTCTAATTAGCTGAAAATGCCACAGGATGTGTTTTAGTAGGTGTGGCATGTGTTACAAATTTTAGACTGAACCAGGTATTGAAATATCTTTAGGATCAATTTGGAACTAAAAGTAATTTTAAGTACCTAATAGAAAAAGGTATACTTTAAGGACTAAGACACAAATTAAGCCAAAGAAATCTAACAAATCGGTCCTTAATTGCAATATTCAAAAGTACTGAGCACTAATAAATAAATAAATAAAAAGTTAGGCGGTAAAGCAAACACATAATTTCCTGTTGGACTTCTCACTTAAATCATTCTCAAAGTATTTTTGGACAGCAAAGACATCGACAAAAGCAGCGGGCCAACTGCTCAGAGACACAAGATCAACCTTTCAATCCCACGCGCTATTTTGTCCACTTCCCAGCGTAGGGGTGTAATTGTAAATGAGCTGAGTCGAGGTCAAATATTGGTGAGGTCGATTTGACTTGTTAAGAATTTGAGTTAAATTTGTACTCAAGTAAAACCTAATAATATTGAGCTCGACTCAACTCGTTAAAAATTCGAGTCGAGTTTTAATTAAGTTCGACTTGAGTAATTCACGATTTGTCCTATTTCATTTACAACAACAACAATAATAATATACATTTTAGTTCACTTTAGTTTACAAAAAAATAATATATTATATTTTTGAGTAATTTGTGAGCCTTTCAAATTGAGTATCGAATAGCTCGGCTCGGTTCGTTACGAACTTTAGTCGAGTTCGAACTCGAGTCAAATGTTGACCTAAATTTAACTAAATCGAACTCGAATAGCTCGTGATCCATCTCATCTCATTTACAGCTCTAGTCTATACCATTCATCCTGCAAAGTGGCATTACAAAAATGAAGCGTGTAATGCACTGCTAATGTCACGTTGGCTTTTAAAATCGAACTCCCCATCTGTCAGTCCACCGAAACGGACCATGATTATGACAAAAGTCTGCGTTCTAATGCGGGTTTTTTAACGTTTAATTACAAGCAAATTATAGTGAAAAAAAAAGAAGTGAAAAGAATAAAGAAAACTAAAGATTTCTTTGATTATTCCAACAGTAACTGATTTATCCACGAACCTGGAATCCCTCTCAAAATCTGGAAATCAAAAACTGTTTATCCAACTCCCAATTTGCTCAAAAACTGCCCATCCCAATATCTAACCTTCAACGTTTAAAGCTTTAAAGGCTTCAGCTTTTATTAAACCAAGGTCTCAGCATTTTTTTATTTTGTTTTTCATTGTTGGGTTTTGAAGCAAATTGGTTTTAGTGAACTGGGTTTTTGTCTTTATATATATATATATATATATATATATATATATATATATATATATATATATATTCATTTGTTAAGTTGGGATTTTTGGCGTTTTGCAGGAAAAAAGTTTAGGGGTTTGAGTTCTAAGATGGGATTATACTGGATTTTGTGAAGATCTTGAAGGAGAAACATGGAGCCTCCACAGGGATTTTTGGCTACTTTATGGAACTTTATATGCTTTCTACCTTACTTCATTGGCTTGCTTCTATTAGGCACAATTAAAGGTTAGTGTCCCTAAACTGGTGTTTTGATTTGAGGATATATTTTCCATTTGATTGTCTTTTAGTTGCAGAATTTTACTGTTAATTTGAGATTTGGGAATTAGGACTTCCCCTGCCTGATAATGCTGCAGTTTAGTGATTAAATGCAATGCCAATGCATATATCATCTGGCCTGGTGCTGAACTATGCAATTCGAATATTCTAATGCACTGTTAAATCTTCAGGAATCATTTTCTGCCCTCCGGTATGCCTTATCATGATGGTCGGAAACTCATCGATCATATTAGGCCTTCTGCCGTATCATTGTTACTTCAGTTATTATAGCATTGTGAGGTGTTTTTTCTTGATCCTTGACTTCCCCATTTGTGTTGCCTCCTTATCGATGTTTTCTGTTTCTTACTCTTTTAATTTCGTTAATCGGCAGAGCTAAACTATTAGGGCCGTTTCTGAAGCTCGTTATCTGCGTATTCCTACCGGTTGTCTTGATACTGTGGGTGGTTGTTGGCATTGTTGGAAGTATCTTAGGGGGAATACTATACGGATTTCTTTCACCGATATTTGCCACTTTTGATGCTGTGGGAGAAGGAAAGACCAATGTGTTTATCCACTGTTTTTATGTACGTCTTATATATTATATTCATGTTCTTATCGCCATTTCGACATATTGTTAACTTCTCGTGTATGGGGACTTATTTGTTGGCCTGTTTTTCAGGATGGTACTTGGAGCACTGTCAAGGGCAGCTTCACTGTTGTCAGGGATTTCAATGATGTTTGTTTCCACTCCTACAACTCGTTTATGGAAGACCTGCGACAGAAAGAACCTCCGAATGGACAATACTATGAGATAAGGTTAGATGCAAAGTTCTCGTTTCCTGTTTCATGTCATGGCCAAGATCTATACCTCGGTAAACAAATCCTTTATCACCAAAGAGCATTGCTGATTATGGAACCCTCAGCAACTCGTATGTCAAGTCTGAAATCTATATGGGAGCCTGTTACGATAAGTTTTAATCTGTGCATCATTCCATTCCTCATTATTGACTTGTTTCTCCCACTATTAGCAGTTAAATTGATCACAGCTTATGGTCTTTCGGTTTTGAATTCACTGGTTTTTTCACTTATGGGTTCTAGTAAATGCATGATAGATTCTATTGCCAAGAAATTAGATCGAGTAAAGTATATTGTCCAGACATTTTTTATCATTTAGTTCTCCCACAAAGAATATGGCAGCGTTATGAATGCTTACATCGGTTCTTTTATTTGCTTAGAGATCGGCAATCGTGTGCACTACATTCTTTCAGATGGTTCAAATTATATATGACAAAATAGCGTCTATGAGATAGTTGGTTCAAAGTTTAAATTGTAGAAAAAATTCTGTGAACTATGCTCATGAATGAAGAGAGTTGTACTACTACGCTTGCCATTTAGATTCCTCTTTGCAGGGCTTTCATTTTTTTTTTCGGAATATAAATCCTTTTTCAGGTCAACTAATGAGCTTTCTATGAACTTCATTGCAGATTCCTTTATCTACTTCCAGCTCTAATAGCTGCAGTGCTCGGTTCCATTGTTGATTTTCCTGTGATTTCGCTTATTGCCATATGCAAAAGTCCTTACATGCTCTTTAAAGGGTGGCATCGATTATTTCATGACCTTAGAGGTCGAGAAGGCCCTTTCTTGGAGACAATATGCGTACCATTCGCAGGCCTTGCTATCTTACTCTGGCCACTGGCTGTTGTTGGGGCAGTGTTGGGCTCGATGGTCTCTAGTATCTTCCTTGGTGCCTATGCCGCGGTGGTTGTTTACCAGGTTTACGTCTTCTATGTAGTTTTAGTTCCTTTGCATAGTCTTCCAATAAAACATCATCTTCCGTAGATTTTGACGCCCAACTTCATAAATGTAACAGTTAGCTTTATAAGTTCATATGCTTGGTTCTGATTAATTGTTTTGACATTTGAATTACGAGATCTCATTCTGAATTTATGATCCGTTTTCCTCTCCGAACTTCGTATTCTATTGAATGCGACCAAGTGTTTTAATGGAACCTGCAGCACGATTTAGATCGGTGTCTCATTTGTCCTTATTTCCATTCAACATATAACCTGCCCGTGCGTGCTTTGATTTGCAGGAATCCTCGTTTTGGTTTGGGCTTTGTTACATTGTTGCTTCGTTGTCCTTATATGACGAATACAGCAACGATGTCCTTGACATGCCAGAAGGGTCTTGCTTGCCCAGGTATCATTCAGCCTTCTTATAATTTGTTCTCAAGATATTATAAACCTTGGCAATTTTTTTACGTGTTTTGTTACAGGCCTCGGTATCGTAGAAACAGAGAGGAATCCATCCTTAGATCTGATTCCTTTAAACCCCATCCTCCTGCCCGCATCGATTCACTTACAAATACAAGGCTTGATTTGAATCCACTCGAGGTGACTCGTTTGCTTGCGGTTTCTTTCCCGTGGAATAAAACAAGCATTTTATATTTTATTCTAGTTGGTTGGCAAAATAAGTTTGGTTATGATTAGTGCAGCTACTAGAGGGCTTGTTTAAGCAGTGCCGTGTCAACGGCGAGAAACTAGTTTCGGAAGGTCTGATAACTTCTAAAGACATTGAAGAAGCTAAGTCCATCGAAGGAAGTCGAGTGGTCAGCATCGGTTTACCTGCTTATTGCTTTCTTCAGGCACTTTTGCGCTCTGTGGAGGCCAATAAACCGGGCATATTGTTGAGTAAGTAAATCTGTTCCTTACTTGAGCCCCTAAAGAACAGTTACTTGGGACAGATTACGAGCTTTCAAATGGCTTTGACAGCATCTAAGGAATTGCTTTTACGTAGGTGACAATACGGAAATAACAGCCACAAACCGACCGAAGGACGCCATCTTTGATTGGTTTCTTAACCCCTTTTTGATACTAAAAGAGCAAATCAAAGCAGAGAATCTTTCCGAGGAAGAAAAGGATTACTTAGGCAAATTAGTGTTGATGTGTGGTGATCCAGCACGGTTGAAAGATTCGAATATCGGATCTCCGCCAGAATCCGAGCGTAAACGAGCTGAACTTGATGCATTAGCCCGACGGTGAGAATGCAACTGGTATATATATTTTTCTTGACGTTCGGGTATGCTTCCTAATCTAACCCCATCACTTTATGCTTCGTAATGAAGGCTACAAGGGATTACCAAATCGGTTTCAAGGTATCCGACTTTCAGGCGTCACTTTGAGAAATTTGTCAAAACACTATCCGAGGATCTCTCAAAAAAGGACAGTGGCCGCGGCAACAACAGCGGATCAAGTAAGGGGGATCAACGACGAGTTCAGCGATCAAAGAGCTCCATTGCTCGGTTATTTAGCAACAAATCTTTCAAGCGGAGTACAAGCTACAACATGTCCGGTCAAGAATCACAATCAGTTCACGGCAGGGATGTACAAATCGAGTAATCTAGGATTAGAATGTTAACCATTGGTCCATAGTTGTTTCCGAATTTTGTTCATAAGCACAATGTCCGGCTGACGGTTTTTAACCTTTTCGATTGTTCAGTTCGAGTCGGGATGTTAGAGGAACCAACCAAAGTAACAATGGATGAATACACTAATTAGTAATTACTTGATCTTGTCTGCTTCACTGCTTTAAGTTGCAAGTTCTTGAGAGTATAATGTAACATAATATATACATGAATCTCATAAGTCATAACTAACATAAGGGATATATTCTACAAATTATTTAATTAAAATAGAAAAACAAAAAAAACTACTAACTATTTTCAATGGTATATTGATATTTGTTTATTAGTACAAAAAATAGATTAATATTGTATCCTTATAAATCTATATATATATTTTTGATTATTTTACGTATTTTCGTTACTGAATGGGAACCAAAAGTTGATTTGAGGCCAAAAGTGGTGCTAAACATCTAACTTTTGGAGAAAAATATGCTTTTGAAAAGTAATAATTTTTATTTTATTATTATTTATAATTATGTAAAAGAATTGATCGAGTATAGTTTGACTGATATTATTGTTAGTTTAGGTCTTGTTTGTCAATTAGCGGATAACTGATATCGGATTACATTAGTTGATTTGACTAGCATATTGCATTAGATGATTGTATAAAAATATTTAATAAAGGACATGATTATATTCAATATGTGTTTGAATAATTTATTAGTTAATAATATTTTGCATCAATTAATATTAATTAGTGTTGGGAGGCTCAATTGTTCAACTAGTAGCCAAGATGGGGTTGAATTGGTTTTAAGGTGATAGAGGTAGAAGAAATGAAAATAAAAATTGGACACAAAAATTTATAGTAGTTCAAACTTTTAACTAAGCTCTACATCCACTACATTAGCTTCCCAACTAAGGATTTTCAACAAATTTACTATTGAATTTTTTCCCTTTTTAGGTTAAAGAGAAAACCTTTACAACACTCAAAATTTATATCCCAAAGCTTGAACAAACTCTCTTTTACAAAGAAAAAAGATTTAAGCAAACATAAAAAACCGTTTAAGATATAATGTTTGCACAATTAAGCTCACTCGCCTAAGACCTAACACTTAAGCATGTATAATAATTAAGCTCATAAGTGTGTTATGTAAAGAATTTAACAATTAAAAGCACAAAACACCTTTTCTATACATTGAACGTTGGCAATATGTTTTTTTGTTCTTTTATGGATGATTGGATATTTTTTTTAAATTCTCTAATGGCTTCATGGTCGTTACTAGCCGTTGGGGACTTTAATTCCAGCAATAAATATATTCTGAGTAAGTCGGTATCGGTACGCAAGACATCAGTATCGGTACATGCCTTAAACAGAAAGAGCCGTTGAGTATCGATAAAAATACAAATGTATCGGTACGAAATCATTTGTATCAGTACGTTTGAGACCGTATTGGTACAGATTTTGGCTACTGAAATTTAAAAAATTTTAGGGATGAAAAATCGTACAGGTATGCTAAAGTCCGTATCGATACGGGCACTATAGGTATCGATACGGGGACAAGCGTATTGATGCCCAATGACTGTTTTTGACACTTTGGCTATATAAAATTATATAAGACATGTCAACAAATCTTGAAAATATTTTAAACATATTTTTCAAGTTTATGAACTTTTGAAATATATTTTTGTAAATTAGTTTAAGTCCAAAAACATTTTTCTTTAAGCTATATTGAAATCAAATATCTCAACAATCTCCCCTTTTTGATATAAGGAAACCACTTGAAAAATTATTTTTGTGAAAACTCCCTCTTAAAAATATATTTTAGAAAAAAGATAATATTTTTCAAAATATCTAAAACTCCTATTTTCTCTTTAAATTAAAATTTTCAAACATATCTCTTCCATTTTTTATTATATCAAAAATAATTTTAAAACTAAGTTTGAAATCACATTTAAATTCAAAACACACCAAATGTTAGAAAAATTAGTACCAATTGATAAAAATATAATTGTTGGTGTAAAATGAAAAAAAAACCATGAAGGAATTTTTAAAATCGTTCACCCTTACTCAAACATCAAATAGATTGTTAGTCCAACAATTCAAGATAAAAAAATAATTTTAAATAAAGAAATTAAATAAACTCAAGAAATTCAATTAAACATGCCATTTATGAAATATAAATCATAAGCATACAAGGCATGACAAAAAAAAAAAGACAAAAACGGTCTCTTTTTAACTACGCGTACCGCTACAGTATAAGCCGTAGCGATACTTGGTTGAAGGTCGTATCGATATGGTATGTGTGGTACAGGTACCGAAAGCACGATTCTAGTGAAAAATGTAGTAAAAATAACTTTATAAGCCTTACAACTTAATTATAAGTTCATACAAAGGCTCTATCAAGTCATAAATATAAATTTTGATCATTTTGCTACACATGCTTCTCAAAACATAGCATTTAAACATACAAAAGCATGAATTTCACCAAATTCAACCAAATATTACAACTTTAAGGAAAAAAAACATAACAATCAAGCATAAATGTTAAAAACATGTAACTCATGCTATTTGAGCCTCCTCCTAACTATATGCAATTAGGCACAACATGGAGTTATACAAATATGCTTAGATCAACATGAAATTTAGACATGAAAAACATGATCAAGCAAAATTACATGAAATTTAAATTTACCACTTAAACTAAGGTAGGATGTTAAGCCTTTATTCTTCAAGTGTTCTTCTTCCTTTGTGTGTCACGAGCTTCTAATATTTGACTTTGATCATTAATGGTTCAAGCACACACACAAAAGACAATTAAGTAATTTTTAGTATTCAAATTGCTTTGGATCCAACAACATTAGTCCCATATAACTTAGTCCCCTTAGGAATCTATTTTTCAATGTATTCATTTTTTTTAAACAATGAGTCCTTTTGGGACCCAAAAGATTCTAACCCATTTTCTATTAAAAAAATATAGGGGAACTAGATTGTCTTTGATAAAAAAAAATTGTTTTAACATAATTTGATTTGGAGCTACCTCCAATTTCACATTTTTGAACATTTTTGTTAAACAAATTCTTTTTGAGGTCATCAATTTCTCTTTGATGATCCTCTTGAACTTTTAGAAGCAAGTTTTGTAAATTCAAATTATTTTTCTCAAAAGCTTCAAACCCTGCTTCAAGTTCGAGATTGGTTTTAGAAAGCAATTTATTTTTAATTTTAAAATCAACCTTTTATTTTTAGAAAATAAAGCCTTGAACTCCAAAACCAACTCATCACAGGCTTCTTATAACTCATAAAAAATATAAGAATTTAAAGTAGATGAGTTAGAAGTTACACTTGAATATTCTTTCATGTAGCCACATATGCATTTTTCTTATGGCTTAATTCCTTCTTTTGAAATGAGGGCAATCGTACTTAGTATGTCTTAGCTTCTTGCACTCGAAACATGTGATGGGATCCTTCTTCTTCATTCTCGATTCATGTATTGATTCTTTCTTTTAGCACTTCATGAAAATCAGGCTAATTTCATGAAGAGTTTGGCTATCTCTTCTTCTTTACTATCTTCTCTATTTGAATCTTCTTGTTGGCTTGTGGAGGATTTGTGAGCAAAAATATTCAAGTCAATACCTTGCTCGATCTTCTTCTCCTCCTCTTCTCATCCTTTCTTCATAATTTTATGAGTGAGAAGAGACCCCATGAGTGTAACACCCGTGTTTTGGGGTTAGGAGTTAGCCGGGTTTATAGTTCGAGTCAATAAAATTAAATAAAAATAAATTCAACCTAAAGTGTGACCTAATTGGGTTTTAAAATAAAGAGGAGGGACTACCTTGGTGATTTAACCCAAATGTTTTGAAAAAGGGAGACCACTTTTAAAAAAGGTAAAAAGAATAAAAAGAAATGTTGTCATCTTTTCCATTTCTTCTTCTCCACCATGAAGAACACCAAACCCATTCTCCAAACCCTAGTTACTATCCCCTTTGATTTCTTCATCAATTCAAGGGCGTTTTTAAAGGTAATCACATATTTGAACTCTCCTCTCCATTTCCTATCTATCCATGGTCATTAATTTTAAAACCACGCACTTTTGAAAATTAGGGTTTATATCAAAGTTTGGATTTTTAAAGGGGTTTTCCATTTTGTTTTGATAAATTAAGTTGGGGCTTTGTTTAATCATGTTAAAATACACATTATATGTTAATTTGGTTGAATTTTGGTAAAAATTCGAAGTGGGTTCTTAGACCCATTTTTAAGGTGTCAAAAAGTTGATTTTTGGTGGGTTTTAGGTTGTAATTAAAGGGCTGATAGTTTATGTATGCTAGGAGGATGTTTTGGGACCATTTAGATGTCATTTGGGTGTTTAAAAACATGATTTTCTGTTGGGTAAAATATGAGTACGAAAATGGAGTTTTGGAGGGTTTTGGGTGAGTTTTGGGGGTTGTTTTAGGTGGGAATTGATAGCCCAATGGTAGTACAATGGTTAGGGATTGATTTGAGATTATTTGTGGGTGCAATGGATGTTGGAAACATGGTTTTTGGAAGAGGTATTAGGGCTGTCCGAAATTGCTAAGTATGGGGTTTGGTCATGATTTGAAATGTTGGGTTTGATATTTGAATTTGTATTCCGGGTTGATATTTTGAGGTTGGGCTGATTTGAGGTTGTTTGAATTGTATTGAGATTGTTTAGAAGCAAGAAATTGGGTCGGCGAAGCATCGGGAAGAAATCCGGAAACTTGAAGGTGATGCTTGCTTGGTAGTTGAGCTTGGAGGTAGAGGTGAGTGGTTAATGTTTTTAAATTGGTTTTTAAGTGGTTGGTTCAAGCATGTGGACTAGGTTGGGCTTGGTAGGCCCACCTAGAGTTAGGGTTAGGGTGGTAGCCTAATCCTAAGCTTTAGTTAGAGACCTTGGATGTACTCTTTAATCATTGTTATGCTTCATGATGAGTATGTATAATGTGATCCACATGTATGTGAAAGTATGGCTTAATGTATTGATTTTATATGCATGTTGATGACAAATAAAATGTGGATATATGATGAGATAATTGTTCGGTTGACATACATGTGGTGTTGGTTTGTGAAATGAGGTTATGTTGTGGATTGCATGATTTTGGAGAATCATGGTGAGTACGTGCTAGGCACGGAATTTATATTAAAATTGATATTGTAAAAAGTTGTGTAGTTTGATTTATATTGGCACTAGTATGCTTGGGTACAATGATCGATCATTAGGATGAGTGTGCACACAAATTGAATCAAAACGTACGTGGCCTTGGTGGCGTTAAGGCACCAAGGAGGAGTACGGTGATGTAATATTCCACTGGAAGCTTTTATATATTTCTACGTGATGATGAGTGGAATCCCATCCGTAGGGCATGTGGCGATGAGTGGAATCCCGCCCATGCAAGGACCGGTGATGAGTGGAATCCCACCGAGGTAATGTTGTTGTTGGAAAATGCGTTCCAACGAGTTATCCGCATATTCGGGTCATAGCTAGGTGCCAATATGAGGTTGTATGTGTTTACCAATATGAGATTATGCATATATGCTTATATGATACGAAATGTGATGCCCTTTTATGAATTGATATATGAGGTGGTTAATGCTTCGAATTATGTATCATTGTAAGTTGAGTTTATGAGATGTTGAGCATGACATAATGTTGATTAAATGTTCATGCATCATGTTCATTTTGGTTTTTGCGGATCGGAGGTAAGATCATGCATTTCATTTTGGAATTAGCTCGTGCTTGGACCCTGCATTGTCGAAGGTTTGTTTTATGAGCTTACCCTCACTAAGCTTTTATGCTTACGCTCTCTTTTGTTCGACAATGCAGATAAGTAGCTTGTGGGTGGCAAGGACAAGGAAAGGTCTCCAAGTGTTGCCTTTGGTGAGCTCAATGTATGAATTTTAAGTAATAGAATGTAATAGTTAAGCAATGGGATAGGTATTGTTGATTTGAGTTTGATGTATGTCTATGGCTGACTTGGTTTGTAAGCATGATATATCTTGCCAAATGCTAGTATGATGGATGTCTTATGAATGCTTAAGTTGCTTGAATGGCATGTAAACTTATTTGAGATGTATGATGCTTATTGGTTCTTTTTAATGTCTTCAAGCATGCTTGTATGAAAGGCTCTTAATGTGTAAATTGCTATGTATGAAAGATTGTCTAAATCCATGCTTGTATGTGTTTGAGTATGTTAAATCTAGGATGTATGCCTCTAGACTTTGTTTGATGGTTTTGTGTGCCTTTAGGGGTCCTATGGGACCTACATACTTGTTGAAATACCCTTAAATCTGAATTGCAAAAGGCTGTAGACAGCCCGCGTTTCGAAACGGGCTGGGTTGTTTCGGAACGGGTAAGGCTTCAGGGACCCCGTATCGGAACGCGTTTTGATACGGTATGGCCTTTGAAACCCCTGTTCCGATACGCGTTTCGGAACGTTTTGGCTACTGGAATTCTGAGAAATTCACGAGATGAAGGTGTATCGAAACGAGTATAAGGGTTTCGAAACGGTCAAAATCTCGTTGACCACGAGAAGTTGACCATTGAGGGCGTTTCGGAACGGTTGACCACCGTTTCGATACGACCCCTTGTAAAGGCTCTGGGACAGTTGACCTGGTCAAGGCGTTTTGATACGCCTCAAGGGTGTTTCGAAACGGCCTGTTTAAAATATTAAAAGTGGGCTGTTTGATTGCTGTTTTGGGTTCGAATGTTTGTCTCATGTATTTTATTTCGATGTTTGATCACATAGGACTTAAATGAACTTTTAGAAAAGATTAAGTAAAAGAAAAAAAATAGGGTTGCTAACCAAGGGAGAATTCCTTAGGGAGTTTTCACTCGGTTTTCCCCGTGTAGCTCGCTCGGACCGGTCATCCGGCCAGACCGGGACGAGAGGGTTACATTTGTTGGTATCAGAGCCTAAGGGTTTCGAGACCTTGGGCAGGTAAGTGAGGTAAGTTTAAGTTTTGAATTGATATGCACAGTGTTTGCTTGCTTTGTAAGTATGACTGCTTGTATGACAAGTATGTTGATTGTTTGTTTAAAAGCATGTTGCTTGTTATCCGTGTATGCTGTGGTAAATGACTGTTTGATTGAGAATGTGTGTTGTTTGATCGTACGCATATGTTTTCCTGTTTAGCAAGTATGCCTTGTTATATGTTTGGTTGAGCATGTATGTATGTTGATTTGTTTGAAACATGTTTAGTAGAGTCCCATTGCTACTATTACATCGAAAAAGAGATTTTTAAGTGAGGGAATCATACTTGAGCCACTTGGACCCTTTCCTTTGCTAACCCAGTTTGTGTGATAATTTACTGTTGTTGTTGTTGTTGATTTATTGCTTTTTGGTAAGTAGAAGTTGTAGTTTCTGAAAAGGTGGACGACGTTAGGGGAGTCCATCACCGTAGTTAGAGAGGTATGGTTGTACCGGAATTGAGGTACAATTTGTCCGTTTGAGACGGTGTGTATGTGGGTTGATTCCTGTGGATGAGGGACGATGTGATCAACACTGGCATCAGTTGGTAAGAAGAAGTGAAGGCATATGAATGGGAGCTAGTTTGTGTGATTGGGCCAGTGTACGTTGAGTTGACTTCCAGCAAGCGGAGGAGACGAAGTCACTGCCGATATAGTTGAGCCGAGAAGGGAGTCTTGAGCTTTGACTTCAGGTTGTTTGTCAGGGGTAGAACAAGTCCAGCATGACTGTTTGTGTGTGTGATCGGGATTGAATCTTGAAGTTACGAGATGCTCTAAGAACAGTTTAGAAGAGTCAGATTCTGTTGAAGAGCCGGTCTGAAGACAAGAGGACAGAAGACTATCAGTTGTGTACATGTGAAGTTGCAATTTCCGCGGATACCTCCTTTTGTGTGAGCATGTAAAAAATTAGATATCTTTGTTGAGACCTTAGATGTAGGGACACGGGTGACTAGCCTTTGGGAGATAATAGTGATCAGAAAGATGTATAGAAGATGTTTGTTGGTGGTTCAGAGTTACTAAGTTTCTATTAGATGTGAAGTGATCGTCTTCCTACGGTTTTGATGTACCTTTTGACAAGGTTTGGCTTGAAGAGCACAGAGTTAGTGTATACGTTGAGACAAAGAGAGAGTTGCTTTGAAGACGCAGATTTTTGTGAGACTGTAGTGGTAAGTGAGGATGTGAACTTCTTGTCGAATGTTGATCCAGCCTTAGAGGTCAAAGATTGATTGAGTTAGTTGACAGACTTGCCTATCCAATGTGATGGATTTGATTTTGAATGAGGATTTGACCGCAGAATGTTAGAATAGTTTGTGTTTTCCTAAATGTGTTTGGAAGAATTTCCCGGTTTGTCTCCTGTTAGAGAAGAAGAGTCTGTTTTTGAGATCGTCTTCGAGTTCGCTCATGTTTTGATTGCTCTATACCTTGTGATTTCCGAAGGAATTGAGAATGTTGAAGAACCAACTTTGAGATTTGTTAGACCTTAGACTCGTTAAGACTAGTACGTCATCTTAGAGTATGACAGTACAAATTGTGAAGGAGAAAGAGTGACAGTACGAGAATGTGTTTAGAATTCAGACAGTTGAAACAAGTGACAGTGAATAATTAGTATCCGTTTTCGAGTGTCAGTGATTTGTTGGCCAGTTAGTGTGTGCTTCAGTCTATTTGAAGATTAGTTTGAGATCCGATTATTACCAGTTGAAAGTGAGAGAAGTTGAAGTATTGAAGACAGCTTTCGGGGCAGATGTGATCACTTTGGGTTTTGAGTTATGCCGTTTTGATTGACTAGTGTGTTAGCTACTTTCATAGAGATGTTGAGCAGGATGTTTTCCTAAGTCCTTGATCAGTTTGTAGTAGCTCTCTTAGATGATACGTGGGTATATTCACGTACCGAAAAAGACCATGACAAGCCTTGAAGTTAGGGTTGTAGATCCTTTTAGAGAACCAGTTGTATGCCAAGTTGGGCAAACGTAAACCCCAAGTTAATGGACATGTGGTTCAGCCGGGTGTGTTTGAGTAAATCTCAAGTAGGCAAAAGAAGACATGAGTTGGAAGAAATTGAAGACTGTGACAAATATCTATAGTTCCTAGGTCTAGCATTGTTACTTTCAGAGAATTGTAAATAGTCTTTTGAAGATAGTTGCTCCATTGATAGATTGCTACAGAAAAATGTTCAGTTGTGTGGTTAGATGCGAGACGATGAGCACTTGAGAAACCGAAAGAAACCTCGATGAAAGTTTCGACCTTGAATCAGATTAAATCAGAGAAGGAGTTTGTGAACCATAGTGATGCATTACATGTAGGGCTAGGTTGTGTGCTTATGCAAGACAAAAGATTGTGGCTTGTTCATCAAGATAGTTGGAAGACCGTGAGAAGAGTTATCCGGTGTGAGACATAGAGTTAATTACAGTTGTATTTGCTTCGAAGACTTAGAGACAAAACTTGTATAGTATGAAATACACAGTATATACATTCATCATCAGAATTTGATATATTTGAAGAGTTAGGAAAGGTTGAAACTTGAACGACATAAAGTGTTAGAACTGCTTAAAGACTGTAATATCAAGATTGAGTACCATCCGAAGATAGTCAATGTAGTGGCCGATGTTCCGAGTGTAATTGTTGTTAGATTAGTAGTTGAGTTGCGAGATGTAATTGCCGAAATTCAGTTTACGGAAGGATAACAGTTTTGTGGCTGAGTTTCATGTTGAACCTACTTTGAGTCAGGATGTTTGAAGAGAAACAGTTGCAAGACAGGTTCTTGGCACCTCACGTGCAAGACACAGCGGAAAGAAGACCCTCAAAATACAATTTCAGATATGATAGAGTTTGTATTTTTAGAGACAGAATAGTTGTACCTATAGACATAGTGTTTTGAGACGTATTGTGTTGGCCGACGCATACGGCAGTTCATTTGTATTGCATCTGAGTTGTATGAAGACGTATTGTGGATTGAAGACGAGTGCTTCTGGATTGAGTTGATGAATAATATGGTTCAGTATGAGAGTAAGTGTGTAAATTGCCAGCGTGTCAAGACTGAGCATCAGTTTTCTTCTAGTTTGCTACATTCGTGGAAGATTTTTAATGAAAGTGGGTAATAGAGCTTCGAGATTTCAACTAGATTATTTCTGAAGACGTTTGTATAGTGTTTGGTTACCTGTTGAAGTCAGATGGTCAGTTAGAGAAAGTTATGAGTCAAATGTTCAAACAGTGTTGTATGAGATTGTGAATCGGGCTAGTCCTGTTGTTTATCTGTTGCGGTCACCACCAGTGTTAGAAAGAGATAGTGATGTGTCTGTGTGTCTATGATTCGGGAATGTGAGTCAGATCTGTGCCGTGCTATGTTTGTCGAAGAGATTGAGTTGAGTTTGAAATTGCGTGCAACGAAGAATCAGTTGAGATCTTAGTGTCAGATAGCAAATGTTATGTTGTAAGTCATTCGAGTTGGTTTAAATGTTGTGGTGAGAAGACAAGGGAAGTATGGAGGAGCATGTTTCAGTGACTCTTACTGTTCGATAAATTTCGGGGACGAAATTTCCTTAAGTGAGGAAGAGTTGTAACACCCGTGTTTTGGGGTTAGGAGTTAGCCGGGTTTATAGTCCGAGTCAATAAAATTAAATAAAAATAAATTCAACCTAAAGTGTGACCTAATTGGGTTTTAAAATAAAGAGGAGGGACAACCTTGGTGATTTAACCCAAATGTTTTGAAAAATGGAGACCACTTTTAAAAAAGGTAAAAAGAATAAAAAGAAATGTTGTCATCTTTTCCATTTCTTCTTCTCCACCATGAAGAACACCAAACCCATTCCCCAAACCCTAGTTACTATCCCCTTTGATTTCTTCATCAATTCAAGGGCGTTTTTAAAGGTAATCACATATTTGAACTCTCCTCTCCATTTCCTATCTATCCATGGTCATTGATTTTAAAACCATGCACTTTTGAAAATTAGGGTTTATATCAAAGTTTGGATTTTTAAAGGGGTTTTCCATTTTGTTTTGATAAATTAAGTTGGGGCTTTGTTTAATCATGTTAAAATACACATTATATGTTAATTTGGTTGAATTTTGGTAAAAATTCGAAGTGGGTTCTTAGACCCATTTTTAAGGTGTCAAAAAGTTGATTTTTGGTGGGTTTTAGGTTGTAATTAAAGGGCTGATGGTTTATGTATGCTAGGAGGATGTTTTTGGACCATTTAGATGTCATTTGGGTGTTTAAAAACATGATTTTCTGCTGGGTAAAATATGAGTACGAAAATGGAGTTTTGGAGAGTTTTGGGTGAGTTTTGGGGGTTGTTTTAGGTGGGAATTGATAGCCCAATGGTAGTACAATGGTTAGGGATTGATTTGAGATTATTTGTGGGTGCAATGGATGTTGGAAACATGGTTTTTGGAAGAGGTATTGGGGCTGTCCGAAATTGCTAAGTATGGGGTTTTGTCATGACTTGAAATGTTGGGTTTGATATTTGAATTTGTATTTCGAGTTGATATTTTGAGGTTGGGCTGATTTGAGGTTGTTTGAATTGTATTGAGATTGTTTAGAAGCAAGAAATTGGGTCGGCGAAGCATCGGGAAGAAATCCGGAAACTTGAAGGTGATGCTTGCTTGGTAGTTGAGCTTGGAGGTAGAGGTGAGTGGTTAATGTTTTTAAATTGGTTTTTAAGTGGTTGGTTCAAGCATGTGGACTAGGTTGGGCTTGGTAGGCCCACCTAGAGTTAGGGTTAGGGTGGTAGCCTAATCCTAAGCTTTAGTTAGAGACCTTGGATGTACTCTTTAATCATTGTTATGCTTCATGATGAGTATGTATAATGTGATCCACATGTATGTGAAAGTATGACTTAATGTATTGATTTTATATGCATGTTGATGACAAATAAAATGTGGATATATGATGAGATAATTGTTCGGTTGACATACATGTGGTGTTGGTTTGTGAAATGAGGTTATGTTGTGGATTGCATGATTTTGGAGAATCATGGTGAGTACGTGCTAGGCACGGAATTTATATTGAAATTGATATTGTAAAAAGTTGTGTAGTTTGATTTATATTGGCATTAGTATGCTTGGGTACAATGATCGATCATTAGGATGAGTGTGCACACAAATTGAGTCAAAACGTACGTGGCCTTGGTGGCGTTAAGGCACCAAGGAGGAGTACGGTGATGTAATATTCCACCGGAAGCTTTTATATATTTCTACGTGATGATGAGTGGAATCCCATCCGTAGGGCATGTGGCGATGAGTGGAATCCCGCCCATGCAAAGACCGGTGATGAGTGGAATCCCACCGAGGTAATGTTGTTGTTGGAAAATGCGTTCCAACGGGTTATCCGCGTATTCGGGTCATAGCTAGGTGCCAATATGAGGTTGTATGTGTTTACCAATATGAGATTATGCATATATGCTTATATGATACGAAATGTGATGCCCTTTTATGAATTGATATATGAGGTGGTTAATGCTTCGAATTATGTATCATTGTAAGTTGAGTTTATGAGATGTTGAGCATGACATAATGTTGATTAAATGTTCATGCATCATGTTCATTTTCGTTTTTGCGGATCGGAGGTAAGATCATGCATTTCATTTTGGAATTAGCTCGTGCTTGGACCCTGCATTGTCGAAGGTTTGTTTTATGAGCTTACCCTCACTAAGCTTTTATGCTTACGCTCTCTTTTGTTCGACAATGCAGATAAGTAGCTTGTGGGTGGCAAGGACAAGGAAAGGTCTCCAAGTGTTGCCTTTGGTGAGCTCAATGTATGAATTTTAAGTAATAGAATGTAATAGTTAAGCAATGGGATAGGTATTGTTGATTTGAGTTTGATGTATGTCTATGGTTGACTTGGTTTGTAAGCATGATATATCTTGCCAAATGCTAGTATGATGGATGTCTTATGAATGCTTAAGTTGCTTGAATGGCATGTAAACTTATTTGAGATGTATGATGCTTATTGGTTCTTTTTAATGTCTTCAAGCATGCTTGTATGAAAGGCTCTTAATGTGTAAATTGCTATGTATGAAAGATTGTCTAAATCCATGCTTGTATGTGTTTGAGTATGTTAAATCTAGGATGTATGCCTCTAGACTTTGTTTGATGGTTTTGTGTGCCTTTAGGGGTCCTATGGGACCTACATACTTGTTGAAATACCCTTAAATCTGAATTGCAAAAGGCTGCAGACAGCCCGCGTTTCGAAACGGGCTGGGTCGTTTCGGAACGGGTAAGGCTTCAGGGACCCCGTATCGGAACGCGTTTTGATACGGTATGGCCTTTGAAACCCCTGTTCCAATACGCGTTTCGAAACGTTTTGGCTACTGGAATTCTGAGAAATTCACGAGATGAAGGTGTATCGAAACGGGTATAAGGGTTTCGAAACGGTCAAAATCTCGTTGACCACGAGAAGTTGACCGTTGAGGGCGTTTCGGAACGGTTGACCACCGTTTCGATACGGCCCCTTGTAAAGGCTCTGGGACAGTTGACCTGGTCAAGGCGTTTCGATACGCCTCAAGGGTGTTTCGAAACGGCCTGTTTAAAATATTAAAAGTGGGCTGTTTGATTGCTATTTTGGGTTCGAATGTTTGTCTCATGTATTTTATTCCGATGTTTGATCACATAGGACTTAAATGAACTTTTAGAAAAGATTAAGTAAAAGAAAAAAAATAGGGTTGCTAACCAAGGGAGAATTCCTTAGGGAGTTTTCACTCGGTTTTCCCCGTGTAGCTCGCTCGGACCGGTCATCCGGCCAGACCGGGACGAGAGGGTTACAATGAGAGCATCAATCTTCAAGGTTTTGATATCATTAGCTTCGATGATGACAATCTTTTTTGTTTCCCATGACCCAAGAAGAGAATAGATAACCTTTCGGACAAGCTTGTCTTCCAGAATAATTTCTTCATAGTGTTAGAGTATGCCCGAAGACCAATAATAAGATGATTGTACTGATATACTTTTTTCATCGGGTTTATTAAATAAAGGCATCGCCATTATTATTTTTCAGTTATACTTCTGTGTCTTTAATAAACTAAAAGATAATGAAGTCCATATAATAATATGATTATTATTAAAAGATTCTTAGTTGTGTATTATTATATGGGCATGAACAATAATAATACGTTCAAGTCTAACATATAGTTTATTGATGACAATGAGTTGTCATTGACATAGAGATTTCAAAATCGATATATGAGTACGTTGTTAGAGAACAATAGGGGTGGGAGAAAATACCCGATCCGAAAATCCGACGACCCGAAACTAAAATACCAGGTAATTCCCGGAAAAAAAAATTACCCGACTCGGCAAATTTCCCGGGACACGGGTCGGGACATGGGCCAAAAGTTTTTCCTTACCGGGTACCCGACCCGACCCGATTAAATTTAATATATATTTTTTATATTTAAAATTATATTTTTATTTTATGTTTCTTAATATTTTCACTCTAAAATTAAGTTTAAATTCCTGATTTTTTCTAGTTTGTATTATATTCTTTTAAGTTTTAAGTTTAATTTTTTTAAAAAATATTTTTGTGTTTAACATGTAATTTTTTTTATTATTTTAAAATAAAAAAATAAAAAAAATAGGAACCGGGTACCCGGTACCCGATTACCCGGTACCCGAATTGGATTCGGGTACCCGGATATAATGGGCCGGGACACGGGCCGTTTAATGAGGTACCCGGATGAACCGGGTACCCGGAAAACTGGGTACCCGAATCCCGGGTACCCGACAATTCCCACCCCTAGAGAACAACATATTGGATTGACCAGCTATGCGCATATGTCTTAGATTATTATGTGACGATCACAATATTGCTCATGGTGGTGACTACATGTATGATCATCAGATTTGAGATCATTACTATCTCAACATATATTATTGCATGTTTTGATGACAATGAGTTGTCATTGACATAGATATTTCAAAAATTGTTCGTTTGTTGTAGTCTACTCTAGATATCAAGAAATATTAGATGGGCTATAAAAGTGTGATTGTTCCAAAACTTGTGCTTATTCTAGATATAAAGGACAAAATGATATAATACATAAAAGAGTTAGTCACGAAGATGTTATGTCGAATCATGACTTCTTGTAACTTAGATGACCATGATACATTGCTAGATGTCACTCATTGTTTGTAATATTAGAATGGTTCTAATAATTACTACTAATATTACAGATACCTACAAGGTCACACCCCATGGTTGAATTGAGCAAATATCAAACGAGTTATAATTGTACAATTTTATTGTACATGGATGAAGTATATAATTAAAGTTAATATATATGTGTGTAATTTTAATTATCCCGGATATAATAAATAAATATTAAAAGAATGTAATAATGATTATAATTCTTTTAATAGACATAAAATTTGGATTAAAAAACCCTAAGGGTTAGGGTAACTTCATATATAAAAAAAAGTGTGGTCTAGCAGTCGCCCCATTTTTTAGATGAAATATTCTCAAAAAAGTTTTTGAGAAAAGTTAAAATTTGCTCTCAACCGGGTGAACTGACTAGAGGTTGAGACTTTTCAGTGGAGGCTTGAGATTCGAACTGATCGTGAATGCACTACCGATTTGCTGTTTTTCCAGGAACCCAATGTAAATCACGCATCCTTTCCTCTCGAATTCGAATTTTCGTACATGAATCCCTGGTGAGATCGTCAGATTATTTTTTCGCTACGCTATGGGGTGTATCGGCGATCCTAACAGTGGTATCAGAGCCACATGTATAATGCAAATTCGGGTTAAATACTTGGTTGATGCGTTTGTATGCGTTGCATGTTTTTCTTTTTCTGTTTTGATGAGTGTACAATATTTGTGCGAAACAACGAAATTGAATCTAGTCGCGGTTAATATGTTAATCTGTTTTAAATAAGTTTTTACAATCGATGATTAAATGTTAATCATGTGTTTGTTGCTGTAAGGTTTTAGTGTTCGTATGTTAATTGTTAACATGATGAACATGCGGTTATGATAACAGATCGTTTTTGGCAGATGAACAATGGTTATTCCAGTGCGAAAAACCTTAGGGATTGAAAAATCCCAAAAACATGAATCTGTTGATAAAAGTTATCAAATTGTGAGGTTTTTCCATAGTAATCGAAGTGCTAAAATGTTGGGTTATTCGGTGCTCGATTTCTTCAGCCGTTTTTGCTCGCCAAGTGGTGGAGAAGTGGAATTTTGGGTGTAAGAGGTGTAGAAGCTAAAATGAATAAAGACAAGATGATTTATAGTGGTTCAACCTTCTAATCAAGGTCTACATCCACTATCTTAGCTTCCCACTAAGAATTTCCAATCAATCCACTATTGATTCGTCCCCTTTTCTAGGCTTAGGAGGAAACCCTTACAAACCGATCAAGCTTTCTACCCAAAGCCTTGACCAAACCCTCTTTACAAAGAGATAAAGATAAGCAAACTCAAATCCCTCTAATAGGTATTTGTTTGCACAATAAAGCTCTCACCCATACCTAAAACACTTTAGCAAATCTAACAATTTTGGCTCACTAGTGTTTGTCTATACAAAGAATTGACACTTAAGCACTAAGACACATTTTGATCATATGTTGTATTACAATTGAAGCATTTTTATTATTAGATGCTTGTAGGTTCCTTTTATACTCCTTAATGAGTTTGTAATCGTTACTAGCTGTTGGGGTTGAATTGGAGCCATTGGAGACTTCAATTCCCACCATAAATGTAGTTCTGCAACTCCTCGTTTCGAAACGCTCGACCCCGTTTCGAAACACTCTTGAAATAGAAAGAGCCGTTGCAGCACCCGAATCGAAACTCCCTTGGCTGTATCGTAACGGCATATCGAAAGGTCCTGCATTTAAAAGGTAGTTGGGAAATAGTCATTGGGGGTTTATGACTGCTAAGGTCAATGCCACATAGGCATATCGAAATGGCAGAGGCCGTATCGAAACGCTATGCAAAATCTCATCCAGATTAAAGCTCGTTTCGAAACGTTTTTCCACTGTAAAGACTCATATCGAAACACCCAAAGGCGTTTCGAAATGCCTGGATGGTTTTGTTGAATCTGGCTTTGAAAACATATAAAAACCTTTTAAAATATCCCATAAACATAGTTTCAAGTTGTTTGGACTTTAGAAATTGTTTTGAATTCTTTTTAACTTTATTCAAAATATTTTTCAATTATTATATCAAAACATTAGCTCTACATAAAATTAAAAATACGGCAGCATCATATCTGTCGGACTGTGTACGCAACAAAGGTCGTAGGAATAATTTTGGTAATTTTAATAAATAAGATAAAACATGTGTATGTTTTGGATGATATTCACGGTGTTTGGGAATGCATGGTTATAGCCCCGTAAGCCCATTTTGTTTATTTACAAAGGTTATAATTTTCAAATACGGCATGCTTGTCGTGCCTTTCTGTACTTCTATTGTATTTCTCTTCCCATCTTACTCCCTCGTATGTAAAACGAGTTTCTAAAATTATAATCATGTGAAGATTCAAAGGAGCAGAAGACTAGACTGACTAAAGCAAGAAAATGCTTGAGAAGTTGTCTTTGTCTTTAGGTTTATTGGTTCTCCCATTGGCTTGGGATGATCTACCTTAGTTTTTATTTATTTATTTGGGATATAACCATTGCATTTTATTTATTATTTCATATATATCATATGTGTGATGCAATAGATAGTATGTTAGCATGCTAATAAATTGATGACATCGATAAGGGCCTAATATTAAAAGGAATAATGATAAGATTTTAATTAAAATCCCTCCATAAAATATAAGTTGATCTAACTGTCCAATATTTACTCTCGTTAAGACCTCGATTGATATTATATGAGTTTTGTCAAAGTATTGGCATATAAGTCTATCTTGGTTAAACGCGAAGAATAAGCAAGTGATATTCACCGGTTGAAATATTAGATTAGAAACCTAAAGGTTAGTTATTTGGATAAATCATAAGATGATTAGAACAAGAGTTGTTCACCAAATGAAGAAATCACATAGGATCTAATTAGCAAAGTGTTGCTTACCTAAATAATCATTCTCCTAAGAGAAAAGCCAAAGCTGACTTAGGATTAGGGTGAAATATAGATCCTTTCTCACTATAAAACTTTCAAGAAGTTTTCTGAAATTAAAACATGAGGGTTTTTAAATTTTGAATAAAATAGTGGGAGTAATTTATTAAAAAGACCTTTTTATAAATTTTAAACTTGGTAAATTTACTTACTTTATATATTTCCATTGTTGTAGAATTAATGGCAAGCAACAACACACTATCATTGCGATCGATCCTTGAGAAGGATAAGCTGAATGGCTTGAACTTCCTTGACCAGTTCCGTAATTTGAGAATTGTTCTCAAGCAAGAATGGAAGGAATATGTGATTGAAGAACTCGTTCTTGGTGAACCGGCAGCTACTGCTTCTAGAGCTTAAAACAGACAAGTATAAGAAATACATGTATAACATGTTAGACATATGATGTCTAATGCTTGCCACCATAACCCTTGAGCTTCAGAAGCAACATGAGGATATGATTGCATACGATATGATTCAAAACCTTAAGGAATTGTATGAGGGGAAAGCACGTCAAGAGAGGTATGAGACCTCTAAAGCTTTATTTCAATGCAAAATGGCAGAAGGAGCTCATGTCATCAAGAAGATGAGTTATATCCAAACGTTGGAGAAATTAGGATTTCATCTCAAGGTTGAATTGTCCACTGATGTTATCTTGCAATTGTTGCTGGATAGCTTCAATCAATTTGTCCTAAATTTCAATATGAATGAAATCAACAAGACTTTGCCACAATTACTCGGCATGTTACGAACTACTGAAGGTAATATGAAAAAGGTTAGACCTAAGCCCATTCTGATGATCCACAAGGACAAAGGAAAGGGAAAGAACAAAGCAGTGGCAAAGCCTAAGGGTTATGGCAAGGCCAAACCCAAAGGAAATTATGCATTAAAACCTAAAGGAGGAGTGAGCAAGGAAGGAAAATGTTTCCACTACAACAAGACCGGACACTAGAAAAAAATTTGCCCTGCTTACCTTGAAGAGGTCAAAAAGGTGAAAGAACATGGAGCGTCCGCTCTAGGTATTTATGTTATTGATGTTAATCTGTCAACATCTACTTCTTGGGTATAAGATACCGGTTGTGGTTCTCACATTTGTACTTCTGTACATGGATTGCAAAAGTGAAGGAATCTAACTAAGGGAGACGTGGACCTGCGAGTGGAAAATGGAGCAAGAGTTGTTGCATTAGCTATAGGAACATGTGTTTTACCTTTGCCTAATGAACCTGAATTAAATTTAGAGAATTTCTATTTTGTGCCCAGTTTGACTAAGAACATTATTTCTATTTCTTGTTTGGAAAAGATTGGTTTTGAGATAATTGTCAAGAATAATTGTTGTTCATTTTATCTTAATAATGTTTTTATGGGCCGGCACAATTGATCAATGGTCTTTACATTTTGGATCAAGATAATACTATTTATAACATAAATACAAAAAGGTCAAAAACAAATGACTCAAATCAAACTTACCTTTGGCACTGTCGTTTAGGCCATATAAGTGAGAAACACATATCAAAGCTCCATAAAGATGGATTCTTAGATTCATTTGTTTTTGAACAATTTGATGTGTGTGAATCCTATTTGTTGGAAAAAATGATTAAGGCTCCTTTTAATAGTAAAGGTGAGCGAGCAAATGATTTATTGGGATTAATACATAGTGATGTATGTGGGTCAATGAATACACAAGCTAAAGGTGGGTTCTAATACTTCATTACATTCATTGGTGACTTTAGTCGGTATGGGTATATTTATCTTATGTGCAATAAATCTGAAGCCCTTGAAAAGTTCAAGGAATTCAAGAATGAAGTACAGAACCAATTGGTCAAGAGTATTAAGGCGCTTCAATCGGATCGAGGTGGAAAATACTTGAGCATAGAGTTTGATGAACTCCTGAAATAGTGTGGGATTGTCTAACAGATTACACCACATGGTACACCACAGTGGAATGAAGTTTTTGAAAGGAGGAATCAAACACTATTAGACATGGTTAGATCAATGATGAGTCATAGTGATCTTCTGACTTCTTTCTGGGGACATACACTTGAAACAATTGCTTTCACACTAAATTGTATTTCATCTAAATCGGTTCAAAAGACACCATATGAAATATGGACTGTGAAGCGTCTTAGTATATCTTTTATGAAGATTTGGGGTTGTGAAGCTTATGTCAAACATCAGATTTCTACAAAGCTCGAACCTAAATCTCAAAAGTGCATCTTTGTTGGATATTCTAAAGAAACTAAAGGATATCATTTCTTCAATCCTGGCGAGAACAAAGTGTTTGTTGCTCGAACGAGAGTTTTTCTTGAAAAAGAATTTCTCTCGAAGAATGGAAATGTTAGAAACATTGAACTTGGAGAAGTTCGTGAACAACAGATCAATGAACCAGAGGTTGAGTAGGTTCCACAAATTGTTGAGGAACAATTAACAGATTTAGAAACACAGCCACTACGAAGGTCTATAAGAGAACACCATTTACCTGAGAGATATGGATTTCTTGTTACCACACATGGATACGTTCTTCTTATGGATCAAGATGAGCCTGGAACTTATCAAAAAGTAGTGTCGAGCTCAGACTATGAGAAATGGCTTGAAGCCATAAGGTCTGAGATGGATTCCATGTCAGTAAACCAAGTATGGACTTTGGTTGAACCACTTGAAAACCTATAGAGTGTAAATGGGTTTTCAAGTAGAAAACTAACATTGATGGTAATGTACAAACATAAAAAGGGCAATTGGTCACTAAAGGTTTTCGACAAGTTATGGTATAGACTATGGCAAAACTTTCTCCCCTATTTCTATGTTTAAATCCATCCGAATCTTGCTTGCAATATCTGTATTCCAAGATTATGAAATCTGGCAAATGGACATCAAAATCGTTTTCCTTAATGGAAAACTTGAAGAAAATGTGTATATGACACAACTAGAACATTTTGTTGCTCCAGTAGATGTTGGAAAGGTTTGTAAGCTACATAGGTCCATTTATGAACTAAAACAAGCTTCTCGAAGCTGAAATCTTTGTTTCAATGATGCAATCAAAGAGTTTGGTTTTATCATAAATGAAGATGAGCCTTGTGTCTATAAGAAGGCTAGTGGGAGCATTGTTTCCTTTCTAATCTTGTACGTAGATGACATACTCATCATAGGAAATGATATACCTACTTTACAGTCTGTTAAGACTTGGCTAGGTAGTTGTTTTTCTATGAAAGATTTGGGTGAGGTAGAATATATATTAAGAGTTAAGATCTATAAAGATAGACCAAGATGACTCATAGGTATGAAGTACATACATAAAAAAAGTGTTGAAAAGGTTTAGCATGGAAGAATCCAAAAAAGGATTTTTACCTATGAGACATGGTATATCACTCTCGAAGAAAATGTGTCCTTCAACACCACAAGAGAGAGAAAGGATGAATAAGATTCCATATGCTTCGACTATTGGTTATATCATGTATGCCATAATATGTTCTCGATCAGATGTATCGTATGCTTTAAGCATGGCGAGTCAATATCAAGTAAATCCTGGTGAAGGTTACTGGGTTGCAGTTAAAAATATCCTTAAGTACTTAATAAGAACTAAGGATACATTTCTCGTATATAGAGGTGAAGAAGAGCTTAGTTTAAAAGGTTACACGGATGCTAACTTCCAAACTAACAAGGATGACTCACAATTGCAACCTGGTTTTGTATTTTGTCTTAATGGAGGTGCTATAAGATGGAAAAGTTCAAAGCAAGACACAATAGCTAATTCTACAACAAAGGCTGAATACATTGCAGCCAATAAAGCAGCAAAAGAGGTTGTTTGGATCAAGAAGTTCATATCCGAACTAGGGGTTATTCCCAACATATTAGATGCTATAGAACTCCGTTGTGACAACAATGAAGCCATTGAACAAGCAAAGGAACCCAGATCTCATCAAAGATCCAAACAAATTCTAAGGCACTTCCATCTCATTCGAGAGATCATTGATCGAAGAGATGTAGAAATATGCAGAGTACACACAGATGATAATGTCGCTGATCCCTTGACGAAGCCTCTGACACAAAAGAAGCATGATCGTCACACTGAGTCACTCGGTATTAGATATGTGAGTGATTGGTCTTAGTGCTAGTGGGTGATTGTTAGAGTATGCCCAAAGACCAATCATGAGAAGATTGTACTAATATACTTTCTTTACCATGTTTATTGAATAAAGGCATTGCCATTATTATTTTTCAGTTATACTTTTGTGTCTTAAAAGATCCTTAGTTGAGTATTATTATGGGCATAGACAATAATAATACGTTCAAGGCTAACATATAGTTGGTTGATGACAATGAGTTGTCACTGACAAAGAGATGTCAAAATCGATATATGAGTATGTTGTTAGAGAACACCATATTGGATTGACCTGCTATGAGCGTATGTCTTGGATTATTATGTGACGGTCATAATATTGCTCATGGTGGTGACTACATGTATGATCCTCAGACTTGAGATCATTTTTATCTCAACATATATTGTCGTATGTTTTGATACAATTAAACATGCTCTGTAACTGGTCGCACTATAAATGTAACGCCCGGGTTTGAGGCCTATGAGATACTCGGGTTTGGTTAAGCCGGTTCGGGTTAAACTAGTTGGAGAAAACATTTTAAATGACCAAATTCTAAGGCTTTGGAAGAAACAAGGGGTTTTTGGTAAAATGAGTTTTAAAGATAGATTTTTAAATTTGAATAAAATAAAATATTTTAAAAAACCCATTTCTTCTTCCTTTTTCCCATTCTCCTTTTCAAGTTAAGTTCTCCCAAGCCTATCAACTCTTCATTTTCACTAAGCTTTACCATTTTTTGGAGGTTTCAAAAGGTAAGCAACTTGGTTTTATTCTTCTCTTCATTCTAATCTAGTTTTTAGCCTCTACTCCTTAAGGTTTTGGGGAATTTCTTAAGTTTCAACATTTGGGTAAAAAAGAGGTTTTTGAGAAGTTTAAGCTTTTGATGAAAACAGTGGTTTGGGTAAGTTTTAAAAGAAGTTTTGAGCGTAAAATGGTGTTAAGAAGTTGGGTTTAGCATGAAATCCCGAATTTTGTGAAAATTGGTGATTTTGATAAATGGGTTTTTGGATTAGAAATGGTGGATAAGGGTTCATAATGCTTTAGAGTTATTGGGTTGATGTTTTTGGAGTATTTGAACATGGTTTGAATGATGAATTGATGGGAATATGGCTGACTTGAGGTTAGAGTATGTTTGAGGATAGTTTGGAGTAGAATGAGATGCTTGTTATTGTCGGAATTTGATGGTAATGATTTCAGCGAGTTAGAATGTTGAAATATGTATTAATTCCTTGGTTTGATTTGTGTAGAAGCAGTTGATAACGATTCGGGTCCTCCGGACGTCACACCGGGAGTTGCGGAAGCTTGAAGGAGAACCGTTAGCTTGTTTCAGGTTTGAGCTGGTGAGTGGTAATGTTTTGAAGTTTAAAATGTTTCAAAGTGGTTCCTTGGGGGTTTGGGTGGAGCCTTAAAGGCTAACCTAAACCCAAGTGTAAGTTTGCTAATTCACCTTGTTCGTTAAGTGTTGGTGTGTGAGATTATTTGTGTTGTTGTGTGAAATGTGGATTGCTTTTACTCTCTGTTTTAGTGTTGTTGTGTAGTCGTTGTTGATGTCAATCCTCATGTGATGGTTGTTGTTGCTTACGATGATGTGTAGTCCCATCGGTAGTGACTAGTAGAAGAGTACGGTGATGTGTAGTCCCATCAGAAAATTGCTAGTTGTGTGTACGATGATGTGTAGTCCCACCGAGAATGGTTGTGCATGTGCAAACCATGTTTGGTCTATGCTTGTGTTTATTTCATCTCTTACTTATATGGTTTTGATTTTCAAAACTAAAATATTTGCTTTAAACTGCATTGTTATTGTATTTAGAGCTCCGCTCACTAAGCTTTTAAGCTTACGCTCTCTTTTTCCAACAATACAGATCGTTAGAAGTTTTGGGAGGCAAGTGGGCAAGAGAGGAGTTCTTAGAGTTCTTGCTAAGCTCAAAGTATGATTTTGCTAGTTGTAATAATGCTTAGACAATTAGAATACTAGATTTTATGTTAGGGAGTTGGTGTTCAAACTCCTATGTTTGGCCTTGTTTATGTTGCTAGCATGTTTTAATTGTTGATATCATGTATTGTTGAAGCTTGTTATGGCTTTTGGTAGATTACCTTGCATATTGATTTGTTGGTGTTTTTGAATGCTAAGTGTTCTTATGTGCTTTGAGTTGAGACCTATTTTATTGCATATATGCATGTTTGAAGATGTGTTTAGGGTGTCTTTCCTCTAGATTGATTGTATTTTGAGATTCCATGTAGTTTGTGAGGTTTCGTGGCAAATTTGGGGACGTTTGAAGATGTCAAAATATGTTTTCGGGCTAAATTGTGCTCAGGCGTTTCGGAACGCCTGATATGGTTTCGGAACGGTCGAGCTCCAAGGGTACCCGTATCAGAACGGGGGTGGTGCCGTTTCCGTACGATTTGCCACTGAAGGTTCATGTTTCGGAACTATGTAGGGTCGTTCCGGTACATTTGGCCACTAGAGATTCCCGTTCCGGAACAAGGTGAGGCCATTCAAGAACGGCTTGATGTTCCTTTTTAAATGAAGCTCGCGTTTCGAAACGGGCAGGCCTGTTTCGAAACGCATGTGGTTAAAATAGTTACAAGGCATCTTTGAAGGTTCTCGAATGTTGCGTTTTAGTCCTTAAAGCTTGTATGCTTCATAAATGAGTCATGTGTGTCCCTTTGTGATAGTTTTGCCTCATGAGTATGAATTTGACAAATAAGCTACTTGGAAAGTTTAAATTATCGTATGTCTTCTGATTGGTTCGTGTTTTCGCTTTCGTTTTCCGTTGTTGCCTCCACGCATAGAATTAAAGATGATAATTAGACAAGATAATTAAAATGAAAAAATAGGGTTGCTAATCGGAGTGAGGCCTTAACGGGTTTCTCTTCAATTTTCTCCGTGTAACTTGTTCGGTTCGGTCTGTTGGCTAGACCGAGACGAGGGGGTTACAATAAAGATTGATGTCGAACATATCACGATATATGTAGTGGGGTGTAAATGATCAAGATAGGATTTGTCCCTCCTACATAATAGGAGTAAATCACAGGCCACTTGATTGAGTGAGGCTAGAAATGCATGGCCATACTCGAACAAGTTGATATGGGATATCATAAATTGTTCGTTTGTCGTAGTCTACTCTAGATATAAAGAAATATTAAATGGGCTATACAAGTGTGATTGTTCCAGGACTTGTGCCTATTCTAGATATAAAGGACAAAATGATATAATACATAAAGGAGTTAGTTACGAAGATGTTATGTCGAATCATGACTTCTTGTAACTTAGATGACCATGATACATTGCTAGATGTCACTTATTATTTACAATATTAGAATGGTTCTAATAATTACTACTAATGTTAGAGGAACATACAGGGTCACACCCTAGGGTTGAATTGAGCAAATATCAAACAAGTTACAATTGTACAATTTTACTGTACATGAATGAAGTATATATATGTGTGTAATTTTAATTATCCCGGATATAATAAATAAATAAATAAATATTAAAAGAATGTAATAATGATTATAATTCTTTTAATAGATATAAAATTTGGATTAAAAAACCCTAAGAGTTAGGGCAACTGCATATAGAAAAAGGAAAAGTGTGGTCTAGTTGTCGTCTCTTATTTTTAGACGAAATATTCTCAAAAATAGTTTTTGAGAAAAGTGAAAAATTTGCTCTCAACCGGGTGAACTAAGTAGAGGCCGAGACTTTTCATTGGAGGCTTGAGATTCGAACTGATCGTGATTGCACTACCGATTTGCTTTTTTCTAGGAACCTAATTAAATCACGCATCCTTTCCTCATGAATTAGAATTTTCGTACATGGATGCCTGGTGAGATCATCAGATTATTTTTCCGCTGCGCCATGGGGTGTACCGATGATCCCTAACACATAGCCTTTAAGTCCACTGGTGATGACGGAGAATCTATCGAACACCTTGGTGATGTTTTCGTCTGGTTCCATCTTGAAGTTCTCATACTCAAGGTTGAGCAAACCAATCTTGGTCTCCTTTACTTCGTTTGTTCCCTCATATGTGACTTCAAACTTTTCTGATACTTTCTTGGCATCTTCACAAGAAGAACTTCGGCATACTCTTCCTGGCAAAGTGCACAAAGGATAATGTGTAATGCCTTCACATTAAGTTCTATCTTCTTGAGATCATTTGCACTTCATTCTGCCTTGTTTCTTTGTGGCACGAACAAACCATCAAGAACAATATCCCAAAGACGATAGTCTTTGGCTGTCATGAAGTACATCATTCTATTCTTTTGATATGAGTAGTCTGTCCCGTCAAAGAATGCTGGCCTATTAATGGATTGCGCCATGAACTCCGGTTGATGTAGGAATGACTTGAGCTCTTCGAGGATCGACTCTTAGTATGTTAATCCGATGAAAGAGACCTCACTCTGATATCAATTGTTGGAAGGCTCAATTGATCAACCGAGTAGCCAAGAGGGGGTGAATTGGTTTTAAGGTGATAGAGGTGGAAGCTATGAAAATAAAAATTGGACACAAAGATTTATAGTGGTTTAAGCTTCTAATCAAGCTCTACATCTACTACCTTAGCTTCTCACTAAGAATTTTTAACAAATTCACTATTGAATTTCTTCCCCTTTTCTAGGCTAAGGACGAAACCCTTTACAACACTCAAAGTTTCTACCCAAAGTTTGAGCAAACTCTCTTTTACAAAGAGAAAAGATTTAAGCAAACTTAGAAAACCCTCTAAGCTATAATGTTTGCACAATTAATCTCACTCACCTAAAACCTAACACTTGAGCATGCATAACAATTAAGCTCACAAGTGTGCTCTACAAAGAAATTGATATTTAAAAGCACAAAACACTTTTTCTATACATTGAATGTTGGCAATATGTTTCTTGTTCTTCCATGGATGCTTGGATGTGTCTTTTAAACCATCGAATGGCTTCATGACCGTTACTAGCCGTTACGAGTTTTTTAGAGCTATTGGTGACTTTAATTCCAACAATAAATGCATTCTGAGCAGGTCAGTATAGATACGTGAGACATTGGTATCGGTACATGCCTTAAACAGAAAGAGCTGTTGGGCATTTAATACACATAGTACTATCGGTACATACATTTTTATTGGTATCTTCTTAGGTGCTCAAATCCCAGAATGCCTAACAATTTAGTTCAGAGATAATTTCTTCTTCCGAAAGAGGAAGGAAAAATGTAGAACCTCCAAAAAAAAAAAAAGAACCATTGTTGAAATGATAAAAGAGTAAACCAAATAGCAACGATAGTTGGATGTGACCTTGGACAAAAATGGTTGCAAAGAATGGGGGAGTTGGTATAATGCTGTTTACATGTAAGTTTAGTGAAAATAGTTATGTCAATGGTGTTTCACAATCTAACCCCAACATTGTTGGTATTTAATCATATGAACTCGAAGCCAAATAAGTAAAAAAGGAAGAGCTTTTTCAGTTTACATGTAAGTTTTACAATTTTAATTGTTTTACTTTTCTTATTGTGTAATAATTAAATTATATAATATTTAGTATAATGCAAATATCTTTTGAGGAATGATGTGTATTTTTTTTCTCATTTTAGTTTACATAACTTATGTCAATATTAATTTTATGATTTTTCATCTATAATTAATAATTCTATTTATTATCGGCAACTATCTTAATATAATTAATGATAGTGTAGTCTTTAATTGTGTTGTAAAATTGGGAATACATTACGAGTTTTACTTGACAATTAATAAATAATTATGACCTTATCTTAGCATTTTAGGTGATGGTATATTAAGTCGCAACAATATGACAATATCTTTTTCGTCATTTATAAGTTGAAGTTAATGTATTATTCGTGATAATAAGAATTATTTTACTCGTCTCACAATTTTTGTCTATTATTGATTTTTTTTGGTTAATTTTTTTTTTCAATTTTAACTCATAATTATTTAAAATGTATCATTGATAAAAATATGAAAATATATATTTTAAAAACATCTAATAGAGTAGTTTTCAAATATATATTTTATAAAATTTATTTATTTAAAATATTCAAAATAAAAATAGTCAAAGTTTAAAAATTTTGACTTTTAAAAAGTCAATAAAGAACAGTTTTTATAGGACAGAGGGAGTATCAATAACGAAATTTTATATAATTTAGTGACGTAACTAATTGTCATCAAATATAAATTATAAAGTATTGTTATGTATCATCGTCATTTTTACTATTATTCGGTGACTATATACCATGTCACTAACATTATGACAATATTTATTTCGGCACTTAAACAATGAAATTATTGTATTATTGGTGACGTTACGAATAATTAATGGCGACATTTTACATCATTAGTGACGTAATTAATTGTCATTACATATAAATTATAAGGTGACGTTATACATAAACGTCACTATATGTTTAGCAATACGTGACGAAAAAAATACATTGTCACTCTAGACATTTAGTGACACACCTAGCGTGACGTTTTTCGTGGCGTTGAATTTTATGTCACAAAATACAAATAGTGACGTAAATGTAAGTTTCAGTGATAATATTTTCAACGTCAATAATTAACAAATTTGTTATAGTGAGTATCGATACAGATACAACTGTATCGGTACGAAACCATTTGTATCGGTACGTTTGAAACTGTACCGGTACAGATTTTGACTACTGAAGTTTGAAAAATTTTGGTGGATGAAAAATCGTATCGGTACACTAAAGTCCGTACCGGTACGGGCACTTTAGGTATTGATACGAGGACATGCGTATTGGTACTCAATGCCTGTTTTTGACACTTTAGCTATATAAAATCATTTAAGGCATGTCAAAAAACCTTTGAAAATATTTAAAACATATTTTTTATGTTTATGGACTTTTGAAATATATTTTTGCAAATTAGTTTTAGTCCAAAAATATATTTTTTTAAGTTATATCAAAATCAAATATTTGAACAATCATCCCTTTTTGATATAACGAAACTATTTAAAAAATTATTTTTGTGAAAACTCCCCCTTAGAAAAATATTTTAGGCAAAAGATAATATTTTTGAAAACATTTAAAACTCCCCTTTTCTCTTTGAAAATGAATTTTTCAAACATCTCTCCCCTTTTTGTTATATCAAAAATAATTTTAAAATTGGGTTTGAAATCACATTTAAGTTCAAAACTCACTAAAAGTTTGAAAAATTAGTACCAATTGATAAAAATATAATTGTTGGTGTAAAATATTTTTGCAAATTAGTTTAAGTTCTAAAGCAAAATCGGTTCCCGAATTTAAAGGGTGTACCGATACGCCTACACGCGTATCGGTACCCTATAGCCAATAAGTTTAAAACGAAATTCCAATAGCTAAAACCCGTACCGATGCGGCCTAAGGCGTATCGATACTCTGGACTAATTTGGCTGTTTGAGTACCAAAAACACTTAGAAAATATTTAGGTTTAAGGTTTTGACTTAGAAAATATTTTAAGCTCGAATCCTTGTCAATTTTTGAATCTTTTGAGTAGTTTAAAATTTGTTCTTTTTTACAAAATAGACATTATTATATCAAAATCAAATATAAATCTATTGCTAATAAAATGATATGTATTATATGAGAGTAATTTTGAGATCGAATCGAATAAATCAAAAAATTTTATTTTAATATATTTATTCTATGAATTTATATTTTGTTCACCAAACAAAATTTAATAACTAAACATAATTAAATAAAATATATGTAAAAGAGATTTATTAATGGTTAAGTGATTAAAGATGGTAAATAAAAAAAGAGATTTATTTTAATATATTTTTATGTACATTTGAAATTCTCTTTATAATAAAAAAGTAGGTAAATAAAAAGGTCCACTAAAAGTCATAAAATATAATAAAATAAAAACAAGAATTTCACCATTTATATGTTCTCCACGTGAGCTAGGGTTGAAAAAAAAAAGACAAAGCAAAAGAAAAAGATGGGAAGTTACGAAGAAGAATACTCGTCGACACTGCGAGAAACCCCAAACGAAACCAAACCAGAGTCTCTTACAGGGTTTAATTCAGACACCCTTTTGTCTAATCTTCACCCTGGAAGTGAAAAAGAAGAAGAAAGCCTTGTCGAGGACCTTAAAAAAGTGGTCTTGGAAGATAATGACTGGAATGGCCATGGAGATAGAGATAGAGATATTAACAACAATGGCAATGAAAATCTTCAAAAGGAGTTGCAGAATGGGGAGAATATTGAGCACCCTTTAAGGCCTTATGCCGAGGATTGTAGCTTTTATCTCAAAACTGGCCATTGCAAGTTTGGTTCTTACTGCAGGTTTAATCATCCTGTTCGTAGAGGGTTCCAGGTTTATGTCTTCTTTTTTCCTGGGTTTTGTTTGTTTTGTGTAAAAAATTGATCTTTTTTAACTTTGATTTTCTTTTTTTGATGGTTGAAGGAGAAGGAGAATCATCAGAGATTGGCTGCTGATCAACAAGGGCGAATTGAATGCAAGGTTAGCCTTTTGGGGCAAAATGAAATTGTTTTAGTTTACAATTTAGTTCACTGAATTTAGCATCAATTTTCATGTACTTCACTATGCTTTTAATTTCATTGAGATATATTATATCACTGAACTACTATTATTAACAAATTAGACGACTTATACCAAATCAGTAGCATCTATATGTGACTTATTTATAAACGAAATCAATTTCGGGGATCTGGTGTTGAGTCACATCTCAAATGAGAAATATATGGAGTAAACATAGGTTGAGCGATACAATTTATTGAAATTAAAGGGTTGTGACCTTTCCTATATGGAAGTTGAAGCTAAATTAAGTGACCTAAAGTGTAAATTACCCTATTTTATATCGACTAAGCGTTATCGTGCACGTTGCATGTTTTATTGAGTTCCTTTATGTTATGATGTTTGTAGTATTACCGAGCCACCGGAGGGTGCAAGTATGGAAATGCTTGCAGATATTGGCACTCTAATGGAGATTCTGCATTGGCACCATTAGAAGTCAACTCTTTGGTTCTTCCGGTACAAGTGGTACATCTGTTATAAATATGTTCGCCGCTGTTTTAGATTGTTGCTACCTTATTGACTTTCCATAAACTTCATTGTCTTCTTGCCGTTTTTGGGTGTCACTTGAAGGGTATAAATGAGAAGATGGAAAAGGATGGTTTTGAGGAACAGACAGAGCAGATTGAATGCAAGGTTTGAACGGTAGTCTTATGCTAAAGAGTTTGAATTTCACACTTCTTATTAACACAATCTTGATTTGTCTACCCTCTATATCGGCAGTATTACCTAAGTTCGGGAGGATGCAAGTATGGAAAAGCTTGTAGATATAGTCACTCCAAAGAGACGTCCCGATACCTGGAGAAGTCCGAGTTACCTCTGCTGGAACTTAACTTTCTAGGGCTGCCAATTCGAACTGTAATAATTTTATGTTTTACAGTTATATATTTTTGTTTCCTCACATATCTACCTTCTCGGTGCACAATTTGAACTAATTCTAGGTTCATTTCAGCTGGAGAAAGAGTGTCCATATTATATGCGTACTGGTTCTTGTGCATATGGATCAAGCTGCAGGTTTAACCATCCGGACCCCACTGCTGCTGAAGGATCCAGCATTTTCCGCTCGGACCCTTCTGGTTTTGGAAACCATTCTCCTGGGAATTATAATGGTGAATACAATGCTTTGCCATCATCAATTGAACCATCTGCCTCTTCACTGTCATTCAATATGTTGCCAAATGAGCATTCTGCCTACTTGAATCATAGTTCAGCATATGCTCAAGGGATGCATGCAAATTCCAATTGGAATGGACATCAGGTAGCTCTTATCTCACTTCCTAAAACCAAGTTTTCAATCGAGAAGAACTTTTGGTTTCCGAACTTCCTGGTAAATATGATAATTATTTTTCTGATGTAATGTTTTTAGATTCGTAGGAACTTTGGATGATGGGATATGATAGTTAAGGCTTCTATATATAGTAAAAATGTTAGGATCTGCTGTGTGCCATGAACCGGGAATTGTGTGTCTGTGCACACGCGTGCTTTGGCTAGACACTAGCTGGCCTTTGTTGGTTTAAGCCATTGCGTGTTCTGCTGCGATAATGAAACTTTGTTTGTAATAGTTCTCTTATATGAGCTCGTTTGTTGCTTGCTTTGACCCTTAATTAACAGGAAAAAGCAAGTAATCCGTATTTAGCTCCTTCGATAGACAAAGCAATAAAGACCACGGAAATCTATGGATTCCACCAGGAACAGATACAAGTCGATGAATACCCCGAACGACCTGGTGAACCCGAATGTCCACACTTTATGAAAACTGGATATTGCAAGTTTAAATCCGCCTGCAAGTTCCATCATCCAGAGAGTCGACTTCCAAAGCCTATCATCAGCAATGCAGGCCTGCCTCTAAGACCCGTAAGCCCCCATCATCTTCCATTCATTGAAATCGGTTATTCCGGGTCGATAACTGCTTTGAAAACCAGCACATTGGTGCATCCTTTGGATCATTTGTTTGCCTAACATTTGTTATAACTGTGCAGGATAGAAGAATCTGCTGGAACTATGAAAAAACTGGGATCTGCAAGTATGGCAGCAGCTGCCATTTTCACCATCCAGAGAATCTCTTCTCATGACTCTTCTCTATACTCTCCATTTGGTTTTCATGGTTCCGTGGAACAACTTTTTGAAAGGATTAAGTAGTGGATTGTGGCATATCCATAAGGACGATGGGAGGCAGAGTCACTAATCCCGAACATAGAGCATAAAATGGACATGTACTTTACCAGAAAATATGAGTTTTAATTTTTGTTTAAGTTTGACTATATTTATAAAGGGTAAACTACACTAGTAATCACCGGATTAAAGCTTATTTCCTATTTTGGTCATTGAACTAATTTTTTTAGTAAAATCGTCACTAATGTTACTTTTCCTGAACCTTTTGCATGGGGTTCAAAGCTTAACCACTGAGTTAAACTAAATTTAATAAGTGTACTACAAAGTATTCTTTATTAATAAATTGTTTTGGATAAAGATTTGGAAGAGGAGGGTTGGTGTTTAGTTGGGGAAATTTAATGATCATTTTCTATATTTTCTATTATTTTCATTATGATTGGGTTTTAATATTTGCATATTTGGTTGAATTTGGATCGTGGGTTAGGCCATAATTTATTAATAAATTGTTTATTTCCTCTCAAACCACGTGCATTGTGCATTTTAATTCGATTTAGACATTTTATACTTAACATATTTCAGTGGTTAAGATTCGGACCCTTATGTAAAGGGTCTTTGGTTCAAATCTGGACATTAGTGTCCAAGGATTATTTTCTTTGATTTTAGGTAAAGTAACGTTAGTGCTGATTTTAGTTAATCAAAGTAAAGAAGAAACAATAGTATGATGATTACTGGAGTAGTTTACTCAATAATCCAAATTATTTAGTTTTTTTTGTTTAGGGTTATTAGATTAATTGAGTTTAATAATTAGAATAAAACTTTTAAATTGAGGATAATTTATTTTTTTAATTTTTTTATAGTGTCATTATAAACCTAAAAAATAACTAAGATTGGATTGAGAAAATAACTTAAGTAAGAGAATGTAAACTATTATTTTTTTGGTTTTTCTCTCGCCTCTTCAAGGCTTTGCTTTAATTAATTAGGAATTAGGACCAACATGTGTCGCACACTTAATTTTGGTGGGTGGGTCTTCCAACAAAATTTTTTTACATACATAGTTCGAGACTTAAATAATATCAAATTATTTTTCATATGGACCAGCCCGTTGTTTAAACTAATATTGTTATTAATTGATGATGTTGCTTGCTTGCCAATTTGTTTATTCTTAATTATATTATCTGTTGACATTATTGTTTATAAACTTGGTCCACACGAACTATGACCAAAAAAAAAAGAATGAATTCCTTGCTTCCCAAGCTTGTCCCTTTGAATCAAAAACACATATAAAAGGGGTCAAAAACCAAGCCTTTCTTCTCATCTTATCCTCATCAATTATTGTTCCCCTAAAATGAAGAGGGAAGGTCGTCAACATGGTATGGTTAGGAGTTACCGGATCCTCCCATCTTCATTGAATCCGAAGCCAGAATCTCGGTTCATTCAGCAATTCGATTCGCCTCCGACAGCCGGAGTATTCACAAAGGTGCCGTCGAAGCCGACTAATCATTCCAAGTTTACCGGACGATGCGGTAGGCCACGGTGCTTAGGGTGTCACATGCATCCGACTTGTAAGTCTAAAGATAAAGCTAAGGGCAGTCATAAATTGAAGTCAAGTGAAATGGTCACTTGGAGAGTTGTTGATGGGAGGTCTGGTTTCAAAGATTATGGGTTTTCAGCTTCAATGATTTTGGATCATTTGTCTTATGATGTTGATGATAATGATGATGATGAATGTGTAGTTAATGATGGTTTCAAAGTGAATCCTCAACCCTTGGGAGAAATGGAAGATTATGAAGGTGATATTGAAGAAAATATTGTTGACCATAACAAGGATGATGATGATGTGAAAAATGATGGTGTTTATGTTGATGTTGTTGATGATGATGATGTGAAGTTTGTTTTGGATAAAGATGTGGAAGAGGAAGGTTGGTGTTTAGTTGGGGGACTTTAATGATCATTTTCTATCTTTTATTACTGGGTTTTGGGTTTTAATATTTGTATATTTGGTTGAATTTGGATGGTGGTTTAGGCCATAATTTTATTAATAAATTGTTTATATCTTCTCAAACCATGTGCATTTATTTCTTTATTTAACAGCATTCAAGTTAATTAATCTTATCTATTTGGAATATTAATTAGAAATAATAAAACAATTAAAAAATATTCGAATAGGTCCAAGTGGTAAGCAGCTAATTATCGCTTAAGCAGGTCTTAAGTTTGAGACTTCGCGTATGCAGAAAAATTTTATTAGAAGACTCATTCACCAAAACCAAGCGTGCGCGATGCGGGTCGATCTGGATAAATCATGCCAAATCTTTGGAAACCGGAAGGGCAACCGAAAAAAATCATTCGTAGTATAATTACAGTGTATAATGGAAGAGCTTGGTTGTATTTATAACAGAACAAAGATCACAGAAAACATGTTTCTCCTAAGATTTTCCATTCATATTTCTCTTCATGTTTTGATGGATGGTTCCAATTTAACATGCAAAAGTTTGAAGATAAAACTCAAGAGTAATGTTTTACAATTCCAGAAACCAAAATTTGAACAAAATATAGCATGTCTAAACATGTCTTTCTCTATGGGAGCTTCATAACCGAAGTATATGCAATGAAAACACGAGCTGCGATGTCGACCGATGACCCCATTTGCCTGTTAGAAAACCAGAGAAACCAAGTATTTTCTAATCTCTAGCTATGTCAATGGCATTCACTTCACCATATTTGCCTTGGAACTCTTTATCATGCTCGAGCTCTCGCTCCAATCACTATCGAAATGTGTATTTTTCATCTCTAGAAGCAACTTATAATGTTACAAAGATACATCGGACTTGCGAGTTTGACGATCACGACCATTTGTTTTTAAGAACCCTGTATATGCTCTTCTCCTGTTTTTGATACTTTTACCTTTCGATGACCCCTTGCCTGCATAACTCGAACACACCGCTAACATGACTAACATGAACCCCAATCCGGAGAACACCCATAAAAGAATGATCCAGAACCTTAAAGTACTGAAGAGCCCATCTGTAGCTTTAGGTTCAGATGATTCCTGAGAAACATTTCCGGAAGACCTACCAAGTTTCCTCGAAGTTGTGATATCCTTTGTTGTATCCAGTTTTGGATTAGATGCAGTAGGGTCAGGGCAGTTTCTCCTCTTGTGATGCAAATGCAGTGCTTCATTTAGCGTTCTCGCACATTCTATGCTAAGCAGGTCTCGTTGAAGTAAGCTGTCATCGGTTTGTTCGAGTGTTGAAGGATCGGGAGGGTCGGGAAACGTAGACCAGCAATTGTTGACCACGTCAACCTCTCTCCACTTCGCCTTATCGAAGCTCCAATTCCCAACTTTAAACTCCAAGCCGTAGTGGAAAACTCTGTACTTGACACCAGATTCGGGAACATATCCGGGATATATTAGTATCTCACTGCTTATGAGGTGCCGTAGATTCAACTGCATGTTAAAAGGAAGGAGCATAAGAAAACAGGAGCTTCATTTAGTGAGGTTAACATTAATAACAAACTCAAACCATATTATCATCTTTACTCCATAATCACACAACCGGGATTTATAGGACATAAAAAGTAACAATCTAGTTTCTAAGAAGTTGACTGAATACGTTACCTCTGCTGCACCAAACGAGTAACCATACATTTCACTGATCCATCCAGATTCGAATATATCTCCAGTGATGTTTGTCGCATAATGAGCTTTGTCAGCTCGGACTTCCTCAGTTTTAAGCAACCATAGAAGTGCAAATTCCCGGAGATCATCAATATGCATGATAATAACACCTCCAACTTTGTCGCAAGCCTCGGGATGGCGAGTATGAAGTTTAGCAAGCTCATTGTCACAGCCGATAAGGTAGCTACCAATCATAGCCATAAATTAATTACGGGTCATTCAAGGAATACAGCAAAGTGGGAGGGGATAAGAAGAAGAAAGAGTGTTCTACTTCTAAAACGAATTCGAAGGACATTAATCCTCATTCTCCTTGACTTACTCATATGGGGTTGAAACCGGTCGGCCACGTGCTGCTTTGAACTCCCACGGTGTAATTGGGCCTCTCAAGATCATGTCAGCATCAAGGATAACTATGTACTCTGCATCGATGTCTACATGATTCAGCCAATGAACAACAGCAGCTGGTTTATTAATTGCCGGATACCTGAAATGAATCAAGCAAGAACAAGAATTTATTCTCTGCTTTCAAGTTTACGAAGCTTGGCCGTATAAAAATTTTGTTAATCTCTGGCTTGATTTAACGGGGTCGGGGTATCAGGTTGTTTATGCTGCCTAAGTGGCAAAAGTAAATAACAATAAATCGAGAATTACCAGTCTCCCGTAAGCGGATGGCGGCTCATTGAAGGGACATAATGAGTGGGTGCCAGGTCATGGCCTTTGTAGTTCTTTAACTCCTCATCTGTACAACTGAGAAGACGTGTTATATTTCCGGGCTGGCCACTGAGGTGGAAACTGTGCATGAGTCCCACAGTCTGCCAATCAAAATAAGAAGTACATTCTGTCGAAAACAAGGTGTGAATTTTCGGATAAGGTCTTATATATTCATCAATTTCCTTCCCCTTCTTGGTCGGCTCAGTTTGTGTCCTAGGAGGAGTAAGCAACTTCGGTTTAGTTAGTTCAGCAAAAGTTTTGCTTTTCAAAAAGCTTAGATATTTTGTCCACTTCGGTTTCGGGCATCCATTTCTGACATGTTGTAACAGAAGACCCTCATTCATAGTATTAATACACTCAATACTCAAGAACAAGCCACGCCTTTTATTCGGATCAGATTCCATCGATTTAACCTGCATAAGGTAAGGATATGCTAAATCAAGAATCACATATAATATGTAATTACGAATAAAACAGATGATATATGCAAGCAGCTTAAGTAATAAGCATGATGCTTAGTTCATGAATGTAACTAATCCCATGCCTCGTTTTTTTTACTTAGATTGCGAGAAGAAAATGCACATGGACATAAATAAGCATTTACGTAGGCATTTATTAGTGGAAGGTTTCGAACTTAAGTAACATACCTCTCTAGGATAAGGAGGTTCAGGGAAGAGTCGCCCACACTCGTAAACAATTCCATCTTCATGATGCTCTAATTTACTGAAAGACCAGTTTCCAACACTAAATGTCAAGCCATAATGTAGAAGAATAGGCTCAACACCTGGTCGTGGAGTATAGCCTGGGTAGATCATCAAGTCGTCATTAATCTTGTGCCTAAGTCCAGCCTGAAAACGAAAGAACATAACTAAAATGAAAAAAGATGAATAGAGAAATATCACACGCAGCACGACTAAAGAAAAAAAATTCTTTTATACTCTTTTTATGACAAGATAAAAAAAGCGAAATAACGTACTTCTGCGGCACCAAATGAATAACCATACATCTCACTAATCCAGCCTTGCCCGTAAATGTCACCGGTTATGTTGGTTGCCCAGTGAGCTCTGTCTTCACGAACTTCTTCCGTCTTTGAAAGCCACAGAGGTGCTAGAACTCGAAGATCATCTATGTGCATGGCTAAAAGCCCACCAGCCTTGTCACAAAGTTCCGGGTGCTTTGTGTGCAATTTAGCCAGAATATTATGACATCCTACCAAGTATCTGAAGTACCAAATAATCATGAATATCAAAGTGAGGAATTCGAAAACAAACAGAGAAAATATGCATGATATATAAATTTCTCTCTTGAAGCATCATCTTATCACTACTACAAGAAATAACAATCCTCAATTTTGGCATACTTCAAAAGGATGATGAAAGTTCAGTACCCATAATAAGCAGCAATGGGGCGGCCTTTCTCAGCCCCAAGTTCCCAAGGTATAATTGGACCTCGGAGGATCATGTCCGCATCCAAAATCACAACCCAGTCGACGTTCTCCGCATCTTTACTATGTTTTAGCCAGTGAACAATTCCAGCAGGTTTATTAATTGCAGGGTACCTACAACATTTATAAAACAAACACTCGAACATAAACTAGCGAAAAGGGCGAAAACACGACTTAAGAACAATGCAAGATGTTCATCATTCTTGTACCTTTAAACATATGAAAAATGAACTTCAATGAACAATTCCTTCACAAGGCAAACAAATTTGGTGTTTTGAGTTTAAATAAGAAAGAAACAAGCAAATACCAATCAAAACAAACCTTTCTACTCTATTTGGGTTGATAATAAGTTAATAACAATTCACAAACTTGATCAATCCAAGAGCAATACTTTAATAAAAAAACAGTATACTTCATTTGAATTAACATAGTTTTAGATAAAAGAAATTGAATTTAGACAATCAGCTAACCAGAATCAAGAATTAAGCAAAGCAAGCAATAAAAGGAAGAAACTTTACCAATCACCAGTTTTTGGATGTCTGCTCATAGAAGGAACTTCAAGAGTGGGAGCCAAATCCATCCCTTTATAATTCTTTCTCTCCTCCTCCGTACAGCTCAGTAACCGGGTCACTGGCCCGGGTTGCCGGGCCTTGTTGAAGCTATGCATGAATCCAACGGTTTGCCAATCGAAATAGTTCTGGCATTCCACGGAGAACAAAGTGTGGATCCTATAGGGAGCCTGGAGACCCGGGTTTTGACCCGAAATGAAACCAACCCAGAAGGTAAGGAGTATGAAGAAAGGTAAGGGTTTGGCCATTGGAAGCTGGATTTCAAGGCCTGATTTGAAATGGGTAGTTTCTGAAAGATCTGAGATTCATGAGGATGAAGAGATTGTAAGAAGTCAAGGCGTTGAAAAGTTCTACATTTTTATAGAAACAGGAGAAGGTGGCAAAGAAATGCTATTAAAAAAAGAGTTTTGGGGATTTATATTAATTTAATTAAACAATTGGCAAAAGGAAAACATAAACTCTGACTTTACTGTGTTTGTTTTTCCGACGGAGGAAGAGGAAGCGTCCACCTCAGTTCGTGAGACAGTTAAAATCAACCTTAAACGACAGCAACCGGCTGTGGTTGGTTAGGGTGTAAACCAACCGTAGAACCGGGTTTGATTAAATAAGATTGTGTTCATGTTTATTTGTTTATTTTTGAAAGATGTTTATGTTTGATTTGTATTTGTTTAAAATTTTAATATTCAATTCATGTTAGTTTGTTTAATTTTGAAGGTGTTTATGTTCGTTTTGTTCGTGTTCGTAAACATGTTCGTTTGACATTCACAAATATGGTGAAATTGCGCCACTAATCCTTAAGCTCTTCTGGTTTCACAGTTTGAACTCTAAAGTTCACCATGTGTTCAATTTAGTCTTTGCCTTTACTAATATTTAAAATATAAAAAAAATAAAAGGGGGAACCGGGTAAACGAGCCAAAAAAAACAAATCGATAAACGAGCTTTCAAACAAGTTTGTCCGTGAACACAAATCCAACACACCTCTGTTTGTGTCTGTTCGCTTGTTAAATGAACATAATTTTTTTCATACTTATATACTTTAATAAACGTATATTATACAAATAGTTATCGAAAGTTTTGCTCATTTACACTCATAAATATCATTCACCACAAAAAATTAATGTCACATACAAACAAATACTAAATAAAAATATATTTACGATTATTTGCATTCTTTTATGTATTGTATGACAATAATATTAATTAAATTAAATTGTAATATTTTGTCACATGTATAATGATTTGAAAATATTAATTTTGTTTCAACTAAAAAGATTTGAAGAGAATCAACAATCCCTCCAACCTTCTTAAGCCAACCTTCTTAAGTCTAAAATATAAGTATACAGCTGAGTCTGCTTCTTAGCACGTTTTCTCTCTGCTTCTTAGCACGTTTTGTCTGCTTCTTGGCACGGTTTTTCTCTTATTTTTCCGCTTTCTTCCCCTTTTTTGTTTCATGGTTGATCATGTTGAAGACGATCTGGCTTGCCTCACTATTGATGATGATGAGGATTTGGAGGTGCCTCTTGAACCAGAAGAGCAGAATCCTAGTCTTTCCTATGACTTCTGTCTGGTTGGAAGATTTCTAACGACCAATGTTGTCCATTTCAATTCTATGAGGACTACGTTGGCAAATCTGTGGCGACCATTGGGGGGTATCACGATTACCGACCTGGGTAATGATAGATTCCTATTTCGTTTTTATCATCCTGTTGATATTGATCGTATAGAGACGGGTAGCCCTTGGAACTTTAATTCTCATCTCCTGATTTTCCATCACCTGAAGGAAGGTGAAGACCCGCAGAAGGTTCCCCTCTTCTTTTGTAATTTCTGGGTTTTGGCACATGACATCCCTCATGGCTATGTTTCTGAGAAAGTTGCGCAACAACTAGGAAATTTTGTGGGTGCTTTTGTCGACTATGACTGCCAGGCGGTTAGTCTGGGTTATCGAGGGATTCTCCGTATTCGGGTTAATGTGGATACAAGAAAGCCTTTGAAGCGTCGGAAGAAGTTTGTGCTGAAAACTGGTGGATCTCATTACATCCGGTTCGAATATGAGAAGTTACCTTTGTTTTGTTTGCGGTAAAATGGGTCACGGAGAGAGCTTCTGTCCTGTTCGATTAACTGTTTCCAATGAGAACATTGTTTTTAGTTGGGATCTCAGCTTGAAGGCCGCCGGACGGCGTTTGAATTCGTCTCTGTCTAGTCGCTGGCTTCGGGAGGAAGACCGTTACTTTGGGCGCGATTCTACCAATCATGTGGCTAAATCTCAAGCTCCATCTACTAGCACTTTCCATATTTCGAATAAAGGAAAGTTTCAAGATATGCTTGATCCTGGCAGATTGGGAGTTACCCATAATGCACAATTGCCTCCTTAAAATCAGCAATCGGGTCCCTCACATTCTATCCTCTCCTCGATTCACTCCGAGGGGATAGCTAATTTTGGGGACGTCCAAATGTCTGTTGCTGATGAGGACAGGATTGATACGTTGACCGAAGTGTCCAAACGTCAACGAGTTGTACAGCATGCATCAGGAGTTTCTATTGGTGAATCGAATGGTGCTCCTTCAGCTATATCGGCAGGCCCAATGGATAGGGCCCACCGGGATCAATGAAGATCCTTAGTTGGAACGTCCGAGGCCTGGGGCAGTCTCGGACAGTTGAACGTCTCAGGAATGCTTTACGAGACGTCAATCCGGCTGTAATTTTTCTGATAGAAACAAAATTACAGGGCTCCCATATGGAAAAGGTTAGGAAAAGTTGTGGCTTTCCGTGTGGTATTGATTTGTGTTCTTCAGGTCGTAGTGGTGGTTTGTGTTTAGCTTGGAAAAACTCTTGTAAGGTTACTCTTCGCTCTTATTCTGCTCGTCATATCGACATCCTTTTTTATGAAGACAGTGATGGTTGCTCGTGGAGATTGAAGGGTTTCTATGGAGCCCCTGAAGTTGAGAATAGGGCCGCATCATGGAATCTGCTTAGACAACTAAATGATCTCCCTGAGGTGCCGTGGCTTGTAATAAGTGATTTCAACGAACTCATGTTTGCATCGGAAAAGTCTGGGGGCCGGTTACGGAGTACTCAACAAATGGAGGGTTTTCGCTCAGCACTTGATGATTGCTCTCTTGAGGATATTGGATACAGAGGATCTTGGTTCACTTGGGAATGGGGGCGTTTCGAAGCAAACAATATTAGGGAGAGGTTGGATCGTGGTGTTGCTACCTCTTTATGGTGGAATATGCTTCCTCATTTTGACTTAGAACATCTCCCTCACTCCTTTTCGGACCATTGTCCCCTTTTACTCAACACTCATTTCTCCTCTATCCTACGGCAACGTATTTCCCACTTCCGGTTTGAAGCTGCCTGGTTAGTTGAAAAGACTTGCGAGCAAGAAGTAGACCGGTTGTGGAACCTATCTGTTGGCTCAGTTCCATCACGTTTGAAACATGTTGGGATGGGACTCAGTTCATGGTTTGGTGAGCTTAAAAAGGCTAAGAGGGTGTCTACAGCATCTTTGAAGAAGCGTTTGTGTGAGCTTAATACACTGCAGCCCACTGATCCAATTCTAGGAGAAATTCTAGATACTAAGATTGCGATAAACCTCGAGGCTGATCGTGAAGAAATCTATTGGGAACAACGGGCCAGGGCTAAAGGGCTTCGGAATGGAGACCGTAACACCGGGTTTTTTCATAGGTTTGCTTCACAACGTAAGAGGCGAAACCGTATTCGGAAACTGAAAGGCAACAATGAAGTTATTTTCGAGTCTGACGAGGATATTTTGCTTACTGCGGTTGATTTTTTCAAAAATATATACACTTCCCAGGGTGTTGCTGACCCGTCTAGCATACTCAATGGGGTTGAGCACTGCGTTACGGGTGCGATGAATAGCTCGTTAATGGCAGATTTTAATCCCGATGATGTACTTGCTGCGGTTCGTTCGATGGGTCCTCTAAAGGCGTCTGGGGAAGATGGTATTGGGGCGGTATTTTTTCAACGTTTTTGGCACATTGTGGGTTCGGATGTTTCTGCCTACTGTACCGCGGTCTTGAAGGGAGACCTTCCTATTTCAGAAATTAACTCGACTCATATTGTCTTGGTCCCTAAGGTCGACGATCCTCTAAGTATGTCGCAGTATCGTCCCATTAGCCTCTGTAACGTTATCTACAAGATAATCGCGAAAATGTTGGCAAACCGTATCCAACATGTTTTGCCTTACTGCATTGATGAGGCCCAGTGTGCGTTTCTGCCGGGACGACTCATTTCCGACAATATCATCGTTGCCTATGAGATCCTCCATAGTTTGAAGGCCAAACGGTCAGGTAAGAAGGGTTCATTTGCCCTTAAACTTGATATGACCAAAGCGTATGATATGTTTGAGTGGCCTTTTCTTCTGGCTATGATGAGGAAGTTGGGTTTCTGTAATGAGTGGATTTCTATTATTTCCAATTGCATTAACTCGGTCAGTTATTCGATTGCAGTCAATGGGTTTGTTAGTGACAGTTTTGCTCTAACAAGAGGGCTTCGGCAAGGAGACCCCCTTAGTCCTTACTTGTTCTTGATTTGCAGTGAGGGTCTATCCTCTTTGTTGAGAAGCGCAATGTCAAACGGTATTCTACAAGGTGCTCGAATAGCAAGAGGGGCTCCCTTAGTCTCTCATCTCCTATTTGCCGATGACAATATCATCTTTGGAGATGCATCGGCGACTGGGGCTTCGAAATTAAAAGAACTTCTGGAGCTTTACTCGGAGTGTTCGGGACAGCGTATTAATTTCTCTAAGTCCAGTATTTTATTTAGCTCTAATGTGATTGATGAAAATCGAAGCGATGTGTGTAGAATTCTTGCGGTCTCTAGCCAATCCTGCCCCGAAAAGTATCTTGGGCTACCGTCCATTATAGGGCGGAATAAGAAGCAATCCTTGATGTTCTTGCTGGACAAATGCACTAAGTGCCTTCTCTCTTGGTCCCCTAGGCTGCTATCTATGGGAGGTAAGGAGGTTTACATTAAGTCCGTCCTTCAAGCCCTTCCTCTTTATGCGATGTCTGTCTTTCTTCTACCTCTAACTCTATGTAAGGATTTGGAGGCAAAATATGCGAGGTATTGGTGGTAGAAGAATGTTGAGAAACGAGGCATTTATTGGTGTCGTTGGAGCAACTTATGTCTCCCGAAAGACGAAGGTGGTATGGGGTTCCGAGATATGGGAAAGTTTAACATCTCGCTGTTGGCAAAGCAAGGCTGGAGAATTATGTCTAATCCTACTTCCCTTGTTGCAAGGCTCTTAAAGGCTAAGTATTTCCCCACCTCAGATTTTCTCCACTCTACTGTTGGGTGCAACCCATCCTACATTTGGAGAAGCATTTGGGCTGCTAAACGTACGTTAGATATGGGCCTGTTGTGGAAGGTGGATTCGGGCACGTCGGTCTCCATTTGGAATGACTTCTGGCTCCCCTCTACGCCCTCCAGGTTGATACAGTCCCCTAGGGTGCCGAATTTGGATGTCGTAGCAGATTTAATTGATCCTAATACTAGACGCTGGAGGATAGATCTAGTACAGGCCACGTTTTCCAGTGATGAGGCTAGTAAAATCCTCTCGATTCGACTCTCGGCCTCAGGCCAAGAAGATGTTCGTGTTTGGGGAGGTGAATCTACGGTTGTTTTCACCGTCCGCAGTGCCTATTGTATGCTCTTAAGCTCTACTTCTGGGGATCAATATTCAGGTACTTTTTTCAAGCAACTATGGAATTTACAGTGTCCGTCAAAAATTAAAATTACAATCTGGAAATTTGCTATGAACTATATACCTACACTGCACAATTTATTTATCAAACGTATAGCAAGTACTAGTGGGTGCCCAAGGTGTAGTACGGATGTTGAAGATGGCTTTCATGTGTCGTGTAAATGTGCGTTTGCCCAGAGTGTTTGGACAGGCCTAAATTACAATTGGTCATCAGTCGCGAATTTCATAGATTTCTTCAGTTGGATCGAATGGGTTTTTCAAAATCACAGTACAGTCCAACAAACGGAAATCGTAATTGCAATATGAAGTTTATGATTTTCTAGAAATAAGCTCCTACATGAAGGTGTACGACAATCCATAAATGAGATCATTACCTTTGTCCGCAGCTATTGTGCAGAACTTAAGTTCCTCGATTCTCAGTTAGCTCATCCCCCGGCCCGTTCAACGGTTCATTGGTGTCCTCCAAGTTTCGGCAAGGTAAAGGTTAATTTTGATGCTGGCTTCTGTGTGAGGGACAAAATTTCATGGTCAGGAGTTGTTATTAGAGATCATGAAGGATTTGTTGTCGGAACGGCTTACCGCGTTAATTTCGGTGTGACAACCGTTTTTGAGGCGGAGGCGCTAGCATGTGTACAGGGGCTCCAGTTTGCGGTGGACTTAGGCTTTCAGCACGTCGTTGTTGAGGGAGACTGTCGATCCATCATTCAAAAGCTTCGTTCTTCGTCGGACGACCTATCCGCTGTCCGTCCGTTGATCGGAGATGCTAAAAACCTTGCCCTAAAATTTAGGGATTGTCAGTTTGTCTTTGTCGGCCGGACGGGTAACCAAGCGGCGCATGCAATGGCGATGAGCGGCCGTTCTACAGTTGAGGACCGTTTTTGGGTTGAGGACGCGCCGCCGTCGGTCCTTGCGGTGGTGGCTGCAGACCAGAGGTTTCTCGAGCCTCCTTGAACGTCTCTCTTCGGCTGGGACGGCGTCCGAAAGGATATTTTTAGATTGGGGTTTTTCTCCACCTTTATCCTCGTTTTTAGCCTGACTTGGCCTGAGCTTCTAACGAATTTTTTCTCTCTGCTGCTAAGTAGGTTCTGGATCGTCTAGAATGCTCCCCGGAGCTTTTGTCTTTGTTTCCTTTTCTTTCTTTGTCGTTTCGTTTTTCTTAGCTTTATTTATTGTACTTATTACTTTACATTATAATAAAGACAGACAGTACCGTTTTCAAAAAAAAAAAAAAAACAATCCCGTTTAATTTTTAGGTAGAAATTCCCCTTCCCGTAGTAGGACCTTCGTTTCAGTAACCGGGACCTTTTATTGGCATGATTGGAATCAACAATTCAATATAATTTTAAAATATTTATTTTTAAAATTATAAACGATAAAAATATACTTTTAAAAATATATTTAATATAATTTTAAATTTTTTATTTTAAATCGTGCACTAATTATAATTTAAAATATACACAAAATAGTATTAACTTTAATTTAATTGTTAAATTTATTTAAATGAATTAGATGTTTTTATACAACATAAGTGTGCCATATTTGAATCTCTTAAAACCGTATTAACTTCTTTTTTCTTGGCATTATAAACCATATAAACCATATATTTGTTTTTTAGTTCATGGCATAAAGCCTTGCTCGGCCGAGTGGTAAGTGCGCTGCACTTTTATCACTTGGATCCAATTTTGAATCCCCCAGAGCCAGATCCGTTACTTTCATTTTTCCATTCTCCAATCTGGTGATACGTGTCACCACTTAATTGGAGGAAAAAAAAATTAAATAAAAATAGAAAAATTATTGAATAAAACAGTGACAAGTGCCACCACATAATTAAATAATAAATTTATTTTATTAAATTAAAATTAGGACCGGATTGATAGATTATGTAAATAACGAAGACTAAATGTGTAATTATACCAATTTTATTTAACAGCCAGTCAACATCCATGTTAGGTTTTAACATCGGTGGCCTGATTGGAACCAATTAAATAGTTTAGTGGTGTATTTACTAAAATTAAAAGTATAGTGTTCATATCGACATCAACCCATAGTTAGGTCATCTATGTTGTTTATCCATATTAAAATTAGTTCTTAATATTTTTCTATTTTTGGTCTTCAATTTGTTGAAGATGTAAAGTGGTTACTAATAGTTGGGTTCCTAATATTTTTATTTTTTTCTAAGTTTGTTAAAATTTAAGTGGAACTCGCTTTGCATGCACGACGAATTCTTATTAGGATGTGTTAATTATTCCTTAATGCGATTAATTAAGTTAAAACGTGATTTTTTTTAATTTTTTTTTGCCATAGAAGCACGTAGAGTTCACTGTTAAAGTCCTATTTTTGTCTATTTAAAATTTGGAATCCTGCTAAGGTCAAAATAAAAATTAAAGGTGTTAGAAATGCCCTTACCCCTGATTATCCTTTTCTTTCTCAACCATGAATCCAAGTCATGTTACAATACTCAAAAGCCCACCTTTCCTTGGTAACCCCAAACCTTACATTAGGCCCTTCGAAAGTCCAATTTCGATTAATTGTGAATGCTTGGATTGAAATTTTGTCTATTTATTAAAAAGAATTTAATTTAAAAATGATAACTGGATGAAAAATATTTTCAAACACATATTGTTTTATTCTAATTTCTTTTAGGCTTAAAGTACTCGAGTCCCTTGACCCTAAAAAAAATCAATGTAATTCTTGTATTTTTTTTTCACCCAATGACACTTTTGACCAATGAAAACCGTAGTTAATTTTTACGATGTTGATGTAATAGTCTACAGTGCTGACATGACGGTTTATAGTTGATGGTGACATGATAAATAAGCTTAATTAATTTTTTAGTCGTGTTTAAAGGCTTAATTGATTTTTTATAAAAATTCGAGAGATTATTTGATCTTTAAAAAATAAAAAACTAAGAAATTATTTAAAAATTAAAAAAATTAATTATACAATTATTAAAAATTACTAAAAGACGCTTTTAAATTTTTCAAAAAAATAAAATTTTAAAATACCACAAACTACAAAATTATAAATCATATAAAAAAATATAAAATATTAAAATTTTTTAACACATTCATTGAAAAACTATTCAATTATCTCTCATATGCGAGTCAGAGTCTATTGCTATTCATCAAACACATTTATAGTTGAAAAATATAATAATTTTTATATTTTTATTTCTAAATAACTTTTAATATATTAAAATTTCAATAATTTTTACGGTAGGAGAAAAATATTAAAATACTAATATTAAAATTTTATATTTTAACATTAACAATTAAAAGTATGTTCAAGAAATATTGAAAAAAATATCTCAAGCCATAAATTAATAAATTATTAAAAATAAAATTTTAAATATATCAACACTTTTATGTGAAAAGTCTTCGATTGTCTCTCGTTATCTTAAAATTATTGTTATTACCAGGACATATTTTTAAGACAAATAAGCAAAACAACAAATAATTTTTCATAAAAAAGTCTCTTTTAATCAAAAAGAAAAATCTCTTTTAAAACTTTCTTAAACACTTTTAATTTGTTGCTACTTCATATTGAGAGTATTCAATTACGTTGCGACAAATCGTTGTGTTCTTCTCTATTATTTAAGTTGATGAGACGAAACATCAATATAGAATTAGATTCTTGTGAGGTTTTTTTCCAAAATATTTAATAGTGTTTTTATTTTTATTAACTTTTTAATATTTTAAATAATTTCATGAATGAGAGAAAATATTGAAAAAATATTTAATATTAAAATTTAAATATTATTATAATATTATATTTTAATGTTTTCAAAATTAAGATATTTTTTAAAATTGAAAATTTAAAAATATTTTAATAATATAAAATTGTTATATTTTTCGCTGAAAGTATGTTTAATGAATTGTAGTAAACCCAGGCTTAGGGATGGCAAAATAACCTGTCCCCGTCAGGTCCCGACCCGACTCGATAGGAGCGAGTTTTTTAATTGAAAAATCAGATTCGGGGCGGGTCGATTTATGAAAAAATAAAGTCGGGAGTGGGGGGGTTCGGGTTTAGGGTGAAAATTCTCCGCCCCTCCCCGGTATATATTTATTATATATTATATTTAATATTTTTATTAATTTTTTCAAGGGCGAGTCGGGTTTAGTTAGGTTTTTTATTAAAATATCGGGGTCAGGTTATGCTTTTTATTATTTCGGGGCGGGTTGGGGCGATGATACAATATATTAGAATCGGGTCGGGTCGAAGTCGTGACAGATATTTTAAGTTTCTGGTCGAGGCCGAGGAGGCCAAAAACCTGCATCATTGCCATCCCTACCCAAGCTAACGAGACAGTAAGAGACTTTTCTGATAAAAATATTCTAATTTTTTAATACTTTATAAATATTTTTATTTAATACTTTTTAATTTATCATTTTATAAATTCTGATATTTTGATCAATTTTTAATATTATTTTACTTTTTTTAATATTTTAAAATTTTTAAAATTTGTTAACTTTTTAATTTTCGCTTAAGTATTAAATAAGTCCTCAAATTTGGTCAAAAAATCAATTAAGTCCCCTGTCCTATGATCATCTATGATAGACCATCATATCAACATCGTTAACTGTCATGTCGGCACCGTAACACTCAACCTCAATTTTCGTTTATTAAAGTGTCACATTAATTTTTTTTCTCAGTTTAAGGGTCATATTGGGTGCAATTTGTTTTTCAAAAACCTCATTGTTTTTTCAGTTTGAGAGTCTTAGGTGCCATTAAGCCATTTTTAATAATATGCCGACTGATTTTATTAGAAAACAAAATAGAGAAACTTTACAAATAAAATGAAAATGTAGCAAAAAAATAATAAAACAAATGGAAACTAAAAAACTAGAAAATGAAACATTAGACCAGTAAAACACGTCTAGTGAGCTACAATAAAATGGATGAGATGAAACACTGGAGAAAAGGAAGCAAGAAACAAAACTCCTTGTCTCTATCCACCTACACGCTTAAGGATCAAAGGAGTGGTGAACGAAACCAACAATTTTGTAGGCTGCTTGTAACACCCTCAACCCGGATGTCACATTTGGGCCTCAAGCCTAAACCATTACAATAAAAATTTCAACATGGTTTAGCCCAAACCTCATCCATTTCATAAAATTCATTAATTTCAAAATAGTTCAACATAGATAAATAGTTTAAAATGTTACATGGGAGCTCCATTTAAAATACATGATTAAAATCTTTCGACTCATAATTTAAAATTCAAAATAAGAGTTACAATACACATAAGGTCCTACGAATACATAGCCCAATATAATCCAAGTACTATACTTGGACACAAGTCGATGTTGAAGTCCTACTCTGATGGTGCTCCAACAATGCACATCCACCTACTAACCCGCGAATGAACAACAATTTCGAATACTGAGCTAACGAAGCTTAGTGGACACACTTCCACTCAATCATGCTTCATGCAAATCATGAATATGAGCATGTAGCCTAAGATGATATCATTGCAATATAACAACATTGGCGCTACCTCTAGCCGTCTAAACGCATAGCAAACAACAAGATGCAATAATCTCACAAAACAAATGTGCATCATACCAAACAAATCTAGAGTGAGGCCCGATGTCACACAACCTCGAGAACGTTCACTCTGAGTGAGGTGATGATTGTCGAATAGTGATGCACTTTAGAGCAAGTATACTCGTCGATCAAGTAATAAAGTGATGAAGTAGAGTGTCGAACCCACGGAGATTAGATCAATAAATACGAAGTGGTCGTACTTAAGAATGAGAGAGGAAATATTGGTTTGATGATGATTATTAAAACTAAAAGCAACTAAAGTAAAGTAGCTATGATCAAGACAAACAGACGTTGTACCAAATAACAAATAATTATGGAAGCTGAGTTTATTACCTAGGAATTATGCTTGATTACTTATTTCAATGCTATAGCGACTGACAATACATGTATGCGTAAACCAACTAAGATCTTATCTACTCGACATAATTTTTTAATTAAATTCTGATTCTCTCGATGCCTAGAAATTGATAAAATTAAAGCTAATGTAATACATGTTTGCATGAACCCTAACAACTCTATTATATGTTCAAGTTCCCCTTATTAGTCGTTGAAACCATAAACTTATGTCTAAACCGGATTAAGACTAAGTTAATAACTTAGCCTCACTATTCACGTTTGTCTAACCAAACTCTCCTGATATTAAGTCACATATCAATAGTTAAAAGACCTCTCTCGATATCTCTTACAATAACTATGCATGAAGGACGATGAACAGGGTAGATAAAGAAAGAGAAATATAGCATTAAAATAAAGTATTCAAAACATAAAATCCTATAAAGAAATAAACCCAATTAAAAGTATTTAACTCATGTATGAGCCTAAAACATTCATAATAAAAACAATTAAAAACATGGAAGTTTATCAAGCAAGGGATAGAAAGGGTCAAGAGTCATCGGCAATCTCCTCCAAGCTTTCTAACTTTTGTTGCAGGTCCCGCACTCCTTCGGCCCCTCTCGATGGCTTATGTAGTGTGAAGACTCCTCTAGAACTTTGACTCTAGTGGTTCTTCGATAACTAAAGACAAAAGGTTGTCATATGTGATCGAGCTCTCTTTAATTGTGGCCCAAGTTTTCTTTACATAGGCGAGAAAGCTAGGGTTTTGTAACCCTAAAGCGTGCGCAGCCTCCTTTAAAAGGATCTTGCTTTCCTGCTATCTTTAATGAATTTCGTATCTAAGGAGAGTCCATGTGGGTCAAAGTTAGATTTATCTCCAACTCTTCTTGCTTCTTCAACTCATACGAGAGGTGTGCAATCCTTCATGCTCCAGCATTCCTCCAGCTCCTGTAGATCCTTCTCATGCACCACAAAACACCACATTTCCCACTAAAAGTACCAAAGTATATATCAATTAAGCATAGGTAGTGTAACTCCTTAACTACATGCAAACTACTCTAAATGCAACTAAATGAGCTTAAACAATGCAAAAGCCAAGTAAAAAGAGTATGCAAAATAGGATATCTACATAGTCATCATGAGGTCTGGTGTCACACAGCCTTGAGAAAGTACACTCATATTCAGAATTTCTCATCGAGTATCATCAAATGAGGCCCGGTGTCACACAGCCTCAGGAACGTTCATTCGGCATCTTATCTCATGGTGTTTCAACACGCTCTCTAGGTATCCAAATCCCATCAACCAAAGTGACTCAACCACACAAGTGCCCTTACGTGGCATACAACATTTACTCGATCCACCAAGGATCCTTATTGTTACTATTACAAACAAGTTACACAAGGCTTTACCAAGTATTTACACATTAAGCTCACGTGTGAGGTTTAAATCTTGGTTTCTCAGTTTTACTATTTATTATACAACATTAGAAGCCCATTAGGTCATAGTCCACAAATTATAAGCCCCTCAAACTTAAGATGCATTTTTCGGGCATATTTCCTAGTGGGTATCGGTACTAGCCCTCGCGTACCGGTACACATATACGTACCGATACAAATTCAGCTCACTGGAATTTCACAAAGCTTATTCATACAGGTACAACTCGACTCGTACCGATACTGGCTTGATGGGCGTATCTGTATGAGTTGAACACGGTACTAGTACCACTCTGATAGTTCATCCTCGATGAACAATGTTTTTAAACCTAAAACACTAGGGTATCGATACAGCTTCCCCATGTATCGATACCGAATCTCGAAAATGGCTTCCTAGGCTTAGGAAATTGCTTCCTAAGCCCTCAAATCTCAACCATTAACCTCTAAACTCGATCCTACATCTTATGGGAGTGTTTAGGGTGATTTACTACCATTTTTACAAGTTATTAACATGTAATCTAGATAATGCCATTAAAGGTCTCTAAACACCCAAATAACCATAACATCACATCAAGCAACAAAGCAATCAAATTTATGACGCCCATGAAGGCATAGGAGTTAGTAGTGTATTAACCTTCTTGCAAAGCTGGAAATGCAGCCTCCTAGCTCTAACTTCAAGCTTTCTCATTTCCTTGCTCTTTAGAAGGTCATCCAAACTCTTTCACTACACAAGGAGTTGTAAATTCGGATTACAACCTTGCAGAAGATAAAGGACCAACTAAAACTTACACTTGGGGTTGGAAAACGAGATTAAAACAACCATTTACCCATTTCTCACAAACCCCCACTAAACCCATATTTCTCTTCTACCATAAAACTTGATGATGCTTACCTCAAAATATAGATTATTGCAAGCTGATTAAACTTCCCTTAATGAGAATTATGGGATTCATACTTCTAAACTCAAAGATTTAATCTTTTCTTGAGTGTGGGAGTTGGGGAATGGAATAGTTGAGGAAGGGAGACGAGGGAGACAAAGGATGACATCATCCAAGCTTTTTTGCAGAGAACATAAAGGCTTTCAACTTTCCCCTTCAAAAACAAGGTGAAATTACCTCATTGTCCCTCATTCTCTATCCCAACACATGTCCAAGCCCAAAAAATCAAGCCCAACACCCACAATAAGCCCACATGGGTTCACAAACGCCAAACTCGAGGTCCAAACCCAAGGCCCTTGACTCTGGTTAAACCGACCCTTAGATTTCTAAAATCCGGGTCGTTAAAACTCTCCCCTCCTTGAAGAAAATTTCATCCTCGAAATTTACCTAATAGAAACAGATACGGATAAAGCAACTTCATATCCTCCTCGGTCTCCCACGTATCCTCATTGACTCTGTGGTTCCTCCACAACATCTTTACTAGGGGCATACACTTGTTGCGCAACTCCTTGACTCTTTTAGCCAAAACCCTTATCGGCTCTTCCTCATAGGTCAAGTCGGTGTTGATTTCAATCTCCTCAAGTGAGATAACATGCGAATTATCGGAACAGTAGTGTCTCAACATAAAAACATGAAACACATTCTGGATGCATGCCATCTCTAGAGGCAAGGCTAACCGGTAAGCCACAGGTCCAATCCTCTAAAGAATCACATACAGACCGATGAACCTCGGGCTCAACTTGCCATTCCGCCCAAAGTGGATTACTCTTTTCCACGGTGATACCTTGAGGAACACATTGTCACCAACCTCATACTCGATGTGCTTACGCTTCTGGTTCACATAAGCTTTTTGACGATCAAAGGTCGCTTGTAATCTTTCCTTGATTATCTGAACCTTCTCCTCGGTTTGTCTGATCAAATCTGACCCCACATTCCTTTTCTCATTAAGCTCGGGCCAACATAAGGGTTTCCTACACTTACGTCCATACAAGGCCTCAAAAGGAGCCATCTTGATGCTCGATTAGAAACGGTTGTTGTAAGCAAACTCAACAAGCGATAACTGCTCTTCCCAACTACTCTCGAAATCAATAACACAACATCGAAGCATATCCTCCAAGTTCTGGATAACTCGCTCTGACTGACCATCAGTTTGAGGGTGAAAAGTTATGCTGAAATGCAACTTGGTATGCAAAGCCTTATATATATTCTTCCACAACCTCGCTGTGAACCGGGGATCTCTATCTGATATGATTGAAGATGGCACTCCATGCAACCTCACAATCTCTTGGATGTACAACCGCACCAACCTCTCAAGCGTAAAATCCATACGCACAAACAAGAAATGAGTAGACTTGATCTATCGATCTAATATCACCCATATAGCATCATGTTAAATTTGGGACAACGGCAAACCCGTCACAAAATCCATGGTCACACGATCCCACTTCCATTATGGAATCTGGATGGGCTGAAACAAGCCCAAAGAAACTTGGTGTTCGACCTTAACTTGTTGACAAGCTAAGCATCTGGTCACAAACTCGGATACATCTATTTTCATATTAGGCCACCCATAAAAAAGTGAAGGTATTGGTACATCTTATTGCTATCCGGATGCATAGCAAACGGACTACGATGCGCCTCACGAAGGATTCGGTACTACAAATCCTCTAAAGCTGGGACATATAACCGACCCTTGAAACATAAGATCCCACCATCTCATACTTCAAAATTGAACATCTCGCCTCTCTGAATTATCTCTATCTTCGCCTCTCACCTTTTACCACAAACTTGGCCCCATCCAAACCATAAAGCTTACAGCTCTTTGCTCTACAACCCAAGCATGCATCATGCTCAACCAACCAATCCATCCCTAAGATGGCATCAAACTCTTGAAACGATAACACCATTAGATCAACCAGAAATATCGAACCTTGGACCTCAATCAGACACCTCCGATACACCTTATCCACTAACATAATACCCCAAAGAACTAGCCACACGAACTCTTATCTCAAGATCATCAGCAAGAATACCCCACTACTGGGATATTCCATTACGGATATAGGAATGGGTAGACCCCGAATCCACTAGAGCAACAATAGAGACTGAAAACAAGGTAAACGTACCTGAGATAACAGCGATAGCCTCATAATTCTCTTGAGCCTTGACTGTATATTGCCTCGCAAGTGCCATCGCGGTGGACTAGAATATACCCCCACTCTGATGTCCAGACATGCGGCTCGCCCCTTCTCTAGCAAAGCCTCGACCCCTCTGAACTAGATAAGAGGTCATTTGAGTCTAGACCGGAGTGGTATCATTGGCTGCCGGAATATCCCTCATATAATGATCTGGTGACCCACAACCATAGCAAACTCTGGATGTCCCCCCAACACTCGTCTCCATGCTTACGTCCACACTGATCACAAACTGGTGTGCTCGCACTCCTTTTTGAGCTCTCCAAACTCATCACGAATGAAGATGATTAAGGCCTCTTACGGCCAGCAGACTCTGACCTACGGTCTGATCTAGCAGATTGACTCGAAGCTCCTCTATTTTGATTCCATTGACCTCTACTCATTCAGGAGTGATATTGTGACTTGTTGGAGTGGGTATAATTCCCCCCCACTCGGGCCTCCTTGCTCACCAGCCCGACTATAGGTCAAGCCTTGAACTTGCTCAAGCGATTTGGTACTGGCGATCAAATCTGAAAACACTTTTGGGGGATCAGCTCTCAAATATGTCTGAATTTCTTTTCTCAACCCTTTCCGAAACCTCTTGCACCGCATCTTCTCAGTAGCGACCAACTCTGGGGCATACCTACTCAACTATAGAAAATCTTTCTCATATTCAAAGACAAACTGGTTCCCTTGAACCAAATGAGTGAACCGATCTCTCAAACTATCAATGTGAGCTTCACCCACATACTTTTTTTTTTCGAACTTATCCAATAAATCATTTCATGAAGGAAATTTAGGCTACCATCCCAACTCCACTATTTCCCACCATTTTCGAGCATTCTCTTTCAGTAGAGAAAGGACGCATTTCAACTTGTCCTCAGGTTCCAACCTCATCTATCTCAAGATATGGCGGGTGTCCCTCAACCACTGATCTACCTTAACCAAATTGTCTTTTCCTATCCCAAGGATATGTGTTGCACCATGGCGACGTACCCTCTCAACTAGTGCCTCACGAGGGGTGGCTGAAGGCCTAGGTATGGCTCTCACAATCTGGTGAAGGGCCTGATTCAAATGAGAGAAATAATTAGCCCCTCAGCCCCTCTCATATTCCGACATCTCATCCGTGTCGGGTACATAATACTCATCGTAGCTCCCTTCACAGGAGCCCCAACTTTCCTCATTATCCCGTGCTCTCCTTGGTATGATTACTTTCTACACAAGCAAGCAAACAAGGTTAAACATCGAATATTCAGCTTAAACGAGTACAACTTCGACTTATGGGAAACTTATTCGCTAGACACCTATTTACCACTTTAGTCTCTGGGGCTTTCCTAGAACCGACTAAACCTAGTTTCTAATACTAGTAAATGTAACACCCTTAACCCAGATGTCACATTTGGGCCTCAAGCCCAAATCATTACCATAAAATTTTCAACCTAGTTTAGCTCAAACCTCATCCATTTCATAAAATTCATTAAGTTCAAAATACTTCAACATAGATAAATAGTTTAAAATGTTACATGGGAGCTCCATTTAAAATATATGATTAAAAGCATTCGACTCATAATTGAAAATCCAAAATAATAGTTACAATACACATAGGGTCCTACGAATACATAGCCCAATATAATCTAAGTATTATACTCGGACACAAGTCGATGCTGAAGTCCTACTCCGATGGTGCTCCAACAATGTACGTACACATACTAATCTGCAAACGGAAACAACAATTTTGAATGTTGAGCTAACGAAGCTTAGTGGATACACTTCAACTCAACCATGTTTCATGCAAATCATAATATGAGCATGTAGCCTAAGATGATATCTTGGCAATATAACAACATTGTCGCTACCTTTAAAGGCCTAAACACATAGCAAACAACAAGATGCAACAATCTTACAAAGCACATATGCATCATACCAAACAAACCTAGAGTGAAGCATGGTGTCACATAGCCTCGGGAACATACATCTGACATCTCATCTCATGGTGTTGCAACACGCCCTCTGGGTATCCAGATCCCTTCAACCAAATGCGACTCAACCATAGAAGTGCCATTACGTGGCACACAATATTTACTTGATCCACCAAGAATCACTATTGTTACTATTACAAAAAAGTCATCGAAGGCTTTACCAAGTATTTACACATTAAGCTCATATGTGAGGTTTAAATCTTGGTTTCTCAGTTTTACTTAGAAGTGGCAAACTAGCCCGAGACTCGATATTGATCTGAAACCCGAAACAAACTAAATCCAACCGAAACTGACTCGACTTTTAGGGGAATTGATATGGACCCGATCCAATTTTCAATCGAACTGAATAGACCCGAACTGATTTTCAAGCAAACTAAATGGATCCAAATCGATTTTATTCGAATTGAAAGCAACCCGAAAAAAGAAAAGATATTAAAAGAAATAATGAAATATTTGATGTGAACCGTCGCACAACTCACCAAAAAGTCAAATATATTGGCTTTATAAAGCCATATATGGGTTTAGAAAACTGACCAAGCATGAAAACCCGACTAAAACATATCAACCTTCTATTGAACCGATCTTGACCCGACCCGAAATCAACTAACCTAAAAATTCCCGACCAAAAATCAAACGACCCGATTTGACCCAACCCGACCCGAATCAATATAGAACCGAATTAAAACTGAACAAGACAAGATATGAACTGAAACTGAATATAGTCAAAACTGAATCTGACCTGAACCAAACCTGATTCGAATGACTCATTTGCCACCTCTAGTTTTACTATTTATTATACCACATTAGAAGCTCATTAGGCTATAGTCCTCGAATTATAAGCCCCTCAAACTCGAGATGCATTTTTTGGGCAGATTGCCTAGTGGGTACCAGTATTGGCCCTTGCTTACTGGTACGATACCCCTTTGGGTACTGGTACATATATGCGTACCGATACGAATTGAACTCACTAGAATTTCACAAAGCTTACGCGTACTGGTACGGGTCGACTCATACCGATACTGGCTTGAAGGGCGTACCAATACGGGTTAAACATGGTATCGGTACCCCACTAATAGTTCATCCTCGATGAACAATGTTCTTAAACCCAGAACATTGGGGTATCGGTACAACCTCCCCGTGGACCGATACCCAATCCCCAAAATGGATTCATAGGCTCAAGAAATCGCTTCCAAGCCCTCAAATTTTAACCATTAACCTATAAACTCAATCCTACATCTTATGGAAGTGTTTAGGGTGGTTTACTACCATTTTTAAAAGTTATTAACATGTAATTCATATTATACCATTAATGGTCTCTAAACACCCAAATAACAATAACATCACATCAAGCAACAAAGCAATCAAATTTATGATGCCCATGAAGGCATATGAGTTAGTAGTGTATTAATCTTCTTGCAAAGCTGGAAATGCAGCCTCCTAGATCTTACTTGTAACACCCGGGTGCGGGGGTCGGGTGAAAATAGTAATTTATTAATGGTTCGGGTTTCGGTTCCAAATTTTAAATAATAAAATAATTGTTTGGGCCTCGGGTTTTAAGACAACAAAATTTAGTTGGACCATTTTTAAAATAAACCCAAAAAGCCAAGGGTGTCATCCCTTGTAGTTATCTTAATTCATTAAGGGCATTTGGGTCTTTAGCCCTTTTAATTTCAAACAAACCTAAAATAATGCTTGAGTCATCTTCTTCCCCTCACTCTACTATTCACACCAACGTTAAAAGACCCCCTCTCCTTAGATTACTATTTCATCAAATGTCTAGCTCGTTTTGAAGAAATTCGCAAAGGTAAACACGTTTTTGACTTACCCTTGTTATTCCCTACAAGTTAATACCATTTGTTTTCATTTTTAGACATGTTTTGAGATTGGAGGTTTGAAGGATTTAGGATTAAAAATGTTGTCTTTGGGGTCTTTAACTTGAGCTTTCTATTTGCTTAAATCTTATGAGTTGCCTACAACCAAAAGGGTCCAACAAAACTGATTTTTTTCAATGTTTTATGGAATTTTCGGATTTGGGTGAAAATGAGGTTTTTGGGAGGTTTTGGGTTGAGATATGGGGGTGTTTTATGTAGAAATGAGAGGGCTAATGGTTAGGGTATATGTAAGCATTGTTTTGAAGGCTATAGGGAGTAATTTGAAGGTTGAAATCAATGGTTTTAAGGGGTGCTTGAGGGCTGCTCGGATTTTGGAATTTTGAGCTTGTTTCAATGGAAAAATTTGATGTTTATGCTTGGTATGTAATTCGGGCTGATTAGTTTGGAATATGGACTGATTTGAGATTATTTTCTTGGTGTTGGAATGGCTAGAAACGAGAATTTTGGTTGGAGAAGCTTCAGGGACAAATCCGGGGATTTCGGAGTCTTGAGCTTGGTCTTCAATCTTCTCTTGGGTAGCAACGGTGAGTAGAATTATTGGTTTTTACATTGTGCTCGATATGGATTCCTTTGGGGTTTGGGTGGAACCTTGAGAGGTCACCTAAACCCGTGTGTATGCCTCTCTACTCTCATGTGTTGTGATATATTGATTGTGGATGCGTTGTGATTATTTGAATGCATTTAAGTTGTTAATGTTGTAGTCGTGTTGAGTTCGTGCCTCACGTGATGGTGGTCTAACTACGGTGATGTGTAGTCCCACCGATAGTGACTAGTAGGGTAGTACTTTGATGTGTAGTCCCATTGGAAATCCACTAGTCGAAACGGTGATGTGTAGTCCCACCGTAAGTGTATGATGGTTGTGCTTGTGCAAACCAAATGTTGTGGTTGAGATAGACCCTTGTGCATCCATTGCTTTCTTGCATATAAATCGTGTTTTGGAAAACTGCATGTTGTGAATTGTAGAGCCTCTCTCACTAAGCTAGATTGCTTATGCTCTTTTGTTTCCAATGTGCAGATCGTTAGAGTTCGGGAGGCGAGCGGGCGAGGGAGGAGCTTTTGGAGTTCTCAAGCAAGTTTAAGTATGGTTTGCTTTTGTAATAATGCCTAGACAATGGGGTGTAGAGTGTTAGGAGTTGGGGTCAAACTCCTTAGGAGGTTATGCTTGAAATTGTTAAACTCATGTTGTGTTATGCTTTTGCTTCTTGGATTATGTCCTATGTTTCTTATGTGGTTTATTTGCATATGCCTAAACTTGTATGATGTTGGCCTATGTATGCCTTATGTTTGACTACATTGTGAATGATGTCTTGTGCTTGCTAAATATGCTTCTTTGTGAAATTGTATAGAGTCTTGTTTGTATGTTTCCGTTAGATTAAATGCCTCCCATGCTAAGTCTCAGTTGTGGTTTGATGCATGTATGCTTGTTTACGCTTAGGAGTGCCCAAAAGTGCATCTAGAATCGTATGTGAAGTTACCAAGTAGTGAAATGAGGAGTTGCAGAGCAGGGGTATCGATACGGTTAGACCCGTATCGATACGACCTTCTTTTCCAGGCCTTTCATTTCGATACGCGGGGAGACGTATCGATACCATTTTGGACACTGGAGCTACTGTCCAACTTGGTATCGATACCGGTCTCAGGCGTATCGATACCATTTTGGTCACTGAAGTCACTGTCCAAACTTGGTATCGATACCGGTGTCAGGCGTATCGATACGGTCATCTTAGCGTTGACTGTGAGAAGTCAACATTTGGGGAGGGTATCGATACACTCCTTGGGTGTATCGATACGGTCTCCACAGGCTGATATTGACTTTTTGACCTAGTCAAGGTGTATCGATACACCCCTTAGGTGTATCGATACCGCCTGCAGTTAAGTTAAAATTGGGCTGTTAAATGTTGTTTGGGTTCGTTTGGTTGTCTCACGTATGTCGTTCCGCATGTTTGATCACTTAGGACTTTAATATTCCTCTAGACAAGATTAAATTAAAAAGAAAAAAATAGGGTTGCTAACCGAAGGGGAGCCTTAACGGGTTTCACTTCGGTTTTCCCCGTGTAGCCCACTTGGACCGGTCATCCGGCCAGACCGGGACAAGGGGGTTACATTTATTGGTATCAGAGCCTGAGGTTTCCGAGACCTCGGGCAGGTAAGTGAGGTAAGTTAAAGTATTATGAGTGTTTTGCCACGAATGTCTAATTTTTGTTTTAGCACGGGTTATGAATGCATGCTATGGTGACCTTGCTGTTGTTTGAGTGTTGGTTTGAGTCCCCATTGTTAGGCATTGTTGTCAAAATAAAAAGGGAAAATTATTTTTGTTTAAAGAGCTTGAGAACCGGAGTCCTTTGCCCCTTGCTAACCTAACGTTTCTTTGTTGTTGTGTGTTTGATGTTTTAGATTTCTTTAATTGCTATGGTGAGACCGAGGGGACGGCCTAGAGCGGGTGACCAGGCACCCGAGAACGCGCCTCCTGCTCTTAATGCTCTGGGTGGTAATAGAGGGAACGTCGGAGGTGATGGTAATGGGCCTCAGGCTGGGGTTAATGTGGGAGGTAATGGGGCTCAAGCGGGCCAAGGTCAGGCAGGCCCAGATGTGGCTCATTTGATCCAGACTATAGCCGGAGCTTTTCAGACAGCTTTGGCCGGTATGCAAGCTGCAGCACCACCTCAGGGTGCGGGGACAGGATTACCCCTAGAGAGGCTTCGAAATTTGGGGGCAGTTGAGTTTCGTGGATTGTCTCCGGAGGGTTCGGAAGGTTGGATTGAGAGCACTACTCGCATCTTGGGTCAGATGGATTGCTCGGATGCCCGTAAGTTGGGATGCATCGTCTCATTGCTTTAGGGAGACGCTTATACTTGGTGGACCACTATTATTTCTGGTATGGCCGAGGCGGATGTCACATGGGAGTTTTTCAGGAATGCCTTCAAGAGGAAGTACCTTGGGGTTCGGTACTTGGATGAAAAGAAAAGGGAGTTCATGGCTTTGGTTCAAGGCAATAGGACCGTGTCCGAGTATGAGATCCAGTTTGTGAGGTTGAGCCAGTACGCGCCAGAGTTGATTCCCGATGAGAAGGAGCGATGTGAGTGCTTCAGATATGGGTTGACTACTGATGTGAAAACCTACATGTTGGCCTCCGACTACACTGAGTTCGATGTCTTGGATTCTAGAGCCAAGGATATAGACCAGAACCTGAGCTCTAGAGCACGTGCTGGTGGGTCTGACTCCGGGAAGAGACATGCGAACTGGGATAGAGATCATGCCAAGAGGTATAGGGATAGGAGGTACCAGCCGGATACGAGGCCTAGGAGTGGTAACCATGGTCAGGCCGTCAGGGCCAAGGGGCTGTTGGGCACATTCCGGAGTGCACTAGGTGCGGGAGACGCCACCCAGGTGAGTGCATGGGTATGTTTGGGGCGTGTTGGAACTGTAGCTCCCGAGACCATTTGAGGCGTGATTGTCCACACCCAGTTAGGGGAGGACCGGCTCCAGCGAGGGGTTTTGAGCACCAGAGAGGTCGTGGGCGCGGCCGTGGGAACTTCCAGCCAAGGAATGAGGGTCAGAGGAACTTGGCTCATGTGGTAGCAGTCCAGCCCGAGGGAGGAGGACCGGCTAGGGTGTACGCTCAGCGAGAGGCTGGAAATGACACTGATGTCATTGCAGGTAATTTCACATTACAGTCTTTGAGTTTGCTTTCTCTAATAGATTCGGGGTCAACGCATTCGTATATTCTGGGTGAGCTTGCAAAGTCATTAGGACTACCTTGTGATTGGCTAGAGGTAGGTGTAAAGGTCACTAGCTCTTTTGGTGATACAGTGGTGGTTAGGAAACTGTATAGGAGGTGCCCCTTGATGATTCAGGGCTACGTATTTCCGGTCGACATGATGGAGCTACCCTTTTATGGTTTTGATGTGATCTTGGGCATGGATTGGCTTGTAGAGCATAGAGCTAGGGTTGACTTCGAGACTAAGAGGGTCTCTTTGAGGCTTACCGATGACTTTGAGGTTGTGGTAGTTGGGGAGAATGTCAAGTTTTTGTCCAATGTGGTTTCGGCTTTGGAAGCTCAGAGGTTGTTGAGTTCAGGGTGTCAGGCTTACTTGGCTGACGTAATGAACACGGATATGAGTGAGGTGAGACCTCAGGACATCAGGACTGTGTGTGACTTTCCGAGTGTTTTTCCGGAAGAACTACCAGGCTTGCCTCTAGACAGAGCAGTTGAGTTTGCTATTGAGACATATTCTGATTCCGCACCGGTGTCGATTGCTCCGTATAGAATGGCACCGAAAGAGTTGAAAGATTTGAAGACACAACTTCAGGAGTTGACTGACAGAGGCTTCATTTGGCCTAGTGTTTCCCCGTGGGGTGCTCCGGTTTTGTTTGTGAAAAAGAAGGACGGTAGCATGAGAATGTGCATAGACTATAGACAGTTGAATAAGGTGACGGTGAAAAACAAATATCCCTTGCCAAGGATAGATGACTTGCTAGACCAGTTGAGGGGTGCTTCCGTGTTTTCAAAGATTGACTTGAGGTCCGGGTATTATCAGTTAAGGGTAAAGGATGTGGACATACCGAAGACAGCTTTTCGTACACGTTACGGGCATTATGAGTTTTTGGTGATGCCTTTTGGGTTGACCAATGCTCCAGCAGCCTTCATGGATATGATGAACCGCGTGTTTCATAAGTTCTTTGACAGGTTTGTGGTAGTGTTCATTGATGACATCCTAGTGTACTCTAGGACCGAAGAGGAGCACGATGAACACTTAAGGTTAATGCTTCAGACCCTACTTGAGAATCAGTTGTATGCCAAGCTAAGTAAGTGTGAGTTTTGGATTAGAGAGGTGGTCTCCCTAGGTCACGTGATCTCAGCTAGTGGGATTAGTGTAGATCCCAAGAAGATTGAGGCCATTGTGAATTGGAAGCAACCGAAATCAGTGACAGGAATCCGCAGTTTCCTAGGCTTGGCGGGGTACTATAGGAGGTTTGTTGAGGGGTTCTCGAGAATAGTGGCTCCGTTGACCAAGTTGCTACAGAAGAATGTTCCGTATGAATGGTCAGATGCAAGACAAGAAGCGTTTGAGAAATTGAAGAAAGCTTTGACCGAAGCTCCCATTTTGATTCAGCCCGAGCCGGGGAGAGAGTTTGTGATTTTCAGTGATGCATCTTACGTGGGGCTAGGTTGTGTGCTTATGCAAGAAGGTAAGGTAGTGGCATATGCTTCCCGACAGTTGAAGGTTCATGAGAAGAATTACCCCACACATGACATAGAGTTGGCTGCAGTGGTGTTCGCGTTGAAAATTTGGAGACACCATCTTTATGGTGAGAAGTGCACTGTGTACACCGACCACAAGAGTTTGAAATATTTGATGTCCCAAAGGGAGTTGAATCTTAGGCAACGAAGGTGGCTAGAGCTCCTTAAAGATTATGACCTTACCATAGAGTATCATCCGGGCAAGGCAAACGTGGTGGCCGATGCCTTGAGTAGGAAGGTGGTCGTTGAGTTGCGAGCAATGTTTGCAAGGTTGAGTGTGTCTACGGATGGTGGGTTAGTGGCCGAGCTTCAGGTTAAGCCATCATTGGTTCAGTTGATCCGTGAGAAGCAGTTGCGAGATGAGTCCTTGGCATCTCACGTGCAAGACATAGCGGAAGATAGGCCTACTGAGTATTGCTTGGAGAGAATGGGATCCTATGTTTCAAGGATAGGATAGTGGTTCCGGAGGATGCCGAGTTGAGGCGTACGATTTTGAGTGAGGCTCACAATAGCCCTTTTGCTATGCATCCGGGTAGCACAAAGATGTATCAAGGATTAAAGGAAGAGTATTATTGGGTTGGTTTGAAAAAGGATGTAGCCGAGTTCGTAGGTAGATGCATGGTTTGTCAGAGAGTCAAGGCTGAGCACCAGTTTCCCTCAGGGTTGTTGCAACCGTTGAAAATTCCAGAGTGGAAGTGGGAGCGTATCACTATGGACTTTGTGTTAGGACTTCCGTTGACTCCTTCGAAGAAAAATTTAGTGTGGGTGATTGTAGATAGATTCACCAAGTGTGCTCACTTCATACCGGTTCACACTACCTATACATTAGACAAGTTGGTCGAATTGTATATTCGTGAGATTGTGAGACTACATGGGGTACCGAAGTCGATTGTGTCAGATCGAGATCCGAGATTTACCTCTAGATTTTGGGAGTGTTTACATCGAGCCTTAGGCACTTGGTTGAACTTCAGCACTCCGTATCATCCGCAGTCAGATGGGCAGTCTGAGAGGGTAATTCAGATATTGGAGGATATGTTGAGGTATTGTATCATTGACTTTCAGGGGTCATGGGAGAAACACCTGCCATTAGTGGAGTTTGCGTATAACAACAGCTTCCAGTCGAGCATCCAGATGGCTCCCTATGAGGCCTTGTATGGTAGGAAGTGTAGGACCCCGATATGTTGGGCCGAGGCCGGACAGAAACTTGTGCCGATGCCCGAGTTACTTAAGGGAACCACCGAGAAGGTGAAATTGATATGTGATCGCTTGAAAGCGGCTTCAGATCGGCAAAAGTCCTATGCCGATTTAAAAAAGAAGGAGGTGGAATACTCCGTGGGGGATAAAGTGTTTTTGAAAGTCTCACCTTGGAAGAAGGTGATGAGGTTTGGAAGGAAGGGCAAGTTGAGCCCAAGATACATAGGGCCTTATGAGATAGTCGAGAGAATTGGTCCGGTTGCATATAAATTGAGACTCCCAGTTGAGCTAGAGAAGATTCATGATGTATTTCATGTGTCGATGCTTAGGAGGTATAGATCGGATCCGTCCCATGTCATGCTAGTGGAAGAAATAGAGTTAAATCCGGACTTGTCTTACAATGAGGAACCAGTTGAGATACTTGCTTCTGATAGCAAGGTGTTGCGTGGCAAGACTATAGAGTTAGTCAAAGTCTTATGGAGACATAGAGGTGTGAAGGAAGCCACGTGGGAGAGGAAAGCTGACATGCTTGAGCAATTCCCGTATTTGTTTCCGCCAGGTAATTTCGGGGACGAAATTCCTTAAGTGGGGGAGAGTTGTAACACCCGGGTGCGGGGGTCGGGTGAAAATAGTAATTTATTAATGGTTCGGGTTTCGGTTCCAAATTTTAAATAATAAAATAATTGTTTGGGCCTCGGGTTTTAAGACAACAAAATTTAGTTGGACCATTTTTAAAATAAACCCCAAAAGCCAAGGGTGTCATCCCTTGTAGTTATCTTAATTCATTAAGGGCATTTGGGTCTTTAGCCCTTTTAATTTCAAACAAACCTAAAATAATGCTTGAGTCATCTTCTTCCCCTCACTCTACTATTCACACCAACGTTAAAAGACCCCCTCTCCTTAGATTACTATTTCATCAAATGTCTTGCTCGTTTTGAAGAATTTCGCAAAGGTAAACACGTTTTTGACTTACCCTTGTTATTCCCTACAAGTTAATACCATTTGTTTTCATTTTTAGACATGTTTTGAGATTGGAGGTTTGAAGGATTTAGGATTAAAAATGTTGTCTTTGGGGTCTTTAACTTGAGCTTTCTATTTGCTTAAATCTTATGAGTTGCCTACAACCAAAAGTGTCCAACAAAACTGATTTTTTTCAACGTTTTATGGAATTTTCGGATTTGGGTGAAAATGAGGTTTTTGGGAGGTTTTGGGTTGAGATATGGGGGTGTTTTATGTAGAAATGAGAGGGCTAATGGTTAGGGTATATGTAAGCATTGTTTTGAAGACTATAGGGAGTAATTTGAAGGTTGAAATCAATGGTTTTAAGGGGTGCTTGAGGGCTGCTCGGATTTTGGAATTTTGAGCTTGTTTCAATGGAAAAATTTGATGTTTATGCTTGGTATGTAATTCGGGCTGATTAGTTTGGAATATGGACTGATTTGAGATTATTTGCTTGGTGTTGGAATGGCTAGAAACGAGAATTTTGGTTGGAGAAGCTTCGGGGACAAATCTGGGGATTTCGGAGTCTTGAGCTTGGTCTTCAATCTTCTCTTGGATAGCAACGGTGAGTAAAATTATTGGTTTTTACATTGTGCTCGATATGGATTCCTTTGGGGTTTGGGTGGAACCTTGAGAGGTCACCTAAACCCGTGTGTAAGCCTCTCTACTCTCATGTGTTGTGATATATTGATTGTGGATGCGTTGTGATTATTTGAATGCATTTAAGTTGTTAATGTTGTAGTCGTGTTGAGTTCGTGCCTCACGTGATGGTGGTCTAACTACGGTGATGTGTAGTCCCACTGATAGTGACTAGTAGGGTAGTACTTTGATGTGTAGTCCCATTGGAAATCCACTAGTCGAAACGGTGATGTGTAGTCCCACCGTAAGTGTATGATGGTTGTGCTTGTGCAAACCAAATGTTGTGGTTGAGATAGACCCTTGTGCATCCATTGCTTTCTTGCATATAAATCGTGTTTTGGAAAACTGCATGTTATGAATTGTAGAGCCTCTCTCACTAAGCTAGATTGCTTATGCTCTTTTGTTTCCAACGTGCAGATCGTTAGAGTTCGGGAGGCGAGCGGGCGAGGGAGGAGCTTTTGGAGTTCTCAAGCAAGTTTAAGTATGGTTTGCTTTTGTAATAATGCCTAGACAATGGGGTGTAGAGTGTTAGGAGTTGGGGTCAAACTCTTTAGGAGGTTATGCTTGAAATTGTTAAACTCATGTTGTGTTATGCTTTTGCTTCTTGGATTATGTCCTATGTTTCTTATGTGGTTTATTTGCATATGCCTAAACTTGTATGATGTTGGCCTATGTATGCCTTATGTTTGACTACATTGTGAATGATTTCTTGTGCTTGCTAAATATGCTTCTTTGTGAAATTGTATGGAGTCTTGTTTGTATGTTTCCGTTAGATTAAATGCCTCCCATGCTAAGTCTCAGTTGTGGTTTGATGCATGTATGCTTGTTTACGCTTAGGAGTGCCCAAAAGTGCATCTAGAATCGTATGTGAAGTTACCAAGTAGTGAAATGAGGAGTTGCAGAGCAGGGGTATCGATACGGTTAGACCCGTATCGATACGACCTTCTTTTCCAGGCCTTTCGTTTCGATACGCGTGGAGACGTATCGATACCATTTTGGACACTGGAGCTACTGTCCAACTTGGTATCGATACCGGTCTCAGGCGTATCGATACCATTTTGGTCACTAAAGTCACTGTCCAAACTTGGTATCGATACCGGTGTCAGGCGTATCGATACGGTCATCTTAGTGTTGACTGTGAGAAGTCAACCTTTGGGAAGGGTATCGATACACTCCTTGGGTGTATCGATACGGTCTCCACAGGCTGATATTGACTTTTTGACCTAGTCAAGGTGTATCGATACACCCCTTAGGTGTATCGATACCGCCTGCAGTTAAGTTAAAATTGGGCTGTTAAATGTTGTTTGGGTTCGTTTGATTGTCTCACGTATGTCGTTCCGCATGTTTGATCACTTAGGACTTTAATATTCCTCTAGACAAGATTAAATTAAAAAGAAAAAAAATAGGGTTGCTAACCGAAGGGGAGCCTTAACGGGTTTCACTTCGGTTTTCTCCGTGTAGCCCACTTGGACCGGTCATCCGGCCAGACCGGGACAAGGGGGTTACATTACTTCAAGCTTTCTCATTTCCTTGCTCTTTAGAAGGTCCTCCAAACTCTTTCACTACACAAGGAGTTGCAAATTCGGATTACAACCTTGCAGGAGATAAAGAACCAACTAAAACTTACACTTGGGGCTGGAAAACGAGATTAAAACCACCATTTACCCATTTCTCACAAAACGCCCCACTAAACCTATATTTCTCTTCCACCACCAAACTTGATGATTCTTACCTCAAAATACAGATCCTAGCAAGCCGATTAAACTTCCCTTAATGTGAATTCCGAGATTCACACTTCTAAACTCAAAGATTTAACCTTTGTTTGAGTGTGGGAATTGGGGAACGGAATAGTTTAGGAAGGGAGACAAAGAATGATACCATCCAAGCTTTTTTACAGAGAACATAAAGTGTTGGGATGTGTGGGGCTCGATTCGATCAACCAATTATGCTCACCAAGTGGTGGAGAGGTGGATATTTGGGTGGAAGGGTTTAGGAAGCTAGAAAGATAAAAGACACAATGATTTATAGTGGTTCGGCCTTCTAACAAGCACCTACATCCACTACCTTAGCTTCCCACTAAGGATTTCACAATCAATCCACTAATTGATTCGTCCCCTTTTCTAGGATTAGGAGGAAACCCTTACAACCGATCAAGCTTCTACCCAAGCCTTGATCAAAACCCTCTTTTACAAAGAGACAAATGAAAGCAAACTTAAACCCTCTAATAGGTGTTTGTTTGCACACTTAAGCACTCACCCAAAACCTAAAACACTTGAGCAAATTTGACAATTTTAGCTCACTAGTGTTTGTCTATACAAGAAATGACACTTTAAGCTCTAAGACAATTTCTTGATCATTTGTTGATTGACAATTGAAGCATTAGTCTTCTCTTGATGCTTGGAGGTCCCTTTTATACTCCCAATTGAGTTTATAGCCGTTTAGGACCGTTGGGGTTGAAATAGAGTCGTTGGACCCTTTAATTCCCTCCATAAATGCAGTTCTGCAGCTCCCCGTTTCGAAACGCTTGAACCCGTTTCGGAACACCCTCAATATAGAAAGAGCCGTTGCAGTCTGTCAGGGTACCCGTTTCGGAACACCCCTTTGCCGTTTCGGAACGCGTATCGGAACGCCCTTAGCCCGTATCAAAACGACCTGCATTTAAAAGTTAGTTGGGAAAGAGCCGTTGGGGTTTATGACCGTTGGGGTCAGTGCCACGTGGGCGTATCGGAACGACCTAGCCGTTTCGAAACGCTAGGGCCCGTTTCGATACGAGTATCGAAACGTTTTGGCCACTGGATGGCACCTGTTTCGAAACGCCCTAGGGTGTTTCGAAACACTTGGTCAGTTTTGTGAAAATAGGCCTTTGAAAACATGAAAAACCCTTTTGAAAAATTCCCTAGACATTATTTCAAGTTGTTTGGACTTTGTGAATGTTTTAAATACTTTTTAAATCAGTCCAAAACATTTTTCAATTATTATATCAAAACATTAGTTCTACATAAAGGCTCTCAACTTTCCCCTTAAAAAACAAGGTGAATTTACCTCTTTGTCCCTCATTCTCCTTCCCAACACATGTCCAAGCCCAAAAACTAAAGCCCAACACCCACAACAAGCCCATAAGGGTTCACAAAGGCCCAACTCGCGGTCCAAACCCCAGGCCCTTGATTCGAGTTATACCGACCCTCGGATTTCTAAAATCCAAGTTGTTACATTGCTTTGCTAAAACATATCTGACTACATTAGCAAACGAACCACTAAAGGGTATTAAACTATTGAAAGGCCACCGATAAATGCAAATTAGAGCTGAGCGTCGTGAGAAAACCATCAATGAATGCAAATCTACCACAAAAGTAGGCGAAAACGTGTAACTCGGGTCTCCTAGGATGAACATCATCCACTTTTCTACTGGAGCCGCTCATTGGGTTCAATTAGTTCATAATTTTGAACAAAAGATAACATGCTTAAAAATAGACATAATACCAAAAAGATGTCCCCTAACGTTTGACTAGATAATTACTATGGTCTTTATTGTTATCTTTGAAGCACTTTAACCCTCAACATTTCATTTTAGGCCAAAATGACCCTCCATGGATGAAAACTGTTAGTCAACTAACGGTAAATGACTTGAAGTAACGTGACAAACCTACATGACAGTACACACTGACATAACAATGTCATATAGACAACTGTGATGACCTGACGGAATGACACATTAATCAAAAAATAATTTTATAAAATTGTATACAATATAAAAATATTTTTTATGTTGACATGTCATTTTGTCAAGTCATTTATCATTAGTTGGCTAACAATTTTCATCCATAAAGGGGCCAAAATAAAACATTGAGGGTTAAAGTGCTTTAAGAAAGAATATATACCAAAGTGACTATCCCGTCAAATGTTAAGGGCATTTTTTGACATTATGCCCTAAAATATTAATCTCTTTAGAAATTGTAACGCTTTTTGAAAATTTTTGCAATTAAAATGCATTTACACCATAATATATAACATTAAGAGCTATATTTTTCTCATTTGCATCCTTTATGTTCCTCAACAATCCAACCTGTGAGTGACATGGGGTTTCAACTCCATTAATAATCTCAATAGAAGGCTTCCATTCATTTTGAGTAGCAAGCCAAGTCTTTTCTTCCGATTTGAGAAAAAAATCTTATTGTTCTTAGTGGGTTTAGAGCCCACAACCTAAGAATATATGACAGAATATAAGATGAGCAGTTTAGCTTATTGGCCAAATATGCTTACTCAAATTTAACCAAATCCTAAATCTACGAACTCACGCTTAGAAATCAAATTTAATATATTTAACAATACAAGAAAACTTTAGTCTTGTTCTTACTAATAAATACTCTCTCGTACAAGATCAAAAAGATGCTAATATCACAAACAACTAAAGTGAGCATATATAAGAGCCATAAGCACCAGTGTTCACTAGTGTGCTAAAATAGATTGCTGACACATTGTTTGCACTCACAGTTTCAACAAGAACAACGATGATGAGTTGAAAAAGGTAACCGACAGCCAGTCGATCCATAAGTAAATATCTTAACTCATAAATACTCAGATCTCATTCAAAAAGTCGTCGCAAGTCAATTGATGTCTCAATTTTTAAAACCAACTTCAATGACTTATCAAATTGTCATAAATAAAATCAATCATTACAAGAACTAAATTGTATAATTAACTCAACATCTAAGTCAACTCAAACTAGAACTAACTAGAAAACCTACTCATGATTTACGCAAGATAAAACTTGAACCTGAGATGTTCAAGGAGCCAAAGTCACAACCTTTACCAATTATATCAAGGGCTTATTGACAATTGTTAAGTTTGTCAAGATTTAACTATTAGAATAGAAGGAACAATAATTAATTAGTTTAGTGTATGATCCCTTACAATCCATGATATTTGATGTTTGTTGAGGGTTAGGAATTACCCTATAGCCTTAATGTACAAGACAAGAAAAGAATTTTTTGTTTAATCATCGGTATTTGTCTTATTGGCCGATTAATTCAAACCAGGTTTTGTAGTTGCCCAATATGGGGGCGACTCTCCTAATCTAATTTTCTCCACTCACGATGATAGAATTTGAACCCTAACCTTATTTAAAGAATCTAACATTTTATCCCGCTAGACCAACTGATTATCGGTAACAAATGAAGGTCTTTTCTGGCCTACCAAATTGAAGAAAAGTCAGTTCTCTAAACGAATAAAACACTTAAAATCTTATCCTGTAATAATTTAATAAAGAAATAAAAAAATCCATGAAAGGGTTATATTATAAAATAGTACTACTTCTCCTATTTTGTGGGGCTTATGAAGTTTGAAAAGTCCTAATGAAATGTCCCACACAGATATGGGCATTGCTGTGCCGTTCAGTCATATGGCTTTGGCTGTTTCCTCCCATGCCTATACTGTAATCTCGGGATAAACAACTGTTGTATGAATTATGATTATGTAAACCAATTGGACACATTCGGCTTCTTTGATACAAGTTTATCACGCAGTCGGTCAAATTCTCTAATACCTCATATTATTTCAGGTCGGAGTTTTTTTCTCCATGTTGAGAGGTTAGAGAGTTTACATGGTTAGGATATATGTTGCACTGATACGAATATAAGGACAGAAACGGAGACGGAAAACGATTATTTTTAAAATTGTAGGGTACGAATACGGCAAGGGTACGATAAATATAAAATAAAATAATATATATAATATCTAAAGGAACCCATAAAAACAAAAAAAAATAGTAAAAGTAAAAAAATAATCATATTTTTTAATAAATCGTTCATAATTAAATAAAGTGCTCATATAATAATAATAATAATAATAATAATAATAATAATAATAAAAGAAGAAGGCACACATTCATGGTTTTCTTCACTTGAAAATAAAGCGGCAATTAATTCAAAAAAAAATAAAGCGGCAAAAAAAATAATTAAATAAAATGTTCATATATATATATATATATATATATATATATATATATATATATATATATATATATATATATAATAAAAACATTTTATTGAGCCTTACAAAAAGTTAAAACAACCCCTTTTCACGCGTTCTTCTTCTTCTTTATTCTGCAATTGCATTTGATTTTTTTGATTTTGATTTTTTTCGTTAGTCGCTCCGCCTCCGCCGATAAAGTTGCCGTGAAATTCATATTGAAGCTCATGAGTGTTTCAGCTATAAAATGACTTTGGGACGCGCGTAAAGTTCATTTGCTGTCCTCGAAACGTCCCCGAAAGTATTTTAACCATCCCCGGCCACATTCAACCGTACCCCGTCAACGTAGGACGTCCTCGATACATACCCTAGTCGTACCCGTCCCTGGGACGTTTCATGTACTTAAATTGGCTTGAGATTACCGCACCCGTACTTCCCAGGTTAAGAGTGTCTCAAATGCCATAACGACGAGTTCATAAAATTGAAGAAGTTGTGTTTGAATAGTGAGGATTTTGAACGAGTACAACGAGAGCGATCGCACATGTTTAGAGGATGCATGTGACTCTACAGGGAGCGCATGCATTCTCATTTTAAAAATCAAGTTTAAATTATTGTTAATTTCTTTTTTGTTTTTTTTTTTAAATTTAATGTGTAAAGATAAAAAAACATATTTGCATACCCATTTAAAAATAAAAATTTATTTTAGACCTCAACTCTTAAATTTTTTGATCCGTTACTCTACAGATTTCATGAAAAATTGTCACAAAAATTATAAGGGAAAAACAAAAAATTGGTTCTAGACTGACAGTAAAACATGCGAAAAAAGTAAAAGACACATTTTAAACTCATTTTTTATTCATAGAGAAAGCCTAAATTTTCCACTTTTTACTCTTAAATTAAGGGCCATTTAAATATTTTTTGAATTATAAATTAAAGACACATTTTAATAAATTATACAAAATCTCTTAAATTATTGAACTATTTATATTTAGTAAGATTTTAGCTCGAATATAAAATATTTATAGATAAATTATATATATATATATATATATATATATATATATATATATTATCTTAGTGCTTCCTTCCATTCACATGTGAAAGAAAGAAGGGACAAAGGCCTGGTCCGGCAATTTCTGATTTGCTCGGTATATATATTCTTGAATAAAAAATTTGTAATAGTAATGAAAACATAAATTATTCAAGTTCGGAGCAATTACATTTGGCCTGTTAGTAAAGTTACTTATTTTTGTTCTCTTGTATTCTCTTAGGTCAGGGATTTTAAATCTATTAAGAGCACTGTCTTTTCTTCTTTTATAATTTTCTCTTTTCTTTTCTTTTTTTTTAAGTAAGATTAAACTTAAAATTTATCAAAAATTATTCATGCTCGAGATATGATAATGTTAACCCTTCAAGAGATGACTCATCCCCGTGACCTAAAATCTTCGCTCTTTCTCATATGGTACGTGCCATTATATTGAGTGTTTCGAACAATTTAAAATATTCTCAGATTATTTAAATTTGATTCGATAATCAATATTATTCAAATTTAAATTAAACTAAATTTGAGTAATGTTTGAGAATGATTCACTAACAAGAGTTATGATACATATATATATTGTAAAATATATGCTCATTTTATGGTCTATGTTCAAAATTTGTAATTCTATCTCCCAATAATGTTGTCTCTAAAATTTAAAATCAAATTTTTAGAGTAATGTACCTTGCCATTAGACCCAACCCTTGTTGGTCTTAACTACGAAATTTTGATGAGATCTGGTACATTAATACTAATATATATAAAATCTTGCATTGATATGCGGTTAGTTATGAATAACAACTTCATACACATATAGATATGCTTATCACTTATTTTAGAACTCATTAAGTGTATTAGTGAGAAATTGAATATTGTTATCTAAAGACTTAAGTTTAATTGGTTTGTCCATACAATATGTGTGCGTTATTAAAATGTTGAGATTAGATAAAAGTAGACAAATTATAGATGGAGTAAATACTAAAGTTCGAATTTTAAGATTATAAACTTATAAATAGACTCAACTAGATTAAAAGTCATTTCCATAATAAACTTTTAGGGAAAACTACACCGGTGGTCCCTAACTATCACCGTTCTCCTGTTTTGGTCTCTAAACTATGTTTTTCGGCAAACTCGTCCCTTCTGTTACATAGTAATCCTGTTTTGGTCCCCCGACGTTAAATAGCTAACGGTTTTGCCGACGTGATATTTTTTTATATTTTTAATCATTTCTCTCTCCTCTTATATTATTTTTATTTAATTTTATTCACCCAATCATGTCGTGACACGTGTCACTACCCTATTACTTGGAAAAAAACCCCAGAAATCCTTAAAAATGGATTTGGTGTCACTGGGATTTAAACTCAGGACCACCAGCACGAAAGGTATTCACATGAACCAACTATGCTGGGCTAATTACTTAATTCAAGTCTACTAACATTTATATTTAAGCTATACAAATTAACCCAAAAACACCCTAAAAACACAATTAGTGCAACCGGGATTCAGAAAATACCTTTGGGTGGACCATGGAGAGAAGCAACAAAAAGGGAGGCAAAAACAACAGGGGGAAGCCATATCCTTGGATTCAAAAGAAAATGAAAATAGAGATACTGAGGATTTCAATGGCCCTATTGCTTGAGAGCTTCCTTTATATAAAGATTGTTAACAAAAACACCAAAAGAGCTTAAATGGTAAGCCATGCAAGAAAAGAGTTAAATATGGTAAGGACATTAAGACCAGCATTTGGAGGTTCAATCTCATCATGATCTTTGAACGGAGGTTACACATTGTTGACCAATGAATGAGTTTTCATATCTTAGTATTAGCTGGCCATTTAACACCAGTGTCGTCTTCTGCAGAGGTTTCAACAGCAGATTCTGAGTCCATTCTACTACTCAAACAAAATCAAAGTTACACATACAATCTGAACAAAGAACAGAACTCTAAAATATGTAAAAACTGCTATTGAATATTACTGTTCCAAATGCAAGTGTTTTCTTTATATGTATAAATTTGAACATTTTGAGAAGAAAACTATACGCCAATGTTTGGAAAGAATTTTTTTAAAATAAAATAAAAACAATGGAAAAGACAAATCATTGTAGCTGTCAAGAGTGGGTAATTTGTTTGCAACAGCGAAGCAAGTTGTAGGTATTAGATATTAAAAACAAAGAGTGCTACATATACCTTAAATAAACATAATTATAATTACAAGTTCAGTAATCAATATTTACATTTTTATGAATTTAATTTTAAATCTTTATATTAAATTTTATTATTAATCTTTTAAAAAGAGTTGATGAAAGTCAAATGACTCGCAACTTTTTAAAAAGAATCGATTCACTATTCTTTAAACATAAATGTTCATTAAAATGTTAATTTTTTAATGGAGTTGATATGATATCTCGTATAACGATCCACATGTATTACATAGAAATTTTAAATATTTTTAATCTATTTATTGAGATCACATTATTCACATATAAAACAAATAGGGCAATGTTAGCATAAATTACTTTAAGGGATAAATTTGTCATTATATATTTTAAAAACATGTCAATTTTACAATAATTTAAATATTAAGCAAAAGTTCCGACTTATGATAATCCGAACCATAAACATTAATCTAACATTTTTAGTGCGAGAGCATAATTAGGAAAAAAAATATTCTATTTAGATGATCTTATGACAACATTTGAAACTATTGAAAAAGACTCTTTTATTCTAGAAAAAATAAAAATGTAATTTAACGTAAGAGATTTGCTACTTGAAAATACCCTTCTCTTTATCCTTTTCAATTTGATTTATGCTAGGATATTATTTAGAGTGAGGAAGATTTTAAAAAAATCAAATTAACTCGAAAAAGTTGATCTTTTAAAATTTTAAGTTATTCGAGTTAATTTCGATTAACGAGCTTTTTAGTTCGATCCGATTTTGGAATTTTTCAACTCAGAAAACCGAAAAACTGAATTTTATTGTTTTTCTATTTAGTCTTTGATTTTTTTTATTTATTTAATTCCTCATTCATTTTAATTCCACTTTGACCAAATTTGAACCACATGCTCATAAACTACTGTAGAATACTTATGTAGCTTCAATTCCTCCTCTTGAAAACTAATGTTATCATTTTTAATTTAGTCCCTCAACTTTGTATAATTTCTTCAATTTCTCCTTCATTTTAAGTCTATTTTACCAAATTCGAATCACATGCCCCACTAGCTACCACTATAGAATATCTATGTAAATACAATTCATATTTAAAAACAAATTTATTCTTTTTGCAATTTATTCTCTCAACTTTTCATCTTATTTAAATTGGTCGTTCAACTGCATTTTTGTAAATTTTTTCTTCCACTAATTTATTGACTCCTTTATACTCACAACAATATTTTATCATCTAAAACTCATTTTTTAAAAATAACATTATAAATATATTTTATAATTTTAGAAGATAACATAACACTTACTTAGAAAAAGAATATATATATATACGGGTGAGCAAAACTCGACTCGACTTGAAAAAATCGAATTTTTCGACTCGACTCGAGGCGAAAAAACTTGACTCGTCTTGACTCGACTCAAAATTGCATAAACTCGACTTGAAAAATTTCAAATAAAGTTTGAGTTGGAAAATGAAAATTCGAATAACTCAAAATTTTTAGTAATTAGTGGATTGATTTTTAAGTTCGAGTCTAGCCCCTCAATTTTTCCTAGTATATATATACCGATATAAAAAAATATGAAGAAATATATGCCACATATGAAGAAATATGTATGCATAGCTTATATGATTAGAAAAAGTCATTTAATTTGGAATCAAATTGTACTATAACATGATAAATCATTATAATTAAATTTGTATAGGAACTCGAAAACTCAACTCGACTCAAATCGAAAAAATTTCAAATAAAGTTTGAGTTGTAAAATATGATGCGTCAACTCGAATAACTCAAAATTTTTTGACTCGACTCGATCGAACGCTCATCCCTATTATATCTTATATGATCAGAGGAATTTATTTAAATTGGAACCAGTTTACATATTATAAATAATTACAATTAAATTTAAAAAAGAAATTCGAACAATTCAACTAAATCAAATACTCACCCCTGATACCATTTAACTTCATTTTCTCAATGTGTTTCGTTCAGTAAAACTTGGATCTTGTCTTTGTTTTTCTTATCTTTGTATATTCTTCAATTTTTCTTACATGATATATACACACGTAATAAAAAACACATCAATTAACTCTGTAGATTTAGTGCTAAAAGAACTTTGTAGGTTTATTAAAGTTTTGTTTTCATTTTTAACTGAGAGTCGGTTTAGTGAGATGATGCGATAAATTTTTTAAGTAAAATTAGAAATTTAAATTTTGATATTGTGAATGTAACAAAAATTAAAAGGGTTATCCCTATAATGAACCTCCAGTACTCGATTTAAAAGAAAATTGTTTCCATTATCACAATTGCATGTGAATGTACTTTACCAAAGTGAAAATTCACGTGAGTTTGGCTATACCAAATCACAAGAATCCTATATATTACTCTTCTACAAAAGGATAAATTATAAAATAGTAAAATTATTAAATAAAAATATATAAGAATTTGAAAGTAAAATAAAATAAATGATCATTTCTATTGATTCCAAAGGAAGTAACTTGAACTGAGTCAAGTTTTGATGCAAGTAATAATTCTTGAATACTGAATTGGAGAGATTTAATGTTTTTTCTGAAAATAACATTTGATACATTTAATGTCCGAATTTCAATATTTGTAATTTTTTAGGACAAAAATTTTTCTTTCACAAGCTCCTATTTTTTTAGAGTTTAGAGGTTAGGATATATAATTTTTAGTTAGGGTTTTAGTGTTTGTAGTTAGGTTTTAAGATTTGAAAACATATTTTATACTTTAAAGTTTAGTGTTTAGGGTTTAAAATTTAGAGGTTGAGATTTAAAGCCCCTAAAAAACATGACAACTTTAAAAACTCGCTTGTAGCATAAATTTTTTATAGACGATGCATCAAATAATTACCATTTTTAATATTAAATAGTTATATTATTGTATTAAAAATTAATTATGCAAGTAATAGTTTTTCTTTGGTGGGCTATTGGATTAGCCTCTTCAAGCAATTTGAAGCGCACCCTATTATGTAAATCCTCTAACCACTCTCGATAAAGTTTAAAAAGACAAAATCTTGAGAATCGAAATAATATCAATTATTGTTGGAGATTCGATCAACTGTAAGATAATTTAAACTTATTATTACTATAACCATGTTTGGCAATTAGCGGATAGTTGATAGCGGATAGCGGATTATATTAATTGATAGCTGATTGCATTAGCTGATTTGACTAGCGGATTGTATTAGCTGATTTGACTAGCGGATTGTATTAGCTGATTGTATAAAAGTGTTTGGTAAAATTAACTGATAGTTGATAACTGTTAGATTATTTAAACAAGCAAAATGACATATAATGGCATGATTATATTCAATACTTTTTGAATAGTTTATTAGTTATCAATATTTTGTATCTAATTAATATTAGTTAGATCTATAAAATTATTTTTAATATAATTTTTTAAACATATTCGAATGATTTATATATTAATTTATTATTTATATAATTATTTTAATATAATTTAATTAATTAATAAATTTCAATACATGTATAAATATGTGATAATAAAAAGAAAAAAGTAAATAAGATTAACTTATAAATAGTGTGAGAAAATATTTAATTTAGGTTATTTTGAGATTTTTGGTAACTAGTAAGGGTAAAAGAGTCTTTACAACTCTAATCTCAAAAACTCCTATTATGAGCTTTTTCAAAATTAGCGGTTTCACCCAATCCGCTCTTTCAATCCGTTGTTCACCAAACAACAATATTAGCGGATTTAACTTGTCAAACCTCTAATTATGCCTTAAAACTCTAACTTTTGCCCAAACATCTCTTTACCAAACATGCCTATATATTTATAAATCGTGTGAAGGTAATTAATAATAATCAAATCCAAAAGAGAATTTTCTAAATCTCCAACTTTTTGGACAACTAAAAGTGGACCATCACAATTATTATTATTATTATTATTATTATTATTATTATTATTGTTGATACTAACTTTTTTTAGATTAAATAGTGATGTATTATATTCTCGTGTTGGGATTTGAACCCATACAAAATAGGACAAGACGAGCATCTTTAGCCACTAGGCCAATTAGTAAATCTCATGATACTCGAACTTTGATAACAATTATTCAACTAACTGTACCAACCCGTATCGATCCCATCAAACACAATTGACTAGTCGAAAAGGGTTAATTCAATAGTGTTGTAATGAATTTTAGAAAGTTAAAACCGGGGAAAAATCTAAAAACTAATTAAGTATGAAGAGCAAGTTCATGGAAGGCAAGAGACAAGGGTTGGCGCAGGTTTATGTATGGAGAGAATTGTTGTGTTGTAATGATTAAGGCCACACATGTGAATAGGTGGGTACATTATTTGTCGCTGTGGAATGGAGACAATGCTGCAACTTTGCAAACTCATCCACACTACCTATGATCAGACCAAAAAACAAACTCATTGCTCACAAGTTCTCTCATTGCTGCAGATGAAACCTAGCACAGGTTTCCTTAGGCAGAAGAGAGATCAAAGGGGGAGTTTTCGTTTTCAAACATAAGTCTGCATGAACTAATTGGATTAAACTCGGATTCGTATATAGAAGTAACATTGAACATCATTCGAAGACGTGTATCGAATAATTTTTGTATGTATGTATGTATGTATGTATGTATGTATGTATGTATGTATGTATGGTGATTTTTGAGGGGGAAGAATAGCATGTGGAGAGAGGGAGAGGGAGAAGACAAAGAGGGTGACGGCTAGGTGGTGAAGGGGAAGAGTGCAAACCAAAGTCCCCCGTGAGGAGTGTTTGGAGGCATTCTCACATATCATAAAACTAAAGCATTAATTCATCCTTTCGATGCCCTTTTTTTCCACTTCCACTCCCTTCACGAGAGACCTTATGTTATGATCCCTCGAAATCAGCACCGTCTTAGAAATGGAGTAACATGAACACTCGTTCAGGGTTCTCATTTTCTACCTCTATAATTTTAGTAATTTCTCAAGTGACACTCTTGTCAGTGGTATATTATTGTTTTAGTTTTATTTAAAATGTTTTATTAATAAAAATGAAAATAATGTGTTTGACAAAGTTTGATCATGTTTATATGGTTTATTAATAAAATATTAAATTAATTCATTAAAGCAATAACAAATATTTTTGTTATATAAAAGCATTTTTAAGTTTTCGCTCAGAGTCCCGAAAATGTCTAGGACGACTCTATCTCAATTTCCCTCTTAGATGGAAGGCAAGTGATATACATGCACGATTAAGACTATGATAATACATCAACATTAATCCTACATAGCTCGATAATATTGTTAAAATAGACAAACACAGACAAAAAATCATGGAGTAGCTAGTATGAATATGGTGTTTTGATATGAAAATAGAAGATATATAAAATTATGACTATATATAGTGCATATTGTCATGTTACTTATCACATATTTTGAGAGAATTCAAATTCAAATTTTATAGGTTTGAAGGACAATCACAAATCTCAAATATATATCATAAAACAATCATGAAGGATAAAAAACACCACATACTCATGATTTTAGCAAATAATCATATGTTTCATGCTTGAAATTGAATCTGTTAAATAAAACTTGAGCTCACTAAGGTCTATTTTTGACTCACTCCCTAAAGAAACGAGGTACATTAATCCCACATCAGAAAGAAAAAAAGAGGTCTTGAGATATAAATGTGATGTCAATGCACACCCTATTAGGTTCCTTCGATTTTAATCATGTGAACAAAATTAGAAGGGGCAATGTGGTAAAATGAGGTGGGATCTATATTATTTTTTTTTGTTCAAAAGGATCTATATTATATTATGGTGGGAAGAAACTGAGGCATTCATGTGGGAACCAAACTGGAGGGATCCTATATAGATTTGTGAGCTCATCCCTTCTCCTTCTAAACAGCTAGCCTCTCACACCATTACAAAGAGTTGAAAAAACAAAGAGAGATGTAGAGGAGGAGGAGGAGGAGGAGGAGAAGGGGAAGAAGAAGAAGAAGAATGGTTTCTAGGGAGCACAAGAGAGCAGCACTGCATGAGAAGCTTCAACTTCTTCGTTCCATTACAAATTCTCATGCTGTAAACCCCTTTGTTTTGCTTTCATTGCCTTTCTTTTCCATACATACATACATACATACATACATACATACATACATACATACATACATACATACATACATACATACATACATACATACATACATAAGGGCGGAGCCAGAAAATTATTTAAGGGGTATCAATTATTTATAAATAAGTGTCAATTATTTATTTTTTAAATATTTTTATATATAAATTATATAGGAAAAAAATTTCCTAACAAACTTTAGGGTGTCATTTGAACCCCCATGGGGCCAAGTGGCTCCGCCCATGTACATACATACATCTTTGTGTCACTGTTGATTGAATGATATTGCAGGTGAATAAAACAACAATCATTTTGGATGCATCAAAGTACATTGAAGAGCTGAAACAGAAAGTGGAAAGATTGAATCAAGACATATCAGCTGCACAATCTTCAAATCATCAAAACCTATTACCCATGGTAAATTTATCTTTCTCATTGAATTACAATCTTTTTTCCAACTTCAGATTAAACTGTACTTTTGTTTTTACCCACAACATAGCAGGTTACAGTAGAAACCCTAGAGAAGGGTTTTCTTATAAATGTGTTTTCAGAAAAGAGCTGCCCCGGTCTTCTTGTTTCTCTATTGGAAGCCTTTGAAGAACTGGGTCTTAATATTCTTGAAGCTACGGTTTCTTGCACTGACAGTTTCCGGTTACAAGCAGTTGGCGGTGAAGTAAGATTCTGAATTTATCTTCATACACATAAATTGCAGAAGATTATGTATATAGGTTAAAGGATTATCCAAATATGATATATATATATATATATATATATATATATATATATATATATATATATATGTATGTATGTATGTATAGGATCAGCTTATTTATTTAGTTTTTTTTTTTTGCAGAATGAAGAACAAAATGATTCAATTGATGCAAAAGTGGTGAAACAAGCAGTGTTGGAAGCTATTAAGAATTGGAGTGAGAGTAGTGATCAACAGGAGTAAATGGAATTTTTGTTGTTCATTATCTATTAACCATATTTGTTTCTTTCTCACGTACCTTACTGAAAATCAAAGTTGCTTTTAAGGTTATCTGCATGCATAAACCAAATGTGCTAAATTCAGTGGTGGATTCAGAAATTTAAGAAAGTATAATGGAAAAAAGATATAATGACAAAAAATGTCTCTAACGTTTCATTAGATAGTTATTTGTTCCCTATTCTTTTTTGAAGCAATTTAAACCTTAACGTTTCATTTTAGACCAAAGTGACCCCTACGTGGATAAAAGCTATTAGTCAACTACCGATAAATGGCTTGAAATGATGTGACAAATCTACATGATAGTGCACGCTGACAAAGCAGTTAAAAGTGTTCAATCAGCCGATTTTGTTAACTGACCGAACCAAACTAGTTAAAAAGTATTAACCAAAAATTTTTAGGCTTTAATTGTTAACTGAACCAAAATTTGTTTGAAAATTCTTAAACAAACCAAACAAAGTTTGGTTAATTTAACCGATTTTCGAACTAACCGAAATTTGTTACAAGTTTTTGGTAAAGTACATAAATAGTCACTAAACTATGCAAAACTTATACTTTTAGTCACTAAACTTTCAAAAGTTGCAAAACAATCATTAAACTTATTGAACTATTACAACATGGTCATTGGACGTTATAAATTATTGATAAATTTTGAATAGTTTAATGATCATTTTGTAATAATTCAATAAATTTAATGATCATTTTGTTCTAATTTGATAAAATTTAATGTCCATTTTATAACATATCAAAAAATTCAGGGACTAAAATATATATGTAATATATATAATATTTAATATATAATAATTACAGTTAATTAACCGATTTCAAAACTAATTAACCGATAACAGAAGTTTGAAAAAATCTTAACCTTTGACCGATCATACCTAAAATTAATCGAAAAAACTTCGGTTCTGTTGGTTAATTCGGTTAAAACTGAAGTTTAAACACCCATAATAGTAGTGTCATATAGTAAAAGGAGTTGATTTAACAGAATGACACATCAATAAAAAATAATTTTATAAAATCATGTATACTATAAAATATTTTTTTCTACTGATATGTCATTATGTCTAGTCATTTGTCGTTAGTTGAATAACAATTTTCATCCACGGAAGAGTCATTTTGGCCTAAAATGAAACATTAGGGGTTAAGGTGTGCTTCAAAAAAAGAATAGAGACACAAGACTATTCATTCAAACGTTAGGGGCATTTTTTGACATTATGCTACAAGAAAATGCCCTTATTGTTTGATTGTATAGTCACTTTGGTCCTTATTTTCTTTTAAGCACTTTAACCATCAACATTTCATTTAAAGGTGTGCAAAAAAAACGAAAAACTGAACCCGAACCGAAAAATTCAGTTTCGGTTCTGAGTTTTTTTTTTAAATTACATAATACCGGTTCGGTTACGATTTCCAATTTAAAAAAATTAGGGTAACCGAACCGACCGAATATATAATATTATATATTTATATTATACTGTCATTTAATATATGAATTTATTTTCCAAAAAGTAAAAGTGAGAATCTTAGTCTTATCTCATTCTAATAATGCCTCATTCTCTTCTTCTTACTTCTAATTTCTATTTTCTAATTCTCTCTGATCTAGTCTCTCTATTTCTCACAATTTTCACATAAAGTAAACCCTAAATTCAATCATAATCATCCATCAATTTGCCACTCAAGTATCTTCAATTTTTAACAATCAACACTATAGGCGTGCAAAAGTTTTTCTACTGGTATTTTCAAGTATCTTCAATTTTCACTTCGTTTTATATTTTTTTAATTGATATTGTTTTTGTTCGATTTTGATTTTGAATTATATTATATTCGATTTCCGTAAGTCATCTGCTACTTAAATTGTAGCCTACATGTGGTGGTTTTAATTTGTCTCTCCTACTTGAATATTGTAGCTACTTAGACTAGCATACTTCTTAGGGATGCTAAAAACTAAAATTTCAAATAACTGATAAATTGGTGTCTTTCTATGTATATAGTTGTGCGACTGCAATGCTGATTATGGTAGAATGAAGCTTTGTGAACAAATTGTAGTTTGTTGCGACTTGCAACTTTGAGCTTTTAATTTGAGAAGAGAAGTATTTCCTTCAGTTAAGTCTTGTAGATTTTGTATACTTGTCAAATTGATGATAAGTGCTCAAGTTTTGACTCACTTTGATACTTGATTGTTCGCATATTTTTTTTTTATATCATCTGTTTGCGTTAGTGCAATGTTGAGAGAATTCTGGTAGTATTTATAGACTGAAATTAGTAACTACTTGTCCGTAGATTAATGGTCACATGTTATAACTTGTAATGGTTTATTAGATCTTTTGAAGTTTAAAATGTCCTATATATTTTGCTTTTATTATCAACTTATGTTTTGTTATTTTTTTTAGATGTCTTTTATCCCAGAACATCAAAGTGTTTCAATAAAAACTAATAGCAGTGGCAGTAATCTTAGTTTTTCAGGCTCCAACCAGCCACAAAATTAGACTCATTCAACCAAATGAAACCCAATGCTCAATACCTCCGCCCTCAGAAAAGGTAAAAAAAGAGTTGGCAACAAAAGAAGATCTTGGGTATGGGATCATTTTAATAAATTTGAATCTTTTGGTAAAAATATAACTATATGCTCGTACTGTGATAAACAAATTGCTTGTGTATTTTATAATGGAACTAGTTCTTTGTCTAATCATCTATTAAGGTGTAAAAAGTATCCACTTAATGTTGATAAGTCTCAAACAAATCTTATCTTTTCAGTCTGATTGTGTACGTCTTAATGGTACAGTACAACCCCTAAACTTGAAAATTAGAAATTTGATCATGATGCTTGTAGAAAAGCATTAGCAAAAATGGTGATTGTTGATGAATTAGCTTTCAAGTTTGTAGAACGTGAGGATTTTCTTGAATTTTGTCAAGTAATGCAACCAAAGTTTACTACTCCTTCACATTGGACTGTAACTAGGGATTATTTTGGCATATATGGGGAGGAGAAGAATAAGTTGAAATATTTTTTTAAGTATACTAAGCCTAGAGTTTGCTTGACAACCGATACATGGACTTCTTGTCAAAACCTTAATTACATGTGTTTGACTGCCCATTTCATTGATAAAAATTAAAACTTGCACAATTTTTTTTTAATTTTTTGTCCAATTTCTAGTCATTCTGAGAAAGCAATTGGAAAAGCTGTAGAGGGGTGTTTGCTTGATTGAGGAATTGAAAAATATATTTACAGTAGCAATAGATAATGCTAGTTCTAATGATATGGGGATTGTTCATTTGAGGGAAAGACTTAATAGTTGGGATGGATGTGTTTTAAATGGTGAATTTTTACATATGAGATGTGCTTCTCATATCTTAAATTTAATTGTTAAAGATGGTTTGAAAGAATGTGATCGTTCTGTTTTCAAGATGCGTGCTGCTATTAGATATGTGCGTTCTTCTACAGCTAGATTATAAAGTTTTAAGGCTTGTATGGAACAAGAGAAGATTGATAACAAGAGTCTTGTGTGTTTAGATGTGGAAACCAGGTGGAATTTTACATTTTTAATGCTAGAAAGTGCTTTAAAATTTTAAAAAGCTTTTAATTTGTTGTCTAAGAATGATGGTAGATATCGTGCTGAGTTAGCCAAGTATGATGGGGTGCCTACTGATGATGATTGGGACTACATTCGCAACTTAATTTCTTTTAAAGATTTTTTATGAAGCTATAGTAAGGCTGTCTAGTTCACTTTATGTCACCGAAAATATGTATTTGCAAGAAATTTTTAGAATTGAAATTATGATACCAATAAAATGTGAGTGCATCATATCCTAAACTTAGAAAAATGATATTAAGCATGAAAAAGAAGCAAGAAAAGTATTGGGAAAATATTAACAACATTAATTTGATGTTATTTATTGTTGTGCTTTTTGATCCAAGACATAAATGAAAATATGTTAATTGAGTGATTGAGAAATCATTTGATGAGGATATTGCAGCGGAATTACGTGATAAAATTAGTCATGTTTTATCTTCTATGTTTACTTCGTATGTTGTTGTGTTTGATGCAAATGATAAGAGGTTAGACTCTAGTGTTATTTCCATGAACTTAGATGTGAATGCTACTGTTATTAATGATATGGATGATGTTCAAACTATGCTGAAACATCAGTTTGAGAGAGAAATTAATTATGATGGTTTAAAAAAAAGACAAAACTGGATAAATATTTAGCTGAAGATTGTGAGAAAATTTTTAGTAAAAGTTTTGATATATTAGATTGGAGGAGAAAGCATGCTGCAAGGCTTCTCATTGTTTCTTGAATGGCTAAGGATGTGCTAGGTAGTCTATCTCTATAGTTGCATCTGAATCGACATTTAGTACCATTGGTCTAGTTCTTGACCCATTCAGGAGTTCATTGAGTCCTAGAACAGTAGAACCATTAATTTGTGCTCAAAATTAGTTGAGGACTTCACATTCTTCACTTTTTGTAGATGAGACACTTGAAGACCTTGAAAAGTTTGAATCAGGTAAAAAAATTCTTTACTTTTTCTTTTTTTATTTGTTTTCTTTCTATTATTCTTTTATTTAACTAACTAATATATTTTTTTTTTATTTTTTAGATTTAGTAGATGCTGCAATCATTAAAGATATAGAAATTCTCAACATGTACGATGATTAAGCTTGTTGCTTGTTGCTTGTTTTCTTTAAGTACTTGATTTTAGTTTTTAACGTGAGACATCAACTGTTATTTTTGTGTTGGTACCTGCTGGTATAGTGATATTATATATTTAATTCTCTTTTGAATATTTGTTAGGTTTGTAAGTTGTAATTGGATAATTTTTTTTGTTATGTTATGGTTATATTTTTATGATGTTGACTAACAATGTTTATTTGATTATGGCTATGGACTTATAATTTTTATTGGTGATGTTTGTGTATGAATTATATATTATATATTTAATTCTCTCTCGAACATTTGCAGCAAGCACCTGCAAAGTGCAAACATTGCACACAATGTTGTTTTTAAAAGTATGTAACTTTTTTAACATGTTAATATTTATGAACAAAGTAAAAAAAAAACTATTATCCAAATCGAACCGAACTGAATATTTCGAGTAACCGATTATTCAGTTAACCGGTTGAATGATTACGATTTAGGGTCGAGAATTTGGTGACCTGAACACATCGGTTAACCGAAATAATTTGCTAATAGTTAACCGAACCCGGTTTTGCACACCCCTATTTTCATTTGAGGCCAAAATAACCCGATGAAAATTGTTTTTCAATTAATAGTAAATGGCCTGAAATGATGTGATAAACCTACATGGCAGTGCACACTGATATAGCAGTGTCATATAGACAAATGTCTTGACTTGACAAAATGACACATCAATCAAACAATAATTTTATAAAATTATACACAATATAAAATTATTTTTTTTCGCTGACGGGTCATTCTGTCAAGTTGTTTATCGTTAGTTGACTAACAATTTTTATCCATAGAGGTTCCATTTTGACCAAAATGAAATGTTGAAGGTTAAAGCACTTCAAAAAAAACATGAACTAAAATGACTATTCAGTCAAACATTAGGGGCAATTTTTGACATTATGCCATTTAAGATTGGGGTCTAAAATATTTTTATGAAGCAACATAACTCTAGGAAGATTCAAACCCAAAACTTGAAAAAAAGGAGTCTAGCACCTAGTCACTAAACTAAGCTAGTTTTTATTAAAATTTCAGCAAAACTTATATTTAAGTATATTGTGTCATTCTGAACCCAACAAGTATCACAATAGAAAAGCGGATGATGTTCATACTAGGAGACACGCGTTTAAATCGCTATGTCTACAAGGTGTATGTCTATTGTCAAAGAATTAAAAATATTTTTGAACAGATATTACTTTATAATCACCTTTTGACTATTCAAAAAAAATTCTTTCGTCACCTAAAAATTATATTTAAATACAAATGAGATGTATGAAACCTAAGATCCCTATAAATGGGTCAAATGTTAAACCATTGGACCAAATTATACAATTGTTATTATTTTTAACCAAATTAATATTTAACTTAAAACTTTTATAAAAATTGAATGCCAAACTATACTTTCCCGCTTCATTTGAAAATAAGATTAAATAATTAAACAACTATTATTATTATTATTATTATTATTATTATTATTATTATTATTTTATAAAATTAATATTAAATTATTTTAAAATTAAATTTATAATATTTATTTAGGGTAAAAAAACAAATTCTAAATTATTTGAAAAGAATTGTTTAACTTATATATTTTTTTATTTAAAATTATAAATATATTTAATTGATTGAAATATATTCGATTCAAGTGAAATTTACAATATTAGACAAAACAAAATTAACTATATTTAAAGTATTTTTTTTTCATTTTCATGTTTCAGTGTAATGCATGGTCCAAATGTCAGCCGAAGCTTGACGTGAAGCAGATGGTCCAAAGTTAGCCCATTTGATTGGGTCGAATGTCCAACAGTGATTAGTGCCCAATCCAAAATTAAATTTACTGGTGTAAAATAAATGAAGTCTTACACACTTCTGCATCTCTTTGTAAAGTTAACATGTGAAGTTTTTAATAAATTTAAATTTTCAAATAAATTCTTTGATGGCATAAAGTAAAAAAAAAATTGTATCTAACATTTGACTGAACAGTCTTTTTGACTCATATTCTTTTTATAAGCAATTTAACTCTCAACGTTTTATTTTGGGTCAAAATGACTTATCTACAGATGAAAACTGTTAGCCAACTAACGGTAAATAGTTTGAAATGACGTGACAAACCTACATGACAGTGCACGCTGACATAACAATGTCATATAAAGAAAGGCGTTGAGAAAGAATGTCACATCAATTTAAAAATAATTTTATAAAATTATATAAAATATTACATTATTATTTTCTCATCACATGTCATCTTGTCAAGTCATTTCAAATTGTTTACCGCCAGTTGACTAACTATTTCCGTCCGTAGAGGGGACATTTTGACCTAAAATGAAACGTTGAGAATTAAGTTGCTTCAAGAAATAATAGAGGCTAGAATGTTAGGGGTATTTTTTTGACATTATGGTTGGTTTGATATAAAAAACTATAACTTTTACATTTTTAAAGGGAAAATATATGATGCACTGGCGGTGGAAACATTTTGTTTTCACAAGCGCCTTAATTTCAGGGATTAGAAATTCAGTTTATGGTTTATAGTTTAGGGGTTTAGAAAGTCCATGGTTAGAATTTAGGGTTTAGTGCTTATAAGTTAGGATTTAGGTTTTAGGGTAATATGGTAGGGATTTAGATTTTTACCTATAATCCCTAAAGTCTAACTCTAAAATCTAAATTCAAACTATAGTCCCTAAATTCTAAGCACATAAATCTAAATTCCTAAACTATGAACCCTAAACTAAATTTCTAACCTTTAAAATTAAGGCGCTTGTGAAAACAAAACATTTCCACGCTGATGCACGGTAAAACTACAATTTTTTTAAAACTACCATATCAAACTAATCAATAACCATTTGATTGTGGGCGCGATCAACTTATGAGGAGTTGGAGTTTGCTGAAAACATATGGTGGATTTCCCCGGACAAAAAGCAGTTCGGGTGGTGCGTGTGGGGAGGCAACAAAGAAACGGTAGGACTTAAAAAGATTTAAATAGTAGTCTGTAATTGTAATAGTAGTTTATATATAGTGATAATGATACCGTTCGAAATTATTATTATTAAAAATAGCAGTGTGAAGTGCAATCATATCAATAACGGTAGATCGCGGCTATAATTTAACGAGTAATGGTAAATTACGACAATAACAAGCCGTTATTCCTATTATGTTTTTCAATAAGTTAAAAAAAATTCACAATTGTGATATTTGTAATGACCATAATAGCATCCGGTATATTCGCAATCGTGATAAATGCAAGACAACTGAAATCACAATTGTAATTTAAATCGTTAATAAAGACCACTTCCACTCGAGTGGATAAAATTTAATGTGGACGATGCTACGAAGGAGGATGCTGCTGGCTATGATGGAGTGTTGTTAACCTTTTCTGTAACACACGGGTTTAGGGGTCGGGTGCAAATAATATTTTTAATATTATTTCGGGTTCGGTTTTATAATTAAAATAATCTTTCGGGCCTCGGGTTTCAAAAACAAACATTTTATGATTGGACTAAATTGAAACGAAATTCAATTTGGATGGATTTTAAAGAAAAGGGGAAATAGCCATTCATTAATGGCAATCTTGTAAATAACCCAACTTTTAATTTAAATTCCCCTTTACTAAAATAATTTTACTATTCATTCTCTTCTCCAAACAAAACCAACGGGATAGTGAAGCTCTCAACTCCTTCCACTATTCCATCACCTAGCTCCTTCATTTTAGCTCGTTTTTGAAAGGTAAACACATTTTCAACTTGTCCTCAACTTCCTCTCTTCAAAAGTACAAGTAGTTTTCATTTTCATCAAGGTTTTGAAATTTGAGTTTTTAGTGGATTTGATTAAAAATGAAATTTGAGTTTTTAGTGGATTTGATTAAAAATGGTAGCTTTATAGTGTTTAACTTAAATTTTCGATTTAATGTTGTTAGATATGAAGTCTATGAGTCAAATGGTTCAACATATATAAATTTTACATGGTTTTAAGCTCATTCCCGGATTTGGGTTTCCAAGGGGTTTTTGAAGGGTTTTAGAGTGGTTTTTGGGGTTGTTTTGGGTTGGAATTTGTGGGGTGAGGTTTGTACTATGGTTGAGGATTGCTTTGGAATCATTTGAGGGTATTAAAAGTGTTGAAAACATGAGTTTTGATTGAGGTTTAGGGGCTGCACGAGTTTAGTAATTTTGGGGTTGTTCATGGCTTGAAATGTTGTGTTTGATGTTTGAATTGAATTCCGGGTTAACTACTTTGATGCTTGAGCTGATTTGAAGTTGTTTGGATTGTGTTGAGGTTGATTAGAAGCAAGAAATTTGGTTGGTGAAGCATCGGGGACGAATCCGGAGGTTTTGGAGTCTTGAGCTTGGCCTTCGGTCTCCTTTTGGGTAGCAACGGTGAGTAGAATTGTTAATCTTTGAATTGTGCACGATATGGAACCTTTGGGGTTTGGGTGGGACCTTGAGGGTTCACCTTGTAACCCCCTCGTCCCGGTCTGGCCGGATGACCGGTCCGAGTAGGATACACGGGGAAAACCGAAGCGAAACCCGTTAAGGTTCCCCCTCGGTTAGCAACCCTAAAAATTTTCTTTCATTTTAATCTTGTCTAAAGGCATGTTAATTTCTAAGTGATCACGTCAGCGAAAAACATCAAGTAAGAAACACATTCGAACCACAACCACACTTAAACAGTCCATTTTAAGCTTACGGGGCAGGCCGTATCGATACGCCAATCAAGGGTATCGATACGCCTTGACCAAGTCAACCCAGACAGTCAACTCAGGGATGACCGTATCGATACAGCCCTTGAGCGTATCGATACGCCCTTCTCGGTCAACATCTCGGGGTCAACGAGATAAAACCGTATCGATACGCCTCAACACCGTACCGATACGCCAAAAACTCACCAATTTCTCAGAATTCCAGTGAGCCAAGACTGTATCGATACACCCTCGTGTATCGATACGCCCAGCCACAACTGAATTCCAGTGAGTAAAGACTATATCAATACACCCCCGTGTATCGATACGCCCAGCCTAAACTGAGCTCTGCAGGCAAGACCGTATCGATACGACCCTTAGGCGTACCGATACGCCATGCTCTGCAATGCTCCAAAACCAGCAAAAACTCACAAGACTCTAACTCCAAAGGCATATTATGACATCCCTAGCCACATACAATCATCCATACAACACACCACGACCAAGAATTTACATGTAAAGCCATTAGGATGAATGAATACACACATACATTTAGGCATTCGCACAAGAGATAGATTTTGCATATTTGGGCATACTAAAGAGTTCAAAAAGGCCATAAGGCACAAGTTATCACATATGAGGTTTGCATATACAACCAAAGCAAACTAAACATCCAAACATGGCTTCATCAACACAAGCATTCAAAAGGCATAGCATGGTTTACAAAATCAAGCCAAGCATAAACATCCAATAACACTTATGAGTCATACAACGCTCATACAAAACACATGATAGCCCAATTGCTAAACTACCACTTTAATTACTAAATCATACTTGAGCAACTACACTTGGAAAGCCCCTTCGCCTTGCTCCTTGCTAACACCACGCTAATGATCTGCATTGTTGAAAATGAGAGCGTAAGCTTGAAGCTTAGTGAGGATGCTCAAAAATCAAAAACAACAACAATACAAGGTCCAAGCATGCAAATCCTTAACCTCACATACAACATATATAGGTATCAACAAGTCAACCTAGCTAGTCTTTCAAGAGTCATAATATGACATCTCACATCATACTAAGCTCAACAATATAGACCAACATCACAACATCATAATTATAAGAACAAGTTCATTGGCCACTATTAGTTTACCCGGATGTGCGAATTTACTCTCAACAACAACATTACCTCAGTGGGATTACACTCATCACCGAACCTTGCATGGGCGGGATTCCACTCATCGCCAAATGCCCTACGGATGGGATTCCACTCATCATCACGTAGAATATAAATAAATTTTCGGTGGGATATTACATCACCGTACTCCTCCTTGATGACTCAACGCCATCAAGGCCACGCGCGTTTTGACTCAATTGTGTGCACACTAATCCTAATGATCGATCATTTACACCCGGTAAGTTAATTAGTGCCAATTCCTTTAACCATATCACACATCCACCAATTATATCACATATCCATCGCATACACATATCAAGGTATACACATACAAATCAATCCATATTTCACAAGATCAAATAGGCAATGGCATAATAAGTATCAATAGAAATCAAGGAGTTAAACTACCAACTTAACTCCTACCTAGGAATGGCCTACCAAGCTCATTCCAACACATCCACTACACACACTTGAACCAACTTTAAAACAAATTTAAAGTTTTACTCACCACCCTTCCTTAGCAACCCAAGCGAGCAAGCAAGCCTCCTAATTTCCCGGATTCGGTCCCGATGCTTCTCTGATGCCTCCACTTGCTTCTAGCCAAATCAAAACACAACCATTACTCACCAAATCAATGCTAAATTTCAGTCACAAACCTCACTTACAACACAAGCCAAACTTCACCCAAATTCAAACCCATTTTCTCACCAAACTTCCAATTTTCCTGCTCCCTTATTACCCAGCAGAACACCATGATTTCAAACACCCAAATGACATCCAAAAGGTCCCAAAACACTCCCCTAATAACCCTAAACCATCAGCTCTTCAACCCAACACTAAAACTCACCAAAAACTCAATTTTAGACACCTAAAAAATGGCCCCAAAGACCCGCTTCGGGTTTTCACCCAAAATCAACCATTTCAAGATATTATGTGTATTATGATGAGATTAAACTAAAACCCAACTTAACAAACCAAAATCAAATGTAAAACCCATTAAAAATTCAAACTTTCTTTAAACTTGAAATTTCAAAAAGATGGTAGTTTTCAATTCTAAGACCAGATAAATTAAGAGGATGATGAGGATAGTGTAAATATGTAATTACCTTTGAAAATACCCTTGAATCAATGGAGAGATTTGATGGAATAATGATTTAGAGGTTTTGGTTGGGTTTGGGGGTTTCCAACGTGAAATAGAGAAAAGGGGGAGATGATAACTTTATTTTTTTTATTTGAAAAAGGTTGTCTTCTTTTTGTTTTGGCTAAATTACCAAAACAAACACTCCATTTTATTTAAATTCCAATTAATCAAGACTAAGGTCAATTTAATTAAAATTGATTTTACCGACTCAAACCAACTCACACAACTAACTCCTAACCTCAAAACACGGGTGTTACACACCTAAACCCGAGTGTAAGCCTCTCTACTCCTATGTTTGTTGTGAATGGGTGAATGGTTATGTGTTGTGATTATCACATGCATCTTAAGTTGTTCATACAGTTGTTAATGTGTAGTCGAGTTGAAGTTGTGCCTCACGTGATGGTGGTCTAAACTACGATGATGTGTAGTCCCACCGGTAGTGACTAGTAGGAAAGTACTTTGATGTTTAGTCCCATTGGAAACCTACTAGTCGAAACGGTGATGTGTAGTCCCACCGTGTGTGTATGTTGGTTGTGCTTGTGTAAACCATGTATTGTTGTTGAGATAGTCATTCGTGCATCCACTGCTTTACTCACATATGAAAAGTGTTTTGAAAACTGCATGTTGTGGATTTGTAGAGCTTCTCTCACTAAGCTAGTTAGCTTACGCTCTCTTTTGTTTCCAACATGCAGATCGTTAGAGTTCGGGAGGCAAGCGGGCAAGGGAGGAGCTTTTAGAGTTCTCAAGCTAGCACAAGTATGATTTGTGTTTTGTAATAATGCCTAAACGATGGGGTATAGAGTTGTAGGAGTTGGTGTCAAACTCCTTAGGTGATTTGTGTTATTTGAGCATGTTAAATTATGGATGTGTTATGCTTTTGTTTCATGGATTGAGGACCATGCTTATCTTGTTGCTTAATTGTATGCGCCTAAGAGTGTATGATCTTGGCCCATGTATGCTCTATGTTTGATTGTCTTGTGTATGATGCCTTATGATTGCTAAGTATGCTCTTTTTTGTGGAATTGCATGAAACCTTTGTTTCCTATGGCTTTTGTTATATTCAATGCCCCATATGCTAGATCCTGATTGTGAAATATTGTATGTATGCTTGGATGAGTTTAGGGAAGTCCCAAAATGCATATAGAGTTGAGTCTTGTTTGGTTTTGCTGGTTTTTGGAGACTTGCAGTGCAGGGCATATCGATACGCCTAAGGGTCGTATCAATACGGTCTTGCCTGCAGGACTCAGTTTTGGCTGGGTGTACCGATACACGGGGGTGTATCGATACGCTCTTTGCTCATTGGAATTCAGTTTTAGCTGGGCGTACCGATACACGGGGGTGTATCGATACGCTCTTGACTCTCTGGAATTTTGATATTTTGGGGAGTTTTTAGCGTATCAGTATGGTGTCTTAGCGTATTGGTACGGGTTCATCTCGTTGACCACGAGATGTTGACCGAAAAGGGCGTATCAATACGCTCTAGTGATGTATCTATACAGTCCTCTTGTGTTGGGTGAAGGGGTTGACCTTGGTCAAGGCGTATCGATACCCTCTCTTAGAGTATCGATACGGCCTGCCTAATTATGAAAAATGGACTGTTTTAAAGGTGTTGTTTTGGATGATCGTTTTTATGTTGCTTGTATTTCTGCTCTCGTGATCCACTTAGGATATAACGTTGCATTTAGATAAGACAAATAAAAGAAATTTTTTAGGGTTGCTAACCGAGGGGGAACTTTAACGGGTTTCGCTTCGGTTTTCCCCGTGTAGCCTACTCAGACCGGTTATCCGGCCAGACCGGGACGAGGGGGTTACATTTGTTGGTATCAGAGCCTGAGGTTTCCGAGACCTCGGGTAGGTAAGTGAGGTGAGTTAAGGTATTATGGGTGTTTTGCCATGTATGTCTAAATTTTATTGCTAGCACGGTGTATGATTACATGTTGTGATGACTCTGTTGATGCTTGAGAGTAGGTCCAAAGTCCCCATTGTTAGGCGTTGTTGTAAAAATAAAAAGAGAAATTGTTTTGGTTTAACGAGCTTGAGAACCGGAGTCCTTGCCCTTTTGCTAACCCAACGTTTCCCTTGTTGTTGTGTGTTTGTTGTTTTAGATTATTATAATTGCTATGGTGAGACCGAGGGGACGGCCTAGAGCGGGTGACCAAGCACCCGAGGATGTGCCTCCTGCTCTTCATGTTCCCGATGGTAATGGAGGGAACGTTGGAGGCGATGGTAATGGGCCTCAGGTTGAGGCTAATGTAGGAGGTAATGGGTCTCAAGCGGGCCAAGGTCAGGCAGGTCCAGATGTGGCTCATTTGATTCAGACCATAGCCGGAGCTTTTCAGACAGCTTTGGCCGGTATGCAAGCTGCAGCACCACCTCAGGGTACGGGGACAGGATTACCCCTAGAGAGGCTTCGTAACTTAGGGCAGTTGAGTTTCGTGGGTTGTCTCCGGAGGGTTCGGAAGGGTGGCTTGAGAGTACTACTCGCATCTTGGGTCAGATAGAGTGTTCGGATGCTCGTAAATTGGGATGCATCGTCTCTTTGCTTCAGGGAGACGCCTATACTTGGTGGACCACTGTTATTTCCGGTATGGCCGAGGCGGATGTCATATGGGAGTTCTTTAGAAATGCCTTCAAGAGGAAGTACCTTGGAGTTCGGTAGTTGGATGAAAAGAAAAGAGAGTTCATGGCTTTGGTTCAAGGTAATAGGACTGTGTCTAAGTATGAGGTCCAGTTTGTGAGGTTGAGCCAGTACGCACCAGAGTTGGTCCCGGATGAGAAGGAGCGATGTGAGCGTTTCTGATATGGGTTGACTACAGATGTGAAGACCTACATGCTAGCCTCCGACTACACTGAGTTCGATGTCTTGGTCTCTAGGGCCAAGGATATAGAGCAGAACCTAAGCTCTAGAGCATGTGCTGGTGGGTCTGACCCTAGAAAGAGACATGCAAACTGGGATAGAGATCATGCCAAGAGGCATAGAGATATGAGGTACCAGCCGGATACGAGACCTAGGGGTGGTAACTATGGTCAGGGCCGTCAGGGCCAGGGAGCTGTTTGGCACATTCCGGAGTACACTAGGTGCGGGAGACGCCACCCAGGCGAGTGTATGGGTATGTTTGGGGCGTGTTGGAACTGTAGCTCCCGAGACCGTTTGAGGCGTGATTGTCCACACCCGGTTAGGGGCGGACCGGCTCCAGCTAGGGGCTTTGAGCATCAGAGAGGCCGTGGGCGCGGTCGTGGGAACTTTCATCCAAGGAATGGGGGTCAGAGGAACTTGGCTCACGTTGTAGCAGTCCAGCCCGAGGGAGGAGGACCGGCTAGGGTGTACGCTCAGCGAGAGGCTGGGAATGACACTGATGTCATTGCAGGTAATTTCACATTACAGTCTTTGAGTTTGCTTTCTTTGATAGATTCGGGATCAACACATTCATATATTTTGGGTGAGAACGCAAGGTCATTAGGGTTACCATGTGATTGGTTAGAGATAGGTGTAAATGTCACTAGCTCTTTTGGTGATACAGTGGTAGTTAGGAAAGTGTATATGAGGTGTCCTTTGATGGTTTAGGGCCACGTATTTCCGGTCGATATGATGGAGTTACCATTCTATGGCTTTGATGTGATTTTGGGCATGGATTGGCTTGTAGAGCATAGAGCTAGGGTTGACTTTGAGACCAAGAGAGTCTCCTTGAGGCTTACTGATGACTTTGAGGTTGTGGTAGTTAGGGAGAATGTCAAGTTCTTGTCCAATGTGGTTTCGACTTTGGAAGCTCAGAAGTTGTTGAGTTCAGGGTGTCAGGCTTACTTGGCTTATGTAATGAATCCGGATATGAGTGAGGTGAGACCTCAGGACATCAGAACAGTATGTGATTTTCCGAGTGTTTTTCCGGAAGAGCTCTCAGGCTTGCCTCCAAATAGAGCAGTTGAGTTTGCTATTGAGACATATTCTGATTCTGCACCGGTGTCGATTTCTCCGTATAGAATGGCACCGAAAGAGTTGAAAGAGTTGAAGACACAGCTTCAGGAGTTGACTGATAGAGGCTTCATTAGGCCTAGTGTATCCCCGTGGGGTGCTCCAGTCTTGTTTGTGAGAAAGAAGGATGGTAGCATGAGAATGTGTATAGATTATAGGTAGTTGAATAAGGTAACGGTGAAAAACAAATACCCCTTGCCTAGGATAGATGACTTGCTAGACCAGTTGAGGGGTGCTTCTGTGTTTTCAAAGATTGACTTGAGGTCCGGATACTATCAGTTGAAGGTAAAGGATGTGGACATACCGAAACAGCCTTTCGTACACGTTATGGACATTATGAGTTTTTGGTGATGCCTTTTGGATTGACCAACACTTCAGCAGCCTTCATGGATATGATGAACCGAGTGTTCCATGAGTTCTTGGACAGGTTTGTGGTAGTGTTTATTGATGACATCCTAGTGTACTCTAGGACCAAAGAGGAGCACGATGAGTATTTACGGTTAGTACTTCAGACCCTACTTGAGAATCAGTTGTATGCCAAGCTAAGCAAGTGTGAGTTTTGGATTAGAGAGGTGGTCTTCCTAGGTCACGTGATCTCGGCTAGTGGGATTAGTGTAGATCCCAAGAAGATAGAAGCTATAGTGAATTGGAAACAACCGAAATCAGTGACAGAAATCCGCAGTTTCCTAGGTTTGGCGGGATACTATAGGAGGTTTGTTGAGGGGTTCTCGAGAATAGCGGTTCCGTTTACCAAGTTGCTTTAGAAGAATGTTTCGTATGAATGGTCAGATGCAAGACAAGAAGCATTTGAGAAATTGAAGAAAGCTTTGACCGAAGCTCCTATCTTGATTGAGCCTGAACTGGGGAGAGAGTTTGTGATTTACAGTGATGCGTCCTACGTAGGGCTAGGTTGTGTGCTTATGCAAGAAAGTAAGGTAGTAGCGTATGCTTCGCGACAGTTGAAAGTCTATGAGAAGAATTACCCCACACATGACATAGAGTTGGCTGCAGTGGTGTTCGCACTGAAGATTTGGAGACACCATCTTTACGGTGAGAAGTGCACCGTGTATACCGACCACAAGAGTTTGAAATATTTGATGTCTCAGAGGGAGTTGAACCTCAGGTAGCGAAGGTGGTTAGAGCTTCTTAAGGATTATGACCTTACAATAGAGTACCATCCGGGCAAGGCAAACGTGGTGGCCGATGCCTTGAGTAGAAAAGTGGCCGTTGAGTTACGAGAAATGTTTGCAAGGTTGAGTGTGTCTACGGATGGTGGGTTGATAGCCGAGCTTCAGGTTAAGCCATCATTGGTTCAGTTGATTCGTGAGAAGTAGTTGCGAGACGGGTCTTTGGCACCTCACGTGCAAAACATAGCCGAAGATAAGCCTACCGAGTATTGTTTTGGAGAGAATGAGATCCTATGTTTCAAGGATATGATAGTGGTTCCGGAGGATGTCGAGTTGAGGCGTACGATCTTAAACGAGGCTCATAATAGTCCTTTCGCTATGCATCCGGGTAGCACGAAGATGTATCGAGGGTTAAAGGAAGAGTACTATTGGGTTGGTTTGAAGAAATACGTGGCCGAGTTTGTAAGTAGGTGTATGGTTTGTCAGAGAGTCAAGGCTGAGCACCAGTTTCCCTCAGGATTATTACAGCCGTTGAAAGTTCCAGAATGAAAGTGGTAGCGTATCACCATGGACTTTGTGTTAGGACTTCCGTTGACTCCTTCAAAGAAAAATTCAGTGTGGGTGATTGTAGATAGATTTACCAAGTGTGCCCACTTCATACCGGTTCATACTACCTATACTTTGGACAAGTTGGCCGATCTGTATATCCGTGAGATAGTGAGACTACATGGGGTACCGAAGTCGATTGTGTCAGACCGAGATCTGAGATTTACTACTAGATTTTGGGAGTGTTTGCATCGAGCCTTGGGTACTTGGTTGAACTTCAGCACTTCGTATCATCCGCAGTCAGATGGTCAGTCTGAGAGAGTGATTCAAGTATTGGAAGATATGTTGAGATGTTGTATCATTGATTTTCAGGGGTCATGAGAGAAACACCTACCGTTAGTGGAGTTCGCGTATAACAACAGCTTTCAGTCGAGCATTCAGATGGCTCCTTATGAGGCCTTGTATGGTCGGAAGTGTAGAACCCCGATTTGTTGGGCCGAAGCCGGACAGAAACTTGTGCCGATGCCCGAATTGCTTAAGGGCACCACCGAGAAGGTAAAGTTGATATGTGATAGCTTGAAAGCAGCTTCAGATCGACAGAAGTCCTATACCGACTTAAAGAAGAAGAAGGTAGAGTACTCCGTGTGGGATAAAGTGTTTTTGAAAGTCTCACCTTGGAAGAAGGTGATGAGGTTTGGGAGGAAGGGCAAGTTAAGCCCAAGATTCATAGGACCTTATGAGATAGTTGAGAGAATTGGCCCCGTTGCGTATAAATTGAGGCTTCCGACTGAACTAGAGAAGATTCATGGTGTATTTCATGTGTCGATGCTTAGGAGGTATAAATCGGATCCGTCTCATGTTATGTCAGTTGAGGAAATAGAGTTAAATCCGGACTTGTCTTACAACGAGGAACCAATTGAGATACTTGCTTCTGATAGCAAGGTGTTGCGTGGCAAGACCATAGAGTTGGTCAAGGTGTTGTAGAGACATAGAGGCGTGGAAGAGGCCACGTGGGAGAGGAAAGCTGATATGCTTGAGCAGTTTCCGTACTTGTTTCCATCAGGTAATTTTGGGGACGAAATTCCTTATGTGGGGGAGAATTGTAACACCCGAGTTTAGGGGTCGGGTGAAAATAATATTTTTAATATTATTCCGAGTTCGGTTTTATAATTAAAATAACCTTTCGGGCCTCGGGTTTCAAAAACAAACATTTTATGATTGGACTAAATTGAAACGAAATTCAATTTGGATGGATTTTAAAGAAAAGGGGAAATAGCCATTCATTAATGGCAATCTTGTAAATAACCCAACTTTTAATTTAAATTCCCCTTTACTAAAATAATTTCACTATTCATTCTCTTCTCCAAACAAAACCAACGGGATAGTGAAGCTCTCAACTCCTTCCACTATTCCATCACCTAGCTCCTTCATTTTAGCTCGTTTTTGAAAGGTAAACACATTTTCAACTTGTCCTCAACTTCCTCTCTTCAAAAGTACAAGTAGTTTTCATTTTCATCAAGGTTTTGAAATTTGAGTTTTTAGTGGATTTGATTAAAAATGGTAGCTTTATGGTGTTTAACTTAAAATTTCAATTTAATGTTGTTAGATATGAAGTCTATGAGTCAAATGGTTCAACATATATAAATTTTACATGGTTTTAAGCTCATTCCCGGATTTGGGTTTCCAAGGGGTTTTTGAAGGGTTTTAGAGTGGTTTTGGGGTTGTTTTGGGTTGGAATTTGTGGGCTGAGGTTAGTACCATGGTTGGGGATTGCTTTGGAATCATTTGAGGGTACTAAAAGTGTTGGAAACATTAGTTTTGATTGAGGTTTAGGGACTGCACGAGTTTGGTAATTTTGGGGGATGTTATTGGCTTGAAATGTTGTGTTTGATGTTTGAATTGAATTTCGGGTTAACTACTTTGATGCTTGAGCTGATTTGAAGTTGTTTGGATTGTGTTGAGGTTGATTAGAAGCAAGAAATTTGGTTGGTGAAGCATCGGGGACGAATCCGGAGGTTTTGGAGTCTTGAGCTTGGCCTTCGATCTCCTTTTGGGTAGCAACGGTGAGTAGAATTGTTAATCTTTGAATTGTGCACGATATGGAACCTTTGGGGTTTGGGTGGGACCTTGAGGGTTCACCTAAACCCGAGTGTAAGCCTCTCTACTCCTATTTTTGTTGTGAATGGATGAATGTTTATGTGTTGTGATTATCACGTGCATCTTAAGTTGTTCATACAGTTGTTGATGTGTAGTCGAGTTGAAGTCGTGCCTCACGTGATGGTGGTCTAAACTACGGTGATGTGTAGTCCCACCGGTAGTGACTAGTAGGAAAGTACTTTGATGTGTAGTCCCATTGGAAACCTACTAGTCAAAACGGTGATGTGTAGTCCCACCGTGTGTGTATGTTGGTTGTGCTTGTGCAAACCATGTATTGTTGTTGAGATAGTCATTCGTGCATCCATTGCTTTACTCACATATGAAAAATGTTTTGAAAACTACATGTTGTGGATTTGTAGAGCTTCTCTCACTAAGCTAGTTAGCTTATGCTCTCTTTTGTTTCCAACATACAGATCGTTAGAGTTCGGGAGGCAAGCGGGCAAGGGAGGAGCTTTTGGAGTTCTCAAGCTAGCACAAGTATGATTTGTGTTTTGTAATAATGCCTAAACGATGGGGTATAGAGTTGTAGGAGTTGGTGTCAAACTCCTTAGGTGATTTGTGTTATTTGAGCATGTTAAATTATGGATGTGTTATGCTTTTGTTTCATGGATTGAGGACCATGCTTATCTTGTTGCTTAATTGTATGCGCCTAAGAGTGTACGATCTTGGCCTATGTATGCTCTATGTTTGATTGTCTTGTGTATGAGGCCTTATGATTGCTAAGTATGCTCTTTTTTGTGGAATTGCATGAAACCTTTGTTTCCTATGGCTTTTGTTATATTCAATGCCCAATATGCTAGATCCTGATTGTGAAATATTGTATGTATGCTTGGATGAGTTTAGGGAAGTCCCAAAATGCATATAGAGTTGAGTCTTGTTTGGTTTTGCTGGTTTTTGGAGACTTGCAGTGCAGGGCGTATCGATACGCCTAAGGGCCGTATCGATACGGTCTTGCCTGCAGGACTCAGTTTTGGCTGGGCGTACCGATACACGGGGGTGTATCGATACGCTCTTTGCTCACTGGAATTCAGTTTTGGCTGGGCGTACCGATACACGGGGGTGTATCGATACGCTCTTGACTCTCTGGAATTCTGAGATTTTGGGGAGTTTTTAGCGTATCAGTACGGTGTCTTAACATATCGGTACGGGTTCATCTCGTTGACCACGAGATGTTGATCGAGAAGGGCGCATCGATACGCTCTAGGGATGTCTCGATACGGTCCTCCTGTGTTGGCTGAAGGGGTTGACCTTGGTCAAGGCGTATCGATACCCTCTCTTAGAGTATCGATACGGCCTGCCTAATTATGAAAAATGGACTGTTTTAAAGGTGTTGTTTTGGATGATCGTTTTTATGTTGCTTGTATTTCTGCTGTCGTGATCCACTTAGGATATAACATTGCATTTAGACAAGACAAACAAAAGAAATTTTCTAGGGTTGCTAACCGAGGGGGAACCTTAACGGGTTTTGCTTTGGTTTTCCCCGTGTAGCCTACTCGGACCGGTTATCCGGCCAGACCGGGACGAGGGGGTTACATTTTCCAAACTTTCAAACTGGTACCAGGTAGTTTAGGTTTTACTCGGTCAAAATTTCAATGTATTTTTAATGTTTTATTGTAATTTAGCCTATTTTGATCAATATCATCCCATATTACCTTATGTGTTGGTACGATATTTTAATATTTTAAACAATTCATTTATTTTTTTATCTTAATTATTTTTATTTCTTACATAATCATATTTAAAATTAAGATATAATTATTTAATTAAATTATTATATTTAATTAATAATTTCAATTATTTATTTTTATAAAATTGTATTTATATATATGCAATTGATATATATATTTGCGTTATATTTTTTCTAAAGTAACAATAAATCTAAAACGGTACACTGAAACATACTAACGCTAATATATATTTCCGTTGCATGCTAGCGATCCCTGTTGCCAATATGGAAGTGGAATGATGAGGGAATATGCTGGGTGAAATATATTGGCGCTACTCTTGCAACGTCGAGTTCGGCTACTGCAAGAATAAGATCAACTGTGTTATGGAGCGCTCCCACAACGGGTACGTTTAAGCTGAATACAGATGGCGCAGTGGATGTTAATACGAGTCTAGCCTCTGCGAGAGGCGTTGTGAGGGGAAGCTCTGGTCAGTGGCTATTTGGCTTTTGTCGTAACATCGGATTATGTTCCACTTTGAATGCGGAGCTTTGGGCTATTTTAGATGGTCTCCAATTATTGTGGGATCATGGGATTCGCCGTTGCATAATTGAGACTGATTGCTTGGACGCGTCGAAGCTGCTCGTGGATGACCGGTTGTGTCGACTATCTTCTTTGGGTTGTCGTATTCGCGCTTTGCTTGAGTATGATTGGAATATAGTTGTGGTTCACACCCCACGGAAAGCTAATCGGGCTGCTGACCACATTGCAAAACAGGGGAAGAATTTGCCTCTGGGTCTCACGACTGGCAGACCCGACTTTGTTTCACCCGCTGCATCAAGATTGCTTAAGTTATTAAACAGATTGCTCAAGGGAAATGATGATTGAAAAGCTTTTGGACCTGGAAGAAGATTAATTCGGTAGATAGTGATTCAAAAGCTTGAGGATTTAGTTGTTTTAGGCGAAAGGGTGTTTGGGTTTTTAGTATTTTTTAATGGGGTTGATCTCAATTGGTGGATGATTTTGGCATTGAGAAAGAGGTGAAAAATAAAGTTTTGAAAGTTTGGAAGATTAAATTAGAAATTATTTTTTATTAACGGAAGTTAACGGCTAAGTGACCAAAACAGACACAATTCAAAATGTAAGTGGCAAGAATAACCTTTTTTGAATTCAGGTGATCAAAATAGAACAAAACTCAAACAAAAGGGACCACAAGTGAAGATTACCTTTATTTTAATACAGATAAGTGTATACTGTATAATATATAATTTATCAAAGCTGAGTTTTCTTACGAGAAATCAGTAGACCTAATATCAGATAAAATGGGAATAAAAGCAGGGACAAACTCAGAATTTTATGCAAGAGGATATGAACTATTAGAAAATTATAATAGAAATATAGGGATGCAAAATTACAAAATGTTAGGGTGCGAAATTAAATTATCAATAGAAAATACAAATAAAATATCTAAACTATAAGAAAATTTAAACCTCTCAGTCCTTTCCCGAATAAAAGAGAATATCAAAGTCTCTCAAGTCCTTTGATAGTATGGCACCTCAGTTTCCTGCAACATATGAAAATACAGAAACCTCTAAACCAATTTACTTCACAAAATGTCATGTAATGACTGATTATTTTGTTAAGAACAATACAAGTTGTTTACTTTAGCATAAAAAAATCAATATAGACCTGTAGATTGTCCAGCATATCAAGTTTGACGTTCAAGATGAAAGCGAGTTGGATTAAGAAGCTTGTCTCTGATAGAACAAAGCTTGGAAACAATTTCACTCATGTACATCCGCTCAGTAGGTGATTCAGCAGAACAAATGAGTCCTATTTCAAATATCGAAATCAAGTGTTGAAGATGACTGTCATTGAAAGTGATGTCTGGAAGTGTTACTTGTGCAACTCTCTCTTGAAGAAGAACAGGATCTATAATCTCAATCGCTCGTTCCGGAAAAGCTGCTGCAACATAGTTGTGAATGCTGAAACCTTCTTTGAACATGTCATGAGTCGGCCTTTTCCCCGTAAACATCTCGAGCAAAAGAATACCATAGCTGTACACATCACCTTTTGTTGACAACTTGCCTCCCATGCCATATTCTACAATTGGTTTATCACAAATTGCAGAGGAAAATCATCCAAGCTCTAAATACTAATTCTAGATTGTATGTTTGCTTTTAAATTATGGATGAAACGAATAAAGTGAACTTACCTGGCGGAGCATAACCAATAGTTCCTCTAAATCCAAGGGAGCTTGGCTGATTAGCAGAACAGATAAGCTTATCTACAGAAAGGATTTTTGCTAAGCCAAAGTCACTTATATGGCCAACCATTTCCTCATCAAGTAGAATATTGCTTGACTTGAGGTCGCAATGAATGATTGATGTTTCGCAATGATGGTGCAGATATTCCAGTGCATGAGCAACATCTATAGCCACATTAACTCTTTGGAAGAAGTACATATTTCTTGTCATCTCCGGTTTATTCATGTCGCTATATCGATGCAGCCAGTCCTCCAAACTTCCATTTGCCATGAACTCATAAATCAAGGCTTTAAAATCATTACCTTGATAATCAACACCTGAGATTGCTGTTAACACCTTGACAAGGTTCCGATGTCGTATGTTCTTCAAGGCCTCACATTCAGTCAAAAAACTCCTCGAAGCTTCATGATTTAAAAGATTAAACACCTTTACTGCAATAATTAGTCCTCCCTCTTCAAGAATTCCTTTGTACACAGAACCGAAGCCTCCGGAACCAAGCAAATTCTTTGAAGAGAACCCTTCAGTAGCTCTTAGGATGCTTTTATATGATAACTGTAGAAGAGAATCTTCTGTAAAAGTTGTTGGCTGCTGCTCTTTCTTTTTTCTAAACCATATAATGAGTAGAAAAGATAATACCAAAATCACTCCTAAAATCACAAAAACAATTACAAGTATTAACCTATGAGAAGTGTTTGATGATGTTTTTGAGTTACATCTGGATAAGTGTAACTCGGGGATGCCACCGCAAAGCTTATTGTTTCCGTCGACAAATGTAGCACTTATATTCTTAAAGACTCCTTCACTTGGTACCACTCCCTCAAAATCATTGAAAGAGAGATTCAGATATTGTAATGAACCAAAACTCTCAAGAAATTCGGGAAGCTCACCTGAAAGATTATTGTGGGATACATCCAATTCCACAAGACCTCTCAATGAACGAAAAGATAAAGGAATGTGCCCTTCAAACAAATTGCCATCCAAGAATAGCTTCTCCAAACTTACACAATGACCAAGGTTGCTTGGAAGAAAACCAGATAAATTGTTTTGAGAAACATAGAATTCACCTAGATTTTTCAATTTTTCGACTTCAACGGGAAGCTCACCGGTCAAATAGTTTGAAGATAAGTCTAGTGCAATCGACAGAGATGAAAGTCCAAGTACTTGAGGGGGTATTGGTCCACTAAGATTGTTATTAGAAAGATCCATTACCTGCAACTTTTGACAGTTACCTAGACTTGAAGGAATACTGCCCTGAAGATTGTTAAAATCTAGAGCAAGTTCGGTTAAAACTGTTAAATTTCCAATGGAATGAGGAATAGACCCGGAGAGAAAATTAGTATGAGCAAAAAACATCTTTAGCTTCTGAAGGCTCCCAATATCAAAAGGAATAGGACCTGATAATTGATTTTTGGATGCCGCTAGCACCTCCAGGTTGATGAGATTTCCAATCCCATATGGGATCCCTGCCACTATTTTGTTATTTTCTATTATCAAATATGAAAGTGTCCTAGAAAAATTGCTAATGCATTTGGGAAATAATCCTCCCAAATTATTTTTGCTTATATCTAGAATCTCTAGTTTGGTATCATTGACTAAAGTGCAGAGAAAGTTCAAGTCACCTTCTCCACCATGTCCCAAATGGTTTCTGTCTATGAGAAGTATAGACAGCTGATCCAGCTTTTCTAATGATGGCATGTTTCCACTAAGTATGTTGTCCCCCAACTGAAGTACATTCATGACCGAAGCATTCGATATCGAAACCGGGATTTGTCCGGAGATTTGGTTTCCCCATACAGAAAAGAACTCAACATTTGGCATAGTGATTGCAAAGTCAGAAGGAAGAGTACCTTGAATCCTGTTTCCTCCAATATTGAAGGCTCTAATATTGGACATATTGAACATCGAGACGGGAACAACACCGGAGAATGCATTTTCTTCAACCTGTAACTCCGAAAGATTCGACAGTTTTCCAAGAGTTTCTGGTATAATCCCACTCAATGCATTAGCCATCAAAGCAAGTCCCTCAAGGGATGATAAATTCCCCAAGGAAAGTGGAATGCTCCCTCTCAAACTGTTGTGGCCTAAAGCCATGAGTCTCATGTTTGACAAGAGACCCAAGGAAGCAGGTATTTCTCCCGTTAGCTGGTTGCCCCTCATACCAACAAATATAAGCTCAGAACAAGCAGATAAATTCGAAGGAATTTCACCACTGATGGAGTTATTGGACAGATTCAAACTTTCCAATCTTCTTAACCGACCGAATTCTCGAGGAATCTGGTTGCTGAAGCTGTTTCCCTCAAGATTCAACTTCTTGAGAAAGCTCAAATTTCCAATGTATGGCGATAAAGATCCCGAGAGTTGGAGGAGTTGGAGTTCCAACTCGGTGACTCTGTGATGCTTGCGACCACATGTAACACCATGCCAATTACAGAAGTGAATGGAAGTGTTCCAAGAGTCCATAACCCTGAGCTGATCCCCAGTTATCTTGGCTTTGAAGTGGAGTAGAGCTTGCTCATCAGTGTCGTTTCCTCTAAACACAGTGATTGCTGTTGCTAAACCAAGCAGGTTGAAGCATGAGAGCAGAATTATAAGTTTAATGTAAAGAAAAAGAGAGCTGGATGCTAACATATGCGGTTTTGATAGCTCCATCAACTTGAATCAATTTCTTAATTGTTCATCAACACGAACCAGAGTCTACTTGAGGTTGGTTTTTATGGTCAATATTCTTTTTCCATTTCAGGGGCGGCTCACAGATTCAAGCGCCCTTTTCGATTTATATTTAGGCTTATATTATAAAACAGTACCCAAAGTATTTTTTTGTCAAAATAAGTACTTAATATATATATATATATATATATATATATATATTATTTAGATTCTTAAAATTTTTCATGTGGCATTGAAAAAAAATATATTAGGTAACTATTTTGACAAAAAAATACTTTAGGTATATACTTTGACAAAAAATATTTTTGGTACTTATTTTGACTAAAACGTATGCTCTAGATACTTATTTTGATCAAGAGATACTTTAAGTACCTAAATAAAAAAATATATACTTTAAGTATTTATTTGTGATATAAGCCTTATATTTATCAAAATAGAGACAACAATTTAAAAAATATATTTTGTTAATTTGTTGGGGATGTGGTAAATTGATTTTTAAATAAAAATGAATTTGAGAAAACGAGGATGACTGGATAGCCAGAACTTCTCATCAGCTTCCTGTCTTTTCATTAGATCATGAGTTTTAGATTCAGTAGGAATACGCCCTTTCTCTGGAGTCCCTTTCCCCTCCCATTATTCCTTCTCTAGGTAAGAATAAGATATGTAAAAAATGAGTTATATAGCTCAAAATCCATGAAGATTTATATTCGGCAAAATAACCCAATATTGTTGTTAGATTCCCTCCCCCTAAAACATGGTTCATCAGACTTTATTTCCCAAATTATGGTGAATTACTGTTGAGATAAAAAATCAGGGTGATTTTCACCCATTTTGAACAGTTAATTCATGAAAATAATAAAAAAAAAGGGTTGATAAAAAATTGGAGTGATTTCCACCCGATTTTTAACAGTAAAATCATGAAAATAATAAAAAATATGGTTCATTAGCCTTCTAACAGTGCATGGGCTGCCACGTGATAGCAGGATGTACCCTACACCACTGTTTAAAAATGGGGAGAGAGCAATTTAATCTCGAAACACAGGAAGCTTCTTCTTACCTTCTGTAACAAAGTCAGAATTTTGAAAAACACGATGAGCGTGATCCAAGGAAACCCTACCGCTCTTGAAAACCCTAGTGCTACTGGTTTGTCCGGTGCTGATGGATGACCGCCGGACTTAGGTCACCATGATCGGCTGGACGAGACGGGTAGTAAGGCTGTCCACGAGAAAGGTACGAAGCAAGGAGTTGATGGCCAGGAGACGGGGGCGGCCGTCGCTACTGATCATGGAAATTTGGATGATCATATGATGGAAATTGGTATCCCTGTACCGCCTCAAGTGGCCCTTGGGGGAGTTCAGTGTCAGGTTCCGCACGCCCCTACCATGAACACAATGGAAGGTCTGAATGATACTGGTAGTGCAGGAAGGAAGCCCTCGTTCTGTGATGTCATACTGGGACAATCAATGGAGACTCGGGCTGCGTCCGTCATCGATGAGTTGGATGTGGTGGTGCTAGAGGATGATGTCCACATTTTGACTGACGGTGCATTACCGGAGATCACCTTCTTCGAGAGGGTTCATGCTGCGATTGATAAGAGACTGGAAAATTCAGTTATTGTGAGGCTTTTGGGGAAGTCGATAGGATATAAGGCCTTGCTCACCAGAATCGAATCGCTATGGAAACCGAAAGGGGAGATGCGACTCGTTGACCTTGATAACGAATATTACCTTGTACGGTTTGCGATGGCGGATGATTGTGAGAAAGTGCTGACGGGAGGACCATGGGTAATTTATGGCTCTTACCTCACTGTTCAGCCATGAAGTCGAAGCTTCTCAACGGTGAAAGACTACCCTTATAAGATCATGGTATGGATTCGCATTCCGGAACTTCCCTACATGTACTACACCAAGAGCTTGTTTAGTTATATTGCTAGCTCTCTTGGTACCATGGTTCAGATAGACTACAATACCTCGGAGGGGAGTCGGGGTAAGTTTGCTCGGCTTGCATTGATGGTTGATCTTGAGAAGCCACTTAAGAGTGGTATTATTGTTGATGGGAAGCGTCAAGTGGTTGAGTATGAAGGCTTGCCGGCTATTTGTTTTTCATGCGGTAAGTATGGCCATACAAAGGAGAATTGTGGAACTCATGTTGTTGTATCCTCCGATCAGGTTTCACAAGGACCGGTGGTTCCCGAGAAAGAAATCTATGGACCATGGATGCAGGTGTCTAGTAGGAAAAGGAAAACAACAGTAACTAGAAAGGAACCAGTGCCTTTGGCTGATTCGATTGCCCCGGCTGGGCGTGCGTATGGGTCTCGTTTTATCACCTTAGCCGACGTGGTAGAGGGAAATGGAGATGAAGTTCCAGGGCATAGCAAGGGAAAGAACATACCTGCAAGGAATGTGGAAGTTCCTTTGGTCCGTACTGGGCACGTTGGTAGTGGGCATGTCGACACTAGTAAACAGGGAGCGCGTTCAGGCGCAAGGAAAACAAAGGCGACAGAAGTGGTAGTGGTATCGTCCCAAGCCCCTCTTGCTGCAGAAGGTCGAGTGGAGGAAGTGACCGGTGTGAGAGAAAAGAATTTAGCTATTGCATCGATGGAGAATATCGTACCTATTACCACGACGCTAGACAAAGGGCATCATGCGGTAGTCCAGGCGATTGACACTACAGCACGACCAGTGCTGCGTGAGAGGAATGGTCGTGTCCTCCCTGCTTCTATTTTGAGTTCCAGTGCTAAAGGTTCTGATAAAAACAAGGTGGTGATTTCGGGAGTAGCTTGTGCGAAACTAAAGAAGAAAGTTTCGAAATCCCCAAGTCAACCGGTGTTGTAGGAATTGGTAACATCTTTGTCTTCGAAGCTTGACCATGCTCAAGGAGTGATGGACAAGTCAAAGCTGACTGTGGGATCGTCGGTCCAGTGGCGTGAGAATATTGCTTTTGAGCAGGTTGATATGCAGGTGTAATCTGCACTCTAGCTTCTACCATCTATTAATTATGGTTAAATTTATTTCATGGAATTCTCAAGGTGCTGTAGACCCTGTCTTTAATCGCTATTTCAGGTTATATGTGAGAACTAAGCGCCGAATGTTTTCGTTATTTTTGAGCCTCACATTGGAGGCGATAAGACAGACAAGTTTATCCGTCGCTCAGGCTTTGATTTCTCATATCGAGTAGAAGTAGAAGGTTTCTCTGGCGGTATTTGGGTGATGTGGAAATCTTCAGTTGTGGTTTATGTGGTGGCGGTTTCTTCTCAATTTGTCCATGCATTTTGTTCCGTTTCATCGTTGAAGCATAATTTTTTCTTCACTTTTGTTTATGCGAGTCTGTGTGCTTTAAAGCGTCGTGATTTGTGGCATCAGTTGAGGGCGATTGACCCAGGTGTAGGAAGGCCGTGGGCTATTGGTAGGGATCTTAATGTTATAGCAAACAGTTCTGAACGATGTGGCGGCTCTCAACGTCGTTCAGGTGTGTGTTCGAGTTTTACTACATTCCTCTTTGACAGCGGATTGATTGATATGGGTTATAATGGTCCTAAATATACTTGGAAGAGGGGGGACCTGTCCCAGCGCCTGGACCGCTATCTTTGTAACAGAGAATGGTTTGCGGTTTTTGCGAATTTAGAAGTTTCACACTTGCAAAGGTTGGGTTCTGACCATCGCCCTATTCTTCTTGACACAAGGGATGTATCAGATACTCATATTAAGCGACCTTACCGTTTTCTGGCTCATTGGATTGACCATTCAGACTTCCCGCGGCTTTTGGAGGCGTCATGGTCGGAGGTGGACTCCTTAGAAACTAATATCATGTGATTTTAGGAGAATAACATTGAATGGAACAGCTCCACCTTTGGTCACATAGGAAGGCGCAAGAACCTGCTTCTAGCTCGCTTGAGAGGCATTAAGAAAGCTTTGGAGTTGCGTGAGTCTTATTTTCTCTTGAATCTTGAAGAATCACTCAAATCCGAGCTCGAAACGGTGCTTGAACATGAGGAAAAGTTATGGCAACAGAAGTCTCACGTGAAATGGATTAGTGATGGCGACCAGAACACGGCTTATTTTCATGCTTGTGCAATGATTCGGAGGAAAAAAATTCAGTACGTATGTTGGAAATTTAGGATGGCAAGTGGTGATAATTCCATGGCTCTTCAGCAACATACTTTACATTTCTTCCAAAAAATGTTCACTGCCAAACCAAGGCATTTGCCTAGCACTACAACGTGTTGTGCTTTCTATCGGTTTGAAGTAGTAGAATTGCGGATGGTGTTGGCCCCAGTAACGGCTGAGGAAATTCGAAGCATAATATTTAACATGGCACCTTTGAAGGCGTCAGGGAGTGATGGTATTCCGGTTCTATTTTATCAGCGAAATTGGGCTGTAGTTGGAAACGCGTTGCACCAGACAGTTTATCAATTCTTTGATGAGGGGCGATTGGAGGAATGGATTAACCGAACGCTCCTTGTCCTATGAAGATTACTCAATTCCGTCCCATTAGCCTTTGTAACATGGCCTACAAGGTAATTTCGAAGACAATTTTTGATCGGATTAAACCATTCTTGCCTAAATGGATTGCTCAGAATCAGGCGAGCTTCGTACCAGGAAGACAGATAACGGATAACATTATTTTGGCGCAAGAAGTGATACATTCCATGTGCCATAAAAAAGGTCGAAAAAGGTGGATGGCGTTGAAGGTGGATCTCGAAAAGGCCTACGATAGGCTTGAGTGGGACTATATCAGGAAACTTTCGAGCTCACTGGTATGCCAAGTAGGCTTGTTGATCGTATTATGCTATGTGTTCGCTCAGTTTCGATGCAAGTATTATGGAATGGGGAGGTATCGGAGACTTTTAAGCCTACGCGAGGTATACGGCAAGGGGACCCTTTATCCCCCTATATTTTTGTACTCTGCATGGATAGGTTATCGCAATCAATTTCTCAATGTGTTGAGGAGGGGAGCTGGAAGCCGGTACAACTTTCACGCTATGGACCGGACATATCTCACATATTCTTTGCCGATGATCTTGTACTTTTCTTGGAAGCATCCTTAGACCAAATGCAGGTGCTTCATAGGGTATTAGATGACTTTTTCCGTGAATCTGGACATCGTGTGAGTGCTTTTAAAACACAAATTTATTTTTCTAATAATACTCTAGCCTCGTTGCAGGCGAATATTGGTGATGGATTGGGTTTTAAGGAGGTAAAGGACCTTGGTAAATATCTTGGTGTGCCACTGCTTCATTCGAGAGTGACCAAAGGAACATATGCTTATTTGTTAGAAAAGGTGTGTGGTTATCGTACCGGTTGGGCAGCCCGATCTCTATCATTAGCAGGGCGTATTACACTTGCGAAGTCGGTACTCCAAGAGATTCCGACCTATGCCATGTAAACAACTTGGCTTCCTAAAGGTTTTTGTGAGGAATTGGAGAAGGTAATAAGGCGTTTTGTTTGGGGGAATGGATCAAAAAATCGTGGGATTTCTCTTGTGCGATGGCATGATATGCAACAACCAATTGAGGGTGGGGGGCTTTGATTTCGTGATCTGCACGTTCATAATAATGCATTGCTAATGAAGGTTGGTTTCCAGCTTGTACCGAATGAAAATAAGTTATGGGTACATGTGGTTAAACACAAATATGGTTGGGGCGATTCCGTGCCGAGATCTTTGAGGAGGCAGAATTGTTCACGGCTTTGGCAAGGGCTATCGCATGTGTGGGGAGACGTTTGCAGCAACATTTGTTGGAATATTTGTAATGGTGCCAAGACGGATTTTTGGCATGATAATTGGTTGAATCTACCCGAATCGTTGTCTAGTTATTACACACGAGATGTCTCTCCGGTACCTACGAAGGTGTGCTCGTTTGCCACTCATGACGGCCATTGGAATTGGAGTCGTCTCTCGCAGGTTCTTCTGGCCAGCATCTTACCTCACATTGATGCTGTTAGTCCTCTGGATTGCACTGCGGGCGAAGATACAGCAGGTTGGCGGTGGGAGGAAACTCGGTTCCACAAAGTCCGCCTATAGAGCGCTGAGCTCATCTATACTCGGCGAGGTATCAAATAAATGGAAGACAATCTGGAAATTACAGGTACCCCAACGAATCCGTGTTTTCCTTTGGTTAGCATTGAGGGGCAACTTGTTGACGAATGTGGAATGATTTAGACGCCACTTAGCTATGTCTAGTGTTTGCCGGTTGTGTGGAGGTGATGACGAGGATATTATTCATGTGTACGAGATTGTAACAAGACTCGTTCCGTTTGGGCAAGATTGATCTCGCCCAATGCTTTCCACCAATTCATGAGTTTGGATTTTCAGTCGTAAAAGTCAATGTACAACGCTTTTAAAAGCTTCTAAAAAAGTTAGGTTACCACTTGAAATTATGGGACCTACGTGTCCAATTAATTGTTAGTTTTGTTTCCAACTGGTTTCATTATGGTTCCACTAATTTTAATTTTATTATTTCTGATTTAAAAAATTCATTTCAATTATTAATATTTTTCTTTCTTCGTGTGTTTTTGTTAACATATGTTGGGTGTGGGTCACACTATATGGGGAACCCATCACCTTAAAAACGGATTGTGACTTGATAATAGGTTACAACCTAAAATGTGGTGTTAATGTAGTGTAATCTGAAATGTGATGCAAAAGTGGTTACAACTTAAAATGTGAAGCAACTTGAGAAAACATGTTGCAACTTGAATAGCAACCATAGAACAAGTTTGCTTGTTTTGTTGGAGAAGTTTTTTGCGATGCATTTATTACTTTTTGTCCTTTGACTTTTGGTAAAAAGCTACCTTTGGCTTTTGTGATAAAGCGTGTGAGCAGTAAAAAAAGGTAATTAGATTTGCTATTTTCAAAAAGGGGGTTTCACGTCTTTGAGAGAAAAACAGAGAAGAAAACATATATTTCAAGTTTGGTGCAACAGTGACCAACTCTTCGACCGGAGGTCCATCCGTGGTTCGATTGAGCTAATTTTTGGACAACATCTAGGTGACAAGGTGTTCTTGATTGTGTACGGTCGAATTTTCTTATCCGAGTCTTGTAGCATCGGAAATACCCGTTTTCAGCAGGCTATAATTTTGGTGATGTTCTCTCTTTTTTTGTTGAAGAGTACTTGTTATTAGCCTTGTTGGAGCTATATGCTTGTTGTAGGTTGAATATTGTAGTCTTGCACTTGAACATTTGTTGATAGTGAAACTTTTGATCAGACTCTAAAGTATCGTGCTTTTTACCCTTGATTTAAAGGGGTTTTCCACGTAAAAATTTCGGTGTCTCAATTTATTATTGTTGTGGTTGCCTTGGTTGATGTTTGAGATTGGTTAGAAGTGCTAGAGAACATTTTTAGTGTTGTTGTGTTTTGCATAATTATCGACATACATTTTAGGGAGAGAAAGAACACTGATTGTGATTTCGATTTGTCTCGGTTGTTCGGTTTCTTTCCCAACAAACTGGTATCAGAGCTTGGTTACTGTGTCAGGTAATTATGAAGATTAATATGAGCAAGATGATTATGTTGAATGACACGAATTATCAATTTTGGCGGAATAAAATGAAAGAGTTGTTATTTGTGAAGGCTTTGCATCTTTCGGTCTTTGCTACTCAAAAACCCGAGTCGAAAAGTGATGAAGAATGGGAATTTGAGCATCAACAAGTGTGTGGTTTTATTCAGCAATTTCTTGAAGAGAATGTTTAAAACCACATTGATCAAGAGACACATGCTCGCACATTGTGGGAGAAGCTTGAAAGCTTGTACGCTTCAAGGTCGGGCAATAACAAGTTGTTTTTGCTTAAGAAGATGATGGCACTAAAATACAAAGAAAGAACGTCTACAGCTGACCATGTTCGTGAGTTTCAGAGTGTGATGAATCAGTTGCTTGGTATGGGCGTCAAATTTGATGATGAGATTTTAGGGCTTTGGTTGCTTGCTACTCTACCGGACTCTTGTGAGACTTTTCAGGTCTCGCTCATTAATTCTGCTCCACAAGGTATTATTACCTTGGATTTGGCTAAGAGTGGTGTGTTGAATGAAGAGGTTAGAAGAAGATCTCAGGGTTCTACATCACAGTCCGAGGTGCTAGTTACCGAGAATAGGGGGAGAAATAAAGACAAAGATGGCAAGGGTAGAGATAAATGCCGAAGTAAGTCAAGATCGAGGTACAAGAATCTTGAGTGCCATCATTGTTGTAAGAAAGGTCATATCAAGAAATATTGTTTCAAGTTGAAGAAAGAGAACAAAGGTGGTGGTGATAAACACGATCGGAAGGATGATGAAAAATTCGAACGTGTTGCTACTGCTACTCATGATGATTTGTTAGTTATTTGTGATGAGAATTTGGTCAACCTAGACTGCAACGAGACTAGTTGGGTGATTGATACTAGTGCTTTACTTCATGTCACGTCGAGGAGAGATTTCTTCACATCTTTTACTCCCGGTGATTTTGGGTATTGAAGATGGGTAATAACAATTTGGTTCCAGTTATTGGCATGAGAGATGTTAGCTTGGCGAGTAATAATGGTACAAAGTTAACTCTCAAGGATGTTAGACATGCACCAGATATTCGTTTGAATTTGATATCTGCAGGAAAGCTTGATGATGAGGGATTTTGTAACACATTCAGTGAGGGGCAGTGGAAGCTGACTAAAGGCTCTTTGGTTGTGGCTCGAGGAAAGAAGAGCTCAAATTTGTACTTGATGCAGGCTTCAACCTCTGGAGACACTGTGAATGTGATAGTGAATGACAGCTCAACTGAGTTGTGGCATAAGCGGCTTAGTCACATTAGTGAGAAAGGGCTTAACTGTTTAGCAAAAAGGAATCAACTTTCGGGTTTGAAGAATGCTACACTGAAGAATTGTGCTCATTGTCTAGCGAGGAAGCAGAGAAGAGTTTCTTTTAGAAGCCGCCCTCCTCATAAAAGATCAGAGTTGCTAGAGTTGGTCTATTCAGATGTTTGTGGTCCGATAAAGGTAAGGTCACATAGCGGTGCACTTTTCTTTGTGACTTTCATTGATGATTGTTCAAGAAAGTTGTGGGTCTATACTTTGAAGTCGAAAGACCAAGTATTTGAGGTGTTTAAACAGTTTCAAGCATCCGTTGAAAGAGAAATAGGGAAGAAGTTGAAGTGCATTCGTACAGATAATGGTGGCGAGTACACAAGGCCATTTCATGAGTATTGTCTGCGACATGGAATTAGACATCAGAGGACACCACCTAAGACTCTACAGTTGAATGGTTTAGCTGAAAGAATGAACCGAACATTGATTGAGAGAGTTAGATGTTTGTTGTCAGATGCGAAGCTTCCGAGATCGTTTTGGGCTGAAGCTTTAAATACAGTGACACATGTGATTAATTTGTCTCCTAGTGTTCCTTTGTGGGGTGATGTACCAGATAGAGTTTGGTTTGGTAAAGACGTGTCATATGATCACCTTCGTGTGTTCAGTTGTAAAGCATTTGTTCATGTTCCGAAGGATGAAAGATCCAAGTTGGATGCCAAGACTCGACAATGCATCTTCATTGGTTATGGTCTAGATGGTGAGTTTGGTTATAGACTCTATGATCCACTTCAGAAGAAGCTCGTAAGAAGTCGAGATGTTATCTTTGTTGAATATCAGAACATTGATGACATTGATTAGACGGAGAAAGCTGATTCACAAGATAGTGATGAGTTCATCGATGTGAACCTGATTCCCCTAGATCCTTCACCAGATCCTATTCAAGGTGATGTGCATGGTGATGTTAATGATGACAAACAAGATATAGGTGACTTTAATGCTCCCATGGATGATGTTGTGAATGATCAACAACAGGCACCTATACCTCCACCGGCAGTTCCACTTCAGAGGTCTTCCAGAAATCGACGATCTTCTGTTAGGTATTCTTCTTATGAGTACGTTCTTTTGACCGATGGAGGAGAACCTTAGTGTTATGAAGAGGCTACGGAGAGTGAAACTGCCTAAGGGCAAGAGAGCTTTGAAGAATCGGTGGGTTTACAGGTTGAAGCAAAAAGAGAAGGAGAGATGCAGAAAATTCCTTACTCTTCAGCTATGGGTAGTTTGATGTATGCGATGGTATGCACTAGACCTGACTTGGCTTACGCTATTGGTACAGTTAGTCGTTTTCTTTTTAATTCAGGCAGAGAGCATTGGAATGCAGTGAAGTGGATTATGAGATATCTTCGTGGTACTTCCAACATGAAACTTTGTTTCGACAATGAGAAACCTATTCTTGTTGGATATACAAATTCAGATATGGCCTGAGATATTGACTCGAGGAGATCTACTTCAGGTTACTTGATCACTTATGTAGGGGGAGCTGTGGCATGGCAATCAAGATTGCAAAAGTGTGTTGCATTGTTCACCACCAAATAAGTGTTCATTGCAGCGACCAAACCGTGCAAGGAGATGCTTTGGATGAAGAAGTTTGTGCAAGAACTCAGTTTTACTCAAGAGAGGTATGTCTTGTATTGTGATAGCCAGGTCGTGATTCATCTTGATAAGAATTCAACTGTTCATGCTAGATCTAAGCATATTGATGTGAGGTACCATTGGATACGAGATGCTCTTGAAGCTAAGTTATTAGAGCTTGAGAAGATTCGCATTGATGATAATGGTGTTGATATATTGACGAAAGCTTTACCAAGAGTGAAATTCGAGGCGTGTTTTTTGACCTCCGGCATGAAGACATTCCCCACATAGTTGGAGGAGGAGATTTGTTGGGTGTGGGTCCCACTATATGGGGAACTCATCACCTTAAAAACAGATTGTGACTTGATAATATGTTACAACCTAAAATGTGGTGCAAATATGATGTAACCTGAAATGTGATGCAAAAGTGGTTACAACCTAAAATGTGAAGCAACTTGAGAAAACAATTTGCAACTTGAATGGCAACCATAAAACAAGTTTGCTTGTTTTGCTGAAGAAGTTTTCTGCCATGCATTTATTACTTTTTGTCCTTTGACTTTTGGTAAAAAGCTACCTTTGGCTTTTGTGAAAAAGTGTGTGGGCAGTAACAAAAGGTAATCAAATTTGTTATTTTCAAAAAAGGGGGTTTCACGTCTTTGGGAGAAAAAAAGAGAGGAGAAAACATATATTTCAAGTTTGGTGCAGCAGTGATCAACTCTTCGATTAGAGGTCCATTCGTGGTTTGATTGAGCTGATTTTTGGGCAACAGCTAGGTAACAAGGTGTTCTTAATTTTGTACGGTCGGATTTTTCTTTCGAGTCTTGTAGCATCGGAAATACCCGTTTTCAGCAGGCTGCGTCTTTTGTGATGTTCTCTTATTTTTCTATCTTTTGTTGAAGACTACTTGTTATTAGCCTTGTTGGAGCTATATGCTTGTTGTAGGTTGAATATTATAGTCTTGTACTTGAACATTTGTTTATAGTGAAACTTTTGATCGTACTCTAAAGTCCTGTGGTTTTTACCCTTGATTTAAAGGGGTTTTCCACGTAAAAATTTCGGTGTCTCGATTTATTATTGTTGTGGTTGCCTTGGTTGATGTTTGAGATTGGTTAGAAGTGTTAGAGAACATTTTTAGTGTTGTTGTGTTTCACATATTTATCGACATGCATTTCAAGGAGAGAAAGAACACTAATTGTGCTTTCACTTTGTCTAAATTGTTCGGTTTCTTTCCCAACAATATAATTTTTTTAATGATATATTGATTTAGCCATTTATTTTCTCAATTTTATTCTGAATTTATCTCTTGTTTCCTTTCCTAATATAATCCTTTAATTCTTCATTTTCCTCCTTAAAAATTTTCTATGAATCTCTATCAGGGCAGTGTCTAAACATTAATTTAATAAAAAATAAAGTTAAATAATGGTAGTATCTAATATATAAATATTAATTTGGTAAAATAAACAAAGTTAAATAATTGTCATAGAAATGCAAACGAGTAGTAACGTATTTTGTTTTTAGGTAAACTACATTCAAGGTTACTCAATTATTAGTAAAGTTATGATTAGGTCACTCAATTATTAAAAGTTACAATTTTATCACTCAACTAAATTTCAATTACGATCGGATCACTCCTCCACTAAAATATAAACGGACACCTAACAAGATTTGGTATGATGACAATTTTAGTCATCAAAGCTTATATATTCTACTAATTAAGTCGTAATTTAAAATAATTTAATAAATTTAACTCTTCATATTTAAAAAATATATCAATTTAGTCATTTTTTTTTCTCTCAAATCGCTTGTATACTCTGGTTAACACTAAAATACTTCACTTAAAATCATTAATTAATCCAATACACAAATTTATAAATGTAAATATATTTATAATTATTTTTTAATGTTATATTTTTAATTAGCATCTACATTAAAATTAAACTCATCCAAAACTATTTAAAATTATGTTCAGGTTTAATTAACTGCTATCACATAATTTCATGTTTTTAAATGACTTCAATATTTCTCTTTTATTTTAAAGATCCCGAGAGTTCGAGGAGTTGGAGTTCCAACTTGGTGACTTTGTGATGCTTGTGACCACATATAACACCATGCCAATTACAGAAGTGAATGGAATTGTTCCAAGACTCCCAGTGGCATAACACAATGGGGACGCATGGGACACGACCCTCTTTAAAAAATTTATAGTTTAGACCTTTAAAGTCTTCAAAAAATTTAATTTTGTCCTCACAAAATTTTAAAAATTTAGATTAAATTGTAAATTTGTGAGCATTTTTAATTAAATCTCTGTTAACAAGTTGCGCCACTATAGACTCCACTAAATAATCTGGTTGAAATTTATGTAGTTTTTGAACTCTGATATTATCTTTTTCTATCTCTAGTTAGATGAGTCCACTTGTGGTTGGTTTTTAGGGTCGATATTCTTTTTTCCATATAAGCGGCTCCCTTTTTCTTTTTCTTTTTCCTTTTCTTTTTCCACATAATTTCTATCTAGTTTTGAACATGACAAATATCTCGATATTATCTCAAAATTTAAAATTTAATCATTATATTATATTCTTGTGAAAAATAAAAGTGACGTCGAGAAAATTATTTTATGGACTTGACTCACTACATCAGTCATTTGTAGTCTCAACTAATATGGTTAATCTATCTTGTTTTTCTCTGTGGTGAATCTTCACCTCTTTCCTCCATGTATATAAGTATTAAATAGTTATTTGGAAGTTACTTTGAGATGGATGGATCTTATTGGTTGGGAACACGGATGACGTGATGAGCTGAGTTCATAAAATAATTTTTTGTGATGTAGTTACTCTTACATTTTCAAATAATATTTACGATTAATAATACTTCATCTTCGGATAATATTAATTTTATTGGATAAACTACATTGGAGGCCACTCAATTATTTGTAAAGTTATCATCGAGTCACTCAATTATTAAATGTTACAATTGGGTCACTTTATTAAAATTTTAGTTACGATCAGGTAACTCCTCCGTTAAAATACAAAAAGATATCCAAAGAGGTTTGACATAATGATAATTTTAGTCCTCAAAACTTATATATTCTACAAATTGAGTCACAATTCAAAATAATTCAATAATTTTAACCTTTCATATTTAAACAAATATATCAATTTAGTAATTTTCTCTCAAATTACTTGTATACCATCGTTAACACTAAAATGCTTCATTTGAAATCATTAATCAATCTAATACAAAAATGTATAAATGTAAATATATTTATAATAATTTTTTATGTTAAATTTGTAATTAGTATCTACATTAAAACAAAAACTCATTGAAATCTATTTAAAATTATTTGTGAAAAATTTAATGTTTTAGTTACTGCTACCACATGATTTTCTACAATAAGTTTAAGTTTTCGTAGTATTATACAGTTTTCTTAGTAATTTTATATTTTAGAATGATTTCATTATTTATCTTTTATTTTAAAATAAACTAATATTTAAGCATTTTAAATTACTATATTTTTATTATTAAACATATTTCTTAAATTATTTGCATGTATGTGTTTTTTCATTAAAAATGTGTATAATTTTTGCTATAATTTTAAATGTTTTTGTTATTATTTACAAAATTACTAAATGTTAAACAATTTTATTATTACTAAAATTTATTAAAAAAATTATCCATGTTTTAAACAAATCTTATAAGTTATTTTTACATAATGAAGCGCAAGCATACAAGAAGCCATGACAAATATGTTTTTTATTACATTAAAATCTAATATCTTTTTCATTATATGATTTGTAACCCCCTAGACCCGGTTATGCGACACACCTAAATCTAGGAGGTCACAGTAGGGTCACCGGAGCGACCCACATTAAAATTCTCAAATAAAACAAGTTGTCAAACCATTTAAAATCATAAATCAAGTCATGAATTAAAATACAATTTTAAGAAATCATTCGGACAATGAGACAGAAACTATGATACAAGTTACTAAAACAAGTTTCAAACTCAAATATAAAACAAGGGCAATTATGTAATTTAACCCTGATAGGGTAAGTCAGAGATTTGTTGAGCTGAAGATTGCGATACTTTTTTGCATGCTTCCAAGTTCATTCCATTAAACACGTTTCGTCTATGTGTTACTTTTCAAGCATTCGAAAGGTACCTCACATGTGTTCAATTTTTAGCTCTATCTGTGTGGTATAGTAGGACATGTCACCTTCCTAAATTATCCTGGAACACAAACCTCGAATTGTTGAACATGTACTTCTACATTATTCTTTTATTATTGTAACAATATTAAGAATGACCGATTTACATAAGTCATGCTTCAGACCCATTGGGATATTACAGTCATTTGCGATCTATCAGAAATTTCAGGATTATCCAAGCTTCCACCCGTCTCAAGTCACGTAGGTATTTTGATCATTTAAGTACTCGATGGTGTTTCAGTCATTCAGATACTTTCAAACAATTCATTCATTCCAGAACTCGAGGGTTTATCCATCATTCCAGTTAATTTGGAAATTTCGGTGGTTGAGGATACTTCAACCTTTTTGGTCATTACGGTCATTCTAATCAATTCACCCTTATCAATATTTCTAAACTTTTTTAGTCATTTTAACCAATTCGGTCTTTTCTGTCATTTTTAATTCATTCAGACTTACAGAGAACTCCTAGAAAATTTATCCTCACAGACTTATTCCAAATTTAGGAAAATCCAAGTGTTTTACATTCTCGGAGATATAAATCTTATTACTGTATCTTTCCAAGTAAATCGAGGTTTTCAGATAAATCAGTTGTTTTACCAGATCAAGTGTAAATTCTCAAAGAGCTTTATTGTCATGGGTATTTTAGTCATTCTCGGACCTCAAGGGCATTTCTGTCATTTCTTAACTTAGCATTTCAAAAATTAAATCATTAACAAGAAAAACTAAATTTAAAGCATCACGGTCTTATCAATTATTCTTGGATCTCGGAATTTCTTTTAGGTCACCCATCTTTCTAACCGTGCATTTTAGTCATAATTGGTTTACTACCCTTTTTCGTAATCGATTAGTCATTAATAGAATTAACCATACGCTTAAACATGATCATGCATGCATTTTCCGGATACCACTATGTATCATAAATCATATAAGAGGTAGTAATGTATTACCTCGGCTCTGAGCTACAACGGTCGATTTCATCGATTACACTCAAACCCGAATTCGACGTCCCTCAACATCTCGGATACAAAGAACTGTGAATACCTTCAATTGCACAAATTTCAATTTCAGTCCTTATTCACATTGTTTTTAACTGAATAACTAAATACACATGAACAATCAGATTCAATGTCAGGTTCGGAGGCATCGGATCAAAATTTCACAAAACAGGCTTCAAAAACGAACTCAGGACGTCAAAAAACAAAAAAATATGGGTTTTCGGGCAATGGTCAACCAGATTGACTTGGTCAAGTTGACTCACTGAGTTAACTGAGACGAATTGACTCGATCAACGAGTTAACATGTCGGGCTGAACTCGGGTCGAGTCAAGTTAGACGGGTCGGGTCGGACTCAGGTCTGGTCGTCTGGGTCATACTAGTTCTTACCTGAACCAGCTCGGTTCAAACGAGAGCCAACCACGGTGGCCGGAATTCTCTTCCGGATGGCGCATGCTCGCCACGCACGGCCTTAAACGTCCGAAAATCATTCCAAAATGCAGAAAAACCACAAGGTAATTTGGTTTTACCACATTTTGAGACTTACCATGACCTTGGAACAGTGAAAACTAGCCGAAAGGGGACAAAATCGAAGGAAACCTCGTAACTCCAGCAACCCCTGAAATAGTGACCAACCCACGATCGATAGTATGTATTTTGTTCGTCTCGGGCCAAGGAACCCATTAGTGGCGACGACGCGACGAACGAACGGTCGAGGTGGCTGGAAACGATGAATAACAAAGGGTCGGTGGTTAGGTTCTCGCCGAACCTTAAACTTGATATCTACGGTAAATGACGGCTCAAACGTGCGAGTGGCCGATAGGGCCAAGCTTGGGTGTGACGATGATCACTTCGACGACGATGATGGCAACCACGGACCGACGATGGCCTAGATCGGACGACACGATGGTTGGGGAAATATTGAAGTTTCTGGACTCTCTCTCTGACTCTGTCGATTCAAATGGCAAACAAAATTTTTGGGGCAAATCGATAAAGACCGGACTTTTGATTATTTCATTTCGATATAGACCCATCAAGTATAGCTTAAAATTAACCCAAGGCAGACATAGACCAAGAATGGTCTTGGCTCAAACGGTTAAGCATATGGGTACAAGGCATGTTTCGCGAGTTCAAAAACTCCAAGTAACACTCTCTCGTTTTTTTGCCTTATTAAATTAGGGGTGTTACATGATTCATTTCTGTAATTAATTATAATCAATTAATCAACATAACTTTTAAGTTTGTTATTCTTATATTTCATGTGTCTGTATGATTCACTAAATTATATGTTATTATTTATTGATGTTATTGCATATTTTATAATATTATTTATTTTTTGTGAGGTTCTAATTTATTTAAACAATTTAAAAAAAATTATTATAAAATTAAATCACATATAAATCTACTTTTATAGTTATAATCATCTTACATATATTATATATTTTTAAGATCCATATACATATATTTTTTAATTTGTTTATAATTAAAACTTATATTTTATATTTAATAATGATGATGATGATGATGATGATGATGATGATGATATATACGGGCGCAATTCATTATCAAACTACAAGAAAAGTTCTTTTTACTAAATAGTGTTACCTTAATCAATATTACAACTGGAAATGACCGTGGATTGCAACAAGAACAAGCTCGCATAAACTGGTTCGAGCTGATCGTAAATGCCAAAAGGTGTTTTTCTGAAAGATCGTATTAAAACGTAAACTTATCTAATCAGTTGCACTACTGCTTCTCTTTGATCGCCCTTGCTCAATGGATTAAGAAAATCCCGAAATTAGGAGTTAATTTTCCAGATCCGACTTCTGTATCCTGCGGACATAAGGGCAAGCTCCCAAAGCATGTTCAGTTACTCAATAGATTTACCATGGATCCAGGAATTTCAGACCAGTTTACAGATATCTCCATCATCGGAATACCGAACCATTTGCAAAGGAAAACTAGTTCAACGTCAAAACACCACATGCACATATTATTAGAACCAAATAATAATAGATATGAAATTTAAACCCTAAGATCTATCATGTCAAATCACCAAGAAAAATAAACTGAATGCGGAAGCGTACCTGAATTAATCGATAAACTAAAAAATCTTGAATCTTGATGTTGAAATCTCAAACCTTTGGTATTGATCTTCCAAGAATATAGGTTATCTCTTAAAGTAAAACTCTCTGACGGGGAAGGGGAGAAAAACAAGTTAACATATTTCTTGGGGACCACTACCTCTTTATATAGTTAATTATTAAATTAACTATTAAATATTTATAACTCTGCCTCTCATTGAATTATAAATATATCTTATTGTATCTACACTTTTTTTCCATGACACTTTAATACCTATGACACACCTAACATAATTGGTCACTTAATTTCGTGTCATACTTTATAATAACAACATACATTTTACATATGTGCCCACAATTGCGGGTTTTAATCCAACAATCTCTCACTTGGGCAACATATGTTTCCTGATAAATGTACAACCTTATGAGCTCAAAATTTTGCTATTATATAATAGGTATTCTATAACAATCCCGTCCATCAACTATATCCATATAGGATCAAAGCGGTCTTCGTCATATCAATCATGACTGGACCCATCAATGGTCACGTATACAAACATAATCAAATGACATAGATCAATCATGGATGCGTAGCATGGAAAATCACATGAAATGTGAACCGAACATGTCTATTTCCAACTGGTCCTCATAAACCTTAGTGAGATCAACTTTACTGAATTCAGAGTGTGCATAACCAAAAAAACTTTATTTCTGCAGAAAATAATTTTAAATAACTTTAAACTGAAGTAACTGAAATTGTGTCTAAACCGGATGAGCATTTTTCAAAATTACAACCTCCCACTAAAACCGAATATCCTTAAATAACATTACACCCACATGAGTAGTGTGCTCATGAAAGTCCTAGGGTGACAGTTTCTTAATATGCGCGCAATTATGAAGTTTGTACCAATATGCTCTATAGACACACAACCACTCTAAATTTTCTTTAACAACTAGGAACTTAATATTTATGTGCTTCAAATTTGAAGTGTCCCTATTGTTTATAGAATAAATGAATGCATATTTATTGTCACAAAATAACTGAAGTGGTCTTTCTATTCAATCTACAACTAGCAACTCAAGTGACAAAATTCTTTTGCATCAATATTCTATTAGAATCGAAGTCTGTAAACCTGATGTTCTCTAACTTACCAAAACTCTGACATGTGAGCATGTAATTTTTGTTCTCTGAAGATATCACATAACCCTATTGGCTGCTATCCAATAGTACATACTAGATTTTCTTAAATATCTATCTAACATTCCAACAATGTACACAATTTCCGAACGCGTACATACGTAAGCATAAATTAGATTCTCAATAGCTTATGTATAGAGAATCTTTTGGATTTTCTAAATTTCAAGGTTACTTTTAGGGCATTGAGTAAGATAATACTTATCTTCTTTAGCAATATGAGTGTCACTTGGTTTACTCCCACTAAACTTGTAGTATATACAAGTGTCAACCAAATTTATCTCAAAACCGAATGAGATAATCAACATGAAACTTATAATTTCATTAATAAGAGTCATACTTAAGCTCATAGATAGATTTCTTTAATTTACATATCATTGATATTGTATCATAAGACATAACTTTATGATTGTACCATATAAATAGTTTCTTCAATGTCGCCATTGAAAAAAAGGCTTAACATCTATCTAATGTAGCTTAAGACTAAAACAAGCAACAAGTGTAATAATTATCTTGAAAGAGTCTTTCAATAAAACTGAAGAGAAAGTCTCTAAAAATCAATGTCTTCTTTTAGAGTATATCCTCTAGATACAAGACGTGCTTTATACTTATCCACATTACCATTTCCATCCCTATTGATTTTAAATATTCATTTACAACCAATTGGTTTGCACCTTAAGGTAATGAGACAAGTTCCTAAACTTTATTGTCTTGCATAAAATTATACTTTTCTTGAATGACATTAATCCTGTAACCCCCTAGACCCGCCTATGCATTACAACGAATCGTAGGAAGTCACATTAGGGTCACTAGAGCGACCCACGATAAAATTTCAAATAAACATATAGTTAAACCTTTAAAATCATAAATCAAATATCTGAATTAAAATACAATTTCAGAAATCGTTCAAAACAATAAAACAATTATGATACAAGTTGCGGAAATAAGTTTCAGACTCATTTGTATAATACAAACACAACACCATGCCCCCTAGTTACACAGATACCATACTCCCTGACGAGCCGAAGAAACTCCCAAACCGACGTTGATAGGTGTAACTTGTCTGATCTTTTATCCTGAGATGGTAAAAACAACATGAGCTTGGGAAAGCTCAGTAATACAAAACTACCAGAAGATGCTATAAGCTCATGCAGACATATGGTATGCATAACATTTTCATGATGATTCAAGCAGTGATAGTCCTTTATTTTTGTTCTACTATTTCGAGGTTACATCATACTCAAGAATAATGGAATTTGTTCTTTAGCCAGACCTCGAGAATTAGACGAAAATTATATAGGCTGGTAACATACGAGGTAGGAATCAGAGAGTTTGGCGTCTAGTGTGTTCCAATAAGTGCAGATAAACATACATAAGTACTTAACATCATATCATATGAGCACATAACAGATTAAATGTAAATGTTCAATGATAATACAGAAGTTTACAAGAACTACCCTCCAACCTTACACCAATATGCAGTCCCCCAGAACTGCATCCATAAGGACTTACCCTAGGCCCGATGGGCATAGGTACCACCTAAGGGGCTGCCTTAGGTCCATAAGGACTTACCCTAGGCCCGATGGGCATAGGTGCCACTCAAGGGGAGACCTTGAGTCCATAAGGACTTACCCTAGGCCCGATGGGCGTAGGTGCCACTCAAGGGGGGACCTTGAGTCCATAAGGATTTACCAGCTTGATCAGGGCTGTGCCAACAGAGACTTCATAACATAACCCAACAGTATACCCCATATAGTAATCGGTGTTCAGATTCCAAACATGAGTAACATAATACATGTAACAGACATATTTTATTCAGAGAATCAGAAACAGAAGTTCATGCTTTTGACAGATAAATGGGCATACTATCGAGCAGAGCAGACATTTTCAGCATTCATCATGCAAACAGATTGTATCATCATAGGTCAAACTAACATATCATACTAACAAATACATCAAACAGTCAGACAATACCATCACAGATCAAACGATCGCATACCAAGTATACAGATTGAGCAGACATATATTAGGTAGGCAGAGAATGTCATCATATATCAAGATCATCAAACATAATATTATTCATGATCAAATAATTATACAATTCATTCAACAGAATATATCACACATAGAACACACTAGATGGAATATTTTATTTCCTGAAGATACTCGGCATTTACAAAAGGGGACGCATTAAACTTTTGACAATTTAGACGAATTTCTAGAACGAGGTTCCTATTAGAATGGGGTTCGTAAAACGGTTCATATTATGTATTCAAGAATTGGAACATCAAGATCTTAGAAAGTTTGGATATATCATGAGTACTTTAGTCATTTAAGCTTACAAGGGCATTATGGTCATTTTATCAAACATGGGGGTTTTGGTAATTTATACCAACGAGACATAAACAGTCGCTCAGGAAATTCTATTTACTCATCACTTTTCCAGTCATGCATTCAGAGATTTCTATGATAAGATCTTTTGCGATATCGGATACATCCAGGGTTGTTCTGGTCACAATGGCCAACAAGGGCGTTTTGGTCATTTAACTATCAGAGGTGATTTTATAGTTTAGCCCAGTAATGATAAAATGACGATTTACAATAGTTAATATTTCCAGAAGTTTTTCAAGCCTTCAACTGTTCGAACTAACATATTCCTACCTTGCAGTACTAACCAACTCTTATATTAATATCAGGAGTGATTAACAGACATGAGCGTGCTTCCTAACACTTAGGGGTAGTTTAGCCCTTAAAATCTCTTTAGAATTCTCAGGGTTTCATCAAATGCATAATTGTATATTTTACTCAAGAGAGCATTTCAATCATTTAGGAAATTGGGATAAATTCACTGTTTTTGTCAAATCTTACTATTTAGCACCTCTATCGTTTACGTACTCGGTAGAGATTAAGTCATTTTAATTCCTTCAGTCCTTATAGACGGTTTACTCATTTTAGAACTTAAGGGTAAAATTGCTATTCTGATTAATTAAGAATTTCGGTGCTCGAAGGCAACAGTCTTTTTGGTCATTCCGATCATTTCGATTGATTCATTCCTTACTGTCGTACGGATCAGCTTAAGAATACAACAATAATTCTAGTAATTTCACCTTTAGGCGTTATACCTTCATGTGTTATAAAGAGCTTGGGGGAAATTCAAGTTTCTTTTAGTATCACACACATTGGAATAATGATGCCGAAGTCTTTTCCAAAAGAACATACATCTTGGGTAGTGTAATTTGCATAATCATGTCGAATGCAGATTTTAGGTCATTTCCTTTATCAGAGGGGTAGTTAGTCATACTTATGCTCCAAGGGCATTTTCGTAATTTCATAATTAACATCTCTCACTCTGCATCCTGAGCCTCGATTCTTACACACTGTTGATTGAGTTGCAGATTAACTGAATTTAACTATTAGAACTTCTGATACTATTAGCCCATTAGTAATCTTATTCGGATAATTTGGTCTTATTAATATTCATACTTATTGCTCGAATCTGATTCAATTTAAGCAGAATTTACAGTATACGTCATCATAAGCATGCATGCGTTAACCGAATATCAACATGTTCATAAAGCATACAAGGGGTAGTATTGTATTACCTTAACTCCGAGCTACAACAGTCGATTCAAGATACGAAATTTGAATACCCTCGAACCCGAATTCGACATTCCTCAGCGTCTTGCATCCAAGGAACCGGGAATACCTTCAATTACACAAATTCCAAGATCAGACCTTATTCACAAACTCTTAACCAATAATTAAGTACATAAACAAGTTCGGGCTCAAGGTCAGATTCGGAGGCTTTCGGATCAGAATTTTGCAAAACGAGCTTCAAAAACAAACTCAGAACGTCGAAAAACATAAAATAGGAGTTTTTAGAAAATTTGACTTTTTGGTCAACGGTCAAAGTCAACGCTGACGTCAGCGGTCAAAGTCAACGCTGACGTCATGCTGATGTCATTGGTCCAAGCCTAACTCAGCGAGTTGACTCACTGGGTTGACTCGGACGAGTTGACTCACTGAGTTGACTCGGACGAGTTGACTTGGTCAACGGGTCGGTCAACGGGTCGGGTCAACGGGTCAAGTACGGGTACGGTTTGGGTCTGACTCGGGTTGGACCGATCCGGACCGGGTTGGTTCGGTTTGGGCCGAGAAGGGCTTGGGCTTGAACCGGTTAACTAACTGGGCCAGTTCAACACTTACCCTATGGGTTTCTGGTGGCCGGACGGTCGCCGGAGTAGTCGCCGAAGACACCTTTTGCGTCGAATCTACCAGAAAAAAAATGTTTTATCAGACCCCTAACAAAACCCATATCAGAAACATAAAATTTGCCTGGAATCATGTCGGAAATTACCGAAAATGTCAAAATCTCATCGGAAAGCTTGAAGCTCCGATGAACGTCTTACTGGCGTCAAACGGATGATTGGTTGACTGGGTTTTATCCGTCGTGACGTGAGGAAACCAGATCTGGTCGTCGTGTCGCAGACGGACGACAGACGGCGGCTGAAACGACGGTAAACCAGAGCGGCGGAGCAAGGGTCTCTGACGAAGCTTTCATTGGTGTTTCACGGTGATCGGGGACGACAGACGGCGCGTGGAGATGAGGGTTTTAGTCGGGGCTCGACGGGGAATGCCTTGGCACCGGCGGTGAGTGCCACGATGGCACGGTAAGGGCGGATCTGAGTCCGATCGGGGAAAAAAAAGGGAAGGCGGGGGGACGAGTTTTGGATATTGGAAAGCTTCCAGACTTGAGATAAGAATAGGTAGGTGAGGAGTCAAATTACCCCTTTATTACCAATATTAAAACCATACACGTCAAATAAAAAAAACAAAGGCTAAGACCAATTGTGGCCTTTGTTCAGATGGTTAAGTCATTGCCCTCCATGCCATGAGGTGCGGGTTCAAAACCCCTTGACTACACATCTCTTCTCCATGCCATGAGTTGTTCAACATTGTTTTGTTGAGGTACTTGATTCACTTCTTGATTAATGATAGGTTGATAACCTAAACTTTGTCAAAAGTGATAGTAGGAATTAAATTATAATTCAATTCCTCCTCAATAACAATATATCTAACTTTATTTCTCCCTCCAAACTCAACATCCTAAAAAAATTTATAAATCTCTCCTTAAAGTAATTCTTAATAGTGGGATCATAAAACTTACAGCCCATAGATCACTCAAAATAACCGAAGTAGTTGCTCACTTTTAAAGTTTAATTTCGTTACATGTGTCCTAACTTATACAAAAGAATCAACACTTTGTAACTTATTGTTGTTTCTTTTGACTAGGACCCTTAGCAACATTATTCTAATATTTTCTTTTATTGCCCTTATTCTTAGAGACACTAACTAAATGAGCACTAATTAAATTAATACTTTTACACTTATAATGCTTCAACTTTTCTTCCTCTAAAACATAATGAGAAATGAGCTCAAACAGAGTCTATTTCTTCCTTTGAAAGTTGTAACTTGAATTGGTTAAACTGTATAGGAAGCAATGCCAAAAACATAAGAACAATCAATTGTTAGAAAGTTCGATCTTATGTGCCTTAAATTTTGAAGCAATATAAAGAATTTTTATAATCTACTCTCTCACATTTCCTTGACCCTTATACTTCATAGACATCAAAGAAAGCATAAGTGATGTCATCTTAACTTTAATGTTTTAGGTAAAACATTTCTTAATTTCGTCAAGGAAACTCTTAGTATGAATAATCTCTTTAGATTTGTGCTCCTAAAAACATCTAAAATGTTGTGTTTTATGATCATTAGACTCATGCGATTCAAATGATCTCACCTCTCAAAATACCTTTTATGAGTGCTTACCGCAGTGAGAGGTGCAAGTTGTTCATTCCTTAGTACAAAGTCTATGTTCATACATCAAAATACTATATGTAAGTGTCTTTTCTATTCCTTGAAATTAGTTTCACTAAACATGAGTGTAAATGTTTTTAACAGATATTGTGACAACAAAAATAAATTACCTAAATATAGAACAAAAATAAGTAAATAAAATAGAAACAAGCTCACATAAATATTCATAAGTAAACAAATAAATTCAAAATAATGACTAGTTCCCCTCAAGATACCAAGCACAACATTAATATCAAGTCTTTGAACAGTAATATTAACTGTAAGCGGTACTCTTGTTGTAGCAATCAAACATTGACAATAAACTATGTCAAACAATAGGCTAATCTTTGAACTAACGTATTGTTCACATAAAATACCTTATAATTGTCGCACATTTATCGCCACAGTTGTCGTTGTAATTCTGCCAAATATTAACTTTCCTTTGGGCCAATTAATAAACGCATGAATTACAAAAACTCATAATTATCTTAATATTTTAAATAAACTAATCTACTCAAAAGCGGTCACTTTGGTGACATTATGTTTCAATTAATCCATTAAAATACTAGACATCTGAAGCCAAAATGTGAATTTAATTGTTTCAAAATATTTGTCTTAATTTTATCTTTCAATCAAATTAAAAGATAAGCAAAATAATAGTAAATTTGAATAAAGGTAAACCTCATATCAAGATAACATACACTCCATTAATATTTCATCTTTGGACAAAACATTAACCTGCAAGTGATATCTTGGTATAGTAATCAAACATTGATAATAAGAATATGTCAAACAAAAATCTTCCTTTGGGCCGATTTATTGCTCACATATAAAACTGAATAATTATCACATGTTTATTACCATAGTTGCACATGTAATAATGTCAATTATTAATCTTCCTTTGGGCCGATTAATACTAACATAATCCGACTTACATGCAAAAAACCTTCTATATTTCAAAATAAAATAATTTCCACAATAGAGGTCACTTTGGTGACTTAATGTTTCAATTAATTTATCTCAAAATATATAATAAAAATATACCGATATTCAAATTTAAAATTTTATAACAGTCAAAACTGAAATTTCTGATAACACTTAAGTTTCCGAAACAACCAAAAATAAAGGTTGTCTAAATGGGACTATCAGAAATCGAATAAACTAAAATCTTTGACTTTTTCTAAAAAAAAAAACTTTAAACCTGCAACAAATATCTAACAGAAATATGCATTCAATCTATATTTTGAATTTAATAAATACATATTCTGAAAGAACGTTGCATTTACTAATGGAACATTAAGCATACAATATGGCTTCAAAAAATTAGAAGAAATCCAACGTAAACCGTTCAATTCATATATGTTATAGCACTTATATATATTGCTTGAATTAATATTTCTTAGTATTAGAATAAATCACATCTACTGTAAAGTCATTTATTTAGATGTGTTTGGCATAAAGAATAAAAACTTTAATAATTCGAACTGAATCAGTAAACAACCAGAATCATATAAAAACACTAATTTTAAAACTTATAGTAGTTATTGGACAGTAATATAATATTGAAACCAAATTGTATTTAATTGTCTTTATCATAACATCGAATATCACATCTACTGCAATTGAGTCTTTGTGGGTAAAAGATAATTTAATCCCTACCGAATTTGACTAGAATTTATAAAATTCCAGTTTACCTTAATAACAAAACAAAAAAAAATAATGGCTACCAATATATATAATACTTAACTATAAATTCAAAGGTTGAGCCCTAAAACTCTTAATCCATAATTTTATAAAAACAAATCTTGTATATTCGGTTTCAAATACTCAACCATATCGTAATAAAGCTTTTAAAAAATTTGAATCAAGAATCCACTAATTATAAGGGCTGAATGACAAATTATTGATCTCTTTATATCAAACAAATATAAATATTCGTTCGATCTATAACCATAAATTCATAGAGCAACGATTTCATTAAATAATAAAAAAACTAAAGATTCAACATCACTAATTAATTCAAATACCAAATTAAAATTAAAACCTTAAAAATATTTCAGGGTGAATCAATCAAAATACATAAATCGATTGGTTCTCAATGATTTAACATGACGAGACTCTGATGCCACTTGTTAGAACCAAATAATAATAGATATGAAATCTAAACCCTAAGATCTATCATGTCAAATCATCAAGAATAATAAACTGAATAAACTGAATGCGGAAGCGTACCTGAATTAATCGATAAACTAAAAAATCTTGAATCTTGATGTTGAAATCCCAAACTTTTGGTATTGATCTTCCAAGAAGATAGGTTATCTCTTAAAGTAAAACTCTCTGACGGGGAAGGAGAGAAAAACAAGTTAACCTATTTCTTGGGGACCACTACCTCTTTATATAGTTAATTATTAAATTAACTATTAAATATTTATAACTCTGCCCCTCATTGAATTATAAATATATCTTATGGTATCTACACTTTTAATCCATGACACTTTAATACCTATGACACACCTAACATAATTGGTCACTTAATTTCGTGTCATACTTTATAATAACAACATACATTTTACATATGTGCCCACAATTGCGGGTTTTAATCCAACACATATCATTTGCGAGCGATGTTAAGTCAGTTAACAGAAATTTTCAAAGGGAGGAGAGCAATGACTAATACAATATGATATCTTCTCTTGCTACCTAAATGCTAGACCATGGACATTTTAATTTAAAACAAAAACAAAGTCCAAAGTGTGTTCAAGATGAGAGACTTGAATTCTTCTGGTTTCAATGGAAAATGAATTGAAATTTCTATCGAAAATCACTTGGCAAATTTTTTCAGAACAATGGATGAAACAAACATGAACACGGATATCTATTACTAAAAAACCACTTAATTCCTTTTTTATTATTTCTGTCCTTCTCAACAAGTAAAAAACTTAATTTTCATCACAAGGTCATCTCCATCCACTTCTTTCTAATCGTCTATTATTTATTTCTCCTTATTAGACGCTTATCTGTAAATGGGAAACAACAGAAAAATGCTAGAGTATCAAAGAGAAAGCGAGCATGTCAATGGATGCACAGTGATTTAAGCATGTAGTTTATATTGGTTTTGAATTACTAACGACATGTTAAGTGAAATAATGCGTAAATGACGAGGGCTAAATTTAGCGAATTATTTCGAATTAGGACTAAATTGATTGGATGTATAAATATAAATGACTAAATGTGTTATTATACTAAATTTTATAACAGACACTTAACAAGATATAACGTCTAGTTACCATTTTGTTATAAAACATAAAGTTTAATTGCTATTTTTTGATTTTTGAAAGTTTGATTGCCATTTTATTTTTTTTACCGAAGTTCGGTGATCCTCTGTGTACTTTACCATAATAATAATAATAATAATAATAATAATAATAATAATAATAATAACAATACTATGATGCCGGGATCTTTCGAGCGAGCAAGAATGCTGATTGAGACGGATTGGTTTCTTCCAATTGAGGAGAATTTAGATGTGGTGCTGGCCGAAAAACATTATAGAATTCAAGTGACGGAGGTGCGGGAGATAATTGGTAGCGATGGGAGGAAGGAAGGGGACGGGGAAGAAGAGTTAGACGAGGATGAGGAGGTGGATGGGGTGAGTCGGACTGATGACATAGTGCACGAGGAAAATGCGGCTAATATATCTTTACATGAAGCGGAAGATAAAGGGGAAACTATGGACACAATAGTTCCAAATTCGTTTATAGAGGGATCACCGACAATGTGGACAATTAATAAACTCTGGGATGATAACAAGAGGAGGGACGATCGAGTCTTGGGATCGGACGATACAGGGAATACAGGGAAAATGTTGGAACATGTGACATCGGGCGTGGCGGAGGAGGACGTAGGGATGGTTGATCGTGTAATTGTGGAACAGACTTCGCTGGATGTAAGTGCTTGTGAAAGGGATGTGGGAGGTGAAATTGAACAGATAAATGAACAACATTGTGGGCCTCAATCCGGTTGCAATAGGGCTGGGATAGAAGCACTTGTTGAATACAAAGGACGACAGAGAAGAGTTAGACAATTATTAGAAATAATTCGAACAACAGGGGGAATTCGACGGCCGAAGAGACTGGTCCAACAGTGCTGAAGAGAGGAAGAGGAAGGCCGCGGAAAAATCCCAACCCAACTGATAGCCTGTTGATTGCAAACGGGTCATTGTCCGATTCCGATTTTCTACAGCGGAAGCGAAGCATTTTAAAGGAGGCGAGTGAGACGTTGGAGTTGGGTAAATTGCTGGGGGCTGAAACGATAGGTAACGAAGAGCATATCATAAGCGACATCGCAAGATTAATTGAGGTGAGGGAGGTGCCGCGGACATAGGGGGATGCGGCTGCTGTCGTGGAACATACGTGGAATGGGCGCGGCTGTGAAGAAACGAGCAGCACGTAATCTTATACGACAGCAAAAAGGTGAGTTTGTCATTTTATTAGAAACAAAAATGGAAGTTATATCGGAATTTGTAGCGAAGAAAATTTGGGTCTCGGATAATTGCAAGTTTGTGTATGCACCTTCGATAGGGAGATCAAGGGGTATTTTTATTTGCTGGGATGAAGACAGGTTCCTGGTGTCGAGAACTTTGGTTGAGGAACGAATTGTTTGTGTGGAGGGATGTTGGGTGAGCGACAATTGGCAGTATGGAATACTGGGAATTTATGCACCATGTGAGGTTGATCAACAACGGATTCTATGGAACCGATTGCTAGAATTGATGGAGAATACTGCGTTACCGTGGTGTTTCATAGGGAATTTTAATATGGTTACATGTGTGGAAGAAAGGCGTGGCTGTGTGATGATGAATAGAGGGATTGATAATTTTGTTGAATTTGTCCAAAACAGTGGCTTGGTGGATTTGGAGTTGAGAGGATACTCCTTTACTTGGTTTGGGGCTGATAATAGATGTAGTCGCTTAGACCGCTGCTTGGTGTCACCAAGTTGGGTCCATCGCTATGCGAATTTAAGCCTATCCGCATTGCCGCGCGGGGTGTCGGATCATACACCATTGTTGCTAGTCAGTGACGTACTTGATTGGGGGCCTCGCCCATTTCGATTTGTAAATGCATGGGTGGGGGAGCGTCGATTTGTCACGGATATACAAGAAGAATGGCAGCGAATCTCAATGTTACAAGAGCATACAGACATTTGTAACAAGTTGAAGACCATGAAAAAATTCTTGCGTGAATGGAACAAGGAAAAGTTTGGGAATATCGAACATCAAATTGAAGGGGCGACGAAAGAGCTGGATGAAATTGATGGGAGGGTGAGTGTGGGAAATGTTTCAGACACGCAATTGGCTCGTAAAAGGGAGACTCAATATAAATTATGGAAATTGACAAAATTGAGGGAATCCGTTTGGAAGCAAAAATCAAGAGTAAAATGGTTGCGAGAGGGGGATGGTAATACGGCGTTTTTTCATAGGGCGGCAAAGATGCGAGCCATGCGTAACACATTGGCCGGTTTGATGGTGGAAGGGGTATGGGAGACCAATCCTCTTCGATTACGACAAGTGCTGTTCTCGGAATTTAAAAAACATTTTATGGAATGTAAGACCAAGGGGAAGTTGGCGATGGGGCTGAATTTTAAGGGCATATCGGCAAGTATGGGTATGGAGCTGGAGAAACCTTTTGAAATGGAGGAGGTGAGGGCTGTTTTATGGGGTAGTGATGGTTCGAAAGCACCGGGGCCCGATGGCTATACATTCGAATTTTATAAAAAAGGGTGGGATTTTTTAAAAGAGGATGTGATGGAGGTGTTAGTCGCTTTTCATGAAACAAATGTATTGCCGAAGGGATGTAATTCGACTTTTGTAGTATTAATTCCAAAGGTGGAACAACCGCGAGTGTTAGGAGACTATAGGTCGATATGCCTATTGAACTCGATCTATAAGATCATTGCGAAATGTTTGGCGAAGAGGATGCAAAAGGTGCTGCCAACTGTAATCAGTGATGTTCAATCAGCTTTTGTACAGGGACGTCAAATTGTTGACGGCATTATGTTGGCAAATGAAGCATTACATTCGATGCTAAAGAGACCTTGTGAGGAAGGAGGGGTGTTGCTGAAACTCGACTTCGCCAAGGCTTATGATTGTGTGAAGTGGGAGTGTATTGATTCAATTCTGAGGAAGATGGGGTTTGGTGCGCGATGGTGTGAATGGATGTGAGTTTGTGTGAGTACGGCGAGATTGTCTGTATTGCTTAATGGGAGTCCGACTTCGGAATTTGCTATGCAACGAGGCTTGCGACAAGGGGATCCGTTATCTCCTCTATTATTTGTCATTGTGGCTGAATTATTGCACCAATTATTAATCAAGGCGGAAAGGGCTGGATTGATTAGGGGGATATGTGTCGTCAATGATTGCCGGTTAACACACCTTCAATTTGCGGATGACAGTATTATTTTTCTGCATGGTGAGGTACGGTATGCTGCAAACTTAAAGAAGGTGTTAACTTGCTTTGAATACATGTCGGGGCTGTACATTAATTATATGAAGTCTTCATTGTATGGTGTGGGAATGGATGATGGGGTGGTGAATGATATGGCTGCTATTATGGGATGTAAAAGAGGGGACTTACCGTTGATCTATCTTGGACTTCCGCTGGGGGTAGATCCGCGTAGTTTGACGATGTGGGAACCATTGATCCAGCGTTTCCGAAAGAGCCTAGCGGGTTGGAAAAGGGACTCACTGTCCTTTGCGGCTCGTCTGACTTTGTTAAATTCAGTTTTATCCGCTTTGCCAATATATTATATGGGCATGTTTTTGGTTCCGAAAGGAATAATTAGAAGAATCGATAGGATTCGGCGGTCGTTCTTGTGGGGAGGATCGGAGGAAAGGCGAAAATTGAGTCGAGTGAGCTGGAAAGTTGTTTGCCGTCCGCGGAAATTTGGGGGACTGGGGGTTGCGGACCTACACCAGTGCAATATGGCACTATTAGCAAAGTGGCGTTGGCGTTTTGCGGTTGAGGGTGTCGTTGTGGCGCTCAGTTTTGTTGGCAAAATATGGGGCGGATGTTTTTGATAGGCGAATGCCATTGGTGAGGCAAAGGGCGATGTCTACGGTGTGGAAGCAAATTGTAACAGTACATGAGCGCGAGGAGGTACAACGATACATGGCGAATTCCAATTTTATTTGGTTGCTTGGGAGTGGGCGGACAGTGCTGTTTTGGCGTGATGCATGGTGCGCGGATGTACCGCTTAGTATGGTATTTCCGAGGCTGTTTCGGCTTGCGAAGAACTCGTGGGCATTGGTGCATGAATACAGTTTGGGAGTATCGTTGATACATGAGCAGTGGGAGGAGTTTTTTATCAGACCACTGCGATCGTTTGAGGTGAATATGCTGAAGGAACTGTGGGGGATATTGGGGGCAATTAAATTAATTAACGAGAAGGACGACAAGCTGGTTTGGAGACATTCGAAGACAGAGCAGTTTTCGGTATCGAATTTATATAAATTGATGGCTTCCTTTAGCTTGGATGGGGTTAGGACGTGTTCAGCGATATGGAAGGTGCACATACCACCGAAAATCCAGTGTTTTGTATGGTTCATTATATTGAATCGATTGCCGACATTATGCTACTTGCGTGATAGGGGAGTACGAGTGGCGGTGACGGATTATAGTTGTCGTTGGTGTGGGATAGGGGAGGATGTTGTCGATCATATTCTCCTTAGTTGTCCGATAGCGTGGGATGTTTGGTCGCGTTTTTTCACATGGTGGCAGGTTGCCGTAGTTCGACCAGCAACTATCAATGCATTCGTGACGATGGTAATGGAGGGTACATTTAGGGGGCATCTACGGGAACGTTGGTTGTCGGGGTGTGCTGCCACGTTATGGTCATTATGGCTAGCACGCAATGCACTGATTTTTCAGAGTAAGAATGCATCTGTGGATGAGTTGATTTTTTTTTAATAAAGTTAAGGGCGTTTTATTGGATGCTCGCATTTGAGCCACAAGATTTAATTAATGAATCCGAATGGTGGAGCTGTCCGTGGGAGGGAGTGGAGCCATTTCGATCTAAAAGGCCACGCGTGGGGCACGTTTGGATTCCTCCTAGGTTTGGTTGTGTGAAGTTTAATGTCGATGGTTTGGCAAGAGGGAAACCGGGACCGACGGGATGCGAAGGTGTGTTACGTGACGAGGGGGGAGGGTGTTGGCATTGTTCTCGGGTCCGTTGGGCGTGATGGAATCTAACGAGGCTGAGGTTTATGCTATCTTAATGGCAGTGGAGTTTTTTAGGGACTCCATTTGGTGTTCATTACCTTGTATCATTGAATCCGATTCGCTTGTTGCGACTTCATGGGTAGGACGAGGGGAGACACGACCATGGCGTCTTTATGCCCTTTTCTGTCGGATGGATGACGCTTGCTTGGGGAGGAACATTGTGTTCAACCATGTGGTGAGGGAGGTAAATGGGGTGGTCGATATCTTAGCTAAGGGGGGGGGGGGTGGCACGTAAGGCGTGGATGAGGATAGGGCTTTAAGGAGGGGCGAGGCTGGTGCTGTGTGTGTTGGGTGCTGGGTAACGGCGGAATGGGAACGAATGGTGGGGTGTGTGCGGGGACGGTGCTGCCTAATGTAGGTGCTCGATGGAGGGGGGAGGCAAGCGTGTGAGGTGCTGGGGGATTGTATGGTACGTGATCTAGGCAACTTCGACCTACAGGGTGTTGGTGGCACAAAACGGGAGGGGTGGTTCCGAGGGGTGTGCAGGCTGTTTTGGCGCAGTAGGGGCACTTGGGGTTCGTTTCGTCTATTGCGTTGTATCGAATATCTGTCTCGGGTACTCTTTTCCTCCACCTAGGCTTAGGGAGGTTTTTAATGAGGCCCGGTGCGGATAGATTGTATGATTTTCGATTAATAAAAATCATACTTTTGAGCAAAAAAAATAATAGTAATAGTAATAGTAGAAAAATATGCATACTTATGATTAATATAAAATATCAAGTTTGGTATAACTCTTGTTATCAAGGGTACCCAACCAAGTATGAATGATGATGAATAGTGAAAAACAAGCGATTTGGGGAGAAGAAATATAACTAAACTGGTCTATATTTTAATATATGAAGAGTTAAATTTATTGAATTATTTTGATATATGACCAAATTAGTAGAATATATAAATTTTTATGACTAAACTATCATCATATCAAACCTCTTTGGATGTTCGTTTGTATTTTAACGGATGAGTGACCCGATCGTAACTAAAACTTTAATAGAGTGACCCAATTGTAAGTTTTTATAATTGAATGACTCAATGATAACTTTACTAATTATTAAGAATTTTTTTGTTTTCTTAATCTTCACACACCTTTTTGTGTTTTTTTCTGCCTTTATGGCATATCTCTGTCTTATTACACGTTCTATGTCTATCTTTGTGGTCGTTTGATGCGTGTACAAAGATTCTAACGACGCTAGTTTCTGTTTTGAGATTTTCAGTTGTCCAGATAGATTTCTTTTGTAGTTGTTTGTCAATGTGATCAGGAAAGTGTTGCAGAGCAACCTGCAAGGTTGATTGTTTCGCTCACCACTCCTACATCACCTTTTATGTGTCTCCTTAGATAGAGAGAAGCATATTTTATAATAGTTGTTAGGTTTCTATGGTCACAAGGGAACATTTTGATGTTGTTTGCATTTTTGAGTTTCAAATTTTTTTATTTTATTTGTATAAGTTTTTTGGTGGACATAATTTCTAAATCTCTCATTTTGTTTATGGGCGCTATATTTGTTGAACTTTTCATTATTTCTAATAAAATTCAAATATGCCCGTTCAAAAAGAATAACCACAATATATATCTTTTAAAACCTTAATAAAAACAAAACTTACTAAAACGTTACTTATAATATAGCTGCCATAAACAATATAATTGCTCACTCTCTTTTTCACATCTATCCAATTGTTGTTCTTTTATTTATTCTTTTATAATCAATTGCAATATCAACCTAAACAAAAAGATGAGCGTTTCCTTTTTCTTTTCTTTTCCTTTTTCCTTTTTTTTTCTTCAGACTTCGCTGTAACTTTATTTTTAAGCATAAAATTAAAAATAGCCCCTAACGTTTCACTTTTTGGTCATTTTAGTCTTATTCTTTTTTGATGCAAATAACCACTTAACGTTTTATTTTTCGTTCAAATTTTACCATTCTTGGATGAAAACTGTTAGTCAACTAACAGTCAACGCCTGAGGTTGACATGACATGTCTGTAGGGCATGGGGAGATGACCTGGCACTACCACGTGGCACTTTACTGATGTGGCGATTGGTTAAAAATATTTTTCGTTAAAAAATAATTAGTTAATTGACAAGTCATCGTTAACCGGTCAAAAATAAATATATATTAACCCTCTTTCAACAATAAATAAAATAAAGAGATTGAGTAGATATAGGGAAAGAGGGTCGATCCACGAGGAGATTAGCTGGAATTATTGACTGAAAACTGCTTCGAATAGTACTTCCAGGAATATCTGCAAAGTAATTAAATAAAATGGGGGAGTGATTTGATTTTGAGTGAAGTAATAAAATAAAGTGCAAGAATTAAAGAAAATAGTAGGAAAAACCAAATATGAAAATTAGCCTCGAGCTAGCCTTGTCAATTCCCTCGATCATTGAAATAGATTTTTACTCCGGGGATCATGTCGGTTACAGTCTACGAGGCCCAACCCGTCGCAACTTGCTTCTCTCTCGAGTAACCAATCCTCCCAAGACTATCTTCGAAGGTTGATTCTTAAACAAATTAACCACGACTATCGCCGTTAAAATATTTAGTTTTGAAAGCAGGAAAAGCCCGACTCAGAAATTGTCTAAAAAAAGAATTGCTTCTGATTTTATCTTTCCTTAGCGGACCGCCGCTAAGAGTGTTCACAGGAAGTCGAAATTGCCACAGGCCGATCCTTCCTCCCAACTATGTCTTTAAACGATTCCAGACCAACGAGCTCTTTTTTATTTGAAAAACGATTAAAAACTTTAGTAAGGCCGATTGCCAAACTATCTAAACAGAAAGATAAAAATGTATTCCCGAAGGAATTTAGGCAATGTTCAATTCTCACGATTAGAATTGATTTGGCTAGCTCTTGGCTCAAGAAATTTAGCTAAGCTTGATATTGATTATCATGCTTAACTTGGTTTTTGGAAAATAATTAAATAGCATAAAAAATGGAACAAGAAAATAAAGTAAAAGAACTTTTATTAAAGCTAAAAATGTTTCAAGCTAGAAGATGAAAAAAAACTAAAATGATTGATGATCTAAGCCTTTACCAAGGGTGATATTTATAGGCTTAGATTTAAAAAGATAAGATGATGAGATAATTTAAAATAATAAACAAAAGATAAATAATTCAAATGTTTTGAAATTTAAATACAGCAAAACGAACGGATAAACTGATAACATCTTCTAGAACGTTCCAGAAGCTTCTAGAAGTCGCCACGTCATTGCCACGTCATTGCCACGTTAGACGCGTCGTGCCCGGTGTCGTGCCCATGATGCCAGTCATGACAGAATTATAATAAAAACTGCAGAAATGCCTCATTTTCACTGCTATTTCCAGAATTGGGTCCCTGCACAAAATATAACGAAAACAACATGTATTAAGCAGCAAGAAGTCCCAATAGCTAGAAAAATAACAAATGAAATATGTCATATTTGAGAACTCATCAAATTCCCCCTCACTTGTCTCATACTTGTCCTCAAGTATGTCGGAAAAAATCATAAACCCAAGAATGCATTTCTCAAGTCATTACAAGCATCGAACATAATCATAAGAGTTCTAGCGCAAAAGGAGTATCATGAAAGAAAACATAATCAAACCAAATGGATGCAAGCAAAGAAAAACCCTTATCTCTTCCAATTACCTATCAAGCATTAATCAAATCCTAACCTAGTCTTAATCCTCACCAAGATACACTCAAGAGCACTCAAAGTGTTTTAAAGGTAAGTGTGAAGCAAAAACACTCAAAGTCATGCATGAACAAAGGTTTCCATAAGCTTGTAACAAGTTCAATTCTCCACTACTTATTAGAATCGAGTTGCAAAAATCATTAGGTCTTTGTTCAAGGTGTAATGTGGGTTTAGAAAAAATGATAGAAAGATGGGAAGAAAAACAAAAGAGGATGATCAATGCAAGATATTTCAAACATTCAGGAGTGAAGACATTAAAAAGGAGCTAAAATGGGCAAGCCAACACACATTTTTTTCTTTTCTTTTTTTCTTTTTTTTTTGTTCTTTTCGAAACTGTTTTTCTTCTTTTTTTTTCTTTTCTTTTCGAAGCAATTGCTTCATTTTATTCTATTTTTTTCTAGGAAAATATTTGCCCTTATTTGAAAAGTATCTCCTTCATGTCTAATAAAGATTCTAGCATTTGATCAATTGAAATGGTTTAGTCAAAGAAATGGGGTTTAAGGCTAACAAAGGCTCACTAGGCGATGAGAAAGGGAAAAATAGAGTGAAAGGGAGAAAAATGGTTAAAGCCTAATGCCTAAATCATTTTAAAGCACCTCGTTCTTAGTGTAGTCTCAAATTGTAAGCAAGCCACAAGTTCTAGATTCCTAAGTTCAAGATGACACTCTCAAGTAAGGAAACGAGCATAATATGAAGAATGCATGCTCAAGGCTCAAATCTTACCAAAATTGGGCTAGTTTGATTAAGCTAGGCTAGAAATTTAATTAACACTATCAAGAGTAATTAAAAGAGATGTTAAACTGCAGATTACCCATATCATTTGATTATCAAAAATGCTCCAATTCAATCATTCCTAAGCACTATAACAAGTACAACATGATGTTCAACAAGTAATGGCAAGAAAAAATTCATCTCAAGTTTAATCAAAATCAAACATATAATCAAACAAGCAGACAAGTGGTAATTTATTACCCTCCCCCTCACTTAAGTGAATTGCCCCAATTCAGAGAAAAGAATTAAAAAAAAGTAAGGCAAAGAGGGGTAAAGAGAACTCCCCGTGATCAACGATGATTGCGACGATGGTGATGGTGACCGTCGAGAAAGCGGCCGACGGGTGGAGCTTGGTCCAGCGGTGCTGTTGGAGAGCTGTGAATGGTGGCTGGCGGCTGAGGGAGAAGGCGGAGGTGCGGTGGAAGCCATAGGTGTGGGATTCTCGATCCAGGGCTGGGAGCTTGCCGTCATTGACCACCGCGACGTGGAGGAGGTGCGGGGCATTGCGGCTGAGTGAGTTTGCGGCTGGGTGTGTTGTGTTTTTAGGGATTTGGTGGTTTTGCGGGAAAGAAAGAAAGGGAAAAGAGTTTTGGTTTATCGTGTTTTTTGGGGAGGAAGGGAAAAGAAAATATATTTTGTATGTGGTAAAAGTTCAAAGAGGGGGGTTCGGCTAACCTGCACCAAATTGTTAACGTGCTCCGCATGCTAACGTGCATCATTTAATGAAATGGTGCACTTCCCTGCTCTTCGAAAATTCTTTGATGTAGAGTGGAAATTAGTGCTGCTGTAGTCCTGGAAAGAGATTGGAAAAGCTAAGAAATTAAAACAAAAATTAAAGCTAAAAATAAATAAATAAAAGGGAAAATAAAAATAAAAATTAACAGAAATGAAAAGAATGGGTTGCCTCCCATTTAGCGCTTTGTTTAACGTCATTTAGCTCGACGACCTTTGCTAAATTTTTTGCTCTTCAAAAGCAAGTTCATCAAACAAACGGTAATGTCCATCCCTCGTCGTTTTAACGCCTTCCTTCATCTTTTTATGTGTGCGCAAAACAACAACTAAGCTCCTACCTCCTTCCCGATGCGACAACTTTCTCAAGATGACGATTGGAAAAGTTTGATTGTCGCCTAAAAATATATAATTGAATTGATATAACTTCGGCTTTGGTTCCTGCAAAATTGAGGGAAAATGTTTAGATCGAGTTGGAATTAATCGAAAATCAGAAAGGGAAGAAAGAGTTGCAATGATTTCGCCTTTGTTTTTATCGTCGAGATCTGCGAATTCCCTACAAAAGTCATAGCACATATCAGTTTCGATCAAATCATCAGCTAACGGATCTATAATATCAACGAAATTTAAACTTGCGACCGAATCAGGATACTTCATAGCTTTATACATATCAAATTTAACTACTTCCCCATCAAATTCCATAGTTAAGATGCCGTCGCGGACATCGATCTTTGTATGCGCGGTTGATAGGAAAGGTCGGCCAAGCAAGATTTCGGATCCGTTGTTGCTGCGATCATTTTCCATGTCAATTATATAAAAATCAGCAGGGAAAATAAGATTTTTTACCTGTTCCAACACGTTTTCTAGTACTCCCTCGGGGTAGATAACTGAACGATCAGCTAGTTGAACCGTCACTCGCGTTTCTTTCAATGGTTTAGTCAAAATTTTGTTGTAAACGCTTAACGACATGACGTTGATAGATGCGCCTAAATCGCACATCTTTCTTTTTATCCCAACATTCCCAATTTTACAAGGAACCGCAAACATACCTTGGTCCTTGTACTTTGGCGGCAACGGCTTTTGAAAGATGACCGAAATATTTTCACCAAGGTTAACTTTTTCATTTCCGGATAATCGCCTTTGGTTTGTGCATAAGTCCTTCAGAAACCTTGCATATTTGGGCACTTTCCGAATAACATCAAGAAGTGGAATATTAATTTCCACTTTCTTGAATACATCCAAAATTTCCTTCTCTTTCTCATTTTTATCTCGTTTCGCCAATCTACCTGGAAAAGGAGGAACAGGTTCGTAAGTAGAAACAGAAATATTGGATTTAGAGTTACCTGCAGTGGGTGGAGACTTTTCGTTTTGGTCCTTCGAAGAGCTGCCTTGCTCGTCGGATTTTTGCTCATCTTGCTTGGGCGGTTTAGGCGTTATCACTGTTCCACTACGCAAAGTTATCGCGCTCACATTTTCCCTTGGGTTGGTTTCGGTTTGGGATGGTAACTTTCCCTGGGATTCTATACGGCTAACGGCTTGAGCTAGTTGGCTGATTTGTTTGTCGATTTGCTGGAGATGGGATTGTGTTTGGGTTTGGAATTTTTCTTGCGAAACTGCCAATCTCTCAACAATAGACTCAAGCGAGGATTTTTGGGGTGCTTGGTTTTGGTAGAGAGGTTGTTGCCTAGGTTGATAATTCGGGTTCTGATTACCGTAGCTCAAGTTTGGGTGATCTCTCCAACCGGGATTGAAAGTATTGCTATGTGGGTTATAGGGTCTTTGTGTATGGCGTTAACTTGGGCATCAGATGTATCACGTAACAATGGGCATAAGTCGGTTGCGTGATCTGGCATAGTGCATATTCCGCATACCTTAGCAGCTTTTATCTCCCCTGAAACAAGAGAATACACAATATTAGTCAAATTATCATTTTTATTCTCTAATGAAATTGTGCTTACTGTGTGAACCCGTCGACTGGGTTGTAGAACCAAATTGCTGCGAATTTGCAGCCATTGTGGAGATTAATGTTCTTGCTGCAGTAGGGGTCATATTAACGAGCGCGCCACCGCTTGCTGCATCTACCATCTTATTGTCCATTGGTAACATTCCTTCGTATAAGTATTGAAGGAGTGTTTGCTCGGATAAGCCATGTTGCGGACAACTTGCACACAGCTTTTTGAATCTTTCCCAATATTCATATAGGGATTCATCGTGCATTTGTTGGATACCCAAAATGCTTCGCCTAAGTTCAGTCGCTTTTGCTGCAGGGAAATACCTGTCAAGGAAAACACGAGAAAGATCAGCCCATGTATTAATAGAATTCGGAGGTAAATAAAATAACCATTCTTTAGCCATTCCGGCTAAAGAAAAAGGAAATGCCCTTAGTTTTATCTGATCCTCCGAAACTCCTTGCGGTTTCATGCTTCTGCACACCATGTGAAATTCGGCAAGGTGTTTATGTGGGCTTTCAGTAGGGAGGCCATTAAAGGTGGGTAATAGGTGAATTAGACCCGTTTTGAGTTGGAATGGGGTATCACCGTGAGAAAAGGCGATACAAAGGGGTTGTTGCACAGTAGGGGCTGCGTTCAGCTCTCGAATCGTTTGTTCCGCCATCGGTTCTAGTTCCTGTGTAGGTTCTTCGATTGGTGTAGATTCGGAGGTGGATTCTTGTTCGGGTCATCGTGTGCTTTGTTGTTTCTTTCGTTGAAGGGTTTCGCCGTGAGTTCTACGAGCGCTTGCTTCGATTTCCGGGTTATATGGAGCTAAAGTACCCGGGTTCTTCCTGGTCATAAAATAAAACAAAAATCAGTCAAAATTGCCGAAAGTAAATCTCCCCGGCAACGGCGCCAATTTTGACAAGTCGTCGTTAACCGGTCAAAAATAAATATATATTAATCCTCTTTCAACAATAAATAAAATAAAGAGATTGAGTAGAAATAGGGAAAGAGGGTCGATCCACAAGGAGATTAGCTGGAATTATTGACTGAAAACTGCTTCGAATAGTACTTCCAGGAATATCTGCAAAGTAATTAAATAAAATGGGGGAGTGATTTGATTTTGAGTGAAGTAATAAAATAAAGTGCAAGAATTAAAGAAAATAGTAGAAAAAACCAAATATGAAAATTAGCCTCGAGCTAGCCTTGTCAATTCCCTCGATCATTGAAATAGATTTTTACTCCGGGGATCATGTCGGTTACAGTCTACGAGGCCCAACCCGTCGCAACTTGCTTCTCTCTCGAGTAACCAATCCTCCCAAGACTATCTTCGAAGGTTGATTCTTAAACAAATTAACCACGACTATCGCCGTTAAAATATTTAGTTTTGAAAGCAGGAAAAGCCCGACTCAGAAATTGTCTAAAAAGAATCGCTTCTGATTTTATCTTTCCTTAGCGGACCGCCGCTAAGAGTGTTCATAGGAAGTCAAAATTGCCACAGGCCGATCCTTCCTCCCAACTGTGTTTTTAAGCGATTTCAGACCAACAGACCCTTTTTGATTTGAAAAACGGTTAAAAACTTTTAGTAAGGCCGATTGCCAAACTATCTAAACAGAAAGATAAAAATGATTTCCCAAAAGAATTTAAGCAAAGTTCAATTCTCACGAATAGAATTGACTTGGCTGGTTCTTGGCTTAAAAGATTTAGCTAAGCATGATATTAATTATCATACTTAACTTAGTTTTTAAAAAGTAATTAAATAGCATAAAAAATGGAACAAGAAAATAAAGTAAAAGAACTTTTATTAAAGCTAAAAATGTTTCAAGCTAGAAGATGAAAAAAAACTAAAATGATTGATGATCTAAGCCTTTACCAAGGGTGGTATTTATAGGCTTAGATTTACAAAGATAAGATGATGAGATAATTTAAAATAATAAACAAAAGATAAATAATTCAAATGTTTTGAAATTTAAATACAACAAAACGAACGGATAAACTAATAACATCTTCCAGAACGTTCCAGAAGCTTCTATAAGTCGCCACGTCATTGCCACGTCACTGCCACGTTAGACGCGTCGTGCCCGGTGTCGTGCCCATGATGCCAGTCATGACAGAATTATAATAAAAACTGCAGAAATGCCTCATTTTCACTGCTATTTCCAGAATTGGGTCCCTGCACAAAATATAACGAAAACAACATGTATTAAGCAGCAAGAAACCCCAATAGCTAGAAAAATAACAAATGAAATATGTCATATTTGAGAACTCATCATTAATTTTTAAATTTTTTAAAAATGCGTCAGCAAAAATGTCATGTGATAGTGCCACATCATCTCCCCATGCCCTGCAAACATGCCATGTCAATCTCATGCGTTGACCGTTAGTTGACTAACGGTTTTCATCCAACAAGAGTAAAATTTGAACGAAAAATGAAACGTTAGGTGATTATTTGCACAAAAAAAGATAAAACTAAATGACCAAAATATAAAACGTTGGGGGCTATTTTTATCCTTTTACCTTTTTTTTATTATCTCTTCTCGGTCCAAGTCTATTAGCGCTTTTTGAACATTAAATTAGTTCAAAATAATGCTCAAGATCACCACTTTGGTGTACTACATCTTATCATAAGCCATTAAAAATGTGTTCGAGAAACGATAATAGATTCAATCTAACCAGAGCTATTCCAAGACTTGTCATGTTGTCCGGTGAGATGTTTAAAATTTTTATAATTATTATTTTTACAATTTTTTAATATTTGAAGTATTTGAATTTTTTTATTACTTTTAAGGTAAACTACTTAAAAGACCACCTAATTATGAGGTTGGTTTCGAAATAATCACTATACTTTCAATTGACCACTTAACTATTTAAGTGGTATCAATCAAGCCATCTACCGTTAGATTCTAATGGATGGGTGACATGACAATTAACATGTGTCACCACCTAAATAAATTTTTTTGAATATTTTTATTTAAAACTATTGAGTGCTAAAAGGCTACCACTGGAGTCGGACCCAAACATCCCAAGAGTATAAGGAGCGCAAGAACACCGGGAAAAATGCTTTTTATATAATTTAGTTTCACCATCCATTATATAACTTTTAAAGTGCTCCTACTTAGACCACCAATTGTTAAAATCTAACGGGAGGTGACATGACTGTAATACCCTAAAATGTGGCTTAGGAGTATGACATTAATTCGAGTATATTTTAATTTGAATTGGGAAATCCCTGAAGTAGATAATTAAATATGTTAAGGACCTATTGTGAAATATTGAATAGTGAGTTAGCTATAATAAAATGACTTTCTTGAAAATCTTTATTGTTTGAAATCTTGCATGTAAGAAGCAATGAAAGTTAAGGACCATTGTAGGTGTCAATTGTAGCTATAATAAAATGACTATAAATTTGGGACTGTTTTATGCTTGTAATGGACAGATTTGGATTAAAGAAATGAATGGTTAAGTGATAGAGTGATCCTAGATAGTGAAGTGGACTGTCCTAACAAGAATAATTAACAATTTGAAAGTGTAAAATTTGTACAAAATTGCTAGGAACATAAGGTTAAAACAGTTTTGGAATGAACGTGCATAAAGTTGCCCTGTTTTGCATTTGGGAATAAAATGAGGGCTGATTTGATTTAATAAAAAGATTTTAATCTAGAAGAAGTTGAATGTGACTTAAATAATATGATATGTTATGTTTCATAGTTAGATCGAAAGAAAACAAAGGAAATTGTTTAGGCATTAAAAACTGCCCATAAATTCTGTACTGGACAATAAGTTCAGTAAATCGCTAGAAATTATATAGATCGAATTAGTGAATAAAATTTATGTGTGAAGAACCTCATATGAATCTAGTTTCTGTTGCAACAAACGGTGAATGAATTCGAATTATATATCAAAAGATATGAGTTTTTGAGTATAGGAATGTAAGAATTTGGGCAGCTAATTGTTCTGAAAATCTGCATTAGTAGTAACTTTAAAAATTTGATATAAATTGTACTTGTTGAATTGGAAGCTATAATTTATATGGTCAGAAAGCCTATCCTGTCTAGTTTCATTTAAAACAAACAAAACTGAATTTCAAACTATATAACAGTTTATAGAGATGATTCTTTAGGGACAATGTAATCTTCCGGGTGTCAGAATTGGGCGTATTTTTAGACTAAAATATGTATTAATTCATAAGGATTAAAAATACAAGGTTTATATGGTTAGAAAGGTAGTTGAGTCAGCTTTTTAACGATGTAAATAGTTTGAAATTCTGACATACGGAATGAAAGATATAAATTTTAACCAAGTAGTGCACAGTTTGCCTTGCAGCAGCTCTATAGGTGACTTAAAATATCATTGAAAGCTTGAAAGAATGTATAAGGAAATTAATGTGTTGTTTTAAGATTTAGGGAAGGGCTTTCCTACATGTATGTAAAAGTAAAATTTTGGGGACTGATTGAGAGTATAAACTGTATACATATGCAACTTGCCCTGAATTGAGTGTATATGAATATAAGTAGACTGTTTTGTGCATATGTTTGTGTATTTATGTATATGTAAGTAATGAAGACTGTTTTTACATGAACATGAACTCTTGAGGCTGCTGGAACATGGGAAAAAGTATGAGGATTGATTTGTTTGTGTTTTGTACATGTGCATATAAATGTAAGTCTATGCATTTTGATTTGTAGCTTGAACGTATGTATAAGATTTTGGGACTAAATTGCATATAGGATCACCTCTAGGGACGGTTTTCTTAGTGTCTGGAAGGCTTGCTGGATTGTTGAATTATGTATATGTGTTTAAATAAAACGTGAGGCTGTTTTACATGAGTTAAAACATTAACAAACTGTTTTGAACAATTATAAGCAGGGGAAATATTCTGAAAGTTAAGAAATGGGCTGTTTGTGTGTATGATTGTGTATCCAAGTAAGTAAAACTGTTTTGCATGATTATAGGGCAGAATTGGATTGTTTTGTTAATGGTAAATGTGTGTAAACGCGTGGGCTTATAATTAAGATTGTTTGAATGCATATGCAAGTATTTTGGGGTACTTGAGAAAGATATAATTAGTCCTAATGACTTGTTAATTTGTGTGTGAGGTAGGACTCGATTGTGGTTCAGGTATTCCATAACTTTGGAATAACTAGGTGAGTGTAGTTATGGATTCTGGATGACAAGGTGTCATCCTAATCTTGTTAATGATTCTTATGTCTTAAATGTATACATGGATTGCATACAAGTAGAGCACATGGGGGGGGGGGGGTGTTTATGTTTTTGTTATGTTATTGTATATTGAACTTGGAAGTTAACTGTTGATTGAAAGATGACATAAAACTTAAAGATGCTAAAGTCTTAATGCAAGTTAAAAGGTATTAATTGAGTGATGAAATGAATAAGTTTACTTGCGCCATAAGATATCCTCCAAACTTTCTAAAGCATAAAATACTTTTTTTTATAAAATTTGGTGGTCTCGTTAAAAATTCAATTCATATCAACCAGCGCACTAAAAGTGCATCAGCCAACAGCGGAAGGAGGAGAAGAGTGCCACAAGGAAATTTTATTGAATCTAAAAATGAGTTACAACCATGGGGAAATAATATCCAAACAAGCAACACTGGTCAACCCCAGCAAGTTTAGGTATCTATCTAATGCTCGACAACCTTATCCTAAATCCGACTCGCTTACCCTATCCTCCTTTTAGCTAGATCACCTGCTTCTATATTACAGGTTCTTGGAATTTTCCTAAACAAACAGTTTCTCAGTTTCCCCAGATGAACAATGTCATGGACCACCTCACCAAACAACGTCGGGCACCGCATTGGATCTTCTCCGGTGAAAAGAAGAAACAAGTAAATTTACTTGTAACTTAAGAAATCTCCATTACTTAAAAGTGAGATAACATATCTTAAGTTGCCTACAATGGAAGTCCTTGCATACATTGGTATATGTCTGGTGTATTGGGACTGCAGTCCATGAGCTACGGCTCGGGAGGGGGACACCCCATTTTATGTGATATGTTTTCGATATTAGCTATTGCTATGTGCTTTGGGCTAAGTATCACCTATACTAATATGGTCAAACACGACTCATATTATTCATAACCAAGTGTGATCCAAGGCAAACTTGTAACTTAAGAATCGTAAATGTTGCAAGCTCTTGGTGAGCATAAATGTTGTAAGCTCTGGGTGAGCATAAGATGTAAAGCTCCTGATAAGCATATGTTATAAGTTATACAAGAGTTGAACAAGTGCCCAATTGAATAAGGCAACAACTTTGAATTGAATTATTGACAAATACTTGATAAGTTAAGAAGGAATCTAAAAGCTAATGAGTATTTAACAAGTCTCAGGGAGACTTCAATTTGATAAGCTGATCTCTAATAAGATCAATATGTTTTATAGTGAAGCGTGGATAAGCTATTGAACACTACAATCTTACAACAATTAAAATAAAGAGTCAAATAACAAATGCCAATATACGATTGTATATGTGGATGTGTGTTGACTCGAAATTCATGTGTTAAATGTTTGTCAATACTTGATGTCACTGCCTTACTTAGGCTATATAAACCTAATGCATTCATTATCATGCATTGTAGGTGAATTAAAGTCTATGTGTTACACTCATGTGTCAGAGTAGCAAGATCTAAATCGAGAATTCAAGTAGAGTTGGATCTTCTTCTATTAATAAAACTCCTAGAATGGTGGCATTAGAACTCAAAATTATGCTTGTAATTATTCTAATTAGAATGTAAAACCTAAACTTGAGCTAAAATAGTAAACCTTGTATGGATTTCGAATGGGCTGATTGTTTATGATGATGTTATTGATTACGGCTATGTTTTATATTAATGGCTAATTAGTTTGGATAAGAGATCTGTGATTGTTTTATAATGGAATTTAAAAAGAGGATTGTCTTAAGTTAATTCGAGGACTGTTTTGGAATAAAAATTGGACATGTGAGGACCGGTTTGTTCTAATAAAATGTGTAAGTGAGTGAGTAAAGAGTGCCCTGTTTTGAATACGATTGTGTCAAAATAAGACTGTTTTTGATTGAGAATATATGAATGGGTTGGCTACCCAGTTTTGATAAGGTTAAGTTAAATATAAACTGAATTGATAGTGTTAAATTATGTGTACATGTCGTATGTGTTGTTTTGCCTATACGTAATCATCAAAGGACTGTTTTAATGTTGTTAAAGTATGTATACATAGTTATTAGATTAATTAATGTTGTTAAAGTATGTATAAGTGTGCCAATGGCTGTTTTGACTAAACATTAGATATGTGGAATGTTTTATGAGCATATAAGTATTGAAATCTGTTTTGTGTATACATGAATAAGTATGAGACTGTTTTATAACATAATAAGGTAATATTCAAGATAAGGTTATAGTAGGACTCATTTTCGAATGAACTGTGCTAAATTCATTTAGTTGAACATGTCACGGATCAAATAGAAGTCTAGAAGCCATGTTGAGATTATCCTTGGTTTCAAATGAAATACTCTTAATTCATTTAGTTTTTCAATTTGAAATTTTACAAATTATATATATTAAAAATTGATTGACAAATTGATGTAAATACATTTGGGTCCATGATAATTTTAAAAATAAACAAAGTGAGAACTCCGACAAAAAAATAAAATATTCTTCAATTTTTTTTAAAACAAAATTGATAAACTTAATAAAAATAAATAAAATATTTAAAAATGTATTGAAAATAAAAATTAATATAAAAATTAAAATGTATTAGAGATTAAAAAATGATAAAAATATAAATATGAAAATTAAAAATTAATTTTCAGTGGAATCAATATTGTATTAAAGTAACAATAAAACTCAAATTTTCTTTCGCTTTTCGACATCAAATTGATGTTCATTAATATTTGATGTAGAAAAACGAAGAAGAATTTTGGTTTTTTACTACTTTAATACAATGATGATTCCAGAAACAGTTGAAGACTTTTTCGATGGTTTATTAATATATTTAAATTTTGAGTTTTTGTATTTATAAAATTTTATATTTTTAATTTTTTAAATTCATTATTTTTTAATATTTTATGTATATTTCAATATTATTTATTTTTTTTAAAAAAATAATAATTTATTATTTTTTAGCTTAAAGATGAAGTAAGTTATCGAACTTTCATTAAAATCAATTTTGCCCCAGAACTCGGCAAAAAAATCAATTATGCCCTCGAATTCGGTTAAAAAAACAATTCAGCCCTTCTGTCACGTTATCATCACACGTATACTGCCACGCCAGCATCGTAGACCGCCACATCAGCACAATGAACTACCACATCAGCATAGTTGACTGCCATGTCAACACTATAACGATCAAGGTTGGTCAATGAGCTAATTTGTTGCAATTCACGAATTAGAGAACCTAATTGAATGTGAGGGGCTAAATTGCTAATTTGAATCAAATTCGAAGGCAAAAATACCCCTTTAACCAACACTAAATTAGTTCAAAAATAAGACTCAAGATACCACTTTGGTGTACTTCATCTCATCATTTTTAAACTATAGAAGAGAACCTTAAGAAATCATTGTTGCTCCAATGAAAGGATGCTTTCATTGAATATGAGTTTAAATACATAGGTAGACTTAGACTGACGAAAAGCAGTCGAAGGCTCGGCCCATGATAAGGTTTACGAGCACTATATCAAGTAATGTCTCATTATTTTTAAACTATAGAAGGGAACTCTCACTACACCAAATTTAGTATATAGCGACGTTTTTCGCGACGTTTTTAAAATAAACACCGACAAATTTAAACATATAGCGGCGTTTAGAAAAAAATGCCACAAAATAATCATTTTCACGGCGTTTTAGATCATCATTTCTCTAATTTCATTAAAAAGTGCTAGGAGAACAACAATAGACTCGAACTAGAGAGATCAAGAAATATTTCAAAACTTGTCACGTTACCCGTGAAGATGTTTAAATTTGTTTACAATTATTTTTAATTTTTTAATCTTTCTATATGTATTTTATTCCAATTATTTTTAAATTATTTAAGACTTCTTTTATTTTTCTTTATAATTTTTAATATTTTTTGCTTTCAATAAATTTAAATTTCTTAATACTTTTTTGAATTTTTACTAATATTTTTATTTTAAATATATTCTGAAAGTTTCTAATTTATTTAGTTATTTTTTATAGAAATTTTAAATGTTTTTTTGTTGACCTTCCGGTTTCCAGTGCTTCACCCTGACTAATTCAGACTAGTGATGGGCACGAGCGAGGTTGGGTTTTTTTCACCCTTAACCAAAACCTGATTTAGTCTCACCTTTAATAAAAACCCGACCCGATCAGACCCGAACCTGACTTTTTCACAAAAACTTCGACCCGATCTGGTTGGAACCCGTCGGGTCTAGGTAAAATGTTCGTCCCTAATTCAGACTAACTCGCGTCGTACACCTGACTTTGATGGGTGAGTCTCCCAATGGAAATTTTTTGAAACTTACTTAAGCGATACTAAACTGCTTACCACTTGGACTAATCTCGTTGGTAAATTTTAAATGTTTTTTCTAACAATTTTTAAAAAATTTAATAACATTTTATATTTTTCTAATATTTTCTTCTCGAGGGTTGAATTAGTCTTCCAATTATAAACAGAAACCAATCAAGTTCATCTGTCATATAATTATTTACACGTAAATTTTCATAAATTTAATAACTATGTTAGCATAATAACAATCAACAACCAAAATTGTTTGTCAAAAGATTACATGATATAATTTGTCAGATTAAAGGCTCGATTGAATAAAAAGATAGAAACTAAATTGATATTTTAAAGGCCAAAAGAATTCGGAGGGCTGGGTCTAATAGACTTAAAGCTGAAAAATCAAACTCTCCTGCTAAAGTGGTTGTGGAGGTATAGCACGGAAACGGATAGTTTGTGGAGGAGGGTAATAGCAGCCCGCTATGAGAAAGATAACAGAGCATTGCTTCCCTCGAACTTTGATCGAAAAGAAAAGTCTACTATTTGGAAGAATGTTGTTGGAGCTTATCCGAATGGTGTAAATCTGTTTCTACAACATATGAGATTTGTTTTGGGAGACGGAAGCAAGGTAAGATTCTGGCTTGATAGATGGGTAGGTGATACGCTCCTTAAGAACGATTTCCCGAGGTTATTCTCTCTGTCAGTGAATAAAAATGGGAAGGTTGCGGATTTTGGCTATATACGGAACGACCGATGGTTCTGGGAATTAAAATGGCGACGCAATTTATTTGAATGGGAAAAGGAGGAAGGGAGGAGATTGCAGAATCTACTGAGTGGCGCTCCTGCTAATGCGGATGTACAAGATGGAGTACGTTGGTCCGCAAGCTCGGTGGGGACTTTTACCACCAAGCAGTGGTGTGAGCTTAGTCGCGAAGAGGGTGATTCCAGAAACGGCATATGGAACATGGTGTGGAAAAGCAAAGCTCCTCCGAAAGTTACCTTATTCGTGTGGAAAGCTCTATGGGGTAGAATTCCTACTTTGGTTGAATTGCAGAAAAGAGGATGCAAGATCCAGGATGCAAGTGTTTGCCGTTTATGCAAGTCAGCCCCGGAAACGGTAAACCATCTATTATGCCACTGTAATCTGGTTTGGGAAATATGGCAATTATGGTTCAAACTTTGGAATATGTATGTGGTAATGCCCAAGTCTTATGCCGACATGTTTTTCTTATGGATGAACCATTCCCCTGCCAGATTTCAACCTAAGATTTGGAAACTTGGATTCTTCAGTTTCTCGTGGTCGATCTGGCTTGCTAGGAACGAGTCGATATTTAAAGGAAGCAGCTTCGACCCTAAGTCGATATTCCATTTGTGTATCTTAAGACTGGGTTGGTGGTGTAAAGCCCTCTGGCCTGAGGAAGTAGGAGACCTAAACTATGTTTTGAACTCACCCGAGAAGTTTAGGGAGCTGGTCAAATGGTCCCCGTCAATTAACAAGCAAATTTGGTCCTCCAACTTTCAGAAATCTGGTGGACATGTGTATCGGCAGTGGAATGAATGTAGTTTGGAGGTTCTCTCTTATTTCGAGGGATAAGAACACTGTGGCGGATTCCTTGGCGAAAAAAGGTATTGGAATCACCTCGGCAAAAATTTGGATGGCGAGTAGGTCCGGCATTGTGAGTTGAAGCAGCTTGGTTTATGTGGTGTTTGGATTGCTGGTATTAAAAGAGATGTGGGCTGCCATGCTTCTTTGATTAACTGCAGGGTTATCGAGTTTTCAACACTATGGTCCGTATAACTTGTTTTGACAGGTGATCTGGGGACTAGAGGGGTATACCCTTTAGGTGGTGATACGATAGATTGGGAGTGATGGTTCGATTTATAATGCTGGTGAAAGTAGATTTTCGCCTCTTTTTATACTCGATCTCAATGTACTCTTTTTCCTCTACATAGGTTTAGAGAGGTTTTTTAACGAGACATTGAGGTCGTGAAAGGTTTCTTGCTATTCGAATAAATCCCAACTTTCAAAAAAAAAATCAGTAAACTTGTAATATATTACATTAAATCAATTAAATTGATCGATTTAATTATAATTTTAATAGCTGATAAACGATTAACAAAGCTGATTTTAACTAGAACTGATGGGTTTAAAATTTCTGGATGCTTTGAATGGCTCTTTGTTGCTAAAAGCCTGACATCTGTTAGACAATTTTGTCCCATGAATTTTTATAAATAATCATTAGAAAATTTTATCCCATGAATTATTTTAATGTTTAGGAGTTTAAGGCTTAGAATTAGAGTTTAAAGTTTAGGTTTAGAATTTAGGGTTTTAGGATTAAAGATTTAAATTTTATAGTTTGAATAAAAAAGTTCATGTAATTTTTTTACACAATTTATGTACAAAAAATACTCTTAAATGAACAAACAACCAGTTTGACTAGTGAGATGAGGTATCAGATCTCTTAAGCAAGATTAGAGGTTTGAATCCTGATGTCGTGAAGGGAGCGAATTGAGTGGAGATGGCCGTCCTCATAATGAATTTCTTCATTACCCGATCAAAATTAGTCGGTCAATGAAATGAATATCAATAGTTAAAAAAACTTTTAAACAATAATCAAAAATGAATTATTTAGATTGTTATTTTAATTCCAACATTCGTTCTGATGATTAAATTTGCATATTGTGGACACCCAAAAAGAATAAAATCAACTTTGTGATAACTATAAAACTTAATAAATGTATAAATTTCGCAAACAAATAAATAAAGATAAAGTCAATAGATAGGAATAAGTTTATCAATTTGACAAATTTAAAAAGTATGATGAGATTAATCAACTTTCGATTTTTTTAATTATAGATAGAGATTTCCTAAATATAATTTTTCTAGCGTGCCAATAATAATTTTGACTAACATAATTTAGAAACTTGCGGTGGGAACTCAATATATATATATATATATATATATATATATATATATATAAATTCTACGAATCTTATATATTATATGTCACATATTATGTTATTAGAGTGTTACGTGATTTTTTTAACAAAAATAGATTGAGTGGTATACATCGTGCTTGAAAAGTTTAAGAGTCAAATTGAACCAAAAAACTCTTCAAATAACAAAAATGATTATGAAGTACAACTTCAGAGAACAAAATATCATTTATCTTATTTACTTTAGAGTGAGTTTTTAATGAGGTCTTTTCTCTTTTAAAAAAATATTTTATTTATATTATTTATTTGTGAGATCTATATTTTCTACTAAAATATATAGAGAAGAGAAAATAAATTATCAGTGTCCTATAATTAGGGTGTTCGGTATGAAAGATTTCATATAAATTTATATCATATATCATATACTTGTGTTTATAAATGTAGGAAACATGTTTTAAAATATTCTAATATGATTACAAGGTAACATCTTAGTCTAATATTAAATGTGGATAAATTCACGCATACTTACAAACTAAGCTGCTCGAACTCAGATCACCAAGAAAGAAGAATTCACTCCTTACCATTGACATCACCCAATGGGAATGTGGACAAAGCGATTCAGATTAAGCACATTTTGATGGGGTTTCAATATGGTTCGGATTTGCACATTAATTTTTCAAATCCTGTGTATATGTGATAGGAATTGAGGAAGATGTGGTGAATGATATGGCGCAGGTGCTTGGATGTGGTACGGGAACTTTGCCGTTTACATACTTGGGTAGACCTATCGGGAAGAACCCGAGGAGTATTGTGATGTGGGAACCGGTGATTTAGAAAGTTCGTCACAAATTAGCAGGGTGAAAGAAACGATCGTTGTCATTTGCAACACGTTTGGTCTTGGTAAATTCGGTGCTCTCATCCTTGCCATTATATTGTATGAGTGTGTTTGCTGCACCTAAGAGTGTTATTTTGAGAATTGATAAAATCAGACGTGCCTTTTTATGGGGCGATGTGTATTTGAAAAGGAAAATGAGTCGTGTTAACTGGGCGTGAGTGTGTCGGCCAAGAAGTTTAAGGGGTTTAAGTGTAGTAGATTTACAATTGCGTAACCTATCATTATTGGCCAAGTGGACATGGCGGTATGCGACTGAACAACATTCTCTTTGGCGCGAGTTAATTGTGGCAAAATACAGGGAACAAGTTCTTAAATGGCGAGTCAATTTTGCAAATAAAAATCCCATGTCTACATTGTGGAAACAAATTGTGATGGTACATGATGATGAAAAGGTGTCCCTTTATATGGATGAAAGTCGGTTCAAATGGTTGTTGGGTAATGGGATGCACACCTTGTTTTGGTATGATACGTGGTGTTTGGACATGCCGTTAAAATTAGCATTTTCGAGACTGTTTCGATTGGCATTGGACAAAACGACATATGTGGTTGACTACGCTAAGGGGTGTTTTGCTCATGAAGAATGGTGTGATTTTTTGGGCGTGCATTGTGGGGCTTTGAACAGCAGATGGTGCTGGATTTGAGAGAGACTGTGCGGGGCTGGTGGCTGTGTGAGGGACAAGAGGATAGAATAATTTGGTGCCCAAATGTGCGGGAAAAGTTTTTTACGAAAGAGCTATTGCATTTGATGACATGCTATGGTGTTGACGAGGGGGATATGGAGAATTTTGTAGTATGGAAAATCGATGTGCCACCTAAGGTACAATATTTTCTTTGGTTTATTCTTCTTATTCATTTGCCGACATTGTGTTTTTTAGAGATCGAGGAGTTCCGTTGTTCAATAATTCGGTGAGTTGTGTATGGTGTGGTGAGGGAGAGGATGAAATGAATCATATTTTGTCGTCTTGTCCAGTAATCAATGGCGTTGGGGATAACTTTATTCAACGGTGGGGACTGTTTTTGGTGAGACCTAGGACGATTCAAGAATTGATTGGTCAATGTTATGAGGGGGTGTTTAGGAGGCTGTTGCGAAATTGGTGGATTGCGGGATGTGCGACATTGTTATGATCAGTGTGGCTAGCTTGAAATGAGTTAATTTTTCGGCAGAAAAGATTGTCGATAGAAGAAATTATGTTTCTAATTAAAATGCGTTCGTTTCATTGGATCAAAGTGATACATGAGTGTTAATTGGTTGGAGAGGCTTCTTGGTTGAATTGTCCACGTATGTGCATTCCGTCGGTTGTCGGGGGCGTGTCGCGGCCAATGATGGTGTGGTCTCCACCGATATCTGGGGTGATAAAACTTAATGTGGATGGGGCGGCACGAGGTAAACCGGGGCCAGCGGGATGTGGTGGTGTTTTGAGAGATGAGAATGGGAAGATTTTAGCGTTGTTTGTTGGACCTTTAGGTGTGATGAATTCTAATATGGCAGAGTTATGTGCTATTGCGTCCGCGTTGGAGTTTTTGTTGGAGTTGAATTTATCGGTATCTTGTATCATCAGTGAGTTCGATTCTCGAGTGGCTGTGTCTTGGGTGGAACAAAGTGATACGAGGCCGTGGAAATTATAGTCTTGGTTTCGTTTGATTGATGAAGCATGTCGCCTTTTACCGTGTGTGTGCTTTAACAATGTGTTGCGCGAGGCTAATAGTATAGCGGATGCTTTGGCGAAAGGTGGGGTGGTACAAATGTCATGGCGTCGAGCGAGTTTTTGAGATATGCTGCTTGGTTGGCGTCCTTGATATGACTGGGGGTAGCGCGACATTGTGAGGGGTGTGGGTGGCCTGGTGTGCGTATTGCTGATGGGGCTACACGCTGGGCTTGATACGGGTGATGGAAGGCTATGGTGGGCATTTTTTGCAGTTGAAGGATTGAGGGTGGGATGGTTTTTTGGCGGGGAATCAAGCCTTGTGCGATGGGTGTTTGATGGCTTCTTTTTTTCTCATTTACATGCAGTACTCTTTTCCTCCATCTAGGTTGTAGAAAGATTTTTAACGAGGCGCGTGTAAGTGTTATCTGTATGATTTAGCGTTCAATAAAATCATACGTTTCCGATAAAAAAAAACAACCAAAATTGTTTGTCAAAAGATCACATGATATAATTTGTCAGATTAAAGGCTCGATTGAATATAAAGATAGAAACTAAATTGATATTTTAAAGATCAAAACTCAAAAACATTTAAATCAATAAACTTGTAATATATTACATTAAATCGATCGATTTAATTATAATTTTAATATCTGATAAACGGTTAACAAAGCTGATTTTAACTAGAATTGATGGGTTTAAAATTTCCGGATGCTTTGAATGGCTCTTTGTTGCTAAAAGCCTGACATCTGTTAGACAATTTGTCCCATGAATTTTTATAAATAATCATGTTTGTGGAATTATTTTAACGTTTAGGAGTTTAAGGCTTAAAGTTAGAGTTTAAAGTTTAGGTTTAGAATTTGGGGTTTTAGAATTAGAGATTTAAATTTTATAATTCAAATAAAAAAGTTAATGTAATTTTTTACATAATTTATGTATAAAAAAATACTCTTAGATGAACAAACAACCAATTTGACTAGTGAGACAAGGTACTGGATCTCTTAAGCAAGATTAGAGGTTTGAATCCTGATGTCGTGAATGGAGCAAATTGAGTGGAGATGGTCGTCCTCATAATGGGGTTTTTCATTACCCGGTCATAATTACTTGGTCAATAAAATGAATATCGGTACTTAAAAAACTCTTAAACAATAATCGAAAATGTTGTGAATAAAATAACGAAGATCAACGAACAAGAATAAAAGATCAAAGAGATGAGAGAGAGAGAGAGAGGGAGATTTGTATTATTCTCAAATATAGAATTGTGTATACAATGCCTTCAATGAATCATCTATTTATAGGTATAAGAAGTACATAATACATTAAATTCTAATTAATAGAGATAATGTTCCTAATAATAAATAAATCAAACTCCTTAGATAAAGTTCTAATCATGATAGACATCCACATAGATAAATATTCATAACACTCCCCCTTGGATGTCTATGTAGATAATGTGCCTTGTTAAAACCTTACTAAGATAAAAACCAGTGGGAAAAAAATTCTTTAGTGAAGGAAAAAGAGTACACACATCTTTGATACGCATAACATGTTGCCTCATTAAAAACCTTACCAGGAAAACCCATTGGGACAAAACCTCGGTTAAGGGAAAAAGTCTTTAGTGAAGGAAAAAGAGTACACACATCTTTGATACGCAAAACATGTTGCCTCATTAAAAACCTTACCAGGAAAATCCATTGGGACAAAACTTCGGTTAAGGGAAAAAGAGTGCAACGCGTATTTACTCCCCCTCATGAAAACATCATAGAAGATTTTTTGAATCTTCATAATTCAATCTTGAATATTACTTTTTTAAAGATCGTGAGGGATAAAATTTTGGAATAATATGTTCCATGATGTATCCACTTTCAAACTGAGATATACATCTTGCATTATCTTCACACAAGGTAGCTTTTATCATATCTTGTAAAAGTAAATCCACATATCTTTTGGATATGTTGGGTCAATGCTCTTAGCCAAACACATTTTTGGTTTGCCTCGTGCATAACAATTATTTCTACAACATTTGAGGAGGCATCAACGAATGTTTGAAGATCTAAATGTAATGATCTTTGTATATCCATGGATATTGCTTGACCAACTAATATATGGTGCTTCAAATTCAAGAAAAGATATAATTATCTTTATTCACATCTAAAAATCTTACAACTATTGGGATACTCAATAGATATCCTCTATTCATATTTAATCTTTTTTAAGATTCTTTCAGCTTATGTCTATTCATAGACAAAAGGAAATATATAAAAATGTTCGATCTTCAGGTCGAGATAAACTTGATGTCAAGATTCAAGTACTTGTATTGAAAGTACTTCATGAGTTTCCAATTTGAAGCTCAGGAGTTCTAAAATGATCATAATGGATCTTGATCCAAACTCCTTTATAAAATACATAAGAAAATATGATCATTCTTATAGTATTTTCTCAATTAGTATTCACTAAGGCGATTATACCAAATGTGCCAAAATATTAATGAGACATGTCTAAATAAATTTCCTCGGAAATTTCCAAATGCTTCTAGCATTTTAAATCCTTCAAGGATAAATATGGATCCATAAATAATTAGACGCATGCAAAATTTTTCATAACTGCCAAAGTAATTGCATCCACAATGAAGTAATTAAAACTTTTCATAAATCATAGTTCAAGTCGTATTTACGACTACTAATTTGTGCATCACTTGCATTACACCTTTAGGTGTTTGGATTGCTGGTCCAAATACTTCTATTTTAGAAGTTCAAAGCGTCTTTCAACATAGACCAATTCAATATCTATACTTCTGGATATATTTTATACAAGATCCTCGATTTCTTTCTTTACTTCTATAGAAGTATTTTATGTAAAATTGTTTGTAAAATCGTTGTCGACAACTTTCCAATTTTCTGGTTCCATTCTCGTAATGACATAACTCATCGAGATCTCTTCAAGATTTCAATCTTTATTTCAGGTACCTGAAACTCTTCAAGAGTTTTATTATTAGTTATGTCTTGGGTCTCTTTAGGAGCACCCGCCTCCAATATATGACCATCTCATATTACTTTCTATTTACGAGAATTTTGATCATTGGAACCATTTCAACTATCATGCTTCAGGCATGATTTATATTCTCTCGCTCTAACATGTAATTTAAATTTAGAGCATTTCAGCTGGTATATGAGACTTAATTACTTTCATTAGGTCAGTAAATATGTCTAGCAGTTGACATGTAATAACATGAATTATTTTATGAACTTCTAGTTCATATACGAGGATCTAGATAATGATAATTCATTTTCCTCTATCCAGCTGATTATTATCTCCCATTGATGTTGAGAAAAATCATGTCATAAATGATTCTCCAATTAATGTTTAAGAATTTAAACATAAAAAGAGACTCGTACTCAATATATATTATCAACCCTTTTTACTTGCCCATTTTGTGCGTTATGGTGGAGCAATTCAACTATATATCGCACATTCAAAAATTCAAAAATAGGAAATATGACTTTTGACCAAAAGTCAAATCATAATGGGGAGTTTATTATAACTCGTTGGCTTGATGCGTATAAGTGTTGCTATATGGAAATACCATATAAATAATAAATGTTTTGTTCTCACAATTTAGCTATTAAATATGAGACATCCAATTAAAAATTTGCTAAACAGTATTTTTCATAATCAATAGGCTGTGTAACAACCGATATAGCCTAAAATATAAACCCACCAGCTTTTCAAGACGAATAGTCTAACTGCATAATCTGAATCTTTTTAGAATCAATCTCACAAGCTTCTGGTTGTAAGTCGATAAAACAATGTAGATGCATCTACTAAAATCATATAAAACTTTCCACATTTGTGGATATATGGGCCCATATTTCGTTCAGATATGCAAGACATACAGTCTCAACTTCAGTACAAGAACTTTAAGTTCTAATTCTTTTGGTAAGTGGGATCATCTATATCTTTTGAGAACAAACAACAAGAACTTCAGGTTCTTTTAGTAAGTGGAATTTAATCAATTCCTTTAAGCAACACAAGAACTTCACGTTTTTTAATAAGTGTAATTTAATCCATTTCTTTGAGAATAAGCACCACAAGAACTACAGGTTCTTTTAATACATGTGCATGTAAATCTCAATAATTTCTGCACCATTATTGATTAGGATGGTCTAACCGATCATGTCAACTATATATATGTGTGTATATATCTCTGAATTTGTAAACTTCTTATTTACCATAACATGTAATTCAATCTCACTCGTAAATGTCTAGTACGACCATCAAAATTATTCCTTTAAATAGGAATATATCTAGCTCTTTCGGAGCTTTCAATTGAAATTATCTTTTGGTAGCAATAAATAGCTCTTCTAGAGCTTTCAACTAACTTTTTGGCTACCAGAACTTATATCTATATTGGCTTATTTCAAATGCCAATTGATAACATATGTTATCTATAATTCCCAAAGGGATATTTTACGAAATCATATTGTTCTCTTAAAATTTTCACTTATAGTGGCGACGATACTATTACCATTAGCGGTAATTATTGCAAAATTCGCAATTCTGCACTTTTCATAATGTGCTTTCTCTTAAGAATTTATTGCTCTTCTAGAGCATCAATATTTTCAGTACTTTGAGATATAGTGCTCACATTATTCCCTTGCATTTAAATGGGAAAATATATCTTATGCTGATGTTGAGCATAAATCGTCACCATAGATTGTATTTGAAAAGTAATCATGTTAAATAAAATAAATAAATATCATAATATATAAATATAAATATAAAACGTAAATAATTAATGTGTGCAAAATAAATAAACGTAAAGTAAAATAAATAAAAATAAATAAATAATTCTCTTCAAAGTTATGAGAATAATTAGAAGATGATTTATTCCTTTCGAGGGTTATAAGAAAATCAACAACGTTCAAAAGAGTTGGACCAACAATGTCCAAATAAAGTTGGACCAGTATCATCTTCGTCATGTTTCGCAAACAAAATTTGCTTCTATTTTCTTTCCTTTATCATTCAATGATTCTTGATTTTTCAACGTACAATACGTACGAGACCAATGGTTTATAACATCGCATTGGTAATAAGAAGAGTTTTACTTCAATAGAATGATCTTTATCACTCTTGTCATCCTTATAACCTCACTACTGGTGGGTAGAAGTATTCTTAAAATAACCATATTTTTCATGTCTATATTCATAGCCTCGACCACGACCACAACTTCTAATGTGGTTTTTATTCCTTCCATAATATAATCTCACATTCACTTTAGGGAATGGAGTAGAGCCAGTGGGCCTTTAAAACTTTTTTCACATATCCTTATCATAGAGAACAAAGATTTAATCCTCGTACGCGGCATTGTTAAACCTATTCACAAGGTCCTTTAAAAATATCATTTGAGACTAGTAGCCTCGTAGAACGAGATTTCCATCCAATTATACTTGGATTATATCGAAATTATGTCTCTAATTGAATAATGATTTACCATGTTTGCATTCACTTCAGGGAATGAAACAGTTCCAATAATCGCATGGAATAAACATCATGCTTGCATTCACTTCAGGGAATGCCCCATCATTGATAATCGTATGGAATAAACAACATGCTTGCATTCACTTCAGGGAATGCCCCATCATTGATAATCGCATGGAATAAACATCCTGCTTTGCATTCACTTCAGGGAATGCTTCCCATAAAACTTTTTGGATCAAGACGAATTTTTGTAACTTGAAATTGGGAGAAGTCTATGGTCGAGTTTTTCGACGAAGAAGAAATATTGCTTTCGAGCAAATATAGACTTTATAATAATCTTCTTGTAAATTCAAAATCATCATGATTTATCACACGTTAAAATTGTATTTTAAAGGATAAAAATAAAAATAGATTTTACCGATATCGATTTTCGTCTCGAAAACAATGGGGACGTAGCAAATGAACCAAGGCATCTTCTCATAATGTCATGTTTCTTTCCAAGCCATTGATATCCATGTAAAACTCAAAACATAGTTAAAAAATATCAAATCTCATAATTATAATAATCGTGAATAAATATCAATTCTCATCAATATATTAGATAACATATCGAGAAAAATATATCAAACAATTACCTCACAAATTAAGTAATAGGTGAAATTACTAGATCATCACATTTTCCACTGTACTATGAAGAGCCAGGTATAAATTCAGGTTTGATTGCCGAATAATGCAGAGAGCGGTGCAATGAGGATGATTGTGCTCTTTGATGACAGGGGAATCACGATTCTCTAATGAACTTGACGATGGATTACACTCATTAGCTCCCTTTTTTCTTTAAAAAATATGAGAAAAGCAATTAGTAAATAATAATGATAAAAGTATTATTTTAGTGAAATTACCGCCATTATGTGGTTACGCTAATTCCAAAAATAATAATAAAACTAAAAGATCATGAGAAAGGTAATTATTAAACAAAAAAGAAAAGAAAAAGAACTTATCTTTGATTCACCCTAAAATTAATTCTTTTGAGATTCGGATTGCGAGGACTTCAGTTGGTTAGAGTATCGTGATGATAACATGTTGTGAATAAAATAACGAAGAACAATGAACAAGAATAAAAGATCAAAGAGATCAGAGAGAGAGGGAGATTTGTATTATTCTCAAATATAGAATTGTGTATACAATGCCTTCAATGAATCATCTATTTATAGGCATAAGAAGTACCTAATACATTAAACTCTAATTAATAGAGATAATATTTCTAATAATAAATAAATTAAACTCCGTAGATAAAGTTCTAATCATGATAGACATCCACACATATAAATATTCATAACAGAAAATGAATTATTTAGATGTTTATTTTAATTCCAGCATTCGTTCTGATGAATAAATTTGCATATTGTGGACACCCAAAAAGAATAAAATCAACTTTGTGATAACTATAAAACTTAATAAATGTATACATTTCGCAAACAAATAAATAAAGATAAAGTCAATAGATAGGAATAAGTTTATCAATTTGACAAATTTAAAAAGTATGTTGAGATTAATCAACTTTTGATTTTTTTTAATTATAGATAGAGATTTCCTAAATATAATTTTTCTAGCGTGCCAATAATAATTTTGACTAACATAATTTAGAAAATTGCGGTGGGAACTCAAATATATATATATATATATATATATATATATAAATTTTACGAATTTTATATATTATATGTCACATATTATGTTCTTAGAGTGCTACGCGATTTTTTGTAACGAAAATAGATTGAGTGATATACATCGTGCTTGAAAAGTTTAGGAGTCAAATTGAACCAAAAAACTCTTTAAATAGCAAAAATGATTATGAAGTACGACTTCAGAGAACAAAATATCATTTATCTCATTTATTTTAGAGTGAGTTTTTAACGAGGTCTTTTCTCTTTTAAAAAAATATTTCATTTATATTATTTATTTGTGAGATCTATATTTTCTACTAAAATATATAGAGAAGAGAAAATAAATTATCAGTGTCCTATAATTAGGGTGTTCTGTTTAAAAGATTTCATATTAATTTATATCATATATCATATACTTGTGTTTATAAATGTAGGAAATATATTTTAAAATATTCTAATATGATTACAAGGTAATATCTTAGTCTAATATTAAATGTTGATAAATTCACGCATACTTACAGACTAAACTGTTCGAACTCAAATCACCAAAGAAGAACGACTCACTCTTTACCATTGATATCACCCAATGAGTTCAAATATACATAATAACTTGTTTATTATATTACATTATAGTATAGTAACTCTAATTATCGAATGGTTTTATATTAAAATAATTAGTGGTATAAAAGATATAAATAGGCGTTAGTAAGAGTAATTTAGTCATGGGACAAAACTAATTTTGACTTAAAAGTAATTAAGAAAAATAATTAGGTGTGAAGCATATGTAAAAGGCATCAATCTTAAAATAATGTTTAATTTAATTAATGAATCCGACCACTTGACCTTTTGTTTAATTTATTGTGATGATTAAGTAAGGACCATAACGAAGATAAGTAGCCAATAGACTAATTAATTAAGATCGTACAATGATGACAACATAAAAACATGGCTACATTAGTTATTACAAAACTCATGATGTTTTTTTTTTAATTTAATTTTTATTTTATTTTGGTAGGTGTGTTGGAGCTTTAACGTATTAGAACTGCCTATCTTATTTTAAGGTTAAAGTCATCTTTAATCATTGAAAGTTAAGGTTTTTCTTGTTGGTTGTTTGCATGTACATTAACTTTTACACCTTATAAAGTTACTAAATGAACACTAAATTTAGAGAGAAATTTTGATACTTAAATTTGTATAAATAAATGGATATAGTATAAGGTTTATAAATTTAATTTGTAAGGTTTAAAATTTATGATTTAAGTTTTAATATTTAAGGTTTAAGAATTAGATTGTTAAAGTTAGGAATTTAAATTTTAGATTTTAAAGAAGAATTGTGTAAGCTTTATTTACAAAACTTATTTATCAAAATATAACTCTTAAATTTAACTTATATAAAGTGTTGAGTGGATCAATGGATTGATCAATGCCAAGAGGGGGTGAATTGGGCTTTTAAAAATTTGTTGGAGAAAAATGATAGCTAAAAATGAAGAACAAATGATTTTAGAGTGGTTCAAGTTCCAAATGAACTCTATATTCACTAAGGATTTGCAACAATTCACTAATTTGTTCTTCCATTTTTCAAGGCTTAGGAGGTAACATTTACACAACCGGTCAAATTTTCTACCAAAATTTGACCAAACCCTCACAAGTGAACAAAGAAGAAATTAGGCAAGAAAGATATATCTCAAATACAATATTGCCCCTTTAAGTACAAACACTTAACCCAAATTTGAGATAGGATAGGAATTGAATACAACACAATTTGGGGTTTACAAGAAATTGGAAAATAAGCACAATGAGCTTGGATTTTTGCTTGGATGTTTATCTTTGATGCAATAGTTGTTGTTGGTCTTCAACAAGCTTCAATTTATACATTCTCTATCATTTCTAGTCGTTTGGGTGGTTAGGGTATTGATTATAGCCGTTGGGATCCTTCTTTCCACCATAAATGCACTTCTGCAGCTATCTGTATCGGTACACGAAGATCCGTATCGATACATGTCTCAAAACATAAAGAGCCGGTGCACATAATAAAGAGGGCGTATCGATACGCGTGTAAGCGTATCGGTACGGGACATGGAGCGTTTCGATACGGATAAGATCGTATCGATACCTTTTTCTTAACTTAGCTCACTGGAAGTTTCCGTTTCGATACGGGGTACATCGTATCGATACGGGACAACTACCACTTTAAATGTTAGTTATCTAACAACTAACACCAATGGTCGAAAATATTTAAAGCTCTTCAAATTAAAAATTCCGTTAAAACCGTATCGATACGGGAGGAACCGTATCGATACGGGAGGAACCGTATCGGTACATCATTCAAACTCCTTCAGTTTTTACAGAGGGCATATCGATACAGATTGAATCTGTTTCGATATGGTTAAGAGCGTATCGAAATGCGTCTTTCTAGTAGCCAACTTTGTAAAAAAGGTATCGATACGGATGGAAGCGTATCGATACGCCTGGACGTTTTTCAATACTTTGGCCTTGGAACACTTAGAAAATATTTGGAGTTTGAGTTTTTCAAATTAGTTTAAAGTGTTGGTGATTTATAAATCATTTAAGGGACTTAGAAATCTATTTTAAGTTTTCAATTTAATCCTTAACATGCTTAGTTATATCAAAATCAAACATAAGTTTTACAATCTCCCCCTTTTTGATATAACAAAACAAAAACTTGAAATTTTCGATACTTTGAAAAACTTTGCAAAATAACCCCCTTTAACATTTGCTAGATAACTTTTAAGTTTGAAAAACAAAAATTTTTATGTTGTGAGCTTCCCTCTCCCCCTTTTTGTTAGATCAAAAATAATTGAGACATAATGGAAAATGCATAAAGGCAAAAGGTATAAATAAGCAACATAATATCATTAAGTTCAAATGCAAGATAACATCAACTTAAAATCCAAAAAAAAAAACAGAAAATCAAAGCATATGTTTTAGAATAATGCAAACTTAGTCCTAAAAACATAAATCAAAGGTGCATAAATAAATATCCTAAATGATATGAAAGATATGCAAAGATGGGCTACTATGCATCTCCATCACCATCTTCATCATCCTCTTCAATTGCATCATCATTCCTCCTAGTTTGACGCCACTCGTCATGGAAAGCGGTAAGGGATATCTTCATAGAGTTGTGGCCGCCTTCGAGGGAAGTGAGTCAAGTCTCCACATTCTTCATTCGATCTTCAAGGCTTGTAAACCTTGTATTAATAGCGGTAAACCCCGAATTCATCACTTGATCTATGAAGGTCATTCCCGTGCGCAAACCCGTGAATTGCTCATTAAGATAAGTCATGAGGGATTCCATAGAAGGTTGAGCAGGAGCTTGAGGAACTTGATCAACTTGAGGATTAGCAAATTGTTCCGCGGCCTCACTAGGGAGCTCGGATAGACGAAGCCAACTACCATTAAAGTAATGAAACTTACCCCTTGCAAGAGAACGTTCATCGATAGGATCGATGAAGGGAGTTGGGTAGTCATGTGAGCAATCTATCTCCTTTTATTGGAAGAAGTAACTTAAGGTTGCACCATAGATGAAGGAAGTGACGAGTGTAGTGTGGCGATGTTGCACGAGATAGACAATCTCCGCAAACATAATTCGAGCAAGGTTTGGACGTTTTCTCTCACGGAAGCATTGAATCCAAAAATCATCAACTTGGCGGATAGTGGAATACTTCCATCCCGATGGCCTAAACCACCAAGAAACCATCAAATGGAGGATCCGATCCTGAGCATTAAGGGTGGTGACGGAACCACTTAGGACATGGCCAAGAGCATTCTCATCATCATATCCTTCATCCTCCAACTTAAACACATCACAAATGGATTGAACATCTATAGTGACCTTTTTACCCATAAGATGAGAATTAACGGCCGTAACAACACCATCTCGATTGGCACAACACTTGGTATTAGCATAAAAGATCAAAACTAGGATGCGAAAGAAAAACCCAGGAATTTGGAGAAAATCCATAAACTTCCATTCTTGGAGCAAAGGTAAGTACTCAAATTTGAAACGCTCCGAGTTAAGAAAAGGAATAGAGATTACCCTCTCCGGACGGATCTTATAGTTTTGAAATTGGCGAAAATAGTTGAGATCTCCGGTGGACTTAAAGAAGTGTTGATAGATAAGAGTGAGGTTCAGGCGAGTACCACCTCCGGCATTGGAACCTTCATCGGCTTCACTAGTACGTGCTATCTTTTTAGGTGCCATGAACTAGAGAAAAGATCAAAATCAGTGTATGCATTAATTTTCTTCATTCAACTCATTGAAAACCAATAATCAAGGTTTTTGTTTTAAAAAATTACAAATAAAAACAAAGATAAAAAGTTTGAAAAGAGATTTGATTTTGAGAAGACAAATCAAAACAAAAGAAGATTTGAAACGAAAATCAAAAGAAAAATTAAAAGGAAAAAAGAAAGAGTTTTACCTTGATATTGATAGAGAGGAATGAGAGAAGAACTTAGCACCAAATTGATGAAAAGCTTGAAGAGCTTTGCTTGATTTTGAAAATCCTCAAGAGATTTTGAGTTGTGGTGTGAAAATATGAGGGATTGAGAGGCTATTTATAGAGTGAAAACGGCTAGGTTTTTAGGGTTTTGAAAAATTCAATTTTGGTAAAAGTTGAACTCTTTAAATGCCAATTAGAAGCTGTCTACGCAATTGCGTATCGATACGCCTGAGGGTGTATCAATACGAGGGTAAAAACGCAATTCCATTTAAAATGCCTGTTGAAGGTTCGTATCGAAACGGATTCAATCCGTATCGAAACGATTGTTGCTCGTATCGGAACGGGTTTAACCGTATCGATACCCGTTTTAGGCAAAATGTAATCTAGGAAGCTAATACAGTACTCGTATCGATACGCTTAAGGCCGTATCGATACCCTATGCCCATAAATACATTTTAGGCTTTAAAAACAACCAAAGGCTCGATTTTAACATCTCCTAAATGAATGCAAATGATGAATGAGTAGTTCTAAGCATATCCTAACAGAATCATACTCCCCCTAGCTATAAGCATGAATACTTTCAAGAGCTACACCACATAAACATGCAATTTCACAAGATTAACCAATTTTAACTTTAAAAAGGGTCCTAAAGAGTTAAGGAAGGCTAGTTAGACCTAACTCTCTCCTAAGGGACCAAAAACGCTCTTTATTTAAAGGCTTTGTAAAGATGTCCGCTAGTTGGTTTAAGGTGTCAACGTACTCTATAACATCTTCCTAAAGGACATGATCTCTAATGAAATGATGTCTTATCTTTATATGTTTGGTTATAGAGTGTTGGATGGGATTTTTAGTCAAGCATATGGCACTAGTGTTATCACACTTAAGGGGTATGATTTCAACTTTAATACTATAATCTAAAAGTTGTTGCTTCATCCAAAGGACTTGAGCACAACAACTCCCTAAGGATATGTACTCGGCTTCGGTGGTAGAGAGAGCTACACTATTTTGTTTCTTAGAGAACCAAGATATGAGCATACTACCTAAGAATTAACAAGTTCCCGAATTACTCTTCCTATCGATTTTACACCCCTCGTAATCCGCATCCAAATAAGCCTGAAGGTTGAAAGTGGAGTCTCTAGGGTATCAAAGACCTAAACAAGGGGTATCTCTAAGGTACCTAAAGATTCTCTTAACGACTATAAGGTGAGACTCTCTAGGACTAGCTTGAAACCTAGCACACAAGCAAACACTAAACAAATATTCGGTCTACTTGCGGCAAGGTAAAGCAAAGATCCAATCATAGAATGGTAAAGCTTAGAGTCAACATACTTACCTCCTTCATCTTTGTCAAGCTTTGTAGATGAGCTCATATGTGTGGCTTGAGGCTTTGCATTCTCCAAGCCAAACTTCTTGAGCATATCCTTGATGTACTTTGCTTGATTGATGAAGGTGCCATCCTTCCTTCGCTTGATTTGGAGTCCCAAAAAGAATGAGAGCTCCCCCATCATGCTCATCTCGAATTCACCTTGCATTAACTTAGCAAACTCTTTGCAATGACACTCGTTAGTAGATTCAAAAATAATATCATCAACATATATTTGTACTACTAAGATGTCATTTTTATACCTTTTTATGAAAAGTGTAGTGTTCACCTTACCTTTTTCAAAACCTTTTTCAATAAAAAGTTTGAAAGTCTTTCATACCAAGCTCTAGGAGCTTGTTTTAAACCATAAAGTGCTTTAGTAAGTTTGAAAACATGATTTGGAAAATTTGAGTCTTCAAAACCCGGTGGTTGTTCCACATACACTTCCTCCTTTATAAAACCATTTAAAAATGTACTTTTAACATCCTTTTGAAAAATCTTGAAGTCATGATAACATGCATATGCAAGAAACATCCTAATAGCTTCCATTCTAGCTACGGGTGCATAGGTTTCATCAAAATCTATTCCCTCTTCTTGAGTGTAACCTTGTGCTACTAATCTAGCTTTATTTCTCACAATGTTACCACTCTCATCTACTTTGTTCCTAAAGACTCATTTAGTTCCTATAGTAGATTGATTACTAGGCCTATAAAATAATGTTCAAACATTACTTCTCTCAAATTGATTTAACTCTTCTTGCATAGCTATAATCCAAAAGTCATCTTTATGCTTCTTTTATATTCTTAGGCTCTATGCATGAGATAAATGCAACATGATTCATAAGTTTAAGAGAAGATCTAGTGGTTACCCCCTTAGATGGATCACCCAAGATTTCACCACCTTTGATATAGTTGAACTCCCTTGGGTAGCTCACCTCCTTTTCCTCAAGAGCCAAGTCCTTCAAGGCTTCAAGAGGTGGATCTTGTGTATCTTCTTCTTTTGGTGGAATCTCATCCTCCTTTGAAGTTTGTCCTCCATCAAAGGTATCAATGATTCCTACATCATCATCATCACAAGAATCCTTCCTTGGAAGGAGGTTATCATCGAATACAACATGAATAGACTCTTCTACTACTAGTTCTCTTGTTAAATACTCGATAGGCTTTAGAGTTTAAGGAATATCCTAAGAAAATAGCTTCATCACTTTTTGCATCAAATTTACCTAAGTTATCTTTTCCATTATTTAAAGCAAAACACTTGCAACCAAATGGATGAAAATAGCTAATGTTAGGCTTTTTAGATTTTAAAATCTCATATGGCGTTTTCTTTAAAAGTGGCCTAATCATTACTCGGTTTACAATGTAGCAAGCGGTGTTTTTGGCTTCCGCCCAAAAATATTTAGGTAAATTGTTTTCACAAAGCATGGTTCTAGCCATTTCTTGTAAAGTTCTATTTTTCCCTCTCAACTACCCCATTTTGTTGAGGAGTTCGATGAGCCGAAAAATTGTGGCTAATACCATTTTCATTTAAAAACTCTTCAAACCCTAGATTTTGAAATTCGGTTCCATGATCACTTCTAATATGAGAAATTCTAAGTTCAAGATCATTTTGGGTTAATTTTGAAAGTTTGATGAATTTTTCTAAAGCCTTATCTTTAGTACTTAAAAATAGAACCAAGTAAATCCAGAAAAATCATTAACAAGTACAAATGCATAAGATTTACCACCCAAGCTCATAGTCCTAATAGGCCCAAATAAATCCATGTGAATAAATTATAAACACCTACTTGTAGAAACATCATTAATGAATTTAAAAGATGACTTATGTTGTTTACCCTTAGAGCATGCATCACAAATTTTGTCATTTGAGAACTTAATCTTGGGTAAACCTCTAACTAGATCTAGGGAAACTAATTTTTCTAAAACGCTAATGCTAGCATGTCCTAGTTTCCTATGCCATAGCCATGTATCATTTTCATTTTGAGCTACTAAACATGTATGTGATGTATGTATGTCATCTAAATGCACCATGTAAATATTACCTATGCGATGACCTATGAGCATAATATTATTTGATTTAATGTCAACAATTTTGCACCCATTCTTATCAAATAAGACATTAAACCCTTTATCACATAACTGGCTTATGCTCAACAAATTATGTTTAAGACCATCGACATATAAAACATTTTCAATAAGAATGGTGGAGTGATTACCTATGGAGCCAATACCTTTAATGTGGCCTTTGGAGTTGTCACCAAATGTCACTACTCCTCCACCTTTTGGCTTTAAGTCCATAAATTTACTCTTGTCTCCGGTCATATGCCTCGAGCATCCACTATCAAGGTACCATGAATTTTGACTTTGTGCTTTGGCCTTGTAGCAATGCTCCCCCTACAAACAAAGATATTAAACTTTTGTTTTTGGTACCCAAATCATTTTGGGTCCACGAGTGTTAGCTCCCAATAGTTTGGTTCCCTTAGGAATCCAAGGTGACATAGCAACAATATTATTAGATTTGACAATTTCCTTAGGAACACATACACTCCTAATCTTTTTAGTTCTATTGTGTCTAGGGAAGCCACTTTGTTTGTAGTTATTAGTCTTTCTCCTAGGTTGGTTTGTTTTAGATGATTCACCTTTTTCATGCTTCACATTATCAACATTTTTGAAAGACTCGTTGAGCTTGTTAAGCTCATCTAACACCTTTTGGTGTTCACTATTGCATTGAGAAAGAAGATTATTTAGGTCTACATTTTTCATCTTGGAAGAATTTAAGTTCATCTTTTAAACCTAAAATCTTTTTCTCAAATTTTAAGTTAGCTTGAGAAAGTGAGTCATTTTTATCATTTAATTCCGAAATAATTTTCTTATTTCTAGTGACTAACTCTTTGTACTTCTCAACTAACTCATCATAAACCTCTTACAACTCATCATATGCATCATGTAATTCATCAAATGTAAAGTCAAAAGATGATGAGTTAGAGGTTACCATGGAGGAATCCTACTCAAGTGTCATGAGGCAAAGGTTGGCCACTTCATGTTTGTCATCCTCGGATGACTTCTCGTCACTCTAAGTAGCAAGCTTGGCTTTGAGCTTCTTCTTCTTCTCAAAGCCCTTCTTCTTGAGTTGAGGGCACTCCAAACGAATGTGACCGAGCTTTTTGCACTCGTAGCAAATGATTTGATCCCTCTCTTCTTCTTTGTTTTGCCCTTGAAGTCCATTTTTCTTTGAATCTTTCTTCCTCGGTTGGACCTCATGAATCGTGAGAATCTTTTGGCTATCATAGCCAATTCTTCAAGATCATCCTCCTCACTAGAAGTGCTCTCCTCATGTAATGAAGCTTTGAGAGCCACTCCTATCTTCTTATTCTTTTCTACATCTAGCTTCTCCACTCTTTTCTCTTCCCTTTGCTTTTCATCTTCCCTTCCTTGCTTCATTATCTCATGAGTAAGGAGAGAACCCACTAGCTCATCAAGTTTGAGTGTCTTCAAGTTTTTGGCCTCGATAATGGTGGTTCTCTTCCCATCCCAAGATTCGGAAAGTGAGTAGAGTAGCTTCCAGACTAGTTTGTCTTCCGAGATTGTCTCTTCAAAACCCTTAAGCCCGTTGACGATAGTTGAGAAGCGATCGAAAATCTTGGACACGGTTTCGTCGGGCTCCATCTTGAAATTCTCATAACTAAGATTGAGTATTCCAATCTTAGTCTCCTTCACATCACTAGTTCCTTCATAGGTGGTCTCTAGTGTGTCCCATACTTCATTGGCACTTTTAATGGAGGAGACTTTGGAGTAGATGTCGGGACCGAAAGAGCAAATTAGCATGTGAAGAGCTTTATCATTGATTTGGATCTTCTTTCTGTCATCTTCACTCATCTCAATCTTCTTCTTTAGAACCAATTTTCCTTCATCATCCCTCTTCAATGGAATATAGGGACCGTCTTCAATGACATCCCAAACAAGGAAGTTGTTGGATTTGATGAAGAGGCGCATCTGGTTATTCCAAAATGGATAGTTGTCACCGTTTAAGAATGGCGGTTTTATAGTTGACTGAGACTCGTACATGCTTGACCTGGAGGTAGATGCCATGGCTTGATTTTTGGATGATCACACTCTTCCTAGGAACTCCTCTTGTGGTTGTTAATCCTTCAAAGAGGTAAGCTTTGATACCAATTGTTGAGTGGATCAATGGAATGATCAATGCCAAGAGGGGGTGAATTGGGCTTTTAAAAATTTGTTGGAGAAAATTATAGCTAAAAATGAAGAACAAAGGATTTTAGAGTGGTTCAAGTTCCAAATGGACTCTACATCCACTACCTTAGCTACCACTAAGGATTTGCAACAATTCACTAATTTGTTCTTCCCCTTTTCAAGGCTTAGGAGGTAATCTTTACACAACCGGTCAAATTTTCTACCCAAAATTTGACCAAACCCTCACAAGTGAACAAAGAAGAAATTAGGCAAGAAAGATATCTCTCAAATACAATATTGCACCTTTAAGTACAAACACTCAACCCAAATTTGAGATAGGATAGGAATTGAATACAACACAATTTGGGGTTTACAAGAAATTGGAAAATAAGCACAATTAGCTTGGATTTTTGCTTGAATGTTTATCTTTGATGCAATAGTTGTTGTTGGTCTTCAATAAGCTTCAATTTATACATTCTCTATCAATTCTAGCCATTTGGGTGGTTAGAGTATTTGATTATAGCCGTTGGGACCCTCTCTTTCCACCATAAATGCACTTCTACAGCTATTCGTATCGGTACACGAAGACCCGTATCGATACTTGTCTCAAAACAAAAGGAGCCTTTGCACATAATAAAGAGGGCGTATCGATACGCGTGTAAGCGTATCGGTACGAGATATGGAGCGTTTCGGTATGGATAAGACCGTATCGATACCTTTTTCTCAACTAAGCTCACTAGAAGTTTCCGTTTCGATACGGGGTACACTGTATCGATACGAGACAACTACCACTTTAAATGTTAATTACCTAACATCTGACACCAACGGTCGAAAATATTTAAAGCTCTTCGAATTAAAATTCCCATTAAAACTGTATCAATACGGGAGCAACCGTATCGGTACACCATTCAAACTCCTTCAGTTTTTACAAAGAGGTGTATCGATACAAATTGAATTTGTTTCGATACGATGTTTCGATACGATTAAGAGCGTATCGAAACGCGTCTTTCAAGTAGCCAACTTTGTAAAAAAGGTATCGATACGGATGGAAGCGTATCGATACGCCTGTACGTTTTTCAATACTTTGGCTTTGGAACACTTAAAAAATATTTAGAGTTTGAGTTTTTCAAATTAGTTTAAAGTGTTGGTGATTTATAAATCATTTAAGGGACTTTGAAATCTATTTCAAGTTTTCAATTTAATCCTTAACATACTTAGTTATATCAAAATCAAATATAGGTTTTACATATCTAAAAAAATTCCTTAGACAACGATTTTATGTTTTTATGTCCTTTAAAATATTAAAATTTAAAGTTTAATATTTAAATTTTAAACTTTAAAAACTCTTAAATAGGACTCATAATAACATTAAAATTTCGTTTGTGAAGTACATTTTACCTTCGGTGTATAGTATATTAACCATATAAATTATACATATATTTTTTAAATATTAGTATTAAACATGCGTCCGACATATATATTCGTATTCTATAATTATTCTCGGTAGAATTAGGAACAAAAATCTTCTACTTTTTTGTGATTCTTTTTATACTCAATTCTAAGAAATTAAACCTTACATTCTAGACTTTATTTTTAAATTCTAAACACTAAATACTAATATTAAATTTTAATTCTAAACTCTAAATCTTATTTTTAACAGAGATTTTGAAACCTTGAGGTCTTAGATTGAGATCCCCCATTCTATATAAATTTTATAATGATTAATTTTGATGTGGGCTGATAATTGAGATTATGTCAAATCCCGTTGGTTAATTTAGTCAGACATGTCATTGTAATTAGTTTTGGTGTCAATTTCAGACATGGTAATCCATAGATAAGCAAGTGTTGAAACTATGGTCATCAACTTTCTCTTCCTTCCTTTCTCTCCTTATGCTTAGGTTGGTTTTCTTCACTGTCAATTATCATATCCAACTTTTTTCTCAATAAGTTACTGTCCAATTATCCCAAGTCCTCGTTCCGTTTATATTATACGACAACAATAAATATAATAATCACAAAATAAAAGAGAATTAAGATATTACGTAGAAAAATCGTGACAGAAGATAAGAATTTCACAATAATATGTAAAAAATACAAGAGGCATTAGTATGTGTAAGGGCGGAACGTGTAAAGGACATTTGGGGTCACGCCCTCCAAAAATTTTGAAAAATTAAAATTTTATTCTTTAAATTTTTAAAAAGTTTAATTTGGCCTCCACAAAATTTTAAAATTCATACTAAGCTACACATTTTTTTTTGAATATTCTTAATTAAATTCATCCCATATTTTTTTGAATATATATATATATATATATGATCTTTGGAATATATGAATAACATGAGTTGGAGATGCATGAACTATGAGCATAAATAAACAATTCTCACAGGATTCCACTTTAGATTAAGTGCTAAGCACGGCCTTATCTGCTTCATCTCTAACACCAACAATGGATAATATATACTATACATATGTGCTAAGCATGCAGTTCAATGAATCCCTATACAAATACTGCCCAAAACGAGGGTAAAATTCTGTTTTCCGTCCTTGTATTGTATTTTATCTTGCGATTTAGTCCAAAAAGAAAACAAGTGATGTAAACCTTGGAAACTTCCATGATGATGAAATTTACAATTACAGAGACATACTTTTAGAACTCCCTGGTCAATGCTTGAAATGGGCATAACCAAACACTGTTTTGTTTTGTTTATTTCAATTTTAAGGAAAGTTGAGGTTTAATGAATAAAGCTGTCCCATGAGAGAAATGAATCCACACTATCAACCCATTGCTTTAGAGATTCTTCTTGGACAGTGGAATTGGTTTCCCCCATTGAAGATTTGTTGGATTCTTCGATCGAATACGAAGAAGAACAACTAGTGTTTGCACCCTGGTTCAACCATGAATCCAAATCAAAGCTCTCACACAACATTTGGTAGTTGCTGAAAATATCATTTGTTTCCTCCAAATTCAATTGGATTTCCTCCAGTTTTTCGACGTCTTTTCTCGGAGAAACATCGATCGTGGCCTCTCCGTCGTCGTCGTCCGGCTTATTCCATGAATTCCCATCCCTTTTCTCTGTTTTCTCTATAGGCTTGTGTGTCACGGGGTCTAACCCGAGCAGCTTCAACTTCTTCTTGATTTTAGTATTCCAATGGTTCTTGATTTCGTTATCGGTACGGCCGGGGAAATGCGATGCAATCTTCGACCACCTAGAAAAAAACATTCATCGTTCGTGTTAGAATAAACCGGCAACACGAACCGATGGTCGAGTTTTCGAGGTTTACCTGTTTCCGAGACGCGAATGAAGTTGAATAATCTGATCCTCTTCGGATTCGGTAAATGCCCCTCTCTTGAGGTCTGGTCTAAGATAATTAATCCATCTTAGCCTGCAACTTTTCCCACATCTTAACAGCCCTGCAACCATCAACATACAAAATATCAAACATTTTTCGAGCCATTAAATCGAAATTTAATTCACTTGATTCATACACGAATTTTTTTACCTGCAAGCTTGGGGACAATTCGCCAACAATGGATACCATTGTTGAGTATAAAATTCATGAGCTTATGATCTTCCTCAATCGTCCACGGTCCGCGCTTTAACCCGACCTTATCGCAACAAGGTTGACGTCCCATTTTCCGGAGGAACTCGGAGGCGAAAACACAGTGACAAGGGGGGTTGCTTAAAAAGGAAGATAAAGATGGTACTCAAGCTTAAGACAGCTCATTCAAGCATTTGTTTTTTTTAAGACAAAGATGTTGAAGAAGGAAAGCATGAAAGATATGTAATAATAATAAAAATGGCAAACTCTCTCTTATTTGAAGACAATAGAAATGATCCCTTTATATAACAAACCAAAAACGTGGGTCATCTTCCTTGACAAAGCTAACATTATTATTTTCATTGGTTTTGATTTATATAAATATAAAAGAAAAAAAAAAGAAAAATTCAGACAATTGATGAGATTCCATGGGGGATAAAGCTGGCCAGTTTTGTCGTTGGGGACAACTTTATCATCTGTAAGGGAGAGTTAAAAAGAGATTCCTTAAATTCAAGTTTGAGTTTTGTTCCTTGACAAACAAGTCAATGTAATTTAGTTGCTGACAAAAATGGTTTAGTTTAATTCAATAGCATAACTGGGAAAAATCGAAATGGATTAACTTGCTCCTGGCTTTTTTCCATAATATCGGTATTTGATTTGATTTAGTAACCGATTAATTTAGATCATATACTATAAAAGCTCGGTACGCAAGAGACTTCAAAGTAGTATATATTAAAGAAAGGATTATACAATGGTTAAATATTCTATACACAGGCGGTGGAAACTAAAAGTTTTCACAAGCGCCTTAGTTTTAGGGTATACGGAGTTAGTTTAAGGTATAAGATTTAGGAGTTTAGGTGTAGAGGGTTAGAATTTAGGGATAGTTGTTTCAACTTAAGGTTTAAGGTTATAATTTAGGGTTTATAGGTTAAAACCTAAATCCTCACCATATTACCCTAAAAACTAAACCCTAAATTATAACCTTAAACCTTAAATTGAAATAATCATCCCTAAATTCTAAACCCATACACTTAAACCCCTAAACCCTATACCCTAAACTAACTCCCTATACCCTAAAACTAAAGCGCTTGTAGAAATTTTCAGTTTCCACCGCCAGTGTATAAGATATTAATCCTTATACAATAACTATCGGTCTATTTAATGGGATAAAACAATAAGTTTATTTTATCAATTTCTTTTACCTTTGTTCAGGGAGATAAAATTTTCTTATACTATGCAAAACTTGAAAATTTTATATAATTTTTGGACCGTTGGATAAAGACAAATGGATGTGTGAGATTAATAGTAGAAAATGTGAAAATTATCGCCTGAAAAGAAGAAGAAGAAATAAGCTTACCATTTATTACTACCATCTAACAGTCTAAAAAATATGTAAAAGTAATTGAGTTTTACACAATATAAGTGGATCCTAACTCATATATATATATATATATATATATATATATATATTAGATTGTTTATAAATTTGGCATACTTTCAAATATTTATGTTTTGTCTCTTAATTCTAAATTTCAGCTCCGTCTTTAATTTTTATAATACCTGATCAAAATTAACTGACTAATAAATTAAATAAATAATTATATAAATGGAATCATTGATGAAAATTAACCGACTAATAAATTAAATAAACGATTATATAAAGGGAATCATTGATGACAAGATCAAGAGGCTGAAATGTAGAAACTATATTTATTATAGGAATAATATAAGCAAAGTCAAGTCCATCATTTCTTTTATATAAAAATGTATAAAGGTAAACAGAGAGGAAATAATGAAAGTATACAAGGGGAACAGACAGGGACCCTTGAGGCCGGTGAAATGATAAGAGGCTAACCGTAATAAGAGACAACAAGGTCACCAAAGCTTCATTATATATACAACTTCTCAATTGCAGCTCCATATAAGTATCGAATATAAATCTGTATTTTATACAAATATATTACTTTTATATATTCAAAGAATCATATTTTTATGTTTATATCTGAACTTGCATCGTATGTAGATATAAAAAGATAAATAAAAGAAAACGTATTATTTTTTTTTTGGTTTAACCACTAGTTAATTAATCCGGATCGGATACTGTAGAGACCTATTATGGGGGCGATCTTACTAACCCAATTGTTCCTTTCACAATTTCAGGATTCAAATCTCTGACCTTACTTAAGAGATTTAATGTCTCGTTTCACTAAAATAACTGACTATCGGTATAAATCAAATTATTTTTATTTTACGGGAGTACTCCAAGACATTTCTTAATAGAAAAGGAAAAGAAGAATAAAATTGAAGGTCTATCATATCTTTTGGTTCATGCATGTACAAAGTGATGAATATTCCCTGTAGTGCACAATAATTGTTGTGGAAAAATTAATGGGTTTTTTTTTTTATTATTTAGGGCTAACTGCCGACTTTGTTGGGATCTTAGGAAACAATAAGCTTGAATATCCTAACAATTTTTGTTAAGTCTTTCTTTCTGCTGTTATAGTTGTTGCGATTCCAAATCTCAATATTTGTGAGTCAACTTTCGATTCTTTTGAGAGAAGTATATAAAATATTACTCGTTAGGTGATCGGTAAAATCTTAGTATAAAGACAATATCAGTTGTTACGAGTTTAATTCGTTCATCTGTTGACGGATTGAACTAATTAACTTGAACTGTTAAAGAAGTTGAAGAAAGCATTGACATGTTCTACATTAATACACAACTTTTTTATAAAAATTTCAATCTTTGGAAGTATTGGTAATCTATGACATAATCTATGGTGAAACAAGTCAATAACAAAGATGATGAGGTGGTGACAAAAACAATTGCCCCAATCACTTGCACAGCATCTAGTATTCCAGCAAGAAAAATCCTTGCCAAAATGACAAAACCCGCTTAAAATATATTATTCTCAAGTTGCTTAAGAGATTAATGCTAAGATGCCTGTGAAATTTTTCTCTTCCTTGTTTGGTGTTAATTTGATTTTAACCCACGTAGGTATACTACTTGTTTAGTCACATAATACTATCTCGTAAGAGTAGTGTGATTTAATTTTCGACTCTAATTATGAGGAAAATATAAAAAAAATATTGTTTATCAGATAATTCAACTTCTCAACAATCAATATTATTCCTTTATCAGGGTTTGGTTTTCATATTCACTACCTCAAGTGGTACATAACTTACAAGTTGGCGACTTTGTATATAATTATCAAGGAATTAAGGCATCGTGTTCAAATTATCACGTCTTAAAGAGGCAAGAAACATTAATCTCACATCAAAAAGAAAAAAAAAGAGATTTTAAGATATAATTGTGGTGGCGTTGCACATTTTTTTTTTTTGAAAAATAGAGATTTTATTTAGGATAGCAAGCAACATCGGCCTCGTTAAAAAACCTCCCTAAAACCTATGGAGGAAAAAGAGTGCACGATGTTGTTGCTTGTTTCTCACGAATAACCAGGTCCGAGATTTACATATCCGAAACAGATCAGACACTCTGTTTTGATCATTCGAATATGACACTATTAATGCATAAATCAAAACTCAAATTTCATTTTAAGTGTAAAGATTGATGAAATGCTTTGATGAATTGAAAATGCATGTATAATTACATCCCATTAGAGTCCACTTTTTGTCCAGTAAACCATATTATATATTATTTTATAAAGGAAGATTTGTTCTTTGTGGGATTGGACTTAAATTATACTTGCAAAGTTGCAATTCACCCTCTCTTTTTCCCTAGTAAAATTCCCACTGGTATTGCATAAGAATCACACCTTCCATATTCTCTCACAACAGAATCAAAATATGGTAGAATCTCAGATCATTGCGGAAACGGGTAAATCAGGACCTAATTTTTTTAAACTACTTAAAAAAGGGCATAAGTTTTTAAGTTTGCCCAATAAGAATATAATATTTTTTAATCTATTCAAATGAGATTTCTTATTCGATTATTTTGAAAGATTAGATTCTTATTTGAGCAACCCTGAAAAAGTTAAACCCTTGTTTAAACATTTAGTACTTTTTTATTCTTTTGCTCAATAAACTTGATCGATAGGTTTAGTATTTGATAAGTCGAGTTAAAAAAAAATTGAGTTAATCAAGTTGAAGAGTTGTATTTTATAACTCAAATTTTATTTGAAATTTGTTCAATTTGAGTCGAGTTTATGAAATTTGAGTCGAGTTGTTCTAATATTTATTCAAATTTAATTGTAAACATTTATAATGTTATGTTACTAATTAGTTCCAATTTCTTCATATTTTTTCATATATATATATAAGGTAGAATTGAGAGACTCAACTCGAGCTTAAAAACTGGTCTATTAATTACTAAAATTTTGAGTTATAAGAATTTTCATTTTATAACTCAAACTTTATTTGAAATTTTTTTCAAATCGAGTTTATGAAATTATAAGTCGAGTCAAAACGACTCAAACATTTTTATATCAAATCGAATAATTCAATTTTTTTTTGAGTTCTAGACACAACACGCGTACGGATATCAGTTGGGTCTTAGGCATGATATTGATTATACCTAAAATCAGTTTAATTCGATTCAAACTCTAATTAAATAATAAATAACATTTTTATTTGAATTTAATTAAAAAAACATCAGTATAAAAATATTATAATATTTTATTATATATGAACAGTAAATCGGGATAGGACTAAATTCATATCTATTGTACACTTTGATATGCAATGAGATATAAAGGTAATTTATTAAATTAAATTAAAATCCTAATACTATAGTTATCCACTAGGGACTTTGACATTTGTCTAAGCTCGAAAGTCAGTTTTAACTGTGACATTTGTCATTTATTCTCTCATTTTACACCCGTCACTTTCGATCTACTATATTTTTACTAATTTCATCACGACTATATAAGTTTTTATTTGGCTTAATATGTGTATATATATTAGGTTTAATATATCAAGTGACCCATGGATGTGACATCTTTTTTAATTTGATATTTGAATTTCTTTAACACACAAATACCGAACTCAAAAATATTTTTTAAATCAAACATATGTTGAGATGGCCGTTCAAATTAGTGTTGGAAATTTTATGGATAATTAAGTACCTAAAGTTACTATCTGACTGTAAAATGAAATTTTTTAAATTCAATTCAATTTATGAATACAAGTTTATGTTAACTGTTATGTTACTTTTTCTGTTAAATTTTAACGGTAGATGATTTGATTGATACCACTTAAATAGTTAAGTGATCATAATGACACAATTAAAAGTATAATGGTTATATCAAAGCCATCTCCATATATTAGATGGTCATTTAAGTAGTTTACCCTAAAAAATTCAAATACAAATCAGTACCTATATTTGATATTTTTTTCTCAAGTTATAATCTAGATTGTTTATCCCAAATTGATACCTGGACATGGAAAGAATTTTCAAATTGATACCAAAACCTTTATTTATATATATATATATATAAACTCAATTCGAATGTGATAATAATGTGGTATTTCAACATCCAATTAAGTTGAGATATGTGGAACTTAACGACATCATTATTTTATATCGGTCAATGTCACACGTGAGTAACTTTATTGATTGTTGAGATGCAACTCCACACATGTATCAATTTGGAAATTATCTTCAAGTTCAAGTACCAATGTGAGAAGAATTATCATGCTATATTGAAGGAATATTCTTTTTTTGGGAATTAATTGAAAAATACTTTCATTAATAGTTATGTAGAAAAATACTCACTTTCAATCTGCGTAAGATAAATTCGTTTTTGGCTAAGCACGAGTTTGAAACTAGCTTTTGGCTAAACGCGGTTTATGTATTGAGTTGGGTAGGTAAGAAATAAAAAAAAATTAATTTACCAAGTTTTTTTTACACAGAACTCAATTTTAACTAAACGCGAGTTTAAAATTCGCTTTTGACTAAACGCGACTTTACCTTACGTGGATTGAAAGAGAAATATTTTTCTACATAACCATTTATGGGATACTTTTCCAATTAATTTCTAAAAAGGTAATATTCATTCAATATAGCCGAATTCTCAAGTGTGTAATGAGCATTTTGCTTATATAATTTGAAGACAATGTGTTTTTCTTGTTTCATTAGAAAAAAGCTTTAAGCCAATTTTTTGGATTAGTATAATTATCGTTATTTAATCGATTAGTCGATTAATTTAAATTATATACTACAAAAGTCTATTATAAAATAACTCTATCAATTCAATTTATTTTATTATAAAATTATTTTTATTTAGGGATTATTATGATACGACTAATTCCTCAATTGCATTTTTTCTTGCAAAAGAAAAAGAAGTGGCTATTAATTAATTTTTTTGTCAAAAGAAAATAATAAAAAGATTGTTGCTGAAAATATTATCATTGGTGCACTTAGTCGTATCACTTAGCTGTTTGAATCCATTATTTGTTTTAGTTTTAATTTAATTAGCATTATCTTTATTTAGACTTTATATTATTTGTCACCATTCATTTTCAGCCTCCACTAGTCATTATTTCATCAAAACCAAACAATTTTGCTTTGTTTTCATGCTGAAACTTAGTGCTGTACAAAAGTTATGTTCATTGGTCCGACTTCAATTCTGTATGATTCCAATTATTATGGTTCCAATGATCGAGCCCCTGGGCTGGGAACTAGACCCATTGAACCGGATGATTGGTCGAGTCGGTTTTGTGAGGTCACAAACATTGAATTCTGATTTTGATTTTAAACTTTGAAAAAGGCAAAATGACAAAAGATGCCCCTACGTTTGCATGTTTTGTCATTTGGCTTCGTATTCTTTTTTTGGTAGCAAACAACCCCCAATGTTTTAATTTAGTCTAAATATGCCCTTGTTGGATGAAAATTGTCAGTCAACTGACGGTCAATGACTGATGTTGACTAGACTTGCCACGTGTTAAGATCCACTAACGTTTCAACATCATATTCACCACGTCTCAACATCATATTCGCCATGTGTCACCATTCGGTTTGACCACGTGTCAGCATAATAGTCAGTCACATGTCACCATAAAGAAGGGTATAACAAAGTAATTTTTTTAAAAAAAATCTGTCGTGGCATATGCCAAGTCAGTCGATCTTAACGTGTGGCAAGTCCAGTCGGAATTAGCCGTTGACTGACAATTTTCATCCAACAAGGGCATATTTGGACCAAATTAAAACGTTGAGGGTTGTTTGCTCCAAAAAAAGAGTTGGGGGCCAAATGACAAAACATGCAAACGTTGAGGGCATCTTTTGTCATTTTGCCTTTCAAAAAAATATTAATTGGATTTCTTATTGTATTAGTGTTGTGCCAATCAATTTATTTCGTTAGTAATGATTAGTTTTGAATCTAACACCGACGCGTTCAATCACCGTTCCTTTCACCGGTAATCGGGGAAGGAAGATTCGGCGAACATAGGGCTAAACCGATCGGCTTTTCTTTCGAGTTTTCCAGCACCGTTCGACGTCCATTCCTTGCGCTACCACCGTCGATGGACTCCCCGTCGAAGGCCGATCAAAACTCAGGTTACCATTTGACCGCCCGTCATTGTTTGTCCCGTAATCGGAGCTACGTTATTTTCTGACGTGTTCGAACCGTTAAGACAAATCCGGTAAGATTTGGTTAGTTTCCAGCGTTATTTCGAATCTTAGATGTGTAATAAAATGATGGATTGATTATTTGTGTTTTTCCAGTAGAAACAATGCGAAATGGACTTTCCGGTGACCGTCCGGCGACCTTCAATTCTTAAGGGTAAAAGCCGGTCCGCGTAGACCAAACCAGTCTTAACCGGTTGGACCGGTTGAACCGGTCAACTCAATCAAGCCCGTTGACCGACCCGACCCGTTGACCGAGTCAACTCAGTGAGTCAACTCGCCCGAATCAACCCAGTGAGTCAACTCACCGAGTCAGCCATTGGACCAGTGATGTCAGCATGACGTCAGCGTTAACTTTGACCGCTGACGTCAGCGTTGACTTTGACCAAAAAGTTAACTTTTCCCAAAAAGCCATATTTTATGTTTTTCGACGTCCTGAGTCCGATTTTGAAGCCCGTTTCGCGAAATTCTAACCCAAAATCCTCCGAATTGGACGCTGAACCCGAACCTACATATGTATAAAGTTATGTCATTTAAGAGAAATTGATGATTAAGGACTGATATTGATCTTCTGATTTAATAGATACTCGTGGATCTCCCGATCGTGCCTACGCCTAGCCCAGCTCGTCCTGATCTATATCGCCTCGTGATCCTATCGTCACTCGTACGACCCTAAAACTTAGTATTTTATTAAGAATCAAGGTGTAAATCTGATAGTAAACATAATCCTTATCTATCTAGGTTCCAGTAATGTAGCGGAGCGTGATCCCGGTGCTCTGTAGACCTTTCAACTAACCGATCTGATCTTTTGAGGTCTGTTCCTTGTGTGCTATATGACTGTTGCATATTTACTGTTTTACATGCTTTATATGTTTTAATAAAACAGATCATGTGCAAATGATTGTCAAACTTGATTTAGTGTAAAACTAGCATGTTTTCTTTTTATGAGAGAAACTCGAATGTACTGTATGTTTGATTTATTCCCTAGCATATGATATGACAAGCATGCTATATGGTTTTCGGCTATCAGTGTAGAAATACGTTATCAAGCATTGCTATAAATGTTATTATTGCGTACTATGTTACTGTTTGGACTAATTAGTAGGGGTACTTGGGTATGATGTGGAGTCACTATCGGCTCAGCCCTGATCCAGCTGGTAAGAACGCTCGTATTCAGATCCTAAGCTTCGGCTAGGTCCGCCCGTATTCGGATCCTAAGCTTCGGCTAGGTTCGCCCGTATTCGGATCCTAAGCTTTGACTAGGTCCGCTCGTGTTCGGTTCCTAAGCTTCGGCTAGGTCCGCCCATTTTCGGTTCCTAAGTTTCGACTAGGGTTGTCCGTATTCTAAGGTATTTCCTTAGTATGGTACCCCGCCCAATGGGCTTGGGTTAATGCTAGTTTACGATACTATTCTTGAGAACTGTATCATGGTGTTGGGTTGGAGGGTAGATAGGTTGCATGGAAACTTGGATGCTTTTATGATATGTTTTGCATGACATGATTTATCATGTAATGATGCAAATGTTTTACTTGCACTGTTGGAACACACTGAGCTTTCTAGCTCACACCCCAAATTCTTTTTCCCTTTCAGATATTTTGGATAGGCCACCTTGTAGCTGACACTTGGAGGATCGACACATTTGGTATTCTTTTTAAATGAAATGTTTCTATCCACCGATTGAACTTCCAGGGTGACATGTGCATGTATTTTGATATGTATGGTATTAAACTAGAAATATTTTGATACGTTAATTGATACTTATTTTGTAACCATCTTATGATGAGTTTACCTAAGTGGTCATGGCTGCCTACCTTATTTTACGAGTCTATGTTATGATTGACTTTGGAAATACTACTTGATATACTAAACAAGTTTATCTAACTTGATGGTTTTCACCGAGTCCTGTCGTTATGCTGTCAAAATAATTTTTTAATTTGCCAACAGGTCTTCCACTTGAGTTCTAATTGGGATGTGCCTTTCTAGACATGGTCATTTTGTATAGGTCGGTCTAGGGGGTTACACTTACCCTAGAGATGTGCAAAGGATCGGTCTGCCAGCTGGAGTGTTACCGTGGTAGGCCTTGCTTCTATGCCAAGCTTCTTGAAAATTGACATTGGCATCAAATTGATGATGGCTCCTAAGTCACATAGTGCCTTGCCCATGAATATGTTTCCAGTGGTGCAGGGAGTAGTGAAACTTCCCGGATCTTTCAGCTTTAGTGGCAATTGTTTGAGTATCATGGCACTACATCCCTCGGTAAGAGCTACAGTCTCGAAGTCTCCCAACTTCCTCTTTTTGGACAAAATGTCCTTCATGAATTTGAGATAGTTTGGCATTTGCTCAAGAACCTCTACCAATGGTATGTTGATTTGCAATTGTTTAAGAACTTTTAAGAAGCGCTTAAATTGTTGGTCCCTCTTATGCTTTTGAAGCCTTACTGGAAAAGGTAGTGGTGGATAAGCAAATGTTGGCTCTACTGGTATCTGACTTATGTCTTGCATCTGATAGTGGTTTGGCATCATCTGCTTTCATTTTTTCTGCTTCCTTAGGGTCATCAGCTGGCATTAGCTTTTCAGTTTTGCAATTAATTGACTGCTTGGAAGTCATCTCTGTCTCGCATTACCTGCCACTCCGAAGTGTTATAGCTTTGCATTGTTCATTGCCTTTATGCCGAGCATCTTCTGTGTCACTTGGTAGAGCACCCTGGGGTCGATTGCTGAGTGCATTGGCAATCTGCCCTAGCTAAACTTCCAAGTTTCTCATTGACACTGTCAAACTCTGGACGGTTGTATCATTTCTCTCCATGTAATCAGTCAAAGTATTTACATAGTTAGATCTCTGGCCTTGTTGGAAATTGTTCTGGGCGCTCTGGCATGACATTCTGGTTGAATCTTGGCATGACATTGTTATTCTACCTCTAGTTATTACTTTTTTGACATTGGGCATTATATTGGTTACCTCTTTGATTTCCCAAAGCTAAATTTGGGTGCTACCTCCAACCTGCATTGTAAGTATTAGAATATGAATTATAATTACGATTGAAATTGTTAACAAAATTTACCATATCAGGGTTGGTAGGACAATCATCCACATGATGGTCCTCTCCACATGTCATTCAAAATGGTTCCAATGCCTTGACTTCTTGGGAATAATTATTTCGTTGCAAAGTTTTCACAATGCTAGTGAGATTGGAAATTTGAGCGTTAATGGATGCTAGTGCATCAAGCTCTAATTTTTTGACGGTCTTTGTTCCTGTCCCTAGTCTGGTAGTGGGGTACTGAAAATCATTAGCAGCAATCCTTTCAAGGATGCCAAATGCCTCTGTATAGTTCTTTTCTAACAGTGAACCATTTACCGAAGAATCAATAATTGTCCTAGCATGGCCATTAAGTCTGTTGTAAAAGGTTTCTATCTAGGTCCAATTAGGGAATCCATGCATAGGACACCTTCTTAATAGATTCTTGAATCTCTCCTAGGCATCATATAAGGTCTCATCATCAGCCTGCCTAAATGTCGTGATCTCATTTCTCAACCTGGCATTAAGCTTAGGTGGGTGAAATCGCAATAAAAACTTCTAGCATAGATCTGCTCATGTAGTGACTGATCCAGGTGGCAAAGAACTTAGCCACGATTTTGCTCTATCTCTAAGGGAAAATGTCAATAATTTTAGCTTCATTGTATCCTCATGAACTCTAGGTTGTTGAAATAGCTGGCAAACTTCCATGAATTGCTTCAAGTGTTGCCTTAGATCTCTGGTGGGTGATCCGTCGAGTTGGCCTACATTCAAAAGAGTTTGAATCATTACCCGTTTAAGCTCAAAATTAGATGTGTTTACCTCTGGACCAACTAGGCCAGTCATTAGATTGTCTACGTTTGGTGCCAAGTGTTCTCTAATAGGTATTTCTTCTTCCACAGCTATGGCAGGGGCAGCTGGTATCCCATTGTGTATTGATGGATCTCCTTGGTTGTGTGGGACACCATCTACTCTTCCATTACCTTGCTGAGCCATCTCTTTGAGTTTCTTTTTCAATCTGTGTACGGTTCGTTCAATTTCAGGGTCGTATAGCTATTATTCCGTCTTAGGCGGCTCCTGGTCATACACCAAACAAAAATAATAATAAAATGAGGCAAAAAAGAGTAAATAAAAGCAAATAATTCCGTTGCAATCCCCGGAAACGGCGCCAAAAACTTGTCGACTATACTAACGCTTGGGGAAAGAGTGGGAAATGTTATAAAAATATATGAAAATGGTGCCAAGATTGAGTCTTTTTCATACAAGTATACACGGTCAGCAAGTAATACAACAATAAGCTGAGTATCGAATTCACATGGATTGACCAAGAGTTAGCTGCTTTGATTGTTTACTTGTCAGGGGGAAAATGTTGATTGATTTGAATTTGGTTTTGAAAGTGTCTTAAAGAAATGAATTGGAAATAAAACAGCGTTGACAAGAGGAGTGTTCAAATGAGTAATGAGCGTTGGTAAGGGATGTCTGGTTTCACGCTATTCATGTCAACCTTTAATAACGACATGCCTTGGTAATTTTGCCGAGTAGATTCAAAGATGGCATTGCCTCTGTCGATGGCAATGCCCAAAATTAACCATTTTAAACCCTTATATGTCTATAGTGAAGTTTTTCATCAATTAATTTGATTAAGTTCCAATCTATACTCCTAAGGGGTAGATTCACTTCAGAAGTAAGCTCATCTACTTGAACATCTTCTTTCGAAGCTTCTCTCCTTAGTATTTGATAACTAATCGTTGCTCATCAAGTCTGTTAAGATATTAAGGTGCAATAAGCAAACAATACCAGCGGTCGCTTAGCACAAAATTTAAAAAAAAAAACTTAAGAACATGTCAGATAGAGAAAACAATGCCAAGGCATTTCTATTATTAAAAGCTAAACATAAAACCAACGTTTAAAAGCAAACATCCCCCCACCAACTGTAAAAGATTAGTTTATGGTATGGGTATCCATCCAAAAACCTTCATCCTATCTCGACATCATCATCATTAAAATAGAAAAAAAAACTAAAACAAAGAGAATGGGCTAGAAGGGGGTCCGTCGATGCAGCCCTTCAAAGGCTCCAAGCTCTCGGTCAAGCAGTTTGAACCACGTCGTTCCTCGGTGCAACCTTCTCTTCACTCCAATCGTCACTCCTCTCCTTGGATTAATGATCGATCCTCTTTAAATAGGCAAGCACGAGACGCATAGGATAAACCTTGAAATTTGAATTTTGAATGAGCAAGGGATAAGGGATGTGATCATCTTATCCAAAATTTGAATCCTAGGGCTGACGTGTAAAAGGTCCAACGGCTACATGTCCAGGTATTAGACTTCACTTCTATGTCAGCCGAGCTTAGCAATCTCTGGTCCAACTGTCACATCTGCAGCTCGGCATTCTCTTTGGCATTTCCTTCTCCTGCTCATACGCTGCTCTGCGAAGGTTGTAATAATGCCAACAAAATAACTCTTCACACTAACATAAACACAAATCTCAAACTCCTTATGCAAATATATGAATTTAACAACTAATTGTACTCAAAGGCAAGCAAAGACATTGTAAAATAAACATAAAAATCAATACTTTTTAGGAGTTAACAGTATCACAATTAACATGTCCGAGCCTACTGTACCATAAATCATATGACTCAAGCATATGAACAGAAGAAGAAATATTTTTCTTATTCATTGTTTTAACTTTTACAGAGATAATATTGAGTTTCCACATATTATTCAATGCATATCATTTTCCAACAAATATCCCCCTTTTGAAAAAATTAACTTTTGGGATTCAAACACCATCCTAAAGCCATGCATACTTAGGAGAGCCCTAAAAACAAAATTTTTTTGTATGTTAGGTACATACAACACATTTTGTAGCTTCATCTCTTTTCTCGAAGTCATCTTCAAAACTACAATTTTCTTCCCCTTGATCTTGGAAGTTGCATCAAATTCCATGTAGAGCTTCTCTACATTCTCACTAGGAACCAACTCAACGAATAAGTCCTTGTCACTACAAATGTGACATGGCACCAGTATCAAGCTACTATTCTCTTAAATCTGAGTTAACCGTGTTAATTTTAGAAATCAAAACACATACATCCATATTGGATACTTGCTTGGAAATTTCTTCCACAACATTGACTCATTTATTATGCCTCTTTTGAAGTCCTTATTAACTTCCATCATGTTTGCCTTGGCAATATTAGGGTCGATAATTTTTTCGAGCCTTTTTGTAGTACCTCTATTATGACTCATAGTCACAATGTTCACACGGTATACGAGAAATCTCAATAATGAACAATGCACCAGGTAGATTAACATGAAAGAGATGAGGTGCACTATGCACGCTTAAATACCAAATCTATCAAGAAACCAATCCTAGACATGCACTTTCAAAAAGATTTCCAATTATAAATTTAAAGGTGTTTCCCAAAATTAGCTATAATTCTGTAATAACCAAAAAATTAATTTTTGATTATTTTGATTTTGTTATTAAACATAATATAATTTTGAAACGATATCAGTAACCAATGTTACTTCCAATGACAATTTTTGTTTAAACAGATTTGTCCACAACAAATTTGAATAAATAAATTTATTCAGATTGTTTCTTATTTGAAAGAGTGGTCACGTAAACCCCTTAAAACGACAGAAATTAAATATTAAAACGAATTATTTACGAGATCTTAATTTTTAAAACTGATGGAGATTTCGCATAAAAATCCTGTTGATCATTTCTATAAAATTTCTCAAAAAAAGTATTAGTACGTGAATAAAAATCCACGGTGTTTTTAGAAACACAAATAATAATTATTATCACATTAAAAAATAATTATACAAGCAAAAAATATGACACAAGATGTACTATATTTATGTCATATTAATATTCCATGTTAAAATGCAAAAGAAAATAAGAAAGGTTAAGAATTACCTTTATAATAACATAATTTAAGGAATTGCCATATTTCATAGAGACATAATCAAGGCAAAAATAAAGATTATGAAAATTCACCCAAGTGAGAATCCCACTAATCAGAGCCTGCGATATCAAAGCCTCTTTATCATCAATACTTAAATTTGAAAAATGCAACAATTTGTTTCCATTCCTCGGGCATTAAAAACCAATTTTGTTTGGTTTGAGTGTCGTAGCGGACAGAAAATTGGATAACAAATTTGTTGTCACCTAATTACAGTAATTTGTTCTCCTTAGATTAAAACTAAAAATTTGTCTTAAATTTATTAAAAATATTAATTTGAAAAATAATAAATCAATTAAATACAAATTTTATATTGAAATATTGAGCGAACATAACAAGATAGACAGATAGAACATATCTAAAACTAAATCGATTGGAAATAAGTTGAGGTATGTAACTACACAGTTTCCTTAAGACAAATTTTCGGCCACTCTTTGGTGCTTGAGGTATTTGGTCGTCTATTTCCCAGGATACAGATACAGTAGCACGATTATACAGATCACGAACTACAACCTTGTCTTTTCCTATCACCAAAAACTACTTCTAAAAGTCACAAAGTAAAAACAATAGAAAAATTCTATGTGATTTGAGTTGTGTTTAACCTAAAAGGTTTACACCCTATTTATAGGAGTTTCACAAAGGTATAAGTGGAAACTTTAGACCTAAGAGAGCATTTATGATTTGAGAATTAATGAGCCTTTAAAGAGTAATTTTTAAAATTATTGTCCGAATTAAAAAAAACTTTAATATTTATCATTTTAATTCTAAAACAGAATTTGACAAATATATGTTCTTATTTGAGAAAAAAATTATTTCAAATTTGAGTCAAAATATCCGCAAGCCCACGAAAGACCAAACCGATTCAGACATTTGTGTTATCCACGTGCACGTCTGCACATTTACGAACTAACAATTGGTTCAACATTTTCTTTAACAACGTTTGAATCAATTTCTCATTCAAAACTCTAAAATTATCGAATTTTTACAACAATTATTTCCCTAAAAAAGCAGGATATCTGCTTTGAACCAAGCACAACGCCTTCTGGACAAAGGTAAAAAAAAAGTCCAATCTTTAATTCAACAAAACCTGGCAAAATCTGTTACTCTTTTGAATTTTGATTGATTTTGTCATCTTAGTGAAACCTTTTTCTCTTTTTATTGTAGTTTCTGTAAGAACTGTTTGAGATCGGTCATTAATTGTTAATCCGAAAGTTATAAAAAGATAAAGAATTAATTGCACTACACTTCCCCAAACTATGTCACTCATTGTTCCCTGAACTTTTAAACATTCTAATTCTATCATCAAACTATGACCTTTATTTTAAATTAGTTCTAAACTTTTTGAATGTTTTAATTTCATCCATAAATTATTAATATATACTAATCATATCTTATGTTAATAAAAATGTTATGAAAATAATTGCCATGAAACACTGGTGTGTATTATTAATAATATGATGTGATATAAATGATAATTTGAGGATGAAATTAGAATATTCAAAAAGTGTGGGGACTAATTTAGAATGAGGGTCATAGTTTTGGGGATGAAAATAGAATATTCAAAAGGTTGGAGATCAATTTAGAATAAAAGTCATAATTTGAGGATGAAATTAAAACATTTAAAACTTTAGGGACCAATTTAGAATGAATTGAATGTCATAGTTTGGGAACGTGTGGTGCGACTAATTCAAAGATAAAAATAACGATTTGGACCCCTATATTTATAATTTTATCAATTTGACCTTAAGAAACTGTAAATGTGCATGATCGAAAATTGTAATGTTTAATGGTTACATGTTCGGGACATAAAAAGGGACCTTGAATAGATAATTTAACCTTCTTAGAATGTGCAATTTCAATTTACAACTTAAAAATCAACGATCTAATGAATCTTGAGTGCAAAACACGTTGAAACTTAGGGATCGACGGAAGTCGACGCTATGATCTATCTCATGCCCATTCCCATGCCCATCAGTCTTGTCCTTTTCCAGTGTCATCACTTTGTCCTTCCCAATCTCTCTTTCTCTTTCTGAATCCATTTTCTTCTTCATCACATGCGTATGTTGTTGTTGAAGTTGATGCCGATGTCGAAGTCGATTATTATTGTTGTTGTTGTTGTTGTCCTTATCAGCTTTTGCATGCTTTTTTCGTTGGCCGCGTTCAGGCAACGGCTCGACCGATGGGACACCATCCTCAACAACTCTATCTTTCTTTCCAGAAATGATTCTGAAATGGTAACATGCAGAGGCCTTTCCTGCTTTTGAAATCCCAATCTTTGAAATACTACAACCCATTGAACCAAGCAAAGAGATGAATGCAATATGTCCTTTCTCTTAATTCATGCATATACACACACATATATAGTATGTATTGATGGAACCATAACAGGCTGAAACCCTATTTGGTTTTAAACTGCCAAATCCAACTAAATTTATGATAATCAATTAGTTAACACGTTGGTTGTTCGTATAATTATTAAATGATTCAAGTTAAATATAATGCACAAACAAAAACTATAATTTGACCTAAAAAAACAACTCAACCCTAATAATATTTTCCCTATCAAAAATAGTTTTTATTTCAATAGTCACACAGTTATGATTAGACAATGCATAATATTTTTTTTTTGAATTGAAGGGAACGCACCTAAATCACGCCTCATTAAAAAACCTCCCTAAACCTAATGGAGGAAAAAGAGTACGCGATCTAGGGCGATTGAAACAAAACAAGCGAAAACAAAGATCCGAAAAACACCTCCTAACCTGCTACAAGAGCACACCTAAACACCACTCCTAATGATATCAAATAGACATAAACTACAAACACCTAAAAAATCCCACCCCATGCTTTTCAAGAAACAAAATAAACCTGCGCTCACACAAAATGCTAACCCTCATCCCAATCCGCATTCAAATTTCCCATAATACTTACTGGAGGATCAAGAAAACGATAATACGATAAAGGAAGCTCCTTGGCCAACTTAGCAAAGGCATCTGCTACCGTATTTGCTTCTCGGCGAACCCACGAGAAACGGACCACCCAATTTCTAGACAGAATCGATGCCAACGAGCCCCGGAGGGATGACGGAAGACGTGTCGGATCACCCATTGCAAGCACCTCGTACACCTCCTTATTATCCGTTTCAATAATCACACGAGTATGCCCTAACGCCCAAGCCGTTATAAGCCCCTCATGTACCGCCCACACTTCTGCTTCAAAGCTAGAACAAATGCCAATCTTCTTAGCGAAACCAAAGCGCCACCCTCGAATGCTATCGCGGCCAACACCCCCACAAAATGCGAAACCTGAGGTAGTATTTACCGCGCCATCCACATTTACCTTCACCCATCCCACAATCGGCTTCACCCATCGCATCACTGGCCGCGAGTGCACCATCATATCCTCTCTGCATCGATCCAAACGAGCCACCTGAATTGTGTCATTGCACACGCGTACAGCAGCCTGCAGTAACCCCTCCGAACCCATTTTCGTCGGTTCAAATATAAAGCAGTTTCTCCGCTTCCAAGCCATCCAAACAATGGCACCAAACAAAATGTCCCAATCGACGGTATCCCTAGGGAAGTAGCATTGATCCGAAAGATTGATCAACATCCACTCTTTAATATTCAGCTCAAAAAATCGTTGAAGTCGATCCGGCCGAACCACCCGACACCACACACTTTTTACCTCAAAACAGTCCCGTAGGACATGCGAAACATCTTCCATTACAGCTCCACAAATCATACAGCTAGTATCGTGTGCAAGATGTCGTCGCACCCGTTCAGCGTTCGTTAAAAGTCTTCCATGACAAGCTTGCCACAAGAATAACCTAATTCGCGGCAGTCCCTTGTACCTTGCCAGCACAGCCCATATGCGATCACCATCATCAGCAGCACTCGCTGCACGCAAGATATACGCCGAACGCACCGAGAACCGACGTGAGGTCTCCAGATCCCAACCCGGCCTATCAGCCACCCCGAACGCACCTGGTGGTTGCACCGCAGCTACCCCCCACACAACACGTTGTGGTAACAAATGAGCAAAGCTCTCCCATCGCCATCCACCTGCATCATCAATCATGGTGAAAATATGGGTGTTTCGCTGGGCTTGCACCATTCCATCAGTACGATAATGGCGTAAAGGGCCCAGATTAGCCACCCAAGCGTCGTCCCAAAAGTCTATCCCTCGCCCATCACCAACATTCCATACCAAATGATGCCGCATGTCATCCCATACCAAACAAATTCCTTTCCAAAGAGACGAACCAGCTCTACATGGCAGCACTGTCGGCAAAATCACGTTTACCTTATACTTCGATTTCAAGGCTTGAACCCACATACGGCTCGGATTATCAACCATAGAAAAAGCCAATTTTAATAAGAATGCATCATTCTGGTGCTCGATCCGCTTAAAACCTAAGCCTCCTGCCTCACTCGGTAAACAAATCGTTTCCCAATTCACAGCATGCATCCCCCTTGAATCACTACTATGCCCCCAAACAAAATTTCTGATAATTCGTTCAATAGCTTCACACACATTTTTAGGCAACCTTACCGACTGTAGCGCATATATAGGAATGGCGGCAAGAACCGACTTCGCAAGGACAATGCGCCCCGCAAAAGAAAGAAGTCGAATCTTCCACCATGCTAACTTATCCGACACCTTCTGAACTAAATAGTCATAGGTTGCTTTAGTAATTCTACCATGAATAAGAGGCACCCCTAAGTACCGACCAAGATTAGCCACACATTGAAAGCCAAAAGCGCTGCCAATATCCTCTTTTAAAGCTATATGCACATTATGCGAAAAGAAAATATTGGTCTTTGCAATACTAACCTTGTGCCCAGAACAAACACAGAAATCATTAAGAACCCGGTTGATCACATCAAATTGTTGTATCGAAGCCTCTGCAAACAAAATCAAATCATCTGCAAAAAATAAGTGCGATATCTTTTGGCCCCCCCGACGGAAATAAAAAGGTTTCCATGCCCCTTGATCAACCTCATTCTGAATAGCATGGGCAAGTCTTTCCATGCAGAGCACAAATATATACGGCGAAAGTGGATCACCTTGGCGAATTCCCCTAGATGGCGTAAAACTCGAAGATTTACTCCTATTCCAGAGAACCTGTGTGGACACAGAAGATATGCAGCTCATAATCAACTTACGAAGGTGTAACGGAAGCCCAATCTCCCCCAAAGTATCATCAATAAAAGACCACTCCAGTCTATCATAAGCCTTTTCCAGATCTATTTTGATAGCAAACCACCCTTTCTTCCCCTTTTTACGCCGCATAGAATGGATGATCTCTTGGGCCACAATAACATTATCCGTAATAGACCTGCCTGGTACAAAGCTAGTCTGGTTTTCAGATATCCATGCTGGCAGAAACGGCTTCAATCGGTTCACAATAACTTTACTCAAAATCTTATAGACCACTGTGCACAGACTGATGGGCCAGAACTGGGATAGGGACTCAGGCGATTCCACCTTGGGTATAAGAACAAGCAGCGTTCGGTTTAAATTTGGATCAACTTCCCCTTTAATAAACATATCTTGAACAGCCTTACATATAGTATCCCCCACTACTGACCAATTCTGTTGATAGAACATCGCATGAAAACCATCCACACCTGGCGCTTTCGATGGGGCCATTTGAAACAGAGCCTGGCGAATTTCATATTTAGTTACTGCTTGCTCTAAAAAACCCCTTTCACCATGAGACAGAGAAGTAAACTTCCCACGGCAATTATACGTATAACCCTGCACTCCCTCCGACGTGAATAAAGTACCAAAGAACTCTGCACTCATACGCTTCAGCACCACTGGATCTGAAACCCACTCCCCTTCCTCATTCTGCAAGGACATAATCGAATTTCGTCTCCTTCTTCCATTAGCAATCGCATGATAATATTTGGTGTTTCGATCACCACTTTTAATCCATTCACACCTCGCCTTCTGCCGCCAGAAACTCTCCTCTAGCATGATAATTTCTTCTAACTCTTTCTTAAGGGTTTTCTCAAGCTCACACAAAAAAGTTGAGTGCCGACGATCCAAAGCAGTCTCAATACCACGAATTCTAGCCAGCAACCGCCTTTTTTTCCTTCCCATCTCACGGAAAAAATTCTTACTCCAATCCGCCAATCCTCGTTGTAAATTCAGACAATGCATAATATGTTTGTTAAAGTTGTGACCCCAAATTTTCTTGTGGACCAGCTCGAATGTCAATAAAGAAGCAGTGGCAAAAGCGTGTACGGTATTGATTAATTCGTGTGAAATTTTACTTAATCCTTTATATATACGTCGAAGAGTAGAAAACTCAATTTGAGTAGAATTTCTTTTCATGCAATTTTTTTTTTTGTAATCAAGCAACCTATCTTTATAAATAGATATTAGGGATTAGGGTTGAAATTATTAGTTATATTCTCTTCTTTTCGATATAGTGAAAATATTTTCTCCTCTGCCCGTAATTTTTAACTTTTAAGTTTTCCACGTAAATATGTGTTTTTTTACTTTTGTGATTGTTTCATATCTCGTTATTATTATCCCGATAATTATATCATATTTTTTCCAAATTCATTTAATTCATTGACATTTGGCTACAACTCAAGCAATACCAAACAAATAAATGTATAATCTAATCCTAGAAGATATTGTTGAAGTATACATGAACATCGTAGATACAAGCTCAATTACTCTTGTCACTAAAGGGCGTCAATCACCGGATCAAAATGTACAATTTGGTGCGTACGAAACGATGTTGATAAAATCAACGATTAGATTATTAAAATATCAATTGTAGAAAAATTGATGAAAACGTATAAAATTCACATCGTTTAACACTTGTGTAAGTGAATCTTCTCCTATATATATAATATTTATATATATAATTTCGTGTGTGATGCAGTAATAAGATATAATATATTTTCAATGAAAGAATTCACAACAATATTAAAAAGAACAATCATGAGCCTGGAACATAAACAGTAAAATGAACTTAGTAATTAAGAGTAACAATTTATCCAGACAGGGTAAAATTTAAGACAAAATTATATGGAGTTTAGTGTTGTATCAATTGTGGTATTAGCTTTTTAGGACCTTACTTGAGTGTGGCATATGTGATGAGAGTCAGATTAGAGTATTTGATCTTAGGCACTGTTCCTGGGTTTCTGACCTTTGATCTCTGCACAGGGGCGGTATTTAATAGGGACCGGCTAGGCTACAATTCCCTAAAATTTTTAAAATTAAAAAATATTAAGTTAAGATAATAATAAAATTGTATTTTAGCCTCTTAAAACATAAAATTTATACTATTACCTCTCTAAATTTAAATATTTTTAAATAATTCTATCAATAAATAAAGTTAAGTTCCGTTCCCTACATCATTGTAAAGTTCAGTTCACAATCTGTTAAGAAGAAAACCTGTTCATTTCTCAATTATCAACATCAGTTAAAAACGAATTCGGGGCATCATGATGAAACTTTAGACGAAAATATAAATAGTAATAAAATGTAGGTAAGATTCTAATCGTTAAGCTATCATTCTAAAATTTAAAAAATTAAGGGATGGGGATCTAATGTACTTAATTTTGAAATTAATAGGGACTAGAGAATTATTTATATTAAAAAAATAGTGGTTGTGACTTAATTTACCTAGTTTCAAAACTAAGAAGGATCTAAAAAATAATTTGACCCAAAAAGTTGAAAAGTGGATACTTAATTTGTCTAGTTTCAAAACTAAGAAGACCCAAAAACAATTGAACCCAAAAATTGGGAGGGCCAAGACTTAATATATCTTCAAAAGTAATAGGGACTAAAAAGTAATAATACTTAAAATATTGGGGGCATAACCCCTCCCACCTTACATATGGTTTCGTCCTGTATATGCATGTATATCCATTTCTCAAACACTTCCCCCCTGCATTTTTATATTTGTTCTAAAATTTCGAAACCTTCCGATCTAATTCTCGGATTAAAGTATTGCTTCAATCAAGCTGCCATTGCTGTACTGTAAATCTCTGTTCATGAGAAATGGTACATTCTTAATTCACAGTCAAAACAAAATTGTGTTACATGCACATGTCAAAAGGGGTAAATCTCATCTTCACAGATCACTAATCTACCACGGTCGAAGTTCTATATCTTACAAGTCAATACAACAGGATATGGGGAAGCCGAGGTACTCGTTAGAATAACAGATTACCGATAAATGATCGAATGAGATAATGATTATCCCCGATCCTGTTTACGGCAACCCTGCATGTTCTTGTTCTCTTTGCCGACCAAATAACACAAAATGATGGACTTCTGTAAATCTTTTTCTGCACTTGGTTTTGGAACCTCCCACTTAATAAGAGAACTCGTGACCTCGGAATGAGATGTACTTCTTTACCCAGATGGCAATGTCCTCGGCGCACGCCTTGGCCTGAGGGCTCTTTAGAAGCATGTCAAGGGTTGCAAATCCGTGAACTGCATCCTTGTATTCGAGAACAGGTGCATCGACGTTTACACTCCGAAGTGCCTCTGAGTATGCGATAGCCCGGTCTCTCATCCAATCATGTTCTGCTACGATTGTCAGTGTTGGGAGCATGCACTTCAGAGACCTGTCTGGGATGAGTGGATTGCCGGCTGGGTGGTCGAGGCTGAGGTCTTCCTCGGGAAGAAAGAGTTTCCAAGCAAGTAAGCACGATGCCATGTCGTAAAAGTAGGAGTTTGCCAACCTTGTTTCCGACTTTGTCGGAATACTTCCAATGAAGAATGGGTACATTAGGACCTGTGCTACAACCTTGACAGGATCAATAACCTTGCCAGACTCAATAGCTTTGAAAGCTACATAATCCACAATGTTTGCTCCGCAACTCACCCCAAGTAGAACACATCTGTTTCAACAATGCCAAAAATTAAAGATTTGGCAAAATCACAATACGGATTTCTTTTTATGCAAAAAAAGCAGAGAATTGATCTATATATCCGAGAACATATGTCAGGCACGAGTTCAAAATAGGCTCCTTCAAATAATTTATGACCTCCGCTAAGCATTTACCATCCCTATACACTCAAATGCACAAACCGTGTGGAAGTCGAAATAACATGAAAACCTGGCAGCAATAATAACTAGATGTGAGAAAGGTCCCCGTAAGCAAATCATCAAAACCAACCTAATGGAAGAAATAGATCCGGACAAAGCCCGAGAGCAGATTCTTAAAGTATACATTATCTGTCGGTTACTTGGGTCAATTGAGCAGCACTTAGGGCCAACATGATCAAAACATTTACCTCAATGACGTCTTAGCCAATCAAACACGAAACGGAAATTAAAGGAAGAGAAGTGCTTGATATTTGCATGCACTTGAAACTTTATATAAAAAGGACAATTTTGAAATAAAGGAAAGACAATCGACCAAGCCATAGAAGCTTTTCGGGAAGTTTGCTTTTATGATATGGAATAGAATATATCCCGTATAACAGTAGAGCACGATCACAGATTACCCAAACTAAATTACTCTCGAAAGCTTCAGGGAGAAGTCACATTTCCCTAATCAAGATGCACTTCCTAATTTTCAACCAAATAAATACAAAAGCAAACAATGCATAATCGATCCACACCCAATCATTGTTAAAATATAAAGCCAGTTCAGATTAAAAGCTAGCTACATTGTATCTACTAACACTGAAATTTAAGCTTATATAAGTCAAACTACCATGATCAAGTTGCAGTTTCAAGCCCAAATCGCAAGCCTTATTGGCCGATAAACCGAACTACAACCAATGCACACACTATCTCACTAAAAACACATCAATAGCTGAAAATCTAGAAAAAAACATCAAACAAAATTAAAGACCAAAGCATCAACACTCATGCTGGGATCAAATTGAACTTAACTAACCCCTACTTTTTCAACCAAATAAAAATGAAAGCAAGCAATGCATATTAAATCTAACACTCAATCATCATAAAAATGTGAAACCAACCGGATTAAAACTTTACCTACCTTGCATCTACTGACACCGGATGAATTTAAACTTATAAGTCAAACTTCTATGATCAAGTTGCAGTTACTATAGCTCATTTCTAGAACCTAATCGACCTATAAACCAAACTAGAACCAATGCAACGCATCAATAGTACAAAATCTAACCAAAAACATCAAATAAAAAATGAAGATCACAACTCACAACACCTTATTGAAGCTTGGATTAAATTGAACTTAGCCAATCCCTATATTTTCAACCAAACCAATTCATTTACAGCAACAAGTGCAAAAAAGATAAAAACTTTAAATGGGAAAAACGAAGGAATAACAACCTTGATGGATCTCCATGAGCTGCCAACCATGGCTCAACCATGGTAGCCCCAAATGCATCAACAAGATGTCTTTGAACTTCGGCCTTTGTAAACTCTGCTCCAACCCCACGAGCCCCACTCCCCATCGACTTACAACACTCGGCTAAATTCGCTTGCTTCCCTAACCAATGCAACACCTTCATTCCATCGTCGAAAGCCGCCGGATACTTGTTCTCCGGCGCCAACCTATAACCAACAGCCAAAACTATAACATCACACAATTTCGCTATCCTCCGACAAAAGCTATCATTGGCAACCGATTCATTGCTTCCACTAACCCAACCCCCGCCGTGAAACTGCAACATTATCGGCAATTTTCGACATTTTTTAGATGATGGCGAATAACCTCGATAAACATTACTGTCGTATCTTGAACTTAACCCTTTAAAACTGCTCCTTCTCGAATCGCTTCTCGGGGTTCCGATATCAGGTGGAGCATAACTGTTCCTCCTGCGAACAACGGAACTGTGGCTATCTAATTGGGACGATCTGAGCTTGAATTTCGGCTGGGATTGTCCGGGAGGGGGAAGGGACGTATCGGGAAGAAAGATTCGAATAGAGAGCGCAGTAAAAGGGTCAATGTGGATGTCTTTGGTGGCGACACCGTCGGTGAAAGAAGGATTGGCAGCGGAAATGGATTCTTCGGGTCGGGCCGTGACGCCGTAAGGATTGGAGGACTCGTCAACAGGGGATTGAATCCAGCTTTGCAAACGCTGCTTCAAGACGAACTTGAAGAATGCACTGTATAATTTTACAGCCACGCTCGGCATTTCCCTTAAATTTTTCTAATTTTTACAACAAAATAATAATAAAACAAAACTTATTTTTTTATGTTTTTCCTCGGAAACAACTTCTGGGTATTGATCTTGACAACGTTTTCCTTTATATATTTGTAGGCCCGGAGATTAACAAAGATGGGGTTTTTCCTTCCTTTTTTTTCCTTTCAATTTCTTGCTTTCTTTTCTTCAATGTTGAGATAAATTCATGGTTTTGAAGGGGGGAAGTTTGAAGCTTTGAAATGGGGTTGATTAGGGGTTGAGAGTAGGGTTTATAAAAACTGGGGAAATTTGATTGAAATCTGATGAATAGATTTCAATGGCGAATCATATTAGAAGCGTAGAAAGAAAGAAACATAAGAAAGGAAAGGGAAGAAGAGGGCGGGGCCTAATTTGATAGGTTTACAATGGCATAATGTAACAAGCAACTTTATTAATGACAAGGATATTTTTGTGCATGAGTAATGGGATTTATATTAGGGGGTGTAAAATCGGATTGGATTAATGGTAAATAAATTATTTAAGTTAATTAATAAATTTGAGTTATTGTTCTCGATTTTAAATTATGTTAATTAAATCGATTAATAATTATCGTTTAATTGAAATATTTAATGTTATTCGATTTGAATAATAATTTTTTATCTTGTTTATTAAAATATTAAATTTAATAATATGATAAATTTGAGGTTTGAAGAGTAATTTTGTCATTGTATTATTCTCAAATCAGCAATGTTGTTTATATTTTTAATTTCATCAATTTAGCCATTAAACTTTTTAATTGTATTAATCATGCCATTTAATTGTCGTTAATGGATAAAACCATTAATTTTTGTGCATGTGATCGATATCATTTTCAACATTAGCTGGTATCATCAATTATCTTGCCATGTCGATAATGGTGGGTCGGTTTTGATGACATTATAGTACAAATGGAGAGTTTTAGAATTGATTAATTATTTTAAATTGGCAAGCCATTCGATTGAAGGATAATTGTATTGATACGCATAGGTTATTTAATGCTTAATGGTTTTTCCCAAAGAGATCGTATCGATACAGGTACCCCGAGTATCGATATGCCCTACACTATAATGGAAAAAACTAGCATGGAGCTCCAATCCAATCCCAACGGCCACTAACGGCTAGGAACTCATTTGGGAATATAAAAGGGACCTCGTAGCATCTATAGAATATTGATGATCTACAAGTCAACAACATTATGATGAAAATTTGTCTTAGAGCTTAATTTCTCATTCTTTGTATAGACTACACTTGTTGAGCTTAATTTTCAATGTATGCTCAAGTGTATTAGGATTTGAGTGAGTGCTTTAGAGTGCAAACATCAACCTTATAAGAGGGATTTTTTGTTTGCTTATCTTTTATCTCTTGTAAAGAAGGTTTTATCAAGCTTTGGGTTAGAAAGCTTGATAGTTGTAAGGTTTTCGTCCTAATCCTAGAAAAGAGAACGAATATCTAGTGGATATTGGTTGAAATCTTTAGTGGAAGCTAAGGTAGTGGATGTAGGCTTTGGTTAGAAACTCGAACCACTCTAAATCCCATGTCTATTTTTCGTATCATTTGTTTCCACCACATACACCCAAAAACACAACCTCTCCAATACTTGGCAAGCCATTTGATTGAAGGATAACTGTATTGATACGCACAGGCTATTTAATGCTCAACAGTTCTTTCCCAAAGAGGCTGTATCGATACATGTACTCCGAGTATCGAGACGCCCTACACCAGAATGGAAAAACTAGCATGAAAATCAGCCTCAACGGTTCCAATCCAATCCTAACGGTCACCAACGGCTAGGAACTCATTTAGGAATATAAAAGGGACCTCCAAGCATGTATAGAATATTGATGATCTACAAGTCAACAACATTATGATGAAAATTTGTCTTAGAGCTTAATTTCTCATTTTTTGTATAGCCTACACTTGTTGAGCTTGATTGTCAATGTATACTCAAGTTTATTGAGATTTGGGTGAGTGCTTTAGAGCGCAAACATCAACCTTGTAAGAGAGATTTTTTGTTTGCTTATCTTTTATCTCTTGTAAAGAGGGTTTGTGTAACATCCGTGTTTTGGGGTTAGGAGTTCGGTGTGTGTGTTGGGTTCGAGTCGTCCGAACTGGTTTAATTTAATTAGACCTTGGTTTTAATTTAAATGAGCCTAAATCCTAATAATAGCATTCTTGTAATTAATTCAAAACAAGGAAAAGTGATGAGCCTTTTAAAAAAAAACTCATCTTCCTCCCATTTTGCTTCTAACGTGGAAACTTCCCCAAAACCCAAAAATCACTATTTCATCTCTTCTCTCCACCATTTCAAGGGATCCTTTGAAGGTAATTTCGTTTTTGGAATCTCCTTTTCATTCCAAGCATCTCCATGGTTTTAGATTTCAAAACCACCATCTTTTTAATTTTCCAAGTTTTTCAAGTTTGAAGAAAGTATGAAACTTTAATGGGTTTTCAACTTGTTTTTGGGTTGTTTAGTTAAGTTTTGAGTTAATCTCACCTTAATACTCCTTATATTTTGAAATGGAAGGATTTTGACAAAAAATCCCGAAATGAGTCTTGGGAGCATTTTTGAAAGTGTCAAAACTTGAAATTTTAGTGTGGTTTTGTGTTGGGTTGAAGGGCTGATGGTATAGGGTTGTTAGGAAGGTGTTTTGGAAGTCTTTAGAGGTCATTTGGGTGTTGGAAATGGTGGATTTCAGCTGGGTATTTGGGGAGTACGAAAATGTGAGTTTTGTGGTTAGTTTGGGTTTGAAACTATGAAGTTTTGGCTTGTGATTGTGGGTTGAGATTGTGGCTGAGTTTAGCATTGATTTGGTGAGTAATACCTTGTCTTTTGATTGGTTAGAAGCAAGAGGAAACATCGGAGAAGGTTCGGGGTCGATTCTAGAAAGTTCGGAGGCTTAAGAGGCTTTTGCTTGGTTTGTTAAGGAAGGATGGTGAGTGAAACTTTCAAACTTGTTTAATTTGGTTCAAGTGTGTAGTTGAGGTTTTGGGATGTGCTTGGTAGGCCATTCCAAGGTAGAAGTTAAGTTGGTAGCTTAACTTCTTGTGTGTTAAAAAGCTTTAGATGTTTATGCTTATATTGATCTTGTGAAGCATGAATTGATTATGTATGTGTATACATTGATGCGTGTGGTGATGGCTATGTGATATGAATGATGGTTATCATGATGTGGTTTTAATAGTATTATTGGTGGCGTTAAGCCATCAAGGAGGAGTACGGTGATGTAATATTCCACCGGAAATGTTTATATTATACGTGATGATGAGTGAAATCCCATCCGTAGGGCATGTGATGATGAGTGGAATCCCATCCATGCGAGGTCCGGTGATGAGTGTAATCCCACCGAGGTAATGTTGTTGTTGAGTGTAATATGTGTACCCGAGTAAACTAATAGTGGCCAATATACTTGTTCATGTGGTTAGGTTGCTTAGATAAATGCTTTATCTTGTTTAGCTTAATATGAAGTAAGATGTCATATTAATGCCTCTTGTGTTGCAAGCTAGATTGTTATATTGATGCTTATGTATGTTTGTGTGTGAGGTTAAGGATTATATGCTTGAATCCTGCATTGTCGTTGTTTTTGGTTTTAGAGCATCCTCACTAAGCTTCTAGCTTACGCTCTCATTTTCGACAATGCAGATCAGTAGCGTGGAGTTGGCAAGGAGCAAGGCGAAGAGGCATTCCAAGCTTTTGTAGTTGCTCAAGTATGGTTTAGTAAATAAAGTAGTAGTTTAGCAATGGGGCTGCTATGTGTTTGTATGAGCGTTGTATGACTCATAAATGTTGAATGTTGTTTATTCTATGCTTCGGATTTGTAAACCATGTTATGTTTTGTCGAATGCTTGTGATGAAAGGTTATGTCTTTGGATGCTATATGTTGTTTTGGATTGGCATGTAAACCTTAAGTGTGAAGACATGTGCCTTTGGCTTTTAAGCTTTTAAGTATGTCTTGCTATGCAATATCTATCTTTATGTCAATGCTTGTTGGAAATGCTTCATCGTCCAACTAAATTGTTCTACATGCTAGAGCTTGGTTGTTAAATGTTGTATGAATGAGTGTGCGTGGCTAGGGAAGTCTTAAAATGCATTTAGTGTTGAGTCTTGTGTTGTTTTGCTACAATTTGGTGTCTTGCAGTGCAGGGCGTATCGATACGCCTAAGGGTCGTATCGATACGGTCCTACACTTTGGGACACATAATTGGCTAGAGGTATCGATACTCGGGGGCGTATTGATACGCCAATTCTCTACTAGAATTCTGAGATTTCACGAGTCGTTGGCGTATCGGTACGGGCTCTAGGCGTATCGGTACGGTTTTATCTCGTTGACCGCGAGATATTGACCGAGAAGGGTGTATCGATACGCTCAAGGGATGTATCGATACGGTCTTCCTGAGTTGACTGAAGGCAGTTGACTTGGTCCAGGTGTATCGATACGGCTTGCTCTGTGACTTTAAAATGGGCTGTTAACATGTTGTTTTGGGTTTGGTTGCTTTTTTTTCTTGATGCTTTCCGCTGTCGTGATCACTTAGGAAATATATGTGCCTTTAGACAAGATATAATTAAAAGAAATTTTCTAGGGTTGTTAATCGAGGTGGGACCTTAACGGGTTTCACATCGGTTTTTCCCGTGTAGCCTACTCGGGCCGGTCAGTCGACCAGACCGGGATGAGGGGGTTACAGTTTGATCAAGCTTTGGGTTAGAAAGCTTGATAGTTGCAAGGGTTTCCTCCTAATCCTAGAAAAGAAGATGAATATCTAGTGGATATTGGTTGAAATCTTTAGTGAGAAGCTAAGGTAGTGGATGCAGGCTTTAGTTAGAAAGCAGAATCACTCTAAATCTCGTGTCTATTTTTCTTATCCTTTACTTCCACCACATACACCCAAAAACACAACTTCTCCAATACTTGGCAAGCTATTCGATTGAAGGATATCGAGTCTAACAAATTCGCGCTTAGCCAATAGCGAGTTTGCCTTACGTAGACCGAAAGAGAAATATTTTTCTACATAATCATTAATAGGGTTATTTTTCTAATTAATTCTCAAAAGAGGAATATTTCTTCAATATAGCCCGGCTTTACATTATACTTCCCCAATATTTCCTTCAAACCTTCTGTTCTGATAGAAATTTATTTTTTTATGTTTATGTGCATTAATAAACATAAAATTATTCTTATAAATATAGTGTATATGTTTTCAAAATATTAAAAATATATAAGCAGATACTATTATATAATCACACTTAGGGACGGAGCCAAGAATCAAGGTTAGGGGGCAAAGTATAAATAAATATAAAATGAAGGGGGCAATGTTTAAATAAATTAAAATTTGAGGGTTTAAGTAGACAAATTTTCCATTGTATTTTTAAATATAAAAAAAAATGGGAGGGACAATAGCCTCTTGAGCGTGCAAAAGTTTCGTTCCTCACACCAAAATATTTAAAAAAAAATAAAAATTTGTGCATCGAGGTAGTGATCTAACATTTTGAAACCATGTTTGGCAATTAACAGATAGCTGATAGCTAATAGCATATTACATTAGCTTATAGCGGATAGCATTAGCTTATTTGACTACCGGATTGCATTAGCTGATTGTATAAAAGTGTTTGGTAAAATTAACTGATAACTTATAGTTGTTTGATCATTTTAACGAGCAAAATGACATGTAAGGACATGATTATATTTGATACTTGTTTGAACAATTTATTAGTTATTAACATTTTATATTTAATAATATTAATTAGATTATGAAAATTAATTTTTTTAATATCATTACTGAGCCTATATGAAAGGTGTACATATTAATTTTTTATTTGTAAAATTATATTTTTAACATATTTTTAATACTTATTAAATTTAGATGTATATATTAATTTCTTATTTATGAGATTATATTTTGAATATAAGTTTATTAATTATTAAATTTAGATGTATATATCAATTTCTTATTTATGAAATTATATTTATTAATGAATTTTTATATTAACTTCTTATTTATGAAATTATTTTTTAATTTTATTAGTTATTTAAATTTAGGGTAAACTACACGGAATACCACTCAACTTTACCCTTTGACTCGAACATACCACTGAACTATAATTTGATACTATTATACCTCTAAACTTAGCTTTTGGCTTCAATGTAAGCACTCGACTGTTAACTTATAACGAGCCGTTAAATCTAAAACGACATCGTTTTGAAATCTAAAATAGGCCAAAACGACGTCGTTTTATTAGTAAAGAAAATAAGAAAACATTACATTTTAGAAAGTTTGAACCCAAGACCTTTAAGATGAAAGACTTATACCAAACCACCAAGCCAACTTAAATACTTAATATCATTCTAACAAAAATAATATATAAATAATACTGTAGTTGAACTTAATTCCATTTATATCATGATATAATTTTATAATATTTATAATATAATTTTATAAATATATTAACTGTAACACCCTAAAAATTATATATTTTTTTATGAAAAATGAATGAAATAAGAAAAAGATGAAATGTGTAGTCATGGGGTTTTGAACCTGCACCTCATGGCTTGGAGGGCAATGGGCTTAGCCATCGGGTCTAAGGCAAGTCTTGGTTATGGTATAGTAAGAGTTGGTTATAGGATTGTATCGGGGAATATAATAATCAGGTTAGATCCAATCACCCTTTTTTCCCCAAATTAAATGCAACATTCGAATCTAAAGGAAATTATATCTAAATTCTTATCCTCGTCAGAACCTTTCATCTTCCCTACACCGGTGCCCATCCAGATCTTTGTCACGGCGGCGGCGTGGCTGTCACCGCCGGTGTCATCGTGTCCTCCGCCTCACCCCGACCCCAGCCCAGCGCACCACTCGCGGTGAGCCGGCACCGTTTGCAGTGGAGATTCAATCGAGGGTTCGATTGAATATAAAACCCTTCCCGTTCAGCTTTTAATCGATTCCGACAGCCACCGTCGGCCCGTGATATGCACCGCCACCACCGAGTTGACCACCACGGTGCCCCGATCCCGGTGTAGTCCACCACTCGCGGCAAGAAGACGCCATCCGCCGTAGAGATCCAGTCGAAGGTTGTTCGAAACCCTTGGTTTGCCGCCCCTCCTTTTTTCGCGATTCTGGCCGCCTCCATCGTCGGCAAGGCGCGTCGACCGTGCGGGTGGGTTCAGCGTGTCGTGGGGAGCAAAACTCGACCGACCGATCGTGTGTCCGACGCCGGCAAGCCCTTCATCGACGTCTCGTCTTTTTCCGGCCGTTCGAGTGCGTTATAGGTAATTTCTGTTCGATTTTCGGCTTGTTTCGTGTTATTATTTTGTGGGTTGAAACCTTGAGTTAACGATCTACCGTTTTCCGACAGAATCGCGGCCAAGGGGCGTCTCCGATGACCGATTCCGGTGACCGGCCGACGAAGTCATATACAAGGGTAAGTGGACCGGTTTGGTTTAAGCCCAAAACTCGACCCGACCCGACCCGTTGACCGACTCGACCCGACCCGTTGACCGATCCGACCCGGTGAGTCAACTCGTCCGAGTCAACTCAGTGAGTCAACTCGCCCGAGTCAATCCAGTGAGTCAACTCGCCCGAGTCAACCCAGTGAGTCAACTCGCCGAGTCAGCCTTGGACCAGTGACGTCAGCATGACGCCAGCGTTGACTTTGACTGCTGACGTCAGCGTTGACTTTCACCAAAAAGTCAACTTTTCCCGAAAAGTCCTATTTTATGTTTTTCGACGTCCTGAGTCCGATTTTGATGCCCGTTTCGAGAAATTCTAACCCGAAAGCCTCCGAATTGGTCTTTGAACTCGAGTTTGCTTATGTATTTTTAATAATCAATTATGAGCAATGTGAATAAGGGCTAAAATTGGAATTTGTGCGATTGAAGGTAATCATAGTTCCTTGTATTCGGGATGTTGAGGACGTCGCATTCGAGTTCGAGAGTGATCGAATGGAGTACCATGGTTGACCGATATAACAAGGATTAAAGGTAATACACTACTACCTCTAGTATGCTTTATGAACATGTTGGTATTCGGTTAATGCATGCACATATATGATGATAAGTACCGTTAATTCTGCTTAAGGCTAACCGGATATGAAAATGTACGACGTTATAGATAAGGTTGGAATAATCGAATGAGAAAGATGATAAATCAAAGAATCTGGAATCCTACAGAAAATTAATGAGTCGATCAATCTCCAAACCCGATTAATAATGTTAATTTGTCAAATGACAGAAATATTGGTGTATATAATTACAAAAATGCCCTTGAGGTGAAAATGACAGAAATACCCCTGATAATGAAAGTGGTGCGGAAACCTACACTAAATCCGGTAAAACAATTGATTCATTTAAAAGTCTCAAATTACTCAGAGATATGCGATAATAAGGCTTAATTACTCAAGAAAGATAAGCACTCGGATTTAGCGTAAATCCTGAATAAACCTCTGAAGATAAATTTGTGGGGGAAACTCTTTATATGTTCGGATCAATTAAACTATCAAAAGATACATAATTGCTATTAATGGCTGAATCGAGTAAAAGAATTGAAAATGCCGATACAATCGAGTCATCAAATGACCAAAATGTGCTTGGGCATTGGAATTTCTAAATTAACAGAGATGATGGGTCTATCCTCGTGTTTTGGAATGAATGAAGTGGTTGGAGTTACCGCAATTACTTGAATGGCTGAAACACCCACGGGTACTTAAATGATTGAAATGCTATATAGGGTTCAATTGACAGGAATGATGGATATCCCGAGCTTCAAAATGACTGAAATACCCCCTTTGACTGGAATAAGTAAATTGTCCTTGATAAATTCAGGAAATGCCAATAAAGTTGAAAATGACTTAAATGCCCTTATGGGTTAAAGCATGACCCATGTACGTCAATCACTCCGGATATTAAAATAAGGATGGAAGTTTTCCGCACAGAATATTAGTTCGACTACTCCGTGGCAAGTCCTGTGGTGAGATATGAAGGCAACTTTTCAGATATACGATACAAACATTATTTAGAAATGGTACACGTGAAGTGCATACATCAGAAGGTTTGGCTAGTACTGCAAGGTTGGGAATATGTTAGTTTGAATGGTTTTGGAGGCTTGATAAACTTCTAAAGATCTTAAATATTGTGAATCGTCATTTCATTATTAATGGGCTAAAGTACAAAATCACCCCTGATAGTTAAATGACCAAAATGCCCTCGTTGGCCAAAGTCATCGAAATAGCCCTGAATGTATATGATATCGTGAAAGATCTTGACGTAGAGATCTCTAAATGCTTGGTTGGAAACTTGATGAGCAAATAGAATTTTTGAGCCTCTATTTACGCCCTGTTGGTATAAATTACCAAAATGTCGTGTATGATAAAATGACCATAATGCCCTTGGTAGGCTTAAATGGCTAAATCACTCATGATTGCCTAAACCCTCCTGAATATCTGTGCTAAACCGTTAGTATGAACCCCTTTTAATAGGGGTCACGTTTTAGAAATCCGTTCAAATCGTCAAAAGTTTAATATGTTTCATTCCGTAAATGCCAAGTATCTCCAAGAAAAGATATGTCCCACCTAGTGTGTTCCATGTGTGATATATTCTGTTTAATGGATTGTATAATTATTTAATCGTGAATAATATTATGTTTGATGAACTTGATATATGATGACATTCTCTGTCTACCTAATATATGTCTGCTCAATCTGTATACTTGGTATGTGATCGTTTGATCTGTGATGGTATTGTTTGACTGTTTGATGAATTTGTTAGTATGATCTGTTAGTTTGACCTATGATGGTACAATCTGTTTGCATGATGAATGCTGAAAATGTTTGCTTCATTCAATAGTATGCCCATTTATCTGTCAAAAGCATGAATTCTTCCGTTTCTGATGTTCTGAATAAAATATATCTGTCACATGTATTCTGTTACCCATGTCTGAAATCTGAACACTGATTACTATCTGGGTATACTGTTGGGTTATGTTATGAAGTCTATGTTGGTACAACCCTGATCAAGCTAGTAAATCCTTATGGACTCAAGGTCTCCCCTTGAGTGGCACCTATGCCCATCGGGCCTAGGGTAAGTCCTTATGGACCTAATGCATCCCCTTAGGTGGCACCTATGCCCATCGGGCCTAGGGTAAGTCCTTATGGACTCAAGGTCTCCCCTTGAGTGGCACCTATGCCCATCGGGCCTAAGGTAAGTCCTTATGGACCTAAGGCAGTCCCTTAGGTGGCACCTATGCCCATCGGGCCTAGGGTAAGTCCTTATGGATGCAGTTCTGGGGGACTGCATATTGGTGTAAGGTTGGAGGGTAATTACTAGTAAACCTTTGTATGTACTTGAACATTTGCATTGAATTGTTATGTGATCTCATGATACGATTGGTATGCATTTATGCCTGTTTGATATGCACCCATTTGGAACACACTAGGCGCTAAACTCTTTGTTTCCATCTCCGTAATCTATTAGCTTGAATAATTCTTGTTTGTTACTCGATGAATGAATAAAGAGCCAGTACCGTTATTCTCAAGTATAACGTTACCCTTAAATAGCGGAAGAGAAATGAAGATTGTTACTGCTTGGAACATCATAAAAATGTTATGCATACCATATATCTGCATGAGCTTATAGCATCTTCTGGTAGTTTTGTATTGCTGAGCTTTTCCAAGCTCATGTTGTTTTTACCATCTCAGGATAAAAGATCAGACAAGTTGCACCTATCAACGTCGGTATGGGAGTTTCTTCGGCTCGTCAGGGAGTATGGTATCTGTGTAACTAGGGGGCATGTGTGTCGTGTTTGTATTATACAAATGAGTCTGAAACTTATTTCCGCAACTTGTATCATAATTGTTTTATCGTCTTGGACGATTTCTGAAATTGTATTTTAAATCAGATATTTGATTTATGATTTTAAAGGTTTAACTATATGTTTATTTGAAATCTTATCGTGGGTTGCTCTAGTGACCCTAATGTGACTTCCTAGGATCCGTTGTAACGCATAGGCGGGTCTAGGGAGTTACATTAACTTTATAAATAAATATTATTTATAATATATATTAATATATATATAATATATAATATATAATTAAACCCTAAACTCAAACCTTAAACCATATATTAATTAAAATCATAAATCATAAACCATATATATAAATGTATTAAAGTTATAAATAAATATTGTTTATAATTTATATATATTTGAATAGATATAATATATATAATTAAACCCAAACCTTAAACCATATACATAAATAAATCATAAACCCTAACCCCTAAACAATATATGTAACTAAACCATAAACCTAAACCATATATTAAAAATCCTAATATATATTATAAATAATATTTTAATTTTATGATTTTAGGTTTGGGATTTATGATTTAATTATGTTTAGAGTTTAAGGTTTATTATTTAGGGTTTGTGATTTATTTATATATATGGTTTAGGGTTTTAGTTAATATATGGGTTGGGGTTTTATTTAATATATGGTTTAGGTTTTGTAGTTTTTAGGGTTTAGGGTTTGGTGTTTTAATTAATATTTGATTTAGGGTTTGGGTTAAATTATATATATTATATCTATTAAAATATATATAAATTATAAATAATATTTATTTATAAAGTTAGTATATTTATAAAATTATATTTTAAATATTATAAAATTATATCATGAGATAAATGAAATTAAGTTCAATCGCAGTATTATTTATATATTATTTTCGTTAGAATGATATCAAGTATTTAAGTTGGCTTGGTGGTTAGGTATAAGTCTTTTATCTTAAGGTCATAGGTTCAAGCTTCTCAAAATGCAATGTTCTTTTATTTTCTTTACTAACAAAACGACGTCTTTTTGGCCCATTTTAGGCTTCAAAACAACGAAACCAAAACGACGTTGTTTTGAATTTAACGACCCGTTATAAGTTAACGGTCGAGTGCGTACATTGAAGCCAAAAGCTAAGTTTAGTGGTATAATAGTATCAAAGTATAGTTCAGTGGTATGTTCAAGTCAAAGGGTAAAGTTGAGTGGTATTTCATGTAGTTTACCCTTGATTTTTTTTATTTAGAGAAATTTGTATAATTATCAATGATAAAATAGTATTTATAAGTCTTTTATCCAACCCTCAAACTCAAAAAGCTCATAAAATGTCAACAAGCTCTAGAACAAGTGGTTAAAAGCTCTTAGTTGACATCTTCCCTTCCCCTTAGGTTGCGGGTTCTAGACCCGGCATGATCAAATTTACTCTTCCCCTCCCCTAAGTAGAAATTATTTACCAAAAAAGCCATTATATATAGTATTTTGTGAAAATTTGATATTATCCAACGATGTTAATGAAGTGTTATTGATAGTAAATATTATTTGACAATGTTAGAGCAACTACATCACTTTTATATTTCACAAAAATATAACATGTTAATTAAATTTTAAATTTTGAGTTAAAATGTTTGTGTTTAAACCTAAATATAAATTATGTGTAAAATGTAAAAAAAATGGATCATTCAAATTTTAAAACTTTAAGATTGTTTTGGTTCGGATTATTATTATGGGTTCAAGTAATTTTTTGTTTTCATAATTTGATTTTCAGATTAATCAGTAAGAGTTTTGATCACTTTAGATTCAAATTATTCTCAGCTTAGATCGTTCAATTTAAATTTAGGTCAATTTGATTTCAATTTAGATATTTTTAAATTGTTAAAGGGTTAACTATTGGAAAGATCACTTATGTTTTCTTTCAGTACATAGTTGGTCATCGATTTTTAAAAATGACCAGTAAGGTCGTTTACGTTTTTTATTTGTAAACTTTTGGTCACCGAGACGTTTGTTGTCGTTAAACTTAAATGGGAGACTGATCTGACACAACAAAAAAGGATAAATTACTTAAATAATCTCTAATTATTACTCACTTCTATTTTAACCACCGAAATAAAAACAATTTACCGTTATTATATTTCATCAAAACAAGAAAACAAGAGAAAAAAAAAACACTTTACAATCACAAAGACATCATTCATTTTCAAAATCCACCAACGAAAAAGAAAATGGAAGATAATAGAGGGGAGAAGAAATAAAAAATGTAAATATGAAGGATTGAATGTGAAATTATACAAATTATCTTTATTTCGATGGTTAAAATAGAAGTGAAGTAATAATTTGGGGACTATCTAGGTAATTTATCATTTTTATGTTGTGTCAGATCAGCTTTCCGTTTAAGTTTAACGGCAACAAACATCTCGGTGACCAAAAGTTACAGACCAAAAATGTAAGTGACATTACTGATATTTTTGAAAATCGATGACCAACTTTATACTGGAAAGAAACATTGATCATCCCAGTAATTAACCCATTGTTAAATTTCTTATGATCAAATCAGACTTGAGTTTGAATCAATTGATTGATTTTCTAAATTCAAAGTTCGGCTTTAATTTAATGAAATATTCAAAAATGTGATGTAATATTTTATTATTTGTATTCTTGTTTCTAGAATAAATTATTGAAATTTGAAACTTGACATATTGAGCATCGTATCAAGACCGTTGATGTATTTTATTATCTGCCTATGAAGGCCGTTGACCACGTGGAAAAGCAAAATAATCAGCTGATTTCTTTTATTTTTGTAATTTTGGATTTGAAACATCTCAATCTGATTTCATTTTCTTGAGGGTAAACAACATAAATAATCATTACATTAAGTAAAAAGAATTTTTCGGTCACTAAATTTTTGAAAATTATAAAAAAAAATTATCAAGTTTATCAAACTGTTATAAAATATCCTTAAACTTACTAAATATTATAAAATAATAATATTTAGTGACCATTTTATAATAATTTAATAACTTTAATGATCATTTTATAACTTTCAAAATGTTAGTAGCTAATAAGTTGTGCAGTTAGAATGAGGTATCTCCTTCAATTGTAAAACTCGTCACAGTGTATTTTATCATATTTACAAAATACTCCTTTTGACTTTTCAAAATTTTATTTCAGTCCAGAATAAAAAAAATTATTCTCATCACACCTTTAAAATATAATTAGATGCTAAGTTATTCTCATTTACAAAATAGCTTGTTAGTATAATTACTATTATAACATCCCGGATAATGTGAGTCGAGTATGTATCATCATACGATGTAAGATTATGAGTAATTCGGATTGCTATTAATAAAAATTTTACCCACGACCTTAATTCAATAAGAAAATCATATATTAAGCAAGCACATTTAGTCAGTTAGCTAAGTTGTTCATCTTTATTCTTTCACTTCTCTTAAATCATAGGTTCTAGTCATTTTCATTTCGTAGAGTCCCCATTCTCTTAAAGTCCTCTAGACTCACATTAAGATTAAAATTAAAATTTGTCAAAAAAAATCATATACATATTGTTTTTTATAGGCTTAAATATAAAATAAGTGTCCAAAATATTATTTTTCATTTAGATGCTTTTTTTGGATAAAATAGGCACCTAAAATTTTATTTTTGTCGAAATAGACGCCTAACTTAAAAAATCAATAACAATCATTAATTGACATGTAGTAAAAAAAAACCCAAATTCACAAAAGAGCTAAGCATCAATTTGAAAAACAAAACTAAAACTTTAGTCACTTAGTTTGGTGAAAAAACATTATGCACCTATTTAGATCAAAGCAATATATTTAAATTACGGTTATGTTCTCGTTTTCGGTTGCATTGCGTTTATTGCGGTTACAGACATAACGAATGTGATTGCAGACATAACGGATGCTATTGCGGCCATTGCGGTCGTAAATTTTCAAAGAACAAATGTTATCGCGAACATAACGGTAGTGAGCAGTTTCGAACAATACCAAAACTACTACGTAACAGTCACTATTTAAATCCCTGACCAAAATAAAAACTTTAGAGCATACTTTATCCAAAAAATAATTTAAACACCTAAATAAAAAAATGATATTTTATATTTAATCTTTATGAAATGGAAATAGAATGTTCGTGGCCAAACGAAAAGGTAACCAAAGTTGGCGGGGCATGAACATAAATACGGAGAAATAAGGTGAAAGGACTGAAAATTCAGTGTACGACCACTACGGCGGCTGGTAAGAAAACGATCCCCCGACAAGGAGACAAGAAGAGTTGGTGATCAACACAAGAGTCAATAGCAATACAAAGACTGTTTCATAACCATAGAAAACTCCGACACCCACTTTTCAAACCTTAACACCAAACTCATAACAACCCCTTTTCTCTGTCTTGATTCCCCAGGCTTCATTCTTCTCGCAATCCTACTCTCAAGGTTTGTTTTCACTTCAGTTGTTGATTCTTGCATCCCAAAAACATGTTTTCATAGATTCCAATTCTGGGTTGTTTTTTCTTATTGTTTTTCATTTAAATTTGTTTCTTTATTTGGATCCATGCAATGGGAAAGTTTCTATTTTTTTTTGCTATGTTTGTTTTGCATGTTGTTGATCAATCTGTGGAAATCTAAAAACAAAACCCTTTGATTTCATGTCTTTGTCAAGCTCTGTTTCGGTTCTGGTTAATATTTATGTTAATGTGCCTATATTTCAGTATCCTGTTGCTTACAACTTCATTGGTTTCGGTTCTTAAAAATCGAAGCTTTAGGAGATGGGATCAGGTGAATGGTGCCTTCAAAAAAGAGATAGTTTCAGGAATGATTCGTTTTCGGGTAATGAGAATGTGCCGGAAATCGGGTGCCTTTCGATTATTGTTCTCGGTGCCTCCGGTGATCTTGCCAAGAAGAAGACTTTCCCTGCTCTCTTTCATCTTTATTGCCAGGTTAAGTTTTTGGATTCATTGATCAATTTTTCATATTTCAATCGGCTTTTCCAAAAGGCTAAACACTAATGGTGTGTGTGAACTGTGCAGGGATTTCTACCACCGGACGAGGTGCACATTTTCGGCTATGCAAGGACTAAGATTTCAGATGATGAATTGAGGAATCGCATTCGCCGGTGAGACGTCTATCACACTTTGGCCTAATTGCATTACTTTATGAATGATGTGAATGGTAGGCTTGACTGATATTTAATCGAAACGGCAGATATCTTGTAAGTGAAAGGAGTGCTTCACCATCCGAAGATGTATCAAAGTTCTTACAGCTGGTCAGTCCAAGCCTAGTTATACGTTTAACATGCTTCGGTTGCATTATTTTTGCTTCTTAGCTTTTAGCTGGCAACTGTTATTGTTTGTAGATTAAATATGTAAGCGGGTCGTATGATGCTTCCGAGGGCTTTCAACTTTTAGACAAGGAGATTGCAAAACATGAGATCTCGAAAAGTAGCCAAGAAGGGTCATCTCGAAGACTCTTTTATCTTGCACTTCCACCATCGGTGTATCCGTCTGTTTGCAGGATGATCAGGAAATATTGCATGAATAAATGTAAGTACTTATGTTTCATGAACAACAGTGCTTTAATATATCATTTTAGATGATTAGTGGGGCCTGTTTGAGGAAGTAGTTCCGTGTTGTCGAAGCTAGTAATTTTGCATTCTATATCCTCTCAAAACACAAGTGTTAAATGGTTCTGCCCCGGATTTTTTATTGACAGAGACAATATCTTATATAGTGATGCTACTTTCCTCGAAGGGCTCATTCTTGAGTGAAGACAATATCTTATATATTTCCTTTTTTCCAGCCGATCTTGGTGGATGGACTCAGATTGTTGTTGAGAAGCCATTTGGCAAAGATTTAGGCTCCGCAGAGGAACTGAGTTCCCAGATCGGAGAGTTGTTTGACGAACCACAAATTTACCGTATTGATCACTACTTGGGAAAGGAATTGGTTCAGAATCTGGTAATCATTGTGTAAACAGGTGCTTTGTATTCCTTGATTTCTTTATCAGCTCGGCTAATATTCGGCTTTATGGCACTTGCAGTTGGTGCTTCGTTTTGCTAACCGCTTCTTCTTGCCACTTTGGAATCGTGACAACATTGATAATGTACAGGTCAGTATCCTCCTTTCGCGGATGTTTGAAAACCATAAAATGCTATGGGGAAGGTACTGTACAGTTGATTAGTTTATGATATGCGGATATTTACCGATGTTGGACTGACAGAGAGCTTCAGTAATTTTGAAGTTGTTATCATTCTTTTCATATTAATCTCTACTTTCTTCATTTCTTCTGGTAGATTGTATTCAGAGAGGATTTCGGAACTGAAGGTCGTGGCGGATATTTTGATGAATATGGGTACGTTCCGTAGCACTTATTTCAGGTCCCCATTTTATAGGAAAACTTATGAAGAATTACCTTGTATGTGATTTGTATGTTAATATTCACTTAGTTCTTTTTCCTTTTGTGCAGCATTATCCGCGATATTATCCAAAACCACCTGTTACAGGTAATTGTTATAAACCGAAACAAAAACAAGCTGGAGGAAGAACATTCTATGTATCGTTAACCTATTCAAGTTATTTATCGAGTTCATATCAACCGCAGGTTCTTTGTCTTGTTGCTATGGAGAAGCCCGTCTCTCTCAAACCTGAGCACATTCGCGATGAAAAAGTGAAGGTGCACATCTTTTGACTCTAAACTTTAGGAAGTGACTGCTAGTTGTTTTGTATCTATGTCCATAGAACAAGCCGATTAAGTTCCGATCCTATTCTGCCTTATAATTTCTTATTTTCCTTCTACTTTAGGTGCTCTAAGTCCGCACTTTCTTTACTATGTGAAATATAGGTTCTTCAATCGGTACTTCCAATTAATGATGAAGAGGTTGTACTAGGACAATACGAAGGTTACAGAGATGATCCGACAGTTCCCGATCACTCGAATACCCCGACATTCGCAACTGTTATTCTCCATATACATAATGAAAGATGGGAAGGTATATAACTGCATCATTCTTTTTCTCCCGCATACAGACTTTTTGGTGGCTCGGGGCAAGAAAATCTGAGCAACTTACCAAATTGTAAATTTAATTTAATTGGATTAGTTGATTTCACTTGTTGGTTTGTTTCAAACTTTCCAGGTGTCCCATTTATACTAAAGGCCGGGAAAGCATTGAATTCTAGAAAGGCGGAGATACGTGTTCAATTTAAGGATGTTCCCGGTGATATATTCAAGTGTATGTATAACAATAGGACTTTAAGATTCTTTATAATTTTGCTTATATGATTACTTGTATCTTCGATTAAATTGTGAGGAAATGCGATAATCTTTCTTTAGCTAAAAAGCAAGGGAGGAATGAGTTCGTCATACGCCTGCAACCTTCTGAGGCCATGTATATGAAGCTAACAGTGAGTTTGCTAATATTTTTGTGTTATCCAAAAGCTGTTAGAAGTAGAATAACTATGCACAAGGATCATATAAACTTTGTCTGAAAAAAACTGAACATATGTTTGTATGCTAAACTCTGTTTATAAGAATTCAAACCAACGACTGTCGTTTTTCATTATTGGAAATTTTTAGTTGTGCTGGTGACAAGATGTGAGGGTGCTCATTGTTGTGAATTTTGTGCAATGTCGAGCACCAGTTCTGAATACTCGACGCCCGTTCTTGTGTTATCAGATTTCAGAAACATTTATATGCATTTTCTAGATTTTACTGAAATTACGAGATCTTTATGCTTGTATATTGACTTACGTTTTGTCTCCGGTGTAGGTGAAGCAGCCCGGACTGGAGATGTCAACGGTGCAAAGTGAGCTAGACTTGTCATACAGGCAACGCTATCAAGGTGTTACGATCCCGGAGGCTTATGAACGTCTTATTCTCGACACGTATGATCCTTGCCCTTGCTCTGATCCTTGAAATATTATTGTCTGCAATGCTATGATAACTAGTGTCACTTTCGGTTTACGGTTCCCATGAAATCAACAATTGAATATTTGTTTTGGTTACATAGGATTAGAGGTGATCAGCAGCATTTTGTTCGTAGAGACGAGTTGAAGGTAAGAATGTGTATATACTCGGGAAGACGATAACTTATAGGGGATTCAAACTAACATTCATATTGCTTCGTTCATCAGGCGGCATGGGAGATTTTCACGCCTCTTTTACATAGAATCGACAATGGTGAAATGAAGCCGATTCCATACCAAGCAGGCAGCCGTGGACCAGCAGAAGCAGATGAACTTTTGGCTAAAGCCGGTTACGTTCAAACACATGGATATATCTGGATTCCTCCCACCCTGTAGATATTTGCTCTCTAGCTTGTGGTATTCCATCACCATTGTCATATAAGTTGAGGTTTCGTATTTGTAACACATCGAATAACGAGGCCTGCGGTAAGCCTAAGAGCGTACACCATGTATTTGTGTGTAGAGTATGATTTGATATCCCTTGAAAGTTGAAAACGTATTTGGAACAGTTTGTTAAGGGTGAGATTTGGGTTTCGGTTTTTTCGATAGGTATAAAACCAGGTTGGCTTGATCCTGGAATAAAAAGCTAATCCTGTTTATCCGAGCCATCTTCTTTAGTTTGCAAGAAAAAACAATTTGTCCATGTTCACTGATGGATAAACCAAAATTTTCTATCAGGGCTACAAGGATTATTACTTTGTTTCTTCTCTTACAGAACAGCGACGAAAATGGTTTTTAATCTTAAACATGTTATTGTACTAATGAGATTAAAAAATTTTGAGAGGGACAAAATAAGATTTTAAAAGGCTTGAAGGCAACACAGCTCAAAAGTGGTCAAAGTTTGAATTATTATACAATTGAGAAAGAAAATTCGTTTTGAAATTAACTTAGGCTTATTTAAGTGATATAGGATAAACCCAATCCTAAACACAAAACGACATCGTTTCAAATAAAATTAAACTAATAAAATATACTATTTTATTAAACTAAAAACAGCGCATATCAAAACTCCCCGCTTGAAGAAATCTTTGTCCTCAAAGATTAAAGAAGACAAGCATGAAGCACAACTAATAAGAAACGATGATTAATCAATCGAGTCTTTTAAATGATTTGTATTATACAATATAGTTTGTTATATTTGTATTAGTTGTTAGTAGGTTAGTTAGTTGGTTTAAATTTCTGTTAGTTTTGACGGCATTTCCATTTCCTTAGCTATTTATATAGCTTGTACCGTTCTGTATTGGATCATCATATACAAGAATAAAAATTCTTCTTTTCTTCTACTGTAATATGGTATCAGATGAGTTTTGAGCTTCCCTAAGGTTCTTTCTTTTGTTCCTCGAGCTTTCTTCTTCGAGCTTTCTTCCTCGAGCTTTCTTTTCTCGAGCCTTTCTCTTCTTTCTTTTTCATTTCTTTCTTGTTACCATGGCTGTTAATCCCAATGATGATTTCAACAATGGTAATAATCCCTATTACCTTCATCAGTCCGACAATCCTGGCATGAGTTTGGTGACGCAGCTCTTATCAAATGATAATTACAATTCCTGGAAACGTTCCATGGTGATGGCCCTTTCTGCCAAAAACAAACTTGGGTTTGTGGATGGCTCAATCACTGCCCCTGCGGTTACTGATCAGGTACGATATGATTCTTGGAAACGTGCCAACAATTTTGTTAATTCCTGGCTTCTCAACTCTGTATCAAAAGACATTGCTGCTAGTTTAATTTTCCATTCATGTGCTGTTGATATCTGGAAAGACCTTGAAGATAGGTTTCAACAGAATAATGCCCCTCGTGTTTTTCATCTGAAAAAGAAATTACATGTATTGGTTCAAGGTTCTTTAGCAGTTAGTGCTTACTATACCCAACTTAAAATAGTTTGGGATGAGCTTGCTTCTTTAAAATCCGTTTGTACTTGCTCGACTTGCACTTGTGAGGGTGTACGCAAGATGATTGATGAGCAACAGAGGGAGTTGACAATGCAGTTTCTCATGGATTGAATGAGTCATTTGCTCATGTTCGTGGCCAGATTTTGCTTCTTGATCCATTGCCTTCAATCACAAAGGTTTTTTCCTTAGTTGCTCAAGAAGAGAGTCAAAGGTCCATTCGATTATCTAATCCCATTGCTGAAGCAACTTTTGCTGTCAAGACCTATAATGCTCCTAAGAAGGGTCGACCTCAGTGTAGTCATTGTGGTTTATTGGGCCACATCAAGGATAAGTGTTATCGGTTGCATGGTTTTCCTCCAGGTTACACTGTTCGATCAAAGCAAGCTCATGTGAATCTTGCTCCTATTGTTTCTGAGGTGTTATCTTCTGATACTCGTTCGAGTTCTAATGTTGGTAATGATCAATTGACCACACAGCAGTGTCATCAGCTCATTTCCATGCTGACCACTCAACTTCAGGCAGCCTCGGTAGCAGATGTTCCCTCTACTTCCATTAATCTCGCAATGCAAGGCAAGATTTCTTCCTTTGTTAATCATTTTAGTTCTTTTAATGATGTGAATTGCTGGATTATCGATTCTGGAGCTTCCAGACATGTTTGTTCTTTCAAGAACATGTTTCAATCTTTGAAGCCTATTGGTGAGAGTAATATTTTGTTGCCTAACAATTCCATTGTCAAAGTTCAGTTTTGTGGAACTGTTTGCCTCTCTTCTCGTATAGTTCTTCAAGATGTTCTCTATGTGCCAGAGTTTCAATTTAATATTCTGGCTGTAAGCTGTTTGGTTCGAGACTCAAGCCTTAATGTTTCGTTTTCTCCTACTGATTGCTTAATCCAGGACCGCTGTAGTGTGATTGGGAAGGGTAACTTGCATATGGGGCTGTACTTGTTAAGTTTGCCTGATCTTTTACATGTTCCAAATGATGAATGTTCTGTTTCGACTCATATAAACAGTATCTCGTGGCACAATAGGCTTGGCCACCCTAGTGTTCCTGTATTACATTCTTTGAAAGATGTATTACCTTCTTTACAAATTAATAAAGATGATGTTTGTTCCATTTGTCCCTTAGCAAAGCAACATCGTCTACCTTTTGCTTCATCCTCCACACGAGCTGTTCTTCCTTTTGAATTAATCCATTGTGATGTCTGGGGTCCATTTAAAGAAGCTACTCATGCAAATCAACGTTATTTCTTGACTTTGGTTGATGATCATACACGTTCTACATGGACCTACCTCATGCAACATAAATCTGATGTTTCTGCTATTATTCCTCTATTTATTTCAATGGTTAAGAGGCAGTTTTCACTTGATATTAAGATGTTTCGCTCCGACAATGCACCAGATTTAAAATTCACTGAGTTGTTTGGTAAGCTGGGCATAGTGCATCAGTTCTCGTGTGTTGAGACTCCTCAACAGAATTCAATTGTGGAACGCAAGCACCGACATCTGCTCAGTGTTGCCCGTGCTTTATTTTTCCAGTCCAGGGTGCCTCTTCGTTTTTGGGGTGAGTGTGTGCTTACTGCCACCTATTTGATCAATCGTTTGTCATCTCCTGTTTTGGGCAATCGATCTCCCTATGAGTTGCTTCACAAGTCTGCTCCTAATTACTTGTCTCTCAAGGTGTTTGGTTGTCTTTGCTTTGTTTCGACCTTACAAGCTCACAGGGACAAATTTTCTGAGCGTGCTTTGCCAGGAGTCTTTCTTGGTTATTCTCCAGGTGTTAAGGGTTACAAAATTTACGTTTTGAAGACTCATTCTTTTGTTGTCTCCAGAAATGTGGTTTTTTATGAGGACATCTTCCCCTTTCAGTCAATTGCTTCAAGTGTTGATGTGGATTTGTTCCCTGACACTGTGTTACCACGTTCTATGCCTGAGGTTGTGCATGGTCATGCTTCATCTGTTCCTCCTACTACTTCTTCAGCTCCAGTGAGTCAGCCTCTTATTCCTATTCGACGCTCCTCTCGTGTTGTTCAGAGGCCTCATTATCTTCAGGAATATCATTTGAACAATGTTTCCTCTTGTTCTTATCCCATTGAAGATTGTGTATCTAGCATGCGTTTATCTACTGATTTCAGCAGTTTCATTGCTAACATTTCTGCTATTAAAGAGCCTGTCTTTTATCATCAGGTTGTTACCTCTCCTGATTGGAGACGTGCCATGCATGAAGAACTGCAGGCCATGCATTCCAACAATACTTGGACGGTCGTTTCTTTACCTACTGGCAAGCATCCCATAGATTGTAAATGGGTGTATCGTGTCAAGTATAACGCTGACGGCTCCGTTGATCGTTACAAGGCCCGTTTGGTTGCAAAGGGCTTTACACAAATTGAAGGGATTGATTACGTGGACACTTTCTCCCCTGCTGCAAAGTTGAATTCATTCAAAGTTCTTCTAGCTCTTGCGGCAGTTAATGGTTGGCACTTGTTGCAGCTCGACGTTAATAATGCATTCCTCAACGGCTCACTTGATGAGGAGGTTTACATGCGTCTTCCTCTTGGTTACACTCCTCCCATTGCAGGTCAGGATTTAGTTTGCAAGCTGAATAAATCCATTTACGGGCTTAAGCAGGCTTCTCGACAGTGGTTTGCTGCTTTCTCAACTGTTGTTCTTCAGTTTGGTTTCCTACAATCACCATTTGATCATTCCTTGTTTGTTAAGGGTTCTGGTGATAGCTTGACTGTTCTTTTAGTATATGTCGATGACATCATCCTTGCTGGGAAATGTCTTGAAGATTTGGGAGCTGTGAAGACTTTTCTTCAGACACATTTCAAACTCAAGGATCTTGGCACATTGCGTTATTTCTTAGGATTCGAGATTGCTCAAAATCCTTATGGTATTTCAGTTTCTCAAAGACGTTATGCATTGCAACTCTTGGAGGACACAGGGTCCTTGGCCAAAAAGCCTGCCGATTTGCCTATGGTTCCTTCTCATAAGCTAACTGTGGCTGAAGGTGACTTGCTTCCTGATCCTCAGGTTTATCGACGGCTCATTGGGAGGTTGTTATACCTCACTCATAGCAGACCTGATATTGCTTTCTCGGTCCATCATCTCAGTCAATTTGTTGCTTCTCCACGCTCCTCTCATCTTGCTGCAGTTCATCATCTTCTTGCTTACATTAAGCGTAACCCTGCTCTTGGTTTATTTTTCTCATCCACTTCTACATTACAATTAAGTGGTTTTGTGGACGCTGATTACGGGGCTTGTTCGGACACCAGACGATCGGTCATCGGCTTTTGTATCTTCCTTGGAGATAATTTAGTGTCTTGGAAGGCCAAAAAGCAGCAGATTGTAAGCCGATCTTCTTGCGAGGCTGAGTATCGTGCCATGGCTGCGGCAGTTTGTGAATTGGTTTGGCTTCGATCGTTGCTTTCTTCTTTCAAGGTTGATATCACCACTGCAGCACTTTACTGTGATAACCAATCCGCAATTCATCTTGCCTCTAACCAGGTCTTCCACGAGCGTACCAAACATGTTGAGGTTGATTGTCATTTCATCCGAGACAAAGTTCGAGATGGTTTTATCAAGCTGTTCCATGTTCGTTCTGCTGATCAGCTTGCTGACATTTTTACAAAGCCACTTCATTCACCAGCTTTCAACTCTCTTCTTCTCAAGATGGGTCTCTTGAACATTCATTCGTCTCCATCTTGAGGGGGGGGGGGATATTATACAATATAGTTTGTTATATTTGTATTAGTTGTTAGTAGGTTAGTTAGTTGGTTTAAATTTTTGTTAGTTTTGGCGGCATTTCCATTTCCTTAGCTATTTATATAGCTTGTACCGTTCTGTATTGGATCATCATATACAAGAATAAAAATTCTTCTTTTCTTCCACTGTAATAATTTGACTAAACATTGCTCAAAGTTCTTTTTCGCCTTAGTTAAGTTTGACTCAGGAACCCGCAAAAATGTTTTCAGCTTGTTTTTAGAAGCTGAAAAACTGATGAAATCATGTCGAGAAGCTGCTACATTCTTGTGCTGTATTGATGTCGGTAAATATTCAATTCTTTAAAAAAAATTATCTATCCATTGCTTTATAAGCTTTTTACTGTAGACGTTAGTATAGAACTTCCTCCTGGGTCAAAAGTTCTAGCATTTATCTCGGCTAGGCAATCAACAAGAGTAAAAATTACGTGTGCATTGATGTAGTTAACCTTTACGGGCGACACACCAACATCTTTAGAACCCCTCTCAATGCATGAAGACACATCAAAACCATTACTTCTTGGATTAGTCCTAAGATGAGAATCACAATTAACGGCTCCACCTAAGTTCTCAACAAGAATTAATGCACCTTTTTTTATTGCATGTTCCAAGCTTTCCATCAACAAAAGTCTAAATTTGAAGGGATCATTCACCTCTACAACTTCATTCTTATACACTAATAACAGTAAACTATCTCTGTGAATAAAAAATTGATTAGAATCAACTCAACTAAAGACAATAATGTCCAGAAGAAAATTATCGCCCAACTAATTAGAACCAACAACTGATGCACAAGCTGCCTCGCCCGCAACCATTGGTTCAAAACCCACAAAATCTGGATCACTACCTCTAATAATAAATAGCTTCCGATGTTGAATTGTTAGAGTTTCATCCATGCTACCATGTACAATAAGCAAAATTAAGAAGAATTCTTTTGCAACATCCACATCAATAAAAAGAAAAACAATCTCAAAAATAACATATTTGTCAGTGAGCGAAATTATTGAAACAACCAGAGATTGATATAGTGTTCCATCCTCTAAAACAAAAGCTATCACTCCAGGGCAACTTTTATCTCTATCCATCTACATATCCAAAGCAAAATATTTTGCATCGAATTGAGTGTTATGTCTCATAGCTTGGTCATAGATGGTATGAAATAGAGCATGCCTTGCTGCATCTACAGTACATGCACGAATATAAGTCTCTCTCCATCTTTCCCAAAGTTTAGGGTTTGACCACTAATTGCTGGCTGATATAGTTTATCAACTTCTATTGAAGAACAAAGTAAGCCATAATTCTTCAGGGTTTGCTCAGCATCAGGACCACACTTCAATTGTTGTAATACATGGGATATAGCCTTTTTCGTATCATAAATATCCGCACAACTGCTATGAGTTTCGGATGAATCCATAATTTTAGCATTTATGACTCGCTTGTAAGCCGTTACCTCACCGACAACATTGAATACACAAAATCTTTGTAGTCCATTGCAATTACCAACTATATAATGTCCTGTAACAAAATTCTTAACACATCCCTTACTAGAATTAAATTGTTTAAGTTAGAACAATTGTTTATAAGTCTTTGTTCTAATCCATAACAGTGGGAGGGGTGACGGAGGGGTGTCACTTCTTTCGGGATCAAAAGAAGGTACTAAAACTATAAGAGGATTGTACTCACTAACCCATTCACCATTAAACACATTTGAATACTCATTCAAACAGTTACTTCTAGCAAATGAACAATCGGTGAATGCAAAGATACGTACCAAATGAACAAGACCCCAAACAGTCGATAGTGCTCTATTGGTTTGTGGCCGCCTATCATCGAAGGCATTAGTTTCACCATGACCCATTCCCCTTATCGCCTTAAGTGAATCCAACCAAATACCTTGAACCAGCAACGATTCTAGTAAATCCCTATACAAAATATTAGACCCTTCGTCCCGTGGCATTTCCAGCAACCCACTAGTTGAGTCGTCAAAATTTTTCAACTCCACGTCTGTTATCAAAGACAATTTGTCGAACACCTTGAATTCGTTAGAGCCTATCGACAACAGTTCTTGTTTTGTCTCAACCAACTCTGTCAACGCTACACCTTGAACCAGTGGTGGTTCCAACGGACCGTCTTTGAACTCCACCGTTGTTGAAACTACATTTGTCAAGCTCAAGACTTTAACCTTCGATTCTACCAGAGGTCTCGGAGCTCTAATCTTCGCTTGTGAATTATCTGAACCATCGGCCATCAATGTTTCAAATTGGCCTAAAACTATAACATTATCATCTTTGAGGCTCTCGCCCTCATTAAGAGATGTCAAATCTGGCGATAGTGATGCCCCAAAAGACCCTTCGACGCATCCGCCTTGACCAGAAAGTTTGCCAGCAAAAGCTTCAATTTGCGAACCTCAGAACGAATGCCACTGACCTCAGAGCGAATATCAGCAACTTTTTCAGTCCAAGTTTGCTCGATTTTGTCTTCCAATCGTTTTTTTAAGTCCTTGAAATCCGATTGTATTTTAGCCAATTCTTGCTGCGATCGAGTCTTTACGCCGTCCACCATTGGCAGGAAGGATAGCTACTGATGCCTTTGATATAGGATAAACTGAATAAACAGTAAGCTCAGATTAAGAAGTAGAAATAGAGATATTCAAAGAAGAAAAGGGATAAAGACAACGAACACATTTTTTTTATTCTAATTTATTCGATAAAAACAAACTTAATACAATTTGGGATCTAAACCCATTCCTAAACACAAAACGATATCGTATCAAATAAAACTAAACTAATAAAATGTGCATTTTATTAGACTAAAAACAGCTCATAACATTAAGAACACTATTTCCCTCAATTTTTGTTGCCGCCATTGTTACCACTTGAAGCTCTCTCTATTTCTCTTAGTGTTCATTTGTTTTCAACCATGGATAACGGAGAAATCCCAGAAAACGCTAATGAACGTATGCCCCCTTTTTTTTACTCAATTTTGTGGATTAAATTTTTCTAGATTATTAATTTTCTTCATTTATCTTCAGATTGTCCGGGTCCTCAATCGGAGTCAGCGGGTAAATCCGATGACTGCCAAGGTTGCCCTAATCAAGAAGTTTGTGCCACCGCCCCTAAGGGCCCCGACCCAGGTATTTTCATTATATTTTCCGTGTTTATTTTTTTATTTTCATTTTCATTTAAGTATTATTTTCATGGTGATTTAGTGAACTTTTTTTTATTGCTAGAATAGAAAATTGAGATTTCTTTAGCATATGAAGCTTTACTAGAGAAAATAGCTGCAGTTGCTTAACCTGTATTGTTCTTAGTCTTACATAATCGGTTGGAGCTAGAATTTGTTAATAAATGTTAATAGGGGTGGAGTTCTCGTGTTTTGAATGATAAGTTAATGCTTCAAAAGTTCTAGTCTTTTATGTTAAAGAAGCTTACTCAAGATGCAGGGTCGAATAGCATACTACTTTAACTTGACTTTTGGTAGGAAACTGAAACTTTTATTAGATTATTTCGAATATTGAGTCTTCGAAGTTCTTATGCTATGGTGGTAGTTCAATGGTTTCCAAGTATCAAGTTGCAGAGGGTTTTGACTTTTGACTCGGGTTATCACCCTTTTTGGCTGTCCTTGTAATTTCATATAATTATTTTCTAGTACTTATTTTAAAGTTTGATAACCATCTATATGAAAGTGTAAAGTGTTCTCTTATAATTGTTTTATCTGTCTAAAATTTAGCAGTGTTAATGACACATTCTGATTAGTTAAGTTTGTTAGATTTTACCTCATATCTTAACGAGTAAAATTGTTTGCATTGAACATAAGTGCCAAAAATGAGAACTGATGAATTCTTTTGGGCTATGTAATTTGCCTCTTTCCATTTTGGTTGTTATGTTGCTTTTTTTTTCCTTTTCCACATGTTCAAATTTATATTTGGTATATTGTGGATTGACTATTTCCGTAGGTCTAAACACATATTCATGATGGTTTATAGAACTTAAAAGTTCTTTTGATTTTGTTCTAGCTTGACCATGTTATCCAGTGTGTGAATCTATCATCTGACATTCTAATATTTAATCCATTGCATTTTGCAGATTTGGTTGCAATTGCAGAGAGGATGGCTACTGTTAAGCATAAGATACTGGTTTTATCAGGGAAGGGAGGAGTTGGCAAAAGCACTTTCTCTGCCCAACTCTCATTTGCACTAGCAGCTAAGGATTTCCAGGTTGGTCTAATGGACATTGATATTTGCGGTCCAAGTATTCCGAAAATGCTTGGCTTAGAAGGTCAAGACATTCACCAGAGCAACCTTGGCTGGTCTCCTGTTTATGTTGAGTCCAACCTTGGGGTAATGTCAATTGGATTCATGCTTCCCAATCCTGATGAAGCCGTCATTTGGAGAGGACCGCGTAAAAATGGACTCATCAAACAATTCCTTAAAGATGTATACTGGGGAGAGCTTGATTTTCTGGTTGTTGATGCCCCTCCTGGGACTTCTGATGAGCACATCTCAATTGTTCAGTTCCTACAAGCTACTGGAATAGATGGAGCAATCATCGTCACTACGCCACAACAAGTCTCTTTGATTGATGTGCGTAAAGAAGTTAATTTCTGCAAAAAAGTCGGAGTACCCGTTCTTGGAGTTGTTGAGAACATGAGTGGTTTGTGTCAGCCTTTGAGAGATTTTAGGTTTCTGAAGATGGCAGAAAATGGTGAACATACTGATCTCACTGAGAAGGTTATTGAGTATATGAGGGAGAAAGCACCTGAAATGCTAGATCTCATTGCTGCCAGTGAAGTCTTTGATAGCAGTGGTGGTGGTGCAGCAAAAATGTGTACGGAAATGGGAGTACCATTCCTCGGAAAGGTTCCATTGGATCCCCAGCTTTGCAAGGCAGCTGAAGAAGGCAAATCTTGTTTTGCCGAACAGAAGTGCAGTACTAGTGCTCTTGCGTTGAAGAATATTGTTGAGAAACTGATGACGAATTATTGGCGTGAAGAAATGCAAATGCCTGTGGAACAGTAGCATAGGGTGAACGAATGTTCAGCTTTACCTGGAGATCTTTGTGTAACAGAAATTTGTTCGCATGCCATTTAATGTTCTTATAATTATTCCCAAGTTTTAGGAATTTTCTGTGAGGTACAATACTTGAATTATAGAAGTTCAATGCTCTGTAGTTTGAACACTGAAACTTTACAAATTAGATCTGTAATCTTTTTGTTAATTCTGAATTTACTTTCTGAAATGTATGCTTAACTCCTTTATACTGGATTGGGGATAGATATGTTAATAGGAACACTTGGCCATTAGAACAGATCAATTGGTGCTCACCAGGACATGCTTCTATCCTTAATTGTCCTTAAGTTTCTGTGGGGTTGGATCGATGTCAATAACCTTCACAGATGCTTTGGGGAGTCTTGTTTAAATGCTTATATGCTCTTAGTCGACATGAAAAGCTTCATCATTTGATTTACAGCAGCAGGTTAATCAGTCGATAGCTAAACTAGAGCAGGCAACAGATCATGGTGGTGACCCTCTGGCCATTACCACCACTGATGCTGCTACAGCTTGTGAAGTTCCTCTGGGGTATGAAGAATGACCTCTGGAGAGGATGCTTTCTGTTTTTAATTCAAGTGAAAACTTCTGAGATTTCTTCTTCCTCTCCTTGCTTTTCTTTTTGGAGCTTGCAATTCATATCTAGTCAGTTTTTTTTCTTCTTTGCTTTGCTTCAGTTCCTAATTTTATAATGTGATTGTCAAGACTGTTTTTACTTGCTTTAGTTAAAGCTAATTTTCTTATCAATATGATTCTTGTATGGCAGGAGGTGAAGACTGCCCTTGTTACAATGGGATAGTTGTATCAGTCAAGCACGACGACTACTCCAAAAGGATCTGCATCTATAGGACTGCAGGTACAACTAAGGATGCAGTTTTGTCTATTTCTCTAGAAGATGAACTAAATCAGCATTTTGGTTAGAGGATGAAGACAAGGTTGTCTGGAGCCTTGACAAGGATGTCCCTTAGGAGATCATACTCTCTGACTCAATGAGGGTATTTAAAGTCCTTGAGCATTTCATGTAACGAAACCGCAAAACTTTTCATCAGATTCTATTGTAAAGACCCTTCTGTTTTTTTTTTGGCAGAAAATGATTTAGTACATTTGCAATGAGGTTGAGTGCATAACCGTTGGCACCGTGGTTACATACAAAATATGATCTCCATGATCTCTTGATCGCCTTGGCTTGACAGGGTTACGAGAGGGAAATGGACATTAATGCATTGTTGCGCTGCATGATCTTCAAGCTGGTACAGAGCAGAGCAGAGCAGGGCCTAGGCCAACTGAAATTTTGTTTATGTTGGATCACAAAACTTCAAACCATCAACTGAAGCACAACCCAAACCAGCACAGGTAGTCATCCATGTTACCTGAACTATTTTAATTTTCTTAGAAGTACTTGTGTTATATTTGAGCATATACTGGTGGTACCAACACATATGTCTATCCAGCACTCACTTTGAATTCAGATAACATTGGCAATATGTGTAAAGGCTAAGTATTAAGTAAATGATGTTACGAGGTGAATTATTGAAATCAACATCACAAATTTTTATTCGAACTTTATGTTTAGGAGTTGTTTGTGGTCAGCCAAGAATTTTGTTAGGTTCTTTATCATCCAAGTTGCTCATATATTAGAAAATATTAGTATATGGTAACATAGATGACTACCTGAACTGGGTTTGTGGATCAGGTGTCTGTTCCACATCTGAATTATGTGTTGGTGAACCTAATTAGGTTAAACATCTTATTTAAGAGTAGTGAGGTTGTTGGCTTTGGCCCGAAGGTCCATACTAATAAACATGTTGACCTTCGATTTCCTGACCTACTTTCGAAACAGTCATTTTATCATTTTTTTCTTTTTCATTTATCCCATTCTATTTCATGATGCAAGCATGTGATTTTCAACCATGGTTATGTACATTTTAAGAAAATTGGAAGAATCATGATTTGAAACCTATCATCTCCCATGGAAACAAGCTCGGTGGTAGGTGTAAAAGAGCTTAGTCTCTAAGGCTGTCCACATATTCACCAATTACTCATAAATGCATAATCAACAAGTAGAAGTTAAGTAATTCCTTAGGAAAAAGAAAACAGAGATTTTACTAGCTCTTCTTTTGTCCTTGATGGTTAGGTGATTTATCATTTAACCTTTGACAAGTATCGAGAGTTGGTAAGCAAAGGATGCAAGAGCAACATGGTGCAGGTTCAACAATCAAATTCAAGCCTATGGATAGAGGTGGCAATGGTGTAGGGTCAGTGCATAAAACGAGGGGACAAAGTTCAAATAAATTGAAAATTGAGAGTTCAAATAGTTAAGAATCTCATTGTGTTTTTTAATATTAAAAAAATTGTTGGGGGGGGGGGGGGGGGGGGGGGGGGGGGCATCCTCCAAGCCTTGCTGTACGGTGGCTCAGTCTTATTAGATAGTTTTATTTTAAGCATATTGCTTTAATTGAAGAGTTGTCTCTCCTAATATTTTGGTAATATTTTGCTTGTTATTAATGATGATAATATTTTGTTTTATGTCAACAAAACTTTGGTACAATGGTATGCCACCCAATTTTACACCCTTCCCTTATTAAGTTGTAGGTTAAATATTTATCAGGAGCATATTTCTCCTCTAATTTTTGAAATTTTGTTTGTTATGCTATTGGTTTTTATTATGAATGAAATTTTAAATTTTAAAATATATACTATATTTTTTGAACAATTTCTACTTAGGGAGGAGGAAGAGAGATTTACTCTTAATAGGTTTCGACTACAACCTAGGGGAAAATATATACTATATTAAGTTGGTATTAGAAGTCAATTGGTCACCAATTTAGTTGGAAAATGCTACAATTATTTTTCAAATGATTATAATAATTAGATATAATGTTAAATTTCGCCTCAAACATTTTTTTGGAGTGCACATTTTTTTTAAGCATTTTAACCTTTCAAAGTTAAAGATTCAAATTTGATGGGTAAATTACAATTGAGGTCACTTAATCATGGGTAAGGTTACATTTGGGTCACCCAATTATTAGAAGTTACACTTGGGTCATTCAATTACGGGTAAGGTTATATTTGGGTCACCCAATTATTAAAAGTTACACTTGGGTCATTCATTTACGGATAAGGTTATATTTGGGTCACTCAATTATTAAAAGTTACATTTGGGTCACTCAATTATGTGTAAGGTTACATTTGGGTCACCCAATTATTAAAAGATATTTGGGTCACCTAATTATTAAAAGTTACATTTTGGTCATTCAATTATGTGTAAGGTTACATTTGGGTCACCTTCATATTTAAAATAATATATCAATTTAGTCATTTTTCTTCCAAATCACTCGTATACCCTTGTTAACACTAGAGTACTTAATTTAAAAACATTAATTAATCTAATACACAAATTGATATGTATTTTTTAAATATGAAAGGTGACCCAAATGTAATTTTACCCAGAATTGAGTGATCCAAGTATAATTTATAATAATTGAGAATCCAAATGTAATCTTATCCATAATTGAGTGACTCAAATGTAACTTTTATTAATTGAATGACCTAAATGTAACTTTATTTATAATTAAGTGACTTCCGTTGTAGTTTACCCAAATTTGATCTATGTTAATTAATTAAATATCAGTAATTAAATAATTTTTTTAGTATTTTATCGTATAAAAGAGGATAAAATCAAAATAGAACCATGCCAATGCCATTGGACCATTTGCCAAGGAACAAAGATTTCCTTATCCATAAAGTAGCAACGCTTAAAAGAATCGGACAACCGTCAAATCGAAAGATCCAGCTTAAAACACGAGCAACTTAACATTTAACCTTTTAAGTTACCACCGTTAAGGGTAATACTCGAGTCGAGTTAAAAAGTTTTGAACTAGTGAAGTTTAATTTTTATTGGAATTTTTTAGAGTTAAGTTTATAAATTTTGACTTGAGTTGTTCGAATTTTTGTTCAAATTTAATTGTAAATATTTATAAAGTTAGAGTACTGATTGGTTCTAATTTAAATTATTTTTTATAATCAAATACGATATACATATATATTTCTTCATATTTATAATATCATATAAAATTACATACTATATTTATAATATTAAATTTTAAAGAATGATTTTGAGAAAAAAATATTGACAAGAGTATGGAGGAGTCATAGAATTGATGTAAAGAAAGGATTTATAGAGTTGCATTTAGATAATTAAATAAATAAAGTACAAAGTTGAGAGGCTAAATTACAAGAAATGCTTATACAAATTTTTGATTTATTCGAATCATACTTTATAACTAAATTTTATTTAAAAATTTTCAAATCAAATCGAATTAAATTTATAAAATTTAACCGAGTTAAAATTTTTAATTTTTTTAAGTCGAGTTTATTTCATTCTTAACCGCAATAAATTTCTTATTCTCATTTTTCGGCAAAGTATAAAAGAACATTATGTTCACCGATTTTTAAAATTATATATTTTTCATAAAATAATATAAAATTTTAATTAATTTTAAAATCATTTTATAACAATTTATCAAAATTTAATGATTACTGTATAGTAATTTATAGATTTTAAAAAATGTTTTTTATATTTTTTAAAATTAATGGCAAGAACAATGGACTTCGTTTAATCTTCCCACCATTATCATCTGATGTTATCCCTTTAGCTCTTTAGAAATTTCCATCATTTGCTCTTAGAAATCATTGACACTTTCTATGATGGGAGGCGTATATAATTCGATTCGGTTCAATAAATTTTTTATATAATTAGCTTATTTCTTGATTCAGTTGATTTTGATTATCGATTTTTCTATATTAATTTTAGATTTTGAAATTTATAATTTATTTTTAAAAATAATTTTGTTTTATGACTTTTAAATAATATTTAATAAAAATTTAAACTATTTTTTTCATAAATATTTATTAAAAAATTAATTTTTGTGTAAACAAAAAATATTAATATATACTAACATTTTAAGTTATTTCATTATTTTTAACATTATAAAAATTTATTTCGATTTGAATAACATATTTTTATACTTGTGAATCATAAGGCGTCAAATTTTCCGTTTGTATGCTGAGTCGACCTTTGATATATAAACAGCTACTCCTCACTCTCTTTACCTACATTCTTCGATCGTCCAACTCGTCAGTATTTTTAGCTTTACACTATGGGAAAGATCAAGATCGGAATCAACGGTATTCTTTTCTCTTTTAATTCATGTTGTTTTTAAGAATTTATGGATCCATTTTATTTTTAAGAAATTATGGATCTGATTTTCTTTTGGTGTTTGTTGAAGGATTCGGAAGGATCGGGCGTTTGGTTGCCAGAGTTGCTCTCCAAAGCGAAGATGTTGAGCTCGTTGCCGTCAACGATCCTTTCATCACCACTGATTACATGGTTCGTTCACTGTATTTTACTTCGTATCTCACTCTTATTTACTTCGTGTTTTGCTTTTGTTTTACTAAATCGGTGTTGGTTTTTAAAAATACTGATCTGATCTGAGATGAAATGAAATGAGTGATGATTTAATTTTTTTCTGGTTCTTTCTCTTCTGAGTTTAGTTCTTAACTAAAAGCAGTTTCAATTTCAACTGATAATGGATCTATAGCATGTAACATGTTACATCTTTAGAGATTTATGATAAACTTGGTTTTGCTTTTTTTTTTCAGTGAGTGAACCTTGTGTCTAATCTCAAGAGAAAGAATGGATATGAGGAATCATTTTTATTAGCTTTTAATGATTTGATAATCGTATTTGTGTGGACATGCATGTTTAAGTATGACTGTGTTCACGGCCGTTTTGATTAGTTTGATGATGAACTTACTGGTTCTGCTTGGTTTTTTATTGAGTGAATCTTGTCTTGCTTGAAAATGAAGAATCGTTGATGCGATTGTATAATTGTATTTGTACAGACCTACATGTTTAAGTATGACAGTGTTCACGGTCAATGGAAGCATCATGAACTTAAGGTGAAGGACTCAAAGACACTTCTCTTTGGTGAAAAGTCTGTCACTGTTTTTGGCATCAGGTAACATCACTTGTCTCTTTTGAAATGGGCTTTTGTATCCAACTTGAGAAGCATGGTGAGTTTTTCAGTGTAGAAACTATTTTATTCATTGGCTTTCGAATTGATGCCAGAAACCCTGAGGAAATCCCATGGGGTGAGACGGGAGCTGATTATGTTGTGGAGTCTACCGGTGTTTTCACTGACAAGGACAAAGCTGCAGCTCACTTGAAGGTTTGTGATAATAATTTGATCATATATTTATTTTATGTTTCCATACGGCATGGGAAGTGGCATGTTTGGAACTTGATTTTTTTCTTCTTATTTTTTGTGTTTTATGCTACCTAGGGTGGTGCAAAGAAGGTGATCATCTCTGCTCCCAGTAAGGATGCCCCCATGTTTGTTGTGGGTGTCAATGAGAAGGAATACAAGCCTGACCTTAACATTGTCTCCAATGCTAGCTGCACCACCAACTGCCTTGCTCCATTAGCTAAGGTAATAATAGTTCCCCTTTTATTTGTTTTGAAGCTTCGGAGTAGGGGCGTAAATGAGTATCATTTTCTATGCTCGGGCTTGGGTTGTGAGACATAATCTAATTACTGATTCCTGTACTCAAGCTCGATATCCCTTTTCATGATAAACATCTTCATATAGAGAAGTTTTTGGGAAACCTTTTCTTAAGAAGTCAAGCAAAATTACTAGCTTGAATCACTGAAGCCCGTTGACTAAAAATAAAAAAAAAATATTAGGCTCGCAAACTGTTTGACTCGGGTATGAATGTGCTCAAATTTGACTTGCTCAAGTTGCTCGGGGACTCAATAATTATCAATTTGAATTCAAATTCTTTTGGAATTGAACTTAAGTAGCTTGCGGGCACACATGTCTTGTTTACGGTCTTACTTTGGACTGTTTGATGTCATTGTAATAATGAACTTGTAAACATGGTGGCAGGTCATCCATGACAAATTTGGCATTGTTGAGGGTCTTATGACCACTGTCCATTCGATCACTGGTAAATACATATGGTGTTTTATTGCTTCATTTGCTGCCTTTGTATTGTTTACTGACTAGTGTTTTTCTTTCAGCTACCCAAAAGACTGTTGATGGTCCATCAATGAAGGACTGGAGAGGCGGTAGAGCTGCTTCCTTCAATATCATTCCCAGCAGCACTGGAGCTGCCAAGGTGTATTATCCATCTTTAGATTTACAAATGCTAACTGATGCCTGCATTTTTCATTTGCATAATGAATTATCATCGACCGTAACCGTCTTCATTACTGTTAAACAGTTGCTGGATTAGAAGTTTGATGGTTGGTATTGTAATTGTACAGGCTGTTGGAAAAGTGTTGCCGGCTTTGAATGGCAAGCTGACCGGAATGGCGTTCCGTGTTCCCACTGTTGATGTTTCCGTGGTTGACCTCACGGTTAGGCTTGAGAAGAAAGCTTCTTATGAAGATATCAAGGCTGCTATCAAGTAAGGATTAGATTCTTTTTTTTTTATTCACCTAAAAAAGGATTAGATTCTTTTTACCTTGTAATGTTGTTTTTAATATTCCAGAATATAATATTATCTATATGCAAAATTCTCTTGTTTATTTTATTTTTGTAGGGCGGAATCTGAAACCAATTTGAAGGGTATTCTTGGTTATGTAGAGGAAGATTTGGTCTCGACTGACTTTGTTGGAGACAGCAGGTATGAAGCTTCATCCTTGACGTTTTTTATAGTGCTAATTTTCATGTTCTGACACATTTTTTGACCTGAACCCAAAACCCCAATTTGTCGAACCCGAATCTCAATTTGATCATGGAAAATCAACAATCTCAACTCGAAAATGGTCCGAACCAGGATGACTTAAAATTAAAATGATCCTTAGTAAGTAATCTGAAACGACTCAAGTGTCAAGCCCGAAATTACTCAAACTTGAACTGATCCGACCTGAAAAACCATTCGGTTGAATCCAAATGACTCAAACTTAACTGCCCAAATCTGAAGCAACTCGAGCTCAACCCTGCAAGAAGTTGAATGTCGAAAATTTTGAAACCCAAATCGATTTGATGTAGATTAATTCTAAACCAACCCGATCAGTCCGATTGATAAGTCTAGTTCTGTGTATCGAATACGCATATCTAAATGGAACTTGTGTTGTGTTGTATTCTACCAGGTCAAGCATATTTGATGCCAAAGCTGGAATTGCATTAAATGACCACTTTGCTAAGCTTGTTGCATGGTACGACAACGAATGGGGTTACAGGTAAATTACATTTTTTCTCATTTCCGTTGCTTGGTAATCTATTATAAACCGAAACTTTATTCTTAACCTCGCTGCTTGTCTGATGGTATCGACTTTTTTTTTGTCGCAGTTCCCGTGTTATCGATTTGATCCGGCACATGGCTTCTGTTAAGTGAATGATTCTGGTAAAATCAACTCATTTCAGAATGGAATCAATAATAATAGCCTCGTTCTTCAGGTTTAGCAGAAATTAGAATAGATGTCATGGAAATAATTACAGACATGCTCGGGGACATTTATGTGAACATGCGTTTTCTATTTCTATATTTGTGGTATTTTAAAAGGTGCACTTCCTTGGAAGAATTTTAGCAGCAGCAGCAGTAGCAGGAAGTTGCGGGTGATTCCAGGGTGCGGCGCCTTAATTTAAAGCTAAAACACCCAACCTAAAATGTTATCACACAATCGATATGTTTCTTTTTTAACATTTTTGAAACTTTTCGTTAAATCACAAATCAAGTTTCGAAACTTGTCAGAAAACTACAAACTAAGTTTCAAAACTTATCATAAAAAGTTATCGATATGTATAATCTTTTATGTTGTGTATTTTCAAACATTGTAGGTTAAGCTGATTTTTAGCCTTAAATTAGACTCGTGTACCATAGACTCACTCGAAAATTTAAGCTGAAGTTGAGGAACAAGAAGAATATATTTTATTCAACATTGGAATTTGAAAAAATTGTTAATGTGGAGTCTGTACTTTTAAAACGTTCAATGGGGCCCTTGAACTTTTACTCTGTCGTTCAAAGTGCCTTCAACTCCTAACATCGTTATCCTAGTACGTGAAGGGACAAGTGGCTCTACTATAAAATGACATGTGACTTTATTTTCTTAGAATTAAAAAAAATATTTTTAATGGCACTGCTGCAATTTTTTTTAATAATTAAAATAATAATTAAAAAATATATAGTTTTAAACGACTGGAATTAGGTCGTGGGTTCTATTTGTTCTTCAAATATGAGTTTCAGTTATTTTTCTTCTAATTTTTATTTTTTCTTTCTTCAAATTATGAATTTTATTTGTTCATCTTCAAACCCTAAACTATTTTAAACCTTCTATATTTTTCCTCTTGATATATTGTTCGTGGATGCTCTAATTAGATTGTTCGTGGAAGTTCAAGGGGCATGGAACCCTTAGTAAAAAATTGAGTTTATCAAACTTCTATTCAAACACAAAAAGTAAGTTCAAAGAAATTTTGTGTTATTGTGACGCTAATGCTCCTGTTTGTGTTTTTTTTTTTGAAAGATAATGTGTTTTATTAAAGATCCAATGCCCCGTGTCTCGTTAAAAAACTTCCATAGCCTAAGTTGGAGGAAAAAGAGTGCACCGGGACAAAGGGTAAAATACAATACACCGAATTGAACTGTCCGTGCTCATGGGGATTTCATGTTTACAAACTGCAGGAATCTTGTTTGTTCTCCCTAGATACACTCCTAATTCGGAGATTGTCTAAAACATCACATGGTGTTTTCTTGGCTCAGACTTGTTGTTGAAAAAAAAACATGACGGCATCCCCACTGAAAGTCGTAAATCACTCCATTCTTCGATTGCCTGTACAAACCATAATCCAACTGCACTATGGATAACCAGGAGCAGAATATCTGCTATCGAAAACTGCAATATGACAGCATACACCAAAGGATCGTGCAACATACCAACAGCCAACAGTCCCCTCAACACCAAAGATCCCCTTCCTGTAATATTTAGACACAGCAGCAAATATGAAATAAATCACAGATAAGGAAGTGGGATTTTCAAAACTGCTTTACATCCCAATTGGATTCAGCAGTTTTCACTGAGCAACAATCTCTAAGCCATAAGGATGGCTTTACTCTCGAAATCCCTGACTTTGCTAGCTTGTCTGCTGTGGAATTGGCACTTCTATCGATAGCTTGAATTTTCCAATGGAGATTGCTCGACAGGTTAACACAATGTGTGATGCTTTGACTGAAGATTGGGGGGGCTAAGTATGGTCGGCGAAACCATTCCACCAGGTTTGCGCAATCTGATTCAACTATTAGGGAGCATTTCCGCGCCCATATTGACGAGTTAAAGAGTTGTAGACCTTCAACCACTGCTAGAATTTCGGCTGATGTTGCATCGATCACACCTGCGTTTTTGGAAAACATCATCAGCATTAACCCCTCATGATTCCTTAATACCCCACCTATACCTGCTTTGCCGTATCCACATTCAGCTGCTCCGTCGATGTTGAGTTTAAGGGATCCATAATCTGGTCGACTCCACTTCATCAAAGGCTTACCCTTTGGTGAGAAGTTAACGGTTTTCATATTCAACGAGTTCAAACGGATATCATCGATTGAGAGGGGACAATTGGGCCATTTAGCTTTGAACCACCACCCGAATCTAAGGAGACACAGATCAAAGGTTGAGGACACATCAACTTTTTTAGCTTTAAAGACTGCTTCGTTTCTTGATAACCAGATAGACCATAAAATGCTTAGAAAGCCAAGATGCCAGATTTGCATTGACGCTATAGGAGCCTTCATATTCATCCAAACTATTAAGAGCGAGGCCACGTCCTTAGGACAAACAAAGCATATATTCCAGTGATTGAACCACATTTGCCATACTCGCCAAGAATATTTGCAAAGGCAAAGTACATGAACGGTAGTTTCTTCCTCTTCGCCACAAAAAGGGCACATATTGTTGTTGTTAACAGTCACACCTCTCTTCGCAATTTCGTTTTTAGTAGGTAATCGTCCAAGAATCGCTCTCCAAAGGAAAGCTTCGACCTTAGGCGGGGCGAAGTTCGGCCACACATATTTCCAGACTTCGTTGACTTGGGGCAAGGGCGTTTGACCATTATGCTGCAATAATCTAGCACAAGATTTTGTCGAAAAGCACCCACTGGGTTCTCCCCCCCATCTGAGGCTGTCTGTCGACAAGTTGAAATATGAAACAGAGTTCAAAATTTCCTGAAGATCTAACCATAACGTTGTTTCCCAATCAAACAAGGTTCTTCGAAAAGTTATAAAATTCAAACGATTATTTTATAGGTGCGGTAAATATGGGTAGGTAAGAGCATCGATTGTTTACTGGTAAGATTTTAAATGTTATAAAATTTGTAATGTTAATGGTAATTGATTTTTTATAGGGGAAGAATTGTTTATTTTTTGAATGGGTTAATTCATATGAATGTATCAAAAATAACTTTAAAAAAATACAGATAGAGAATCAGTTTTTAGCTTCTAAGAGAATTGAGAACTGAAATAGCATGGTTCAAGAAAAATGGTGCAAGGAAGCTGGACAACCTAATGAAAGAGGTTGGAAAATTGAAAAATCAGAAGAAAATGCACAAGAAAGTGTTGAACCAAAACGTTTAGGTTAATTACATATTACCAATATAGTTTAGGTTCGATTTTAACCGTTTTGGTTGTTGTAATTATTTATGTCTGAAATGGAGGCAATCATTAACCAATTTTTGTTTGACTGGTTTTATAATAGGCTAATAATAGTTTATGTAAATGCTTCCATTGATGGCTTCATCTTCTGTCATACTGTAGACAATTTTGAATTGATGGTGCAGATGTTGTCACTGCTAGGTTATTTTTTTATAAAAATATTGAACTTTTTTTATTTACTAAACTACCAAAAATTTTTTATACCGGTGTAAGTTAATTTTTTAATTTACTAAACGATCAACATTGTCTTACACTGGTGTAAGTTAGTTCTTTAATTTACTAAACAATCAACACTGGCTTATACCGGTGTAAGTCAGTTCTTTAATTTACTAAACAATCAACAATGCCTTACACCGATATAAGCCAGTTCTTTACTTTACTAAACAATCAGCATTGTCTTACATGAGTTAGTAATCCATTATCATAAAGTGGCGTTGACATAAAATCACATGAATTAATAATCTATTATTATAAGTGACGTTGACATAAGATCATAAAAGTTCACTAAAGTTGACATAAGATTGCAGTTAACATGAAGGTCACAAAGTATTGAAGTTTCATCTTTAACAAAAGACAACCCTAAATACAATTCAATAGCTTAAACAAACACAAAACATCTATTTATTATTTGCACCAATGTTGTTTCTTGTGTGTTGAGGACAATGGCGGATCCAGAAATATATTTGAGGGTGGGCACAAATAAAATCTCGAAATTTCAAGGTGGGCACAAACCTTGAATATTACAAAAATTTAAGGACTAATACATAAAAATTTAGAAAATTGAAGGCAAATGTATAAACTTCAAAAAATTCAGGGTGGGCGCAGGCCCACCCTACCCAATACATGGATCCGCCAGTGGTTGAGGACATCATCACCAACTATAAATCTCTTCCTTTCCAAATTCAGTAGGTAAGCCCTTAATTTCTACAAATAATTAACATAAAGGTTTAGACACCACATATTTTCTGAATTAGATGCTTTGAAAATAAGTATATAAAAATAACTCATGTCACATTAAATTGGTGATTGATTTGTTGTTGCTACTGAAACAATTGCGACTTTTCGGTATGAGATTTTGTAGTTTGTTGGTTTGGCCTTTGGGTAACAATTTGACTCCTTGTTTTTGAAAATTTTGTTGGATAAGATAAAAACTTCTAAAATTTTATTTCAGGCTACAATTTAAAATTAAAGTAAAAAGTTAATATCGTAAAAGAATTTAAGAAGTGAAAATGAATAGTGCAAAGTTAATATCACTTACATTTAGAATTTCAATACCATTATTGACATTGACATAAACACCTATGCCTTTCATATTTTTTCCTCTACTTTTTGGTCTAGTAACCTTCGTCGAAATCTTTTTTCTTCTTTTACTTTGATGTTGAAATTTTTAGTGTTGACATTGTTAGTGTTGAAACTCTAGGTGAAACTCTTGGTGTTGAAACTCTAGGTGAAACTTTTGATGTTAAAACTCTTTGTAGAACTGTTGGAGTTGAAACAACAGTTTTTGGTGTTGAAACAACAGATTGTGGCACATTATCCTCAACTACAAAATGAATTGATGCTCGGAGTATTGATTCACTAGCATTTTTTACATTGTCCTGCAAACAAACTTTACACACTCAGAATTAAAAGAAAAGATATAAAAAATAATATCAAATATTTTAACTTACAAATTGTTGATTTTTACTTGGACATGTTCTTGAGTTATGTCCCAACTGAAAACACAAAGTACATCTCATCTTTCCCTCTCTTTGTACCACTGCATTCACCCTCTTTTTATACTTTTTTGGTCTTCCTGGTAATGTTTTAGGCAATGGAGGCTCAACATCACCCAAATTTGTAGCAGGTTAAAATTTATCCCCAACGAGAAGAAGAATAACACAACTGTAACATTTTTCATACACATTTTTCTTATAAAAATTACTTATATATGACTCAATTCTATCCTTTTCAAAAATAAAATCACATATATAACATGTTTACATTGTATACCAGTCAAATTTTAATATCTACATGTGCAATTTCTTCTTTTATGTCAACAACATAAATGTTCATATTGCATAAAACTTCCTGCTCACCAACATCATTCCATGACACTTGACAATATGCACTAAATTTCTTTTGTTTCTCAATTTTTGCACAAATTTTGGGACAAAATAAGTTTGTTCACTTTATGCATGCAGTTTTTTTAACAATCTCATCCATAACATAATGTCTTATTTTCTCAAACATAAAAATGATAGATATGTCTAGCTCTTATAAATCTACCATTAAAAGCCTCAACTATGTTATTATCAACAAATTCACACAAGCTTCTAGTTGAGAAAAATACTTTACTCTAGTGTGTTGGGTCTTTCTTCAACATATCTAACAATGTTTTACCTTTAACCTCACTTAATGCAGTTGTCTGCTGTCTGAAATCAACTTTTGAGTTGTCTTACTACAGCTCCAAAACAGCTTATGAAGCTCTGAAATTTTATGCATCTTTTTCTAAATAGCAAACTAATATCTAGCACAGATTCTATGCTTAAATTCTGGAATAACAAAACCAACAACTCCATTAAACCCTACAAAAAAAATTTATTAGTTACTACAACTTATTAAGAATAATCACATGAATTGAATATAAATGATAATATCTTTTATTAATCTTTTGCATATCACTCATTATGGTAAATCTTTCGCCATTCATCATTTGGTTGTTAGCTCCTTTTTCACAACCACTAATAATGCTTCTTCTAACATTCTCTTAAAAAAATATTCATCCAAACTGATAAAAGGTCTACAAAACTCTCTAAATCCCCTTTTTCATAGCACTAAAACAAACATAAAGGCTTCTAAATTTTGGCTTATGGTTTGGAGTAGGCCTTTCTACCATTAAATTAATAGTCCCATCACTATTCGCCCTCCTCAAATCATTTGTGTAATCAAATAATTTTTGAAACTCTTATTTATATTTTTTGGTAATTTTTTGTTTAGCCAAGTCCTTAGTTCTTTTACAAAGTTCACCGGATAAGTCAACCTTCAATTCTTCCTTTACAAGTTTAGCCACTTCATGCAATTTTAAATTAAGTATAATTTAAAGTTTAGACAAAAAATTCTCAGCAATGACTTTATAACTTGTCCTAGAGTTCTTGAATGTAATAGAGCATGTATGAGTATCCTTAAAATTTTTTTACTTTATACTGGTCATCACTTGAATCTATGAAAGCATAGATAGTCCATAAACAACTCTCCTCTTTGCACACAACCCTAGTCTTGTCTCAATCATTGTTAGAAAGCCTAAAATCAAATCTTTTAGCAATAACAAATTTGGTCAATGCTGCTTTGAATTGTTTACTGCTCTGAAAAATCATCCCAAGCTATAAACTTGAAACTTTGTCAGTATGGTCAAAATAAGACTTTGTTTTCTTCTTGTAAGCCACTTCACTATCATCACCAGTCTCATGACTTCTAAAATTTGACGAATCTAAATAATCAATTTCACTTGCAGATCCAGTTTTACTCCTAGTCTTATTGGACTCACCTTTTTTTCACTGAACTCCTATTTATTTTAACTTGTTGGATAAGTTCTTCGATTTCTGCATTAACTGGAAACCGCCCTTCTTATCTTTTATGCTGCACTTAGCTTATAAATTTTATAGTAGCTATGTATTTCTTGTAGCTCCTCATCATACTTGTCACTAACTCTCTCAACATCTTTTAATGGCTCGTCTTTTTCAACAGGTTCATCTTGTTCAACATGTTCATCTGCAACTCTCTCATCAGTTTCAGGTAAATTCTTGTGAAACCAATAAATTGATTTTGATATAACAAAAGATTTAAGAACTAAATTGAAAAATAGAAAATAAATTTTTAAGTCATTAAAAACTCTCTATGTATTTAAAGAAAAATGTTTAAGTCAAAACCTCAACTTGTCAAATATTTTCTAAGTGTTTATCAAGTCAAAAGAGTAATTTTCGAGTCACCGTTTCGGAACGTTCTTTGGGCGTTTCGGAACAGTTTGAAATTGTTAACCTCTGTTTCGGAACGTGTTTTGAAACGGATGAAGAACATCGAAACGGTTTGATCCGTTTTGACACGGTAGTATCGAAACGACCTCAAACGTTTCGAAGCGGCATTCAAACTTGGTTTTAAAATATGGCCGTTGAAGTTTTATAATTGAATTTAAAATTATCGTTAAGGCGTATCGAAACGATTCTAAGTCGTTTCTATAGTCGTTTCGATACAGGCTTTGACAGTGGCAAAGTGTTTCGAAATGATCGTGCCCATTTCAGTACAGTCTATTTATTACACCCCAACAACCTTTTCTATTTTGGTCTATTTCGAAACAGGGTCGGGCGTTTCGAAATGGGTAGTTGCAGACTACATTTATGGAGGGAAGATAACATCCCAACAACTATATTGATAAATACAACAAACCCAACGGCTAGAATTCAATGAGAATGTATAAAAGAGACCTCTAAAAGCTCCAACAACAACTATTGATCTCAAAAGAATCATCCTTACATCAAATCCAAGCAATTGTGCCTAAATCTCATTATTTCTTATAAACCCTAATTGTGAACTTTGTAATTTCCATTCCTATTTGTTCAATTGGGTTAAGTGCTTGTAAAAGAGCTATATTTTGTATTGAGAGATACTCGTTTTTAGCCTTCATCTTCTTTTTATTTCTTGAGTGAGGATTATGTCAAATTTTGGGTAGAAAATTTGACCGGTATTGTAAAAGTTACCTCATTAGCCTAGAAAAGGGGAAGAACAATTAGTGGATTGTTGAAAAATCCTTAGTGAAGCTAAGGTAGTGGATGTAGAGTCAATTGGAACTTGAACCACTCTAAATCTTTTTGTCTATCATTTTTAATTTTCCACTCCACCACCAAAAGTTCTAAAAATCTAATTCACCCCCCTCTTGGCTTATATCGTTTCATTGATCCACTCAACAATTCTCATCCACTTCATTTATAACATCATCAAACTCATTATTAGCCTCAATGGGCCCACCAGAATTTAAGTTATTTAAACCCTTACCATTATGTCTTTCACCCCCTTCACTTACAGTTTTACCCTTATCAATATTGTTATTTTCATTATGTCCCTCCTCATGTGGTAAACTTAACACTAGCAGTGATAGTGGGGGCTCAATAAACTCTGCATCATCAACAACATGATCTACAAATATATGTATATTTCCTTCATCTAACCAGTGTCCAATTAGATCGTTAAAAGATTTATTATCTCAACACAGCACTAAATCATCAGCTAAAGTACAATTTGGTGTTAAATAATACAAAGCTTTAACACCCATATACCATGCTTCTACTATCATTTCACATAAGTCACCATGTGACACTAAATTAAGGTCCATTACCCACTCTACTACTATATTACCAACATAATTAACATTTAAATTTTCAACAAATGAACCGTCCAAATATATATGTAAAGGGACCTTTGTGAAAGTCATTCCCAATAGCATTCAAAATAATAACACGAATATACAATAATGAAAATAAGTGTATTGTCATATTCAAATTACATAAGAAAGAAATGAGTGTACACTTACAAAGCTGATTCCTTTTATCATCATTGCCATGTGAAAAGAGAGAAAAAATAACCTGCACTTTTACTGAAACGTTTACTTCACCATCAACATCAATCAAATATAATTTAGGTTTTTTTTTCTGAACTCTATGTATTGAGTAAAACGTGATTTTCAAATAACTTCCATGAGAAAAATTAAATCAAAATCATTAACAAACAAACAAAACAACAAGGAAATAAATGAAGGTGAAAAACGAAATTAATTTTTTTAAAATAAAATATGAACCTTAGAATTTTTCAGTCTTGTTTCTTCTGTCGAACACTTCAGTTAGAGTTGCAGTAGCCTTCAAGTACTATTCGAATACCTCAATGAAATCAAAATGGTTTCCAATATAATTAAAAGGGAGCCATGATTCTTTGATTCAAGAACATACGAGAAAATGAATGGGAAGAGTTTCAGAAGAGATGAAGAATGGGAGGAGTTTAAGAAAAGATGAAACAATTGAATAAAAGTGTTCTGAAAAAAAAACTGAACAGAGATTAAATGGTTCATGTTATTCAAGATAATATTTTCTTTTAATTTTTATTTTAATTGTTAAGAAAAGGGAAATTTGCAGCGATGCCCTTGAAGATATTTTTTTGATTTTTTTAAATAAAGCCACGTGTCATTTTATAATAGAGTCACATGTCCCTTCATGTGCTAGGATAACGACGTTAGGAGTTGGAGGCACTTTAAATGATGGAGTAAAAGTTTAGGGGGCACATTGAACATTTCAAAAGTACAGACCCTACATTGATAAATTTTGTAAAGTACATGGGGCATTTGTGTCATTATCTCATAAAAGAATAATTATGTTATCAAGGGAACAGATTTCGTATGTCCATAACTGGAGTAGAAAAGTTGCGGAGCCTTGTCATAATTGGTCAAAAGCATGTTGTAAGTTGTAACTGGTGAGGCCTTAAGAAACTTAGTTGAGTTGAGAATTGAGATAGCTTTGTTTGCGTTGCAACCACAGTGTGTGAATTTGTGAGTTGCAAAACTTGCTGACCAATTGTCTCAAGCTTGGGAAAAATTGATCAACTTGAAGTATCTGTATACTAAAAACTGTCCTAGCCTCACGTACTAGTCCCAACATTCCTCCTAATTAAGGATGTAAAAACAGGTCAACAGTTGGGTTTCAGGTCGGGCTCTGTCAGGTCGGGTCAAATCGGTTACTGCATAAAGGGTCAGAATTGTTTCCCTGCTTTCATCACCATTACTGCATAGTTTACATTCACACTTCAACAAGCATAATTGCCTCCATCTAACTCTACCACCTACACCACCTATGTCCCCTATAAAATTTTGGAGGTAGCAAAAATAGATTTTCAACAAAAAAAAAATATACACGGAGTCTAAATTATATACAAATTTTAAATTTTTGAAGGGCGATCACCCTCTCTATCCATCCATGACTCTAGGTAATAAAAAATGTCTGCACCAATAGTTCAAGATGTTGAAGATAACATATTGAATAAGGATTAATCTACATGCATAACTCAACTGTCTAGTTGCCCAACTATTATCCTTCCCTAACCTTTTCAATCGATGGAAAACAATCCTTTTCAGAGAACATCCTAGTGACTAGGGGTGGGCAAAATTACTTGACCCGATTGACCCAGGCCAATTATTTGATGGCTCGAAGTAAATTAGATGGGCAATCTTATAAAAAAATACTCAACCGGGCCGAGTACCCGACCCAGTAATTTTTCCGGGATACGTGTCGGAAGTTTTTCCTTACCGGGTACCGAACGCGATAAATTTTAGTATATGTGTTTTATATTTTAAATTATATTTTTATTTTAAATTTCTTAATATTTTTATTTTAAAACTAAGTTTAAATTCCTAAATTCTTTCTATGTTTGTATTATATAGTCTTAAGTTTTAAGTTAATTTTTTTTAAAAATAATTTTTTGTTTAACATGTTATTTTCTAAAATTTTAGAATTAAAAAATAAAAAAATATACCGGGTACCCAAATTTTACGGGTACCCAAATCTCGAGTGCCCAAATGTGATGGACCGGGACACAGGTCGAGCAATGAAGTACTTGGATGAACCAAATACCCGACAATGCCCACCCTTACTAGTGACTAAGGCTTCGCTTAGCAGAGATTTATAAACGTAAAATCCTTGCAAACGACCGTAAGCTGAGAAAATCAGCTACCAAAAGACTCTTGTTTGGAGTGCAAAATTAGGTGAAAGTGAGGGCAACATCTGTTCGTGTGCCAATCATACTTTGTTCAACGTTGCTTCTTCGTTTGATGCTTTAGCGTCCGTTAGAGAAAGTGTGTTGAACGCAACCTAAGAGAACACCCAAATATCTTATAGAAAGCTGCTTTTTTTACAAAATTTTTAAATAATTTTTAGAGATTTACTATTAACAATTAGAGCTATATTATTTAGATATTGTTTAAATAAGGCCTTTGTCCCTTAGCAATGAAATTTTAATTACACTCTCGCAAAATTTATAAAAATTTTTATAGAGTTTAAAAAATATATATTTTTAATTTTCCCTCAAAATTGTTAAAAAGTATCATTTAACTTTCTAAAAATTTTCGGAAAAAAATAGTTAGGCCTCACATTTAAAAAATAATTTTTCACTAAATCTCTTAAAAATTTTAATTAAACCATTAAAGATTTAAAAGTTTTAGTTAGACTTCTTAAACTATACGGTCAAGATATGTCGTTTTTTCACTACGTTCTCCTTAATACAAGAACAAAACAGACACACTTCTATTTTAGTGTCATATTATTTGGTTGATTCGGTCAGTTTTAATTTTTATATATCAATAATTGACTAAATAAATAAATTTATTAATACAGATCAAATCGATCTATGTGTCAAAACAAAAAGAATTTAGCTCGATTCAGTTGAACTTTTGTGTTTGAATTTTAAGCTGGCTTTTTATTAAATAGAGATGTATTATATTTATAAGGTAAATTATAAATGTAAGAATTTGAACCAATGGAACAATATGAGTATCTTACCACTCAGCCAATTAGTGATTTTTTTAAGTTGCTTTTTAATACAGGGAAAGGTACATAAATAGTATCCCACCTATTCCTGTATTACTTTTTTGGCATCCCAACTATTGTTTTTGGTAAAATGGTACTTAATGTTACGTTTTGTTCTGTTTTGGTATCTTCTCCGTTTAAAATTAACGGAAATGGTGACGTAGCTTGGGTTAATAATAGTTTTAGTCCAAAAACGTATACAATCTATCAATTTAGTCTAAAATTCTATCAATTTAAACATTATTTTAATTTTTAGATTAAAATTATAAATTCCTCATCTTTCTTGGTCGAACATTTTTTTGGGTTTTGGTTTTAAAAACACGCTAATAACAATCAAAATTTTAGGATTTGGGGATCAATATGGGGGCTGATGTGGGATCAAATTTTATATGTTATAATGTAGTAAATGTTAGGGAAGAAAGTAAAAATAGTTGAAAGAAGAGTCAAACCTAGACCACTTGGGACATGTATAATCACATTCAATTTCAAATACATAAATTCAATATCACAAAATTAAAGTATAATGATTTAATTTTAAAATTTGAAATTGGACCGGGATCCCGGAGGTAATTGGATTTTTTTTTATTTTGAATTGAGTTGAACTGAGTTATATATGAGAATTGGGAATGAGTGTAGGAATTATTTAGTTTGGAAATTCAAAATCGAAAACTGGATAAATAAACTATCAAAACTGATTATTTAAACTGAATAAACTGAAAATCTGAGCTATTTTCGATTAAATCTGATTAACTGATTTAATATTCTCAACCTATCTAACACAATGCATTTTCCAGACTTTGGTTTGCAGACATCATTTCATGGCTAAGAGACAATGTGTTAGCTGCTGTATTTATTGGTAATACTTTTGTTGTATGCTCAAATTACATGGCTAAGTGACAAGATTGTATTGGTAATAATATTGTGTGTTTGTTTTGACACTTGCTATAAACCAATTCTCGCATCCATCTTTACCTCTTAACATGCACACCCTATTCGACCTCGCAAACTTGACCCGAGATCTAAATCCGCTTTACTCAGGCAGATGGACTTCAAGGTAAGATGGCATTGCCCTTTGTTTCATGCTTTCCTTTTGGATTAAGGCCAGAAGAGAAACTACACAACCTAGAAGGCCTTGGTAGTGGTTCATCAAGTTCCCAAAATTCAACTCCATTGCAAAGCCTTTTCGAAAGATTGCTGAGAACATCAAAGATTCTTGTTTCCGATGACGTGCGGACAGATCGGAAGATTGGCAAGCACTAAGAGCAGCTCTTTAACATTGCAAGCAAGCTTGGTACTAGGATTCTTGTTTAAATGGAAATTGCACAAATCAGGTTACATAATCAACTACTTTACCTCCTTGTCTTGTTATATTATGCTTAATCTTTTGCCACTTTGACTCCTAACTAAAGCAGAGATCAACTAATTCCCCTGAAGAATTCTATTAGCAATACGAAAACCGAACATATATGTGCAAGATGGAGGAGTACCTGAACAATAGATGACTGAATTTACTTGGGATCTAATACTAAAAACCATACATATGGACTTTATTTATACTCTTTTCTCCTACACATAAGATGCTTTCAAACATCAGAAAGTTCCCATCTATGATGCAAGAGATACTGCAAATTCACTACCTGCTTAGCCTCCTTCCGTGTCGTATGATCCTGCAACCACCGAAAGGAAAAACAAAAGCAGAATCATAAAAATACTAGTAGAAAACCATAGTCGATCTTCGCTGTAATGCTTGAATTATGAAATGTAGTATCAGACATGCTGCCCCTTCCATGAAGGTGTAAATAAAACAGACATCGACTTTTGCCAGCAAATTCAAGTGACAGTCATAATAAGCAAGGAAGTAATGGTCACCTGTAAATGCCATGTAGCATAAAAAGGAAACGAAAAAAGGAAATTACCATCATGGTCTAGATGGATTCATAGCGAGAAGCATGTTTTGTCCACCGGGAATGTATGCCACATTAGGTGACTTAGCAAGAGTTGCAGCAATTTCCCTCGATGCCTCGATCCTCCTCAGCTCAATCAGCCCCATACCAGCAGTCGCAGTGGCTTCAGAAATTAACTTTGCAGCATCACTTTCACCTTCTGCTCGGATAACAGCAGCACGTCTCTCCTGGTCAGCTTTCATCACAACGTACCTTGATCGCTCCGCCTCCTGTTGTGCCACCTGCTTCTGCTCCACTGCTCTCGAGAATTCAGCGCCGTACGACAAGTGCGTAATCGCCACATCGGCCAGCTCGATGTTAAAGTCCCTCGCACGCTGCGTCAGTGAATTTTGGACCAATGCAGACACTTGGGGACGCTCAGTGAGAAGCTGATCGGCATTGAACTGTGCAACCACAGCTTTCAGCACCTCGTTTCCGATTGAGGGAAGCACCTTATCATCGTACTCGAGTCCAAGGCGTTGATAGATTTCAGGAAGCTTATCAACCTTTTTTCACAAAAGATGCCACAAATTAAACAATAATCTTTGAAGAACAAAACTAAACCCCAACATTCATCAAGCATGCATACATAATCAAAACCAAGGATGGACTGTGTGGGGCTGGACGGTGCAGTAGCTATATATATGATTTAGAAAGTTTTTTAGAATTTTTTTTTTATGTATTTTCTTCTAAAATTTTATAAGTTCAACACTCTCCTGACATAAAATCTTGTGTTCGTCCATTATCAAAACTGCAATGAAAGTAGAATCTAAAACCTAAAACCCTAACCCTAACCTTGAACATTAAAATCTAACCTTAAATTTTAAATTTTAAACTCTATAAAATAAATAACTCTAAAATAATAAAACCTTAAACTAAACTTCCATCCCCTAACTTGACGTGTAAATTTTAATTTACTCATACTGTGTAGGAAGTTTTTCTGTTTCATAAAAACATCCAAAAAATGACATGCCTAATCAAAATCCAGTTTTGTTCATATACACACAAAATACAAGAGATTAACCAAATTACCTTAGGTTTAGAAAGGACTCGAAGAGTAAGATTAACCATCTGGAGATCTTTGGTTCCAGAAATAGAAGAGAATGTGTGAGGCTTCATGCGGATATCATAGATGAAAGGCTTCTGAAGCCATGGAACCAAAAAGTGAGTCCCTTCCTCTGCCGTTTTATCCAACACCCCCCTTAAACGATCAAAGATCACAGCTCTTTCGCCACCGTCCACGGTGTACATGGACGCATTGAGGACAGTGGCGCCGGCTCCCAGACCAAAGGCGGCGCGTGCGACGTTGGTTAAGAAAGAAACCGCTGCTTGATTGCTTCCCATTTTCTTGGAGTTACTTGTTTGATTTGTTTTCCCTGATCGATTTCTTTTGGGAAATGAGGGTTTTTATCAGGGGTTTATCATGTCACGGAAGTTGAAATATTTGAAAAAGTGGGCTATTATTTCCATTTTTAAGCACTAAAACAATGAGCCCAAATTAGCCCAAAAATAGTTTCTCCTACTTCTTCCACTTGAAACTCTTTCATTTCAGAAAAATAGAATAACCCTAAATTCCTACAATTCAATATTGCAAAGGGAGGCGCAAGGCTTCGACTTTAGGAGTCCTCAAGAAAGGTAACTTCTTTTAATTTATCAGTCTTTCTTATACTGTGCCATTGATTTCCTGGAAACCAAACAGAGAAAGCTCGTTTCTTTTCTCTTATTCTGGATAAATAAAGCTCATTTCTTTTCTCATACACCACCCTTCATTTTACTTCAAAACCCCATAAGAAAATAAATTTAATTTCCCCTCTCTTTCCTTCTTATGGGATTGATTGGAGTTTCTGTTGAATGGATCTGGTCTCCAAAGTTTTTATAATTTAATCACCATTTCTTTTTATTTCGATTTAGCACTTGCAAATTGTTTGTAGAGGCCTTAGATCTTGTTTCCTTAGCATTTGGGGTTTGGAATTGAATGATGAAGATACATGAGAAAAGCTGGTCCATAGTTAAATTTGCATAAGTAGTTGTCATCAGAGATTCAAATAGCAGTCCACTACCGCAATAGCGGCCGCTATAGAGTGGTAACATTACCATCTGAAATCGTTAGTGAGGAAGATAGATCATCACAACTGAGATAAAACACAGTCACTGAAAACATGGCCGCAACTGCAATTTAAATCCCCGGCTGCCATTGCCAATAACATGAAATTTACATGTTTTTCTATTTTGCATATGTAGACTGTGATAATATACTGTGTGCAGACATTCTTAGCCTTTCTCTACTGATGAAAAGCTAATTCAGCGAACTTTCAACTTTTGTCTTGGTAATTTCATCATCTAGTAGTTTTGATTTCATCATTTCATGAATGTGCATTGCCCTTTCATCATCTAGTAGCTTTGATTTCATCATTTCATGAATGTGCTTTGCCCTTCTAAATCTAATTGATTTCATCATCGAGTAGTTTCTTTGAGTCAATGTTGTATTATTTCGGCTCGGGTACTGCATATGTTCAGTGCCATGCTATCATGATTTGATTTCATGAATGAAGTCGTTTGTATCTATGAATGTCATGTCCTCCGTTGATACCATCTATGTTTACAGGGGTAAAGTCATGGCATTAATTCATATAAGATCCTTTAGAAGTGTCCTTATTGCCAAGGAGGCAATTCGTGCCGGTCAACGAACATTTTCTGCCGGGGCTGGGAAAGCCAAGAAGGGCTCAAAAGGGGGAGCCAGCGATGCACCGAAAGCATCGATACTCAGCAAAGAAGTCAAGTCGACGACAGTAGTTGGTGCAAACATACTCAAAGACGGAACCGATCCGAAAGTCTTGCCTGATTCCGAGTACCCCAATTGGCTGTGGCATCTGCTGGACAAACGTCCGGCATTGAGTGAGCTCAGGCGGAAAAACATTGAAACGCTTCCGTATGAAGATCTTAAACGATTTGTGAAGTTGGATAACCGAGCTAGGATAAAAGAAAACAATTCAATGAAGGCCAAGAACTGATGGTTGTTGTCTTTCCTTTATGTTTTAGGCAAGCCCAAGGCAGTATATGCCCTTGTCTTTAGAAATGTCTTGAGTGTTGGGTTATTTGTAGACCTATAAAATGCATGGGTCGGGTTTGGATAGGATCGGATCGGATCGAGTCAGTTTTATGTTGGATATTTTCAATTTCGGGTTATTTTGAGTCACGGTTGTTTCATGTTAAATATTCGATTTTAATTTAACATATAAATTATTTTAAGTCGGATAATACAAATTTTCACAACCAATACATAAAAATAATTTCCTTATAATACAACCCTTAAAAGAGTTGATGATATTTTAATTCTTCATCTCGAGAGTAATTATATTAATCATATAAAGATGCAAGTATTGGTAGCCATAAAGGACAGGCCAACAATTTCCAAACACTTTAAATTAAAATAATACAAATATTTTTGTTTACTATTTATTAATAAACTCATATAATTGTACATCAAATTTATGACTAAGGGTGCTTATCGAGCGAGTTGGTCGTGAGTTGAGTAGTGCTTGAATCGTACTCGTTAAAAAATTTCATTGCTCGACTCAACTCATTGCTCGTTAAGCTCACTAAAATTTTGCTCGACTCGTGCTCGTTAAAAAATCTCGTTACTCGACTCGTTGGTCGTTAAGCTCGTTAAAATTTTTACCTTATTTTTTTAAAAAAATATAGGTAAAATCTAGTGATACTATTAGAGCTTAATATAAATATACAAATTCAGGAAAAAAAAAAGTAAGGACTGAGTAGATAAATAAAAGAACATGTTATGACTGGGTTAGAGATGAAGTCGATATTTGAGTGCAAAACTCTTTTTAATTTCTCAACTATCTTCGTTGAACAAAAAAATGAGAGAAGACATTAGGAATTTTAGTATTTTAAATTTCGATCGTATTTTATATAGGAACTAAAGACTTTTTTTCATTTTCTACTTTTATACGTAAACTAATAAATATAAAAACGCTTTAAAAAAGAAGGGATGGCTAATTCTTATAATTTAATTTCTAATTAATACTGATTAATTTTTAAATTTTTTGAAAAACATAAAATATTTTGAAATTAAATATTTTATTGGTGAATTACATAGCAAGTCACTGAACAATTTTCAACTAACGTATAAACATTTTGGAACATAAATTTTCAAGGTGGCAACAAAAAATCATTAAAAATTTATAAAAGAAAAAATAACGAGCTACTCACGAACTTATCGAATTGATTTAGGCAAGCTCGAATTCGAGTCAAGTCAATTCAAATCAAGCATTAATCGAGTTTTGACCAAATTGATCTCAAGATGTTTGCGAGCTGCTCAACTCCATAAATACTCCTACTTATAACATAGTGACAAGAGATATTGTTTTTATTTTAATTAATGGAGTATTATATCTCGAGATTGATTTTAAATAATTTCTTTTTTCTCAAAAATATTTTTTATTAATGTTTTTTTAATAGGAATCCAAATATGTTAACATCTTCGGGATAAAATCCAAACATAACCGATCCAATACCCATAATTGCATTTTTCTTCTCCCCCTTACCCTACCATTGACATTTTAATCCCTTCCAATTAGACCTGGCAAACTGGACCCAAGACCCGAATTGAATTACTCAAACTGAACCCAATTTTGACCCGAATATGATGATCTGAAGTTGACCCGAAACCCAAAATAAACTGAACCGAACCGAAATTTTTTGTTGAACCGAAATGGACCCGAACCGAAATGGACCCGAACCGATTTGACCCGAACCGAATGCTACCCGAACCGAAAGCTGAATCGAATATCGACCCGATTTTAACCCGATTTTAACCCGAATATCTATTTTTAACAATATAATAAATAATAAAAAGAAGTATGTTTTATTATCTTTTTATACTATATCATGGAAGAGACTGTTCCTCTCTATACTAAAATGTAACATTTTAAATGTAACATGCCCTAAAAAGTAATTAATCTCTAGCTTAAAAAATTGGTGGCTTATTTCCCTCCAAAATTTTATCTTTTCTCTCTCTATTTTTTCAATTGTCTTTTTCTTTTTTTTCAATCTAGCTTAAAAAATTGGTGGCTTATTTCCCTCCAAATTTTTGTCTTTTCCCTCTATATCATGAAAGAGACTGTTCCTCTCTATACTAAAATGTAACATTTTAAATGTAACATGACCTAAAAATTAATTAATCTCTAGCTTAAAAAATTAGTGGCTTATTTCCCTCCAAAATTTTGTCTTTTCTCTCTCTATTTTTTCCAATTGTCTTTTTCTTTTTTTTCAATTTAGCTTAAAAAATTGGTAGCTTATTTCCCTCCAAATTTTTGTCTTTTCACTCTTTATTTTTACCAATTCTCTTTATTTTTTTCTTTTTTTTAAATTTAATTGAGTTTCAATTTAGATTAATTTAATTGAAATTTTACATTTAGTTTTAGAATTATTTTAATTATGTCCATGATTTGTGCTTTTAGATTTTAGTTAGCTCAATTAGATCCTAAGTTTAATAAATTAATTCATTTCAGAAATTATTATTATTATTATTATTATTATTATTATTACACATAATAAACTTTGATTTAATATAATTATACAAAAAAAAATTGATATGGATACATGAAGCTTTGATTTAAATATTTAATCAAATTCAAATGCATAGATTAACAAGTTGAATCAAAATTAATCTCATACATCAATAACTCTAAACTAAACCATAAATACTAAACCTCAAACCTTTAACCTAACTCAAATCGAATTGACCCGAAAATTTAAATGTTGACCCGACCCGAAATCGACCCGACCCGAAAGTGACCCGAACGACCCGATTTTGACCCGAACCGAAAGCGACCGATCCGATATTGACCCGACCCGAAAACAACCGATTCGATTTTGATCCGATCCAATAGCCGAACCGAATCCGACTCAACACAGACCCGAATTAGACCCGAACCCGAACCGAACTGACCCGAACCGAATCTAAACCGATTCTAAATAGACCCGAAATGACCCGAACCGAATCTAAACCGATTCTAGATAGACTCGAAATGACCCGAACCGAACCCGAACCAAATGACCCGATTGCCACCTCTACTTCCAATCAACATAATTAATTTATTGGGACAAAATTTCTCCATGTTTTCACATAACCTTTGTTTGAAGTTTAATTTATTTTTTTTCTTTTGATTTTAATATTCAAGTCTTTTTGTACGTTCAATTGGATGTATCATTCTTGACTATTTTGATATAAATACACATTACTTTCTCTGAAATCACTGTCTTCGTCTGATGACGAGCATGAGAGCAGGGAGGGCTAGTGCAGACTTGCGGCGGCGGCTAAGTTTCTCAGTTTTTGTCCATAATGTGAGTAAGAGGATTCATTACGTTTCCTTGCAGGAAGCTTTTCACGCATACGAGAAAGTGGTGGAGGTTTTCATTGCCTACAGAAATTGGAGGCGGATAGACAAACCGACCACCTTTGCATTCGTTAGAGTCAAGAATGAGGAGGAGGCTAAAGTTGCGATCCAAAAAACGAATGGCAGACTGATGGATGGGTTCAACATCAAGGTTTTTATAGCTAAGAAGCGCATCAAAGAACCTGTTGCGACTAGATATAGGGAAAAGCAAACTTGACAAATTCTTCAGATATTCTTCAGAGATTTCCACACTTGAGCTAGAGCATTCTCCCTAAAAGCATTTCCGACCACTATCCAATACTATTAAAAGATGAGAATGTGAGTTGGGGGCCTAGACCCTAGACCATTTAAATGGTTCACACACTGGGCAGAAGATTGTAGTTGTGTCTAGTGGGAACTCGGCACCACTATGGGCAGAAATTAAAGAGCTCAGAACCAAGTTGTGGGAGAGATATCGGAAAGAAGAAAGGAAATGATTATAGAAATCAATGCTCAGATGATTCAAAGATGGGGACAGTAACACAAATTTTTTCCACCTTTCGACCTCCATCCGAAAAAGCCAGAACAAGATTTCTTCAATTCGTGTTGGTAACAACACATTATCTGATCTTACGTTGATATCTGATGCATCTGTGAATCACTTTCGTTTTAACTATAATGAGGTGAAAACAATTCCATTGAAAGATACGGATATCCATTTATCAAAGCTTTGTGCTGCATCGGCCAATATGCTTGAAGCTCATTTTTCTAAGGAAGAAATTTGACTCAACATATTCACTGGATTAAATGGGAGAACATTTGCAAGCTGAAGCAGATGGGGGGCCTTAGCATTGCTGATTCTCGACTTCGTAACCGTTCATTATTAAATAAATGGATATGACGTTTTGGCACTGAAAGAGATAGCTTGTGGCAAAATGTTGTTGTAGCCAAGTACGGGTATGACCCTCTGTTGTTGGTTTTGAAAACTGGTCTTGGGAGAAATTCGTTGTGGTGATCGAAGCATAGGCCTCTTGTGGAGATTTAGATTGCACATGCCAAAGGCTCCCTGAAATTCAACATTGATGTTGCAGTTCGCAGAAGTGTTGGACCTACCGGAATCAAAGGTATTTTCAAAGACCATTGAGGTAAGCCCCTAATCTGCTTTTCGAAATTCATTGGGATTATTGATCCAACGATGGATGAATTGTATGGGATTCTAGAGGCTTGTATTTTATTTCATTCTTCTAAGTGGTATGGAAAAACTTCCTTTATCATTGAAACGGATAGCTTGTTAGCTGTAAAATGGATTGAGTCTCCCAATTTGGCTCCATCCAGCTTTAAGGCGATTGTAACAAAATGCAAAGAGTTTCTCTTGAAACAAAACTGAAAAATTGTTTTTAAGTATAGAGAGAGGAACGGTGAAGCTCATTCACTAGCGAAGCAAGGTTTAGAGAGTACTCAGGATTTTCTATGGACTGTTAGTAACTAGACCTGGCAAACTTGACCCGAGACCCGAAACCCGAACCGAACTGAACCGAACCGAACCGAAATTTTTTGTTGAACCAAAATGGACCCGAACCGAAATAGACTCGAACCGAATAGACCCGAACCGAATGGACCCGAACTGAATGCTACCCGAACCGAAAGCTGAACCGAATATCGACCCGATTTTAACCCGATTTTGACCCGATTTTAACCCGAATATCTATTGTTAACAATATAATAAATAATAAAATGAAGTATAGAAATTTGAGATCTTGGTGACCAATTTTATAATTTCATCATAAAATATAGCATAAAATTGAAATTGTAGACTAAATTGACAATTTGGAAGTGGAAAAATTTGAGAGTCCAATGATCAATTTTGTAATTATACCATATAAATAAATAGGGGTCAATTTTGGCTAAAAATTAAATCTTTGAAATTAAAATGAACGAAAATATCAATATATTAAATTAATAGACTAAATTACAAAGATTAGTCAATTTCAACTAAAAGTAAATTTTTAGAGACTAAATATCACTACGGGGAGGGGATTTCTATATCCGAAGTCTAAACCGTGGGAATACTTGTGACTAAATTAAATTAAACTAAAACTTAAAGTTGACTAAAATGTAACATTTTAAATGCAAAATGACCTAAAAAGTAATTAATCTCTAGCTTAAAAAATTGGTGGCTTATTTCCCTCCAAAATTTTGTCTTTTCTCTCTCTATTTTTTCCAATTGTCTTTTTGTTTTTTTTTTTCAATCTAGCTTAAAAAATTGGTGGCTTATTTCCCTCCAAAATTTTGTTTTTTTCCTCTTTATTTTTACCAATTGTCTTTCTATTTTTCTTGATTTAATTGAGTTTCAATTTAAATTAATTTAATTGAAATTTCACATTTAGTTTTAAAATTATTTTAATTATGTCCGTGATTTATGCTTTTAGATTTTAGTTATTTCAATTAGATCCTAAGTTTAATAAATTAATTCATTTCAGACATTATTATTATTATTATTATTATTATTATTATTATTATTATTATTATTATTATTATTATTATTATTATCTTTGATTCAATATAATTATACAAAAAAATTATATGGATACATGAAGCTTTGATTTAAAATTTTAATCAAATTCAAATGCATAGATTGACAAGTTGAATCAGAATTAATCTCATACACCAATAACTCTAAACTAAACCATAAATACTAAACCTCAAACCTTTAACCCAACTCAAATCAAATTGACCCGAAAATTTAAATGTTGACCCGACCCGAAATTGACCCGAAATTGACTCGATTTTAACCCGAACCAAAAGCGACCCGAACGACCCGATTTTAACCCGAACCGAAAGCGACCGATCCGATATTGACCCGACCCGAAAACAACCGATCCGATTTTGACCCGATCCAATACCCGAACCGAATCCGACTCATCACAGACCCGAATTAGACCCGAACCCGAACCGAACCGACCCGAACCGAATCTAAACCGATTCTAGATAGACCCGAAATGACCCGAACCGAACAACCCGAACCGAATGACCCGATTGCCACCTCTATCAGTAACGAGTAAAGAGCTGAAAGAAGATTTAGTTAGAGAATTTTTTTGCTTTTGTATGTGTTTTTGGTTGTTGTATGGACTAGATATTGTAATTTAAGGATACTTAAAATATATTGAATAAAATTTTGGGCACTCTTTTTCCCTGCTTAGGTGTACGAGATCCGTTTTTCTTTCAAAAAAATACTTATTAGAATATTAAAACTTTTTTCGAAATATCAGAAACGTGTACCAACTAGTGTCAAGACCCAGAGACATAAAAACATTAATCTTACGTCAGGAAAAAAAAAAGTGATCTTGAAATATATAAAATGACGACGATGCATCTTTTATCAAGCATGGTTTTTTGAAAAGATGATAATCACACTGTGACACTAGTATATGTGGGCATATCTCGATATCTCGATACAAGTAGAGACAAGGTTAGAAATTTTTTTAGGGGTCAGAATGGATAAATAAATCTTTTCGAATGGTAAAATATAATTTTATTGTTGGATTAACTTATAATTTTATTGTTTTTTAGGAAATTAATTGTAAAAACAGACCGAAAACACAATAAAAATTTTTTAACCGAAACAAAATTTAGATAATTTAATACTGGTTAAGGATGAAAACGATATATATCGATTAAAAATCATTTCTTACTCCACTTATTAATCCGTCAATATCTTTTATATGGATGAGTCTACCACGTGCGACGAACACCGATGAACACCATTAATGATGAACACCGATGAACACCATTAAATTAAGGGTAATGTTCACGAATAGTCCCTTTCGTTTAGTGTTTGTTCTAGTTTGGTCACCAGATTTCAAAACAGCGTATTGTGGTCCCTTACGTTAATAATGTGTTTTATTTTAGTCACTCTTCCGTCATTCTCCGTTAAAGGAGTAACGGGCGGCTGACATGGAATTTTGAAAATTGAAAAAGTCCACGTGTATAATACACGTGTATTATGTTTGAAAAGGGAAAAATGAAACGAAACGTTCCTTATTCCCTTAAGCACGAGTAAATCAAAAAAATTAACCCCGATTAACTAAAATTTCTTCTTCGTCGTTCTCTGTGGATTTTGGGTATTGATAGGGGGTTTTAGAGAATTCCTCTCTGAAGATTGAAGGTAAGTAATCGATAAACTGATTTTTGGTTAATTAATCGCAATCCCCTTTTCCATTACGCCGGTTTTTGAATCATTTTTTTTCTTGTTTATAGGCTGAAAATGGTGCAATGGCGGCTTCGAAAACCAAGGGAGAAGAAAGTGGTGTATCGTATGTTTTTTTAAACTTATTTTCTTTGTTTGCCGAAATTGAAAATGGTTGTAAAATGGGTTTAGAGTTTAAATTAGTATTTAGGGTTTTAGTGAGAGTTTTAGATAAACAAATTCACATTTAGGGTTTTAGTGAGAGTCTATTTTGGGTTTAATGTGCACTGATTTTGGGTTTAATCTGGTTGCCTATGTTTGGTTTACAGTGGATGAAGTGTATTATATGTATGATTATTATATAATCTAGGGTAATGTTCATGAATAGTTTGTCTGGTTAACCTATAGCATGTATGATTATTATATGTTAACCTGTTTGTTTTATGATTTTAGTAAATGAAGAAACAGTTAGTTTGTCTGGTTTGAAAAAGTTAATGTGTACTGATTTTCGGTTAACAAATAGTTTACATTGGATGAAGGATAATATAGTTTAGATTCTATTTAAAGGTTTGTTTGTCTGGTTTGAAAAAGTTAACCATTTTTGTTTGTTTATTTACATTGTTTAATAACCATTTTTGTTTGTTAGTTTACATTGTTTTATAAGGAAAGTAGGAAAGTGGTCCATTGAATATTGTTTGTTTATACCTTTTATGAATTTTGGTTGGCCAATTCAATAACAGTTTACTTTGTAGGGTTTTAAGGGTGGGCCATTGAATATTGCTTTTAAGGGTATGCATGTGTTTGCTTTGCTGGTTTTTATTGCTTTTAAGGGTATACATGTGTTTGCTTTGATGGTTTTTATGTATATTGCTTTGATGGCTTTGCTGATTTTTATGTGTATAATACATGTGTATTACTTAGATTTAGACATTGTAAACTATGTGTTTTACTTGATAACTATGCTTTGCTGCTTTTTATGTGTATAATACATGTGTTTTTAACTGTGCAGGTAATGAGACAGATTTGTTCACTATTGTGATTCACTATGGAGGAAACTTTACTCATTCACCAAGGATGAGGTACACCTCCAAGTCCGAAGCTTACATAGACTTTGTTGATGGTAGTAGGTTCGCAACATTTTCATTATGTGCCATGGTTGAGAAGATAGGTGTAGTTCCACCATTTGCTGTTTACTGGAGAGTTCCAGGTAGTTCACTGTGTAGAACTTCTATTAGGCCACTGAAGAATGATAAAGATTGTATAGCTATGTTGGAAAGCTTAGATAATGATAGGTACATGCATATATATCTTAAGCCATATGAGAAAGAAGTTAATGAAGTAGAAGAAGCTGCTGAAGAAGAAGAAAATTCTGGTGGTGCTGAAGAAGAATCTGTTGGTGCAGAAGAAAATTATGAAGTTAATGAGACTGCAATAAGTGAAGATAATTATGAAGCTGAAGAAGAAGAAAATAATGATGGTGCTGGTGAAGAATCTGTTGGTGCAGAAGAAAATTATGATGGTGCTGGTGAAGAAAATGTTGAAGATGAAAATAATGGTGAAAAATTTGCTGGTGAAAAATCTGTTGGTGCAGAAGAAGAAGCTGGTGCTGCTGAAGAAGAACCTGATGATGGTGCTGCTGAAGAAAATAATATTGTTGAAGAGGAAAATGTTGTTGGTGAAGAAAATAATAGTGTTGGTGCAGAAGAAGAAGCTGGTGCTGCTGGAGAAGAACCTGATGATGTTGAAGAACCTGATAATGTTGAAGAACAAGATTCTGATGAAGAAGAACCTGATGATGTTGAAGGAGAAGATTCTGATGAAGAAGATTTTGTTGCTGAACAGTTTGATGTTAGTGATAATGAGTATGACTGTGGAAAGGATGAAGCCTGCAGACAAGATGATGAAATAGGAATTAAGGTGCAAAGAAAAATGGATGGCTTTGGAGCTGATGGTGTGCATATGAATGACAATGATCATGAGGAAGAATCAGATTCTGACAATTCTGATACCCTATATAGTGACCATGGTTCAGACTCGGATGGGGCTAAATATCCTGAATTTCATGCTGAAACTGATATGGTGAGACCAAAGTTCAGTAAGGGTTTAATATTTCCGAATAGAGAAACATTGAAAGAAGCTGTCAAGCAACATGGGAGGGTAGATCGAGTGGAAGTAAAACTAAAGAAAAATGACAAACGAAGGCTTCAAGCACTATGCAAAGAAGGATGCTCTTGGAAGTTGTGGGCAGCCCCTAAGAATCCAAAGGACAGTCAGGACCAGACTTGGCAAATTAAAACCATGGTCAATCGTCATACATGTTCCAAGTCCGTGAGCAATAGTAACATTACAGCTAAGTGGATGGCCAAGTATTACATTGGAAAATTTATGTCTGAGCCTCATTACACCTTAAGATCATTAAGGCATGATGTGCTGCAAGAATTTGGTGCACTTGTGTCAACTGGAAAGTGTGCTAGGGCCAAGGATATGGCATTGAAAATGATTGAAGGGAATCATAAGGACCAATATGGGAGAATATATGAATACTTGCAAGAGTTGAGGATTACTAATCCTGGAACAACAACAATTTGTTATTTAGATTTGAGGTTGTTCCAGAGGATGTATGTTTGTCCACAAGCTTGCAAAGATGGATGGAAAATTGGTTGTAGGAGGATTATTGGTCTTGATGGTTGTTTCTTAAAGGGCTATTTTCACGGGTATTTGCTGACAGCTGTAGGGATTGATGCAAATGATTGCATTTACCCTATAACATATGCTATTGTAGAGAGTGAGAATATGTCGTCTTGGTATTGGTTTGTGGAAATTTTAAAATCTGATTTGGAGATTGAGAACTCTTCCACCATATGCTTCATGTCTGATAAACATAAGGTTAACTCTCTCCTTAATTGAAATTTTTACATATGTTTCATTTATTTCACAAATTAACTTTGGTTGCACTTTTGTAGGGTCTTAAGGAAGTTATTCCAGATGTCTTTCCATATGCTGAGAACAGAAAGTGTGTCAGACACATGTACACAAATTTTAAGGAGAAACGCAAAGGCCAAGCTCTCAAAGATGCTCTTTGGAAGGCTGCCAGATCTACCTATTTAAGGGAGTTTGAAATTGCTATGGAGCAATTGAAGGCATTGTCAGAGGCTGCTTATGAATGGGTTAAGGAGAAGGACCCTACTCAGTGGTCCAGATCACACTTCTCTACTAGGAGCAAGTGTGATATGCTCCTTAACAACCACTGTGAGTCTTTTAATAAGGTAATACAATTTTTTTACAATTATTAAATAGTAAGAAAATAATTTTATACTTAATATGTATTTAACTTTGATATTGTAAATATATTTTGTGCAGTCCATTTTGGAGGCAAGAGATAAGCCCATATTAACTATGATGGAGACAATTCGAATGAAGATTATGACTCGAATTGTATCCAAAAGAGAGGCTGCTGAAAAGTGTAAAGGGTTCTTGTGTCAAAAAATTCAAAAGAAGTTGGACATGAACATTGAAGCATCTATCAGGTAATGTTTTCAATTTATGATTGAGAAATGTTTATACAAATCTGCCTTGTTTTTCAATTTAGGATTTGGTAATGATTATACAAATCTGCCTTTGGTAATGTGTTTGGTGTTTGTTCTAGTTTGGTGTTTGTTGTAGTTTGGTGTTTGTTCTAGTTTGGTCACTAACGTTATGTGTTTGTTTTAGTTTGGTCACTAACGTTCTGTGTTTGTTTTAGTTTGGTCACTAACGTTTGATGTTTGTTCTAGTTTGGTCACTAAAATGGACTGTTTAGGTCATTGTATGCTTAATTCTTCATGATGGTGCCCACTTGGATTTCCTTAATTCTTACCCTAATATGAATTGCTGGTCTTTTTTATTTAGTTTTTCACACTTAAATGCACTGTTTTTTATGAATTCTTCATGATGGACTTTGTGCATTGTAATCTATTTGTTGCTTACTTATTAGCATAATCTAGAGTGATGGTTTTGGTCATTGTATGCTGCTTCAATGCCATTTCACTTAGTTTGCCCATAAATGCAATATTTTTCTTATGACTTAGTTTGCTTACTTATTAGCTTAATCTAGAATGATAGTTTTGGTCATTGTATGCTGCTTCACTACCATTTGACTTAGTTTGCCGTTAAATGCAATATTTTTCTTATGAATTCTGCCATTGTAATCTATTTGTGTTTCATGTATTGTTTTAGGTTATGGCCAACTTATGCTGGTGCACATAAGTATCAAGTTGAAGCTGGCCCATCCCATCAACATGTTGTGGACCTTGCTAAAAGATCATGTTCATGCAACAAATGGGACCTCACTGGCATCCCATGTCCCCATGCAGCATCAGTCTTTCGATTGAATAATCTAAAACCTGAAGATTTTGTCAATGAATGCTACCACAACAGTACACAGCTAGCTATTTACTCCAACATGATTACACCAATAAAAGGTAATACTCTAAACTAGCTTGTAACCTACATTCAATCAATGATTTGCATAACATCTTTGTCAATGTTTGTCTGTGCAGGTCCGTTTCAATGGGCTCCAGTGACTGACATGGAACCTATATTGCCACCAATCATCAGGAGGCCACCAGGAAGACCAGCCAAGAAAAGGAAATTAGAACGTGATGAAGTCAGTAACCCTAAGATAAGCAAAAGAGGACAACAAGGCAATTGCACAAAATGTGGAAAACAAGGACACAACAAAAGGACATGTAGAGGGGAAGTGGGTGCAAATCAACCTATAAAAAGACCCATCTTGAAGAGACCAAAACATAGACAACCTCAGCAGCCACATCAAGCTCAGCAGCCACACCAACCTCATGTGCCTCGAAGGGAAAAAATGCCAATAAAGAGAAAACAACCCCTTCCTCCACCAACAACTGTCAGATGGATGCCAAGTCAAGAGTCTACTATCTCGAACCCTCCTACTCAAGAATCACAATCAATCAACTGAAGTTGGGACAAACATGTTTCAGTTTTTGTTACTTCTATATGATATTTAGCAGTTGAATGTCCCATTATATTGGGAGTGAACAAAAAACTCCTAAGATATATTTTGTAAACTGACCATGCTTAGGTCTTTATATTTTGGTGTTTATATGCTGTTGGGAGTGAAGGTGTCAAGTAACTCCTAAGCTATATTTTACAAACACATTATTTTGTTAAATGAAAGTAATGCAATATTATCTTCATTAAATTTGTTCACTTTATTTTATGCAACAAATTCATTATACTCTTAATTTGTTCACTTGAATTCATAATGAAAATAATAGACTTTTAATAAAACCATCCTCATTTTTTTGATCAAAATAAAACCATCCTCATTACTGCACTGGAAACATTCCATGGAAATTACATCTTCATTCAAACAAAATAGTCCATAGAAATTACATCTTCATTTTCATAACCCAAACCTTCTAATTCTATGATAATAAACCCTAAACCAAATCAATTACTTCATCACCCACACTATTACAGTAGACAAAATTAACAAGATTAACCAACAAATCCGCTCAACCCTTCTTGCCCTCTCCATTGTCTTCACTTTTCTTAACAACCCAACGATGATCACTCTTGCCCGTGAAGTTGGAGGAGGATCATACCAAGCAAAGAATCGGCAATGATTCTGCCTCAAATAATTTCGACATCCAAAAAACCTTCTACCAGGATTATCATCGGTCCAAGAAGTTGCGATCTTTGCTTGAAGGCCACAGCGACAAATAGGCACTCCCCTTTCCATTACTGCCGTGTCTTCCCTCTTCCCTCTTCCCTTCTTTGTTGTTTCAGAAATTTTAACAGAATAAGAAGATAAAATTTGATTTAGGGTTAGGTAAAGGAGCTTATATAGGCAAGGTGAGGGTGTAGTCCATGTGTATAAACTTAATACACGTGTATTATACACGTGGACTTTTTTAATTTTTAAAATTCCATGTCAGCCGTCCGTTACTCCTTTAACGGAGAATGACGGAAGAGTGACTAAAATAAAACACATTATTAACGTAAGGGACCACAATACGATGTTTTGAAATCTGGTGACCAAACTAGAACAAACACCAAACGAAAGGGACTATTCGTGAACATTACCCTTAAATTAATTAATAAAGATGTAAAATTTCAAGGACCCATCATACAATTAATAATTATTTTAAAAAATTTAATTAAATTATTTTTTATATAAATTAAAATTTTATTTTTTTAATAAGGGTAAACTATATATTTAGTACCTTACATATTTCCGTATTTCTATTGAACCCTCATTATTTAAATATTATTTCAATTTGATCCTATTCTTTATAAAAATAATTAAACCCTTAACCCTCAACCTAAAACCCTAAACTATTAAACCTTTAAATAATTTGGCGTTGCTGGTTTCAATACAACTGCACGATGTCCATGGGCGAGCCCTTTCATCAACGAAGACGGGCGGAAATGTCGTTGTTTCGGGAAGGACAAGAGAAGGGGGAGCTGATGATAAGGCAGTGCCGGTGGCGGTGGGTGTTCCTTCGTTTGCCGACTCCGCAAACAAACCCAGCAGCCCTAAGTTGAAGAGCATGGCTTTTAGATTAGCCTCGGGACCAAGCAGAAAAGGTCCTGGACATTGATGAATCTTAAGCATATTCCGGTGGACTCGTTTTTTTCTTCAACTTATACGAGGACTCAGGTGGAAGGTATTGTTGCACAGATTTGTAAACTACAGCATTTGGTTTCCCTCTTCAAGGGAGATTTGTTTTTTCATTCGTTTAAGAAAAGATGTTCTGATTGTACTTGTAATTTGACAGTTTAGACAGTGATACACTTTTAGACAGCTTGGATTTTAATCAAGCGCAATGTTGAATATAAACCATTGCAGTTTTTGGCTTTTGCATTCGTTTATCGATTTTTCGAGAAACTGAAAGCCTTTGAACTACCTGTATCACCGACGTTTACAGTGAGTCATATTTAAAGAACTCAAGTCCATATTTTTTTTAATCTTTGTGATATCACATAATGAAGAACTTGTACCGACTTTGATCATCACTTTTCTTTTCTTCAAATTGTTGATTATTGAATTTTTTAGGAGAATTCAACAATTCATTGAATTGAATTGAATCGATGATGATGAAATTATTTTTAATGGTATATGGTTTATGGTATAGGTTTAAGAGTTTAAGGGTTTAAGGTTTAATAGTTTAGGGTTTTAGGTTGAGGATTAAATTATTTTTATAAAGAATAGTGTCAAATTGAAATAATATTTAAATAATGCGGGTTCAATAGAAATACGAAAATATGCGAGGTACTAAATATATAGTTTACCCTTATTAAAAAAATAAAATTTTAATATATATAAAAAATATTTTAATTGAATTTTTAAAATATTTATTAGTTGTATGATGAGTCCTTGAAATTTTACATCTTTATTAATTAATTTAATGGTGTTCATCGGTGTTCATCATTAGTGGTGTTCGTCGCACGTTGTAGAATTTTTCCTTTTATATAATATATTTGGATGAGTCTACCACGTGCGACGAACATTGATGAGTACACCACTAACGATGAACACCGATGAACACCATTAATTTTTTAAAAAAAATTTAAAAAACTAAAGGACTAAAATTATAATTAAAATTATCTCTTAAAAATAAAAATCAAATTTAATAGTTACTTTATAATATATTTTTAATAGGTTAGAATCAAATATACTCAATTCTCCTAAACCCTAACAAAATCAATCTCTTAAAAAAATAGAAATCAATTAATAGGTTTAGGAGAGTTGAGTATATTTGATTCTAATTTATTAAAAAAATTATAAACTGAATTTTTATTTTTTTAAGAGATTGATTTTGTTAGCCAGGGTTTAAGAAAATTGGGTATATTTAATTCTAACATTAAAAAATATTATAAAGTAACTATTAAATTTGATTTATATTTTTTTAAGAGATAATTTTAATTATAATTTTAGTCCTTTAGATTTTTAAAATTTTTAAAAAAATAATAATGTTAATCTGTGTTCATCGTTAGTGGTGTTCATCAATGTTCGTCGCCCGTTGTAAAATTTTCCAATACATTTAAATGAAAAAAATGTTATAACTAATAATTGGTTAATTTAATGAGATGAAATATTAGATCTTTTAAGTAAGGTTAAGGGTTTGATTTCTGTTATTGTGAATGGAGCAATTAAATATAAGTTGTTATAGAAAAAATTGGTAAATAAGGATAGGATGAGTCTACCACGTGCGACGAACATTGATGAACACCACTAACGATGAACACCGATGAACACCAATAATTTTTTTTTAAATCTTAAAAATTTAAAGGACTAAAATTATAATTAAAATTATCTTTTAAAAAAATAAAAATCAAATTTAAAAATTACTTTATATTATTTTTTTAATAAATTAAAATCAAATATTCTTAATTTTCCTACACCCTAACCAAAAATAAAAATCAATTTTATAATAGATTTGAATAAAAACACCCAAATTTCCTAAACCTAAACCTAAACCTAAACCTAAAAAATTCAACCCTTCATCCAATACCCAGTCGGCGCCGGCTCACCCCTTCGCCGCCTCCGCCCCCGCCGTCAGCACCACCGGTGTCGTTAGTGCTTCGGCCGGCCGTTTTCCGTTTGCCGTTTGCCGCCGTGCTTCTTGCTGGAAACGGCAAACGGCAAACGGAAAACGGCCGGCCGACGCACTAACGACACCGGTGGTGCTGACGGCGGGGGCGGGGGCGGAGGCGGCGAAGGGGTGAGCCGGCGCCGGCGCCGGCTGGGTATTGGATGAAGGGTTGAATTTTTTAGGTTTAGGTTTAGGTTTAGGAAATTTGAGTGTTTTTATTCAAATCTATTATAAAATTGATTTTTATTTTTGGTTAGGGTGTAGGAAAATTAAGAATATTTTATTTTAATTTATTAAAAAAATAATATAAAGTAATTTTTAAATTTGATTTTTATTTTTTTAAAAGATAATTTTAATTATAATTTTAGTCCTTTAGATTTTTAAGATTAAAAAAAAATTAATGGTGTTCATCGGTGTTCATCGTTAGTGGTGTTTATCAATGTTCGTCGCCCGTTGTAGAATTTTCCATAAGGATATTAGTAGAGCAGTTGAAGCGGTTTCGATTATTTAGTTTTTGCATTTATTGCAAATTAAGTAAATCAACAATCAGGAGTTGACCATATGTAGTTTACTCAAAATCAATGACTTGAATTGAATTTTATTACACAATTTTTTATTTCCTGAATTAAGACAATTAGCCAACTTGAGTTGTAAAACTTGGTTCATTTTGGAGAATTGTTATACAATTATCTATGTTCAACCAATTAGTTATTAATTCAGACAAAATATTATAAAAATTTATTACGAAAATGACTCTCTCAATCAAATTGTTTTTTTTTACAAATTATTGTTATCAAAGCTTACAACTTGTCGAAAAATTATTAGATGAACCCGGCTCACCATGTCATATATGATCTCAGTCAATAAAATTCATCCATCTCATGTTGTTAAAACTTCGAAAATTGTACTTCCCATCGGAAGTGAACTCATGCCTGATCGATTTATGAAAAATAAACTTTAACTAATTGTAATTGAACCGTAACTTAATCGATTAAATCGATCGATTCGACCTTGGGTTTTTTTTTTTTTTTGAATAAATGGGTTGCCTGTCCTGCCATGCAAGTTGATGGTGAGTTGAGGAAAACTGGGGAGGCATGTGGGGATAACTGGCATAGCTATAAGAAAGGTTAATATTGGGGATAAAATGCGTCTGAATTTTCCACATTTTTGTTGGGGTTTAACTATTGGTTTTCTAACAATTGGTACACTAATTAATTCAAATCAAGTTTTATAAAGGTTTATTATAAGAATAACCCTCATAATTTAGTTTTCTTTATTCTTAACGACAAAACATAAAATATTGATCTTGTTTGAGGGATCTAGCATCTCATCTGGATCGAGTTGAATTTTCCACAATTTTAATTATTCCTTTACCATGTTTTCTTAATCTCTTTTAGAGAAACTGTAGAACTAATGTTTTGATATAATAATTGAAAAATGTTTTGGACTGATTTAAAAAGTATTTAAAACATTTCCAAAGTCCAAACAACTTGAAATAATATTTAAGGAATTTTTCATAAAGGTTTTTCATGTTTTCAAAGGCCAATTTTCACAAAACTGACCAAGTGTTTCGAAACACCTTAGGGCGTTTCGAAACAGGTGCCTCCAGTGGCCAAAACGTTTCGATACTCGTATCGAAACGGGCCTTAGCGTTTCGAAACGGCTAGGCCGTTCCGATACGCCCACGTGGCACTGACCACAACGGTTATAAACCCCAACGGCTCTTTCCCAACTAACTTTTAAATGCAGGTCGTTTCGATACGGGCTTATAGCGCTCCGATACGCGTTCCGAAACGGCAAGGGGGTGTTCCGAAACGGGTACCCTGACAGACTGCAACGGCTCTTTCTATATTGAGGGTGTTTCGAAACGGCTTCGAGCGTTTCGAAACGGGGAGCTGCAGAACTGCATTTATGGAGGGAATTAAAGGCTTCAACGACTCTATTTCAACCCCAACGGTCCTAAACGGCTATAAACTCAATTGGGAGTATAAAAGGGACCTTCAAGCATCAAGAGAAGACTAATGCTTCAATTGTCAATCAACAAATGATCAAGAAATTGTCTTAGTGCTTAAAGTGTCATTTCTTGTATAGACAAACACTAGTGAGCCAAAATTGTCAAATTTGCTCAAGTGTTTTAGGTTTTGGGTGAGTGCTTCATTGTGCAAACAAACACCTATTAGAGGGTTTAAGTTTGCTTTATTTATCTCTTTGTAAAAGAGGGTTTTGATCAAGGCTTTGGGTAGAAGCTTGATCGGTTGTAAGGGTTTCCTCCTAATCCTAGAAAAGGGGACGAATCAATTAGTGGATTGATTGTGAAATCCTTAGTGGGAAGCTAAGGTAGTGGATGTAGGTGCTTGTTAGAAGGCCGAACCACTATAAATCTTTGTGTCTTTAATCTTTCTAGCTCCCACAACCCTTCCACCCAAATATCCACCTCTCCACCACTTGGTGAGCTAAATTGGTTGATCGAATCGAGCTCCACACAACCCAACAATTGGTATCAGAGCTTGGCTCAATCGGTGAGGATTAACATCCTATTGAGAAGATCCGGCAAGCTCGATCACTTTTTCATCAACCGGCTCAATGGCACAATCAATCGACAAACCGCCTTTCTTTGACGGAGACCACTACGCCCATTGGAAGACAAAGATGAAATTCTTCATCAAATCAAGAGATTACAAGCTATGGGATGTAGTTGAAGATGGTCCGTTCGTGCTTAAGAGAAGTAAAGCGAAGTGGAGTGCCGACGATCGCAAGAAGATAGAGCTTAATTGCAAAGCCTTGCACATCTTGTTTTGTGCATTTGGCCCAACCATCTATGAGAAGATGTCTTCTTGTGAGAGTGCCAAGGAGGTATGGGACAAGCTTGAAGTCACATACGAGGGGACAAACGAAGTCAAGGAGACCAAGATTGGGCTCCTAACCTTGGAGTATGAGAACTTCAAAATGGATCCGGAAGAGAACATCGAGAAGATGTTTGATAGGTTCTCCACCATCACCAATGGCCTTAAAGGTTATGGAGAAGCCATCCCGGAGGAAAAGCTTGTTCGAAAGCTCATCTACTCATTTCCCGAGTCTTGGGACTCAAAGAGGACCGCCATCATCGAAGCCAAAAATTTGAAGACCTTGAAGCTTGATGAACTCATGGGGTCACTCCTTACTCATCAAATCATGAAGAAGAACAAAGAGGATGAGAGGAAGAGGGAAGAAATTAGAGCTATGGGAGAGAAGAAAATCAAAGGGCTTGGCATCAATGCTAGTGTCATGGCTCTCAAATCCTCCACTTGCCATCATATCTACACAAGTGAAGAGGAGGATGAAGATGAAGAGATAGTTCATCTCTTCAAGAATTGTGCCCCATTCATGAAGAAAGCCTTGAGAGAGCTTGAACGAGAACCTAAGAGAAAGGAGAGGGCAAGCACTTCAAGCCATAAGAAGAAGGCACAATTGGCTACTTGGAGTGATGAGGACTCCACCGACGATGAACAAGCCAACCTTTGCCTTATGGCCATCGAAGAAGATTCAAGGGTAACTTCTAATTCATCTACTTCATGTTCTTACTCTTTTGATGAATTACAAGATGCCTATGACGATTTGGTTTTAGATTTTAAAAGCCACATTTTGAAAAACAATAAATTGATTTCAAAATTGAAAATTCAAAATGACTCGCTTTCTAAAACCAAACTTGAACTTGAAGCAAAACTTGAAGAGTTTGAATTGAAATGTCTTGATTTACAAAAATTGCTTCAAAAAGTTCAAGAAGAAAAAGATTTGATTTCCAAAGAGCTTTAAAAGAAAAACAATTTTAGAAAATCAAACTTTTATGTTAGACAATCTAGTGCCCCTAGATTTGTGAAAGGAAAATGTTTTAGAAGTGTTTGGGTCCCAAAAGGACTAACCACTTCAACTAAAAAGGATGAAATTGAAAAATGGATTCCTAAGGGGACTAAATTTTGTGCAACTAACGTTTATGGATCCAAAGCAATTTGGATACCAAAAATTACTTGATTGTCTATTGTAGGTGTGATGGAGATGTTCAACAAGTCAAACATTGAGGGGGAGCTCCATACACACAAGGATGAACACTTGAAGAAGGAAGGCTTCACATCCTCCCTTGAGTTCAAGTGTGGTAAAAATCTAGTTGCTTTAGTGTTTATTTGTTTTATCTTCTATTTATGTCAACTAGATGATCATATATGTTGTGACTAACATTTCAATGATGCCTTGAGTAAGGGGGAGCCATTTTTAAAAACCAAATTCTTACTTTTGTCAAATTTTTACCTCTATTGTTATTTTTGAACTTAATGTTTTAAATCTTTTTGATATAACAAAAAGGGGGAGAAATGGTTTGAAAAATTGAATTTTCAAATGAATAAGGGGAGCCTTATGTGAATTAAAATTTTAATCTCTTATTCACTTTTTAAAGTTAAAGGGGGAGAATTCCAAACAATTTTTCAAGTGGTTTTATTATATCAAAAAGGGGGAGATTGTAGAACTAATGTTTTGATATAATAATTGAAAAATGTTTTGGACTGATTTAAAAAGTATTTAAAACATTTCCAAAGTCCAAACAACTTGAAATAATATTTAAAGAATTTTTCATAAAGGTTTTTCATGTTTTCAAAGGCCAATTTTCACAAAACTGACCAAGTGTTTCGAAACACCTTAGGGCGTTTCGAAACAGGTGCCTCCAGTGGCCAAAACGTTTCGATACTCGTATCGAAACGGGCCTTAGCGTTTCGAAACGGCTAGGCCGTTCCGATACGCCCACGTGGCACTGACCACAACGGTCATAAACCCCAACGGCTCTTCCCAACTAACTTTTAAATGCAGGTCGTTTCGATACGGGCTTATAGCGTTCCGATACGCGTTCCGAAACGGCAATGGGGTGTTCCGAAACGGGTACCCTGACAGACTGCAACGGCTCTTTCTATATTGAGGGTGTTTCGAAACGGCTTCGAGCGTTTCGAAACGGGGAGCTGCAGAACTGCATTTATGGAGGGAATTAAAGGCTCCAACGACTCTATTTCAACCCCAACGGTCCTAAACGGCTATAAACTCAATTGGGAGTATAAAAGGGACCTTCAAGCATCAAGAGAAGACTAATGCTTCAATTGTCAATCAACAAATGATCAAGAAATTGTCTTAGTGCTTAAAGTGTCATTTCTTGTATAGACAAACACTAGTGAGCCAAAATTGTCAAATTTGCTCAAGTGTTTTAGGTTTTGGGTGAGTGCTTCATTGTGCAAACAAACACCTATTAGAGGGTTTAAGTTTGCTTTATTTATCTCTTTGTAAAAGAGGGTTTTGATCAAGGCTTTGGGTAGAAGCTTGATCGGTTGTAAGGGTTTCCTCTTAATCCTAGAAAAGGGGACGAATCAATTAGTGGATTGATTGTGAAATCCTTAGTGGGAAGCTAAGGTAGTGGATGTAGGTGCTTGTTAGAAGGCCGAACCACTATAAATCTTTGTGTCTTTAATCTTTCTAGCTCCCACAACCCTTCCACCCAAATATCCACCTCTCCACCACTTGGTGAGCTAAATTGGTTGATCGAATCGAGCTCCACACAACCCAACAGAAACGAATCTGTTTAGTGGGAGGGTGAGTGGGAAAAAATCAATGTTTTGAGCCGTCACCCAGTAATCCGATTTTTTTTATTCAACTTGATTCAATTTAATTTAAAAATATTTTTTTATATATTTAAACTTTTAATATTTATTACCAACCGAACATAAAACGTATTAATGAAAAATATTATTTTAATTTTAATTGACGTTAGATCGTGAATAAATTCGAATATTTTTTCATTTTTCCTTATAAAAAATCAAAATTTGTTATGAAAAACGTTAATATAAAAACTACTATATTCCCCTATAAGATATTGTTCCTTCTTATCCATACAATCCTCTTCACTCAAAGAAAAAGACAGTCCGATGTGAATATAAAAAATTTAAATAAGTACTAAAAAAATTTAAGATTAGGATTGGGCGTTCGATCAAGTCAAGTCAAAAAAATTTGAGTTATTTGAGTTTACAAGTCATATTTTATGATTCAAACTTTATTTGAAATTTTTTCGAATCGAGTTTATGAAAAATGATCAACTAATTACTAAAAATTTTGAGTTATTTGAATTTCCATTTCATAACTCAAACTTTATTTGAATTTTTTCGATTTGAGTCAAAAACGAGTCGGTTTTTTCGCCTCAAGTCAAAAAAATTTCAAGTGATTTGAGTTTGCAAGTCATATTTTACGATTCAAACTTTATTTGAAAGTTTTTCGAATTGAGTCGAGTTTATGAAAATTGATCAACTAATTACTAAAAATTTCGAGTTATTTGAATTTTCATTTCATAACTCAAACTTCATTTGAAATTTTTTCGAGTCAAGTCGAGTCAAAACGAGCCGGTTTTTCGCCTCTAGTAAAAAAAATTCGAGTTATTTGAGTTTACAAGTCATATTTTACGATTCAAACTTTATTTGAAATTTTTTCGAATCAAGTTGAGTTTATGAAAATTGATCAACTAATTACTAAAAATTTTGAGTTATTCGAATTTCCATTTCATAACTCAGACTTTATTTGAATTTTTTCGAGTCGAGTCGAGTCAAAACGAGTCGGGTTTTTCGCCTCGAGTCGAGTCGAGTTTTGTCCACCCCTATTTAAGACAATGCAAGGATTTGAACACATACAAGATGGGACAACATGAGCATCATTGACCACTCGATCAATTAGTGAATCTCTATAACATATGATTTTACTGTATCGATAACATGTGCTTCTGGATCAGGTCGATAAATATTCGGTGCAAGAGTAAAGTGCATTCAGTATTGCAAGAGATCTCATACTAAAAACTTAAATTTATATTATTCGAAAAAGAAAGTTATGAACCTAACGAGTGGTCCTAGTAAAAAAGATGATGATGTATATTCTAAGAAACTCAAGTTCGAACAACCTTGTCTGCAAGGTGTGTGTTATCAAAGGATTAATAAAACATATATTACCTTGTAATTTAAACTATTCAAAAAAAATCAGATAAAAACTTTAAATATGCATAGTAAAATGAACACAAAAAATTAAATCCACACTCCTTTTAGTGTGAGATCATGGAAGATTCAACTCATAATATAAACACAACATTCGAGTTTTATTCCCTGCTTTATGCTTATATTGACCGTCCACATCAAACACATATGCTATTGGTTTTGTTAAAATTAATTAAGATTATAAAAAAAAATCTCAGATTTTTATAAAAATATACAATAAGATTCTAGCAAGGAAGAAAGAATCTCATATTGTTTATTCAAATAAATAAAAAAGTCAAACCTAATGGGTGATTTAAAAAAATGATAATTTTTATCGGATGAGTCTATCACGTGCGACGAACATCGATGAACACCACTAATGATGAACATCGATGAACACCATTAAATTAATTAACAAAGATTTAAAATTTCAAGGACCCACCATACAATTAATAATTATTTTAAAAAATTTAATTAAATTATTTTTTATATATATTAAAATTTTATTTTTTAATAAGGGTAAACTATATATTTAGTTCCTCACTTATTTCCGTATTTCTATTGAACCCTCATTATTTAAATATTATTTCAATTTGATCTTATTCTTTATAAAAAAATAATTTAACCTTCAACCTAAAACCCTAAACTATTAAACCTTAAACCCTTAAACTCTTAAACATATACCCTAAACTATATACCATTAAAAATAATTTCACCATCATGATTCAATTCAATTCAATGAATCGTTGAATTTTCTTCAAAAAAAAATTAATTAAATTATTTTTTATGCATATCAAAATTAATTAAACTAAAAAATTTCATCATCACTAAGTCTGCCCAATTGATGTGGTCACATAAGTAATCATGACCTTACAAATTTTGTTATCCTTTCCCCTCCCAAGAGCCAAGCTAATATTCATTACATCAATCAAAGTGCAGATAATACATAATAATGCACGCGGTTTGGGAAAAAATAAAGCTTCTCGTTTGAGTCTAAAAGTTATCATTTTGCAAGCTTTTCGATGGCAAAACACATACTAGAACTATTTGTCAAAAAAAAAACCACGAGATTAGAACTAACTTTAACAAATACATTAATTCGATCTAGAGCTAAATAGAGAGTTCATACATGATTTATGCAAAATACGGCTCAAAGTGTTTAAAGAACTCGGTATTCGAATCCTTCAAATAAAAGCATCATAAATTGATCACCGAATCATATACTCGGAATTCAAGATTCGAGTTTAATTAATTTTGATATATATAGAAAATAATTTAATTAATTTTTTAGGAGAATTCAACAATTTATTGAATTGAATTGAATCGATGACGGTGAAATTATTTTTAATGGTATATGGTTTAGGGTATATCTTTAAGAGTTTAAGGGTTTAAGGTTTAATAGTTTAGGGTTTTAGGTTGTGGGTTAAATTATTTTTTATAAAGAATAGGATCAAATTAAAATAATATTTAAATAATGAGGGTTCAATAGAAATACGGAAATAAGTGAGGTACTAAATATATAGTTTACCCTTATTAAAAAATAAAATTTTAATATATATAAAAAATAATTTAATTGAGTTTTTTAAAATAATTATTAATTGTATGGTGGGTCCTTGAAATTTTAAATCTTTGTTAATTAATTTAATGGTGTTCATCGATGTTCATCATTAGTGGTGTTCATCGATGTTCGTCGCACGTTGTAAAATTTTACTATCTTAAAATTTTAAAATCGAGCAATTTTATCTATAAATATGTGTATTTCAAATATGTGAGTCTTTTTCGTACTTTATGTGTGAGATCATGGAAGATTCAACCCATAATATAAACACAAGATTCCAGCTTTTTCCGTACTTTATGCTACCATTGACCGTCCACATCAACCATATGCTATTCGTTTTGTTAAAATTAATTAAGATTATAGAAATATACAATAAGATTCTTGCAAGAAAGAAAGAATCTGAGATTGTTTATTTAAATAAATAAAGGAGTCGAACCTAATGAGTGATTTAAGTGAAAAGGAGAATAATATTTTATCCTATAAAATTTGAGTTAGAACAATTTAATTTAAAAAAAAAAATATGTTATCAAATGGTTAAAAAAATACGAACAAATATTAATCTATAATCATTTTAAGACTATAAATAAATAAATGAGTCAAAGCTTCACGAGTTCTCATCAACTTGTTGCTAACTTGATGGTATTGTTGCTTTTTATAAAATCAATTTTGGACAGCTAAATATTCAAAATCAAAGAGCCCATCATTTCATTGGGAATGAAAGAGAGTTGAAATTTCTTTTAAGGTTGAGATGATATTCTCATGTTGTACTTTTTATATTCTCATTTGATTAATTTAGTCTTTGCACATCATGAATTTTGAATATTTTAATCCTGTCCAGATAGTTCAAGGTTAATATGACTAAAATTACAAGGACTAAAAATAATTATATTAATGAATAAAAAATTAAATGTACAACTTGCACATGATACAAGGATTAATATCGAAAATTTAACTTAACAAATTTAACGGTTATTGTTTGAGTTATGATCAAAATTTAAAAATTAAATGGACTAAAATGAATAAATTAGAATATATGAACATGGACTAAAATGAATAAATTAGGATATAAGAACTAAACATGCAACTTACACAGTGACAAAACTCGATATAATTCAGTGAGTTGCATTTTTAAATGTTTAAATTTATGAAAGAACAATGAATTATACATTTTTTTTACCACCACTACAACTTATTTTGTTTTATTTTTTGGGACATGGCCCTCAGGTCTCCCTCTTAAATTCCACCTCAAGACTTACACATAATACTAGAAGGATTTTGTTATACACAACCGTAAATGTTGCATATAAGAACTATAGAATTCATATCATTAATGCTAATTTTATTTTTCGATAAAATCTAATATAATGTAATTAATTTATATTCTTAAATAATTAAATATCATTAATATAGGATGTTTAATGTAATTATTAATCATGTAAAAGAGTTTATAGTTTTAGAGTTTATGTGTTTAGGGTTTTATGACTTATGGTTTAGGATTTTAAGATTTGTGTTTTAAGGTTTAATGTTCTTAGGGTTTAACGTTTAATGGATTATAGTTTAGAGCTTAATTGTTAGGTTTTAGGGTTTTGTGAGTTTAAGGTTTAATATTTTAGTGTTTTATGATTTAATTACATTAAACCCCCTAAATGAATGATGTTTAATTTAAGAATATAATTAATTTCATTTTAATAAATTTTATTAAATAGTAAAATAAGAATTAATGATAATAATACAGTAATTTTTATATACAACCTTTATAACTGTATATAGCAAAATCTTTTGTTTTGGTTTAATCAAGGTCATGGGACTATTAGAAGAACTTATTTAAAATTAAATAATTCAAAAATTATCTTTTAATATTTTAACCAGTAAATAAAAATGTTGTCGTCGCCTTATTTTTATTTATTAAATAGAGATAATTATATTTTTAAGACAAATGTCAAGATTTAAACTCGATATAAAATGAGAATATGAGACGACATGTACATCTTTAACTACTCCTAACTATTCAGTCAATTAATGAATATGAGTGCTGTTAATTTTTGGAGCAACATTGAGTACTTCAACTAGTAAAAAAGAAAGGAATATGAAGGAGTATGTGTGAACAGTTTGACATATAATATAAGAAATCAACGGATTTTGGTATATTAGATGGTAGGATAGGATGTCTCATTCAACAATATTTATTAAGAAAATAAAATCACCCATTCAATTCATATAAATAAATTATTACTTAAGTTACATTCAAAAACTGGGTTTTAGCCAGTCGATTCAAAAAACAAATTGAGTTAAGTTCACGAATAATCATTAAATTATCTTAAATTATTATTTTAGTCACTGAAATTTTAAAAAATTACAATATAAACATTGTTTTTTTGGACTTCATTATAAAATGCTATTAACAACCTAATAACGGACTAAAAATGAAATTAAAATAATATATTAGTTGTTACAAAATAGTCACTGAACTTGATAAATGTTACGAAAAATTGAAAGGGATATTGATTTTTTATTCAACTTTGGATATATTTTGAAAAAAAATTATATATCCAAAGTTTATAATTAAATATGTTATGTTAAACCGAAAGGATTATTGATTTCCGATTAAACTGATTAGTTGTTTTTTTTTTTTTCAATTCTATAACACTCAATTCATTCCTTGGTGGAAATTTCATGTAAACTTCCTTTCCTCCAGCTAAGAGTGGAAGAGGAAACTATTGATTAGTTGAATTTAGTCCCCATTTTTGTTTTGTAACAAAGACTTGTAAAGTCAAACAAAAACAACAATAAAACGTCATGTTCAAGAGCCTTGAACTGTGGGTTTCTTTTTTTTTTTGTTTATAAATTCTACACCCAGACCAGTAGGGTTTGTGTCCAGGGTTAAGTTTCCATTGCTTTTCTCTTCTTTTTATCGTGTGTTTCAGACATGGGAACTGAAGCTTTTTCAGACAAGAACAACAACAACAGCAGTGTAAGGAATCCATCTTTCTTTTTATGCATCTCCTCTACCTCTACTGTTTTCTCTTCACTTTTTTTTCCCAAACTCATTGGAGTTTTCTTGTCTTTGCACCTTTATTCTCAATATGTTTTCCTTTTTTGTTCTTGGTTTTCTTTAACCTTTTTCTGGGGAGCTAAAAAAAAACAATTCAATTTAAGGCTAAAAAATATTAATGAGTTGTAACCGGAATGCTATAACATTTTAGGTTAAAAGTGGGCAACATTTTAGATTAATGTTATCCACGTCTAACCTTTAATATTATATATTTTGATAACATTTCATCTTCCAACCATCACACTATTTTCTAATATTTTTTTAGCTGTCACACAGCAAAACTGCTCATCTTCACTTCCTTAGCAACCAGGGGCGGAGCTATGTATTGTCTCATCCTACCTTTAAAAAAAATTTACGTTTGTCCTTCTATTTAAATTTTTATAAATATTAATTTATTTATAAATTTACCTCTAAAATTTAAATATTTATATTTTTTTTATTTTTCAACCCTAAATTTGGCTTCATCTTTCAGCAACCATGAAAGTTTAAATTTAAAAGCCGGGGCATTAAATTTCACGAATACGACACTTATTGAACCATGTCATTCATTTCTTTTCTGCAACACACGTTATATCTAGGGTTCATCACAACCCACTACTGTATTGCTATATATTGACTTTTCATTTCTAAACGTTGGCCATCTAACAATTTGATTTATTTTATTTTTGAACTTTGGATATATTTTATAATATTAATATTTATACAATTTCAACATTGAAATTATTTAAATTTAATTTTAATAATGTTTTTGATTTATTAAGTGTGCATAAAAGTACATGTTATGTTATTACTATTTTTCTTTTCAATTATGCAGCTGGCCTGTCAGTATACTTGACGTTGTTTTTCATTTATTATTGTCTTAATCATGCATTTAATTCTTATTATAATTATTGAAACAATTTGCATGGACTGTATTTATACAGAAAATTAGGCACACTGCCAAATATCTCAAATAATAATAAATATGAGCACTCCATATTTTACACTTATTTTAAGTTAATGTTGTCTAGGGTTTTTTTGGTTCAAATAATGCTGTCTAGGGTTAAGAGAGGCATTATTATATAAAAATTTATTTTTAAATAGTTATTTATTCAAATAATCCACAACCAATGTTATTTAGAAAAATGATCTTCAAATCGTCTACGTAGAGTGAACTCGCTTTCTGTTTCTACAAAATGCGAGTTTCGTATTGAGCAAGTTGGTAAAAATATAATGTCCCATATTTTTTAACATGAAACTCGCTTTCTGTAGAAAACGAATTTTAAAACTTGTTTTTTATAGAACGTAAATTCGACTTACGTGGCTAATTTAAGTTATTTTTTAAAATAACATCAGCTATAGATCATTTACATAAATAACTATTTATACAGACTTTTAATATAATAATGCCTAAGAGTTAGGATTTTGTGTTTATATTTTATTCAGTTTACAGCTTGATTAGTTAAAAATATATGTAGAGAATACCAAATCTCAAAAGTGTTGACTTTTATTACTTTTATGTTCAAATATTTCCTTGGGAAAATAACAAAAGCCCAGCTGTAGATGTAATGTCTAGTTTCTAAGATTTCGCTCGTATAAAATTATTTTGATATATAAATCGTGTAAAATTTAATTTATATAAATTATTAATTTTAGAGTTTATAATTTATAGTTTATGGTTAAAAAATTAAAATTTAAATTTTATAACTTAATTAAAAGAAGTTGTATAATTTTTTTACACAATTTATATATCAAAACATAACTCTTAATTTTATTTAAAGATTAAACATGAATTGATTTACGTCATTATATTTAACTAATCAAAGTTGGAATTGTGTAATATTTAATTAATAAATACTGCTTTGATCACATGGATATAGATCACATCAGAGTGTCTAAATGATAACTATTTTTAATAGTTTTAGAGGATTACAATGTAATATATGTTTAAGCGAAAGATATAAGAAAAGCCATCTTATCAACTTGTTTAAACAAAAAATGTCTAATTCCGTTTCCCGTTCCTATAGTCTCCAAGCTTTTGAAATTTAGTCAATATTCTTTCAATTTCAGGAATATAATCCCTCTACTTATCTGATTTGCAAATTAAAATTCAACAACTTTTTTAAAATTTGAATTTGTTTTAGTGACCTCTAGTATACTTTACCTTTAAATTCAAGAGAAGTTTATTAACATACACGAACCAAAGAATTAAGGGGCATGTGCAATTTAATAAAATGGTGTCCTCAATTTTAAAAAAATTAAATGTTTGTTAACTTGTCATTTACTTGATAGACCGACTTTTGAATAAAATTGAGTTTAATATGACTCAAAATTCATGAAGTACAATGTCATTTTGCTTTCTCGTGTTTTATCACTAGTCCAAAATTAATCTTTTCGTTTTTCCTTACAAGTATTTAATTAATTCATTTCGAGACTCTTCTTTCCTTGAGGGCCAAGTGTGGTCACTTTTATTACACGTCTAGAATTTACTAATAATGTTATTAATAAGACTCTGATTTTTGAATTAGACAAATTAAAATTTCGAATCCGAAAACACAACAAGTGATCCAGTAGAAAAACGAATGATATTATCGTATGATTTTTTTTTTTAATCTGAAAATGAATTTCATGGTGGACCATGGTTTGGTTTAGAATTTGGAGGAGATAAACGTGGTGAAGTGGCCGACATGTTCAAATTCCACAGGACCATTAGTTGAATTTGCCCCCTCCAACAATTAGGGGATTCATCCATAACAAAAAGTCATATTTTGGTGGCTTTCAACTTCAACTTTATTTCATTGTTTCCCTTTTGTTCGTTTGTTCATCACAGTATGACGACGAGCAATTGGCAAAGCAGAAAGCAATTGATGAGTGGCTGCCGATCACTTCTTCAAGAAATGCAAAATGGTGGTATTCAGCTTTCCACAATGTCACCGCCATGGTTGGAGCTGGTGTCCTCAGTCTCCCGTACGCCATGTCAGAACTCGGATGGTATGCCCACCAACTGTTCACTAAAATTACCCAATCAGAGATGAAAGCGAAGAAACCCAACATTTTTTTCTGATTTGGTTTCAGGGGTCCTGGTGTTGCTGTTCTGGTCCTGTCATGGATTATTACCCTCTATACACTATGGCAGATGGTTGAAATGCATGAAATGGTTTCCGGCAAACGTTTCGATAGATACCATGAACTGGGTCAATATGCCTTTGGTGAAAAACTTGGACTCTACATTGTGGTGCCACAGCAACTTATTGTCGAAGTCGGTGTCTGTATTGTTTATATGGTTACCGGGGGAAGATCGTTGAAGAAGTTCCATGACACGGTCTGCAGTACCTGCAAACAAATCAAACTAACGTATTTCATCATGATTTTTGCCTCTGTTCACTTCGTGTTGTCTCACCTTCCAAACTTCAACTCCATTGCGGGTGTCTCCTTGGCCGCCGCGATCATGTCCTTAAGGTATCAAATCATTTCAATTGTCATTTCTGATAAATTAAGCCGGTCTCGATGTTAATGTTTGATGATTGTCTTGACATGCAGTTATTCAACTATTGCTTGGGGAGCTTCAGTGGATAAGGGAGTTCAACCAGATGTGCAATACGGCTACATAGCTAAGACTACAGCAGGAACAGTTTTCAACTTCTTCAGTGCCTTGGGGGATGTCGCTTTTGCCTATGCTGGGCACAACGTAGTCTTGGAAATTCAAGCTACCATCCCGTCTACACCCGAGAAACCATCGAAGGGACCAATGTGGAGAGGCGTTATCGTTGCCTATATAGTTGTGGCCTTGTGCTACTTTCCTGTTGCTTTAGTCGGGTATTGGATGTTCGGCAATTCAGTGAAAGACAACATCCTCATCTCATTGGAGAAACCAGCGTGGCTTATTGCTATGGCTAACATGTTCGTCGTTGTTCATGTTATTGGAAGCTATCAGGTTTGTACTTGACTAATTCAGTTGAAGATCTTGTCCTCATCTCATACCATATGATTGATCAGGTTTCAGGTTTAACTTGTGTCTTTGGCTATGCAGATCTATGCTATGCCAGTTTTTGACATGATGGAAACTGTATTAGTTAAGAAGTTGCATTTCAGGCCGAGTAGAACACTTCGATTCATCGTCCGCAATTTTTACGTTGGTAAGTAAAACTCTTCATATATTTCATCTTCCTGCAAATGAAGTTCATGACATCAACTAAAAATAAGGGATTTTAATTTATATATCAAATCTTTATTGCAGCATTCACGATGTTCATCGGCATTACCTTCCCTTTCTTTGGAGGTCTTCTTGGATTTTTCGGAGGATTTGCTTTTGCACCAACAACATACTTTGTAAGCCACATTTTTCTTCTTACAAGAAAAAAAATACCTTTCTCTACGAAGAATGTAACTCACTTTCACCGTCTCTCTTTTGTTCTTTAGCTCCCTTGCATCATGTGGCTTGCCATTTACAAACCAAGAAAATTTGGCTTATCTTGGTGGACCAATTGGGTATGTGAAACTTGATTTAGATTCTATTAACGTTATCGTTTCAATGTGCTTCTGAATCGGTGTTTATTCGGCTTTCACTCCTCTTTCTGCAGATCTGCATCGTACTAGGTGTCCTATTAATGATTGTATCACCGATCGGAGGGTTGAGGCAGATTATCCTTCAAGCCAAGAACTATGAATTTTACTCATAAATCTGTGATCTTTCTGCTGTAGAATGCAGTGGGGTGCCACAAATTGCAGAGTATGAACAAATGAAGAACATGCTAGCTATAACATAAGGCCATTGTCAAAAGTCGATGTTTATAGCCTTCGTTATCCGGAAATCAAAGGTGAAACATGGGAGATTGAAGTCAGAAAACGAGCATTGGCCGTCGTTGTTGCTTCGTTTTATAACTTGTGTTAATGTATGGATACAAAATATAGTCCCCCCCCCCCCCCCCCCTTTGGCTTGTTTTACTGCTTGTGAAGAAAAGGAATATGCATTTCCAAATCTTCAAAAACAAGTTACTACAGTTATGTATGTAATGGTTGTTTTATTTGCTTTCAACAAGAGTTCCGAGGTTTGTTCATTAAAGTTTATCTTTCAGAAAATCTTATATAATTTCCATGAAAAAGAAATGTTAAAATCTACATAAATGCATAAAACATTTACCTCTATCAAAAGAGCAGGAACAAGATGAAATAGTAAGGCATGTTCCAATATCATAATTCCTTGTCCAATTTAGAGTTTTTTCCTTTAAAGAATTGAACCCACAAATTAGAAATCCACAAGATACTGACAGCAATAGCTGTAACAACAACAAACATCCAGGAAATCCAGAGGCATCTGGGGATCACATTATCAGCCCTCCCACTCATATAAAACACGCCCATTCGGTACATAAAGAAGGGACCAAAAATCCCTCTAACAACACTATAAAAGGCATAGAAATAAGGGGACAAGAAGGTATAAACCTTTGCAGCCAGGCGGTTGTCTTGCCTCCGAACAGTTGCCAGAGCCCAAACATTCTGGCAGAAGCTGGTGAGTTCAGCTAAAATCAAAAGGGAGAGTATGGCAAAGGAGCCGTGGAAGACGAGGTGGCGGCAAGTGATGAAAACAAAGAGAGTAGCCAAATGATGAGCAATGAAGAGGATGTCTGAAGGGTAGAAAACAAGGTAGTGAAGTAGATCTGTGAGGAAATAAGCAATGCTGTAATCCAGAACTAAATTCTGGGTTTTTGTGTTTGGTGAAGAAAACCCAGGGTTCTGGTCGGAAAAGATGGCGAAAGTGGCTAAGAAAACTGCTGGGGTGCCATGGAAGAGGGAGATGAAGCAAGAGGAAGCTTCGGGGCGAACCTTGGGGCTCCACCCACGGAAAACAATGAAGTAAGCAATCAAATATAGGATCAAAAACATGGTGAAAAACAAAGGGAGATTTGGGATTGAGTCCATTGAAATTTGTTTTTTTTTTCTTTCTCTTTTCTTTTCTGGGTTCCACGAGAAATCAAAAGGACTGGAGTTGGGGGAAATGTGGAAGGAATGTTGTATTCTTTTATATTTAATGGAGGAATGGTTCAGAGAATCGAAGGTTACTTGGGAAAATCAGAGTTCAAAGGAAGAGAGAAAGGAGGTTCCAGATCCCAGGATTTGACAGAAAAGGAAGTGACTCGGTCTTTAGAGAAAAATCGTGTAAATTATTTTGGGTAAATTATCTGGTTGACCACCTAATTATTAGGTCTAATTTGTTTTGACTACCAAATTATAAAAATTCAAAATTTAATCACTTTACGATTTAATTAGATCTATTTTGACCACATGCTGTTAAAATCTAATAGATGAGTAACATGGCTGTTAATAAAAATTTGTATAACTATACATTTAGTTACTCATTCTATCAATTTCTTCAAAACAAAACTAGCACACCTCTCTTCCCCATCCTTTTCATTTCCCGCAGGCACTCAAATTACCCAAATTTCTTCGAAACTTCAGATTTCTTGAACTGAGTCCATGGAGTGGGTTCGAGGAGAAATGATTGGATATGGATTCGGTATAAAATCTCACCAACTCCAGCGGGCTCGTATGTTGGATGTAAGAAACTGAATGCGAATTCATTTAGATCACATCAAAATGAGTGGATTCATTGAATAATAAGCTGCACATTACTCCATCAAAGAAGGTAGTTGCAGAACAATCTAATGGAAGAGTTTTTTTAAGGTTGCTATACAGATTGATCTGAGTCAAGGTGTATTCTCCATCCTTTCAACATGTTTGCTTCTTTTCAGTTAAACCTGAGTCTCCTTGGAGCACTTGATTTTTGCCTACGAATCTGATTAGTTTCGACTCTCGAGAACGGACTTTAAGCATGGTGAAACTCATAACTCAGCTTCACTCAAGAACAAGAAACAAGTGCTGGATCAACTTGGTTCTTCCTTGAAAATCATCCGTTGTTTCGGCGGGAAATAGAAGGAATGGGGACAAGAGGTAGGATAGTTTTTTTTAATAAATAATTAATATGGACCAAATGTGTAATTATACAAATTTACGTCACCCTCTCTTAAACTTTTGTGCGTACAAAATAAATGGCAACCTCGGGACAAACCGTGTCGAGGAAAATGAAATAAAAATTATGTAAAGACCAAGAGGCAAGGGAGTGAGCAGCTGGGTGTATAAATTTAATATTAAAATTTTTATTGTTCTCCAAAATGGTGCGGGCTGACCTAAGAAAATAGTTGAGGACCGGGAGATCATTTTGAGCAGGCCGATGTAACTTGTTCACCACCATGGCTGAGTCAGATTCAATAATGAAATGATGCCAAGGCTGAGACCGGCGATGATAGCAGCAATCTCGGCCGGGCCAGCTTCAAGGCAGCTAGGGGCATGCTGTGCAAGACCACCAAGAGCATTTCGAGCAATCACCCCGATAGACGATAGTAGAGTCAAAAGTGCCATCCACATTTATTTTCACATAGCCAAACAGTTTCATCGACATGGAGCTGAGCCTGCGCATCTGGGTACTCTCTAAAACCATGGACATACTACACCTAATTCTTCTGACAATAAGCTTGTTTCTCCTGCTGGGTTTATGCCACTCAAATCAAACGCCGTTCAATAATTACTTTTTGTTTTTTGTTTTTTAATTTGTATTTTGATTGAATTGGCAGGCATTTGTATACATAGTTTTGATAACCATATATTTAATAAAAGTTTGCTAACACTCCATTAAGCTTCAATAGGAACACAAAATTGGAACTTTCTTAAACTTGTGATTGTAATTACAAAATGAAAAGATTATAGAATTTCAGTGGGGGAGTTTTGTTTGCCTCCCCCCTGCACCAAGTGCTCTTCAGTATTTTCCCCAGAAATCAAGGCACCATCTTTAGAGAATTTGGATACATTCTATTCTCTTCTTCACTGCAGGACTAGTTTTAAGTGCACAAGCAGATCTCAATCTATTTCACCCTCCTCTGCATCGTTAATAGGATTTGGAACACTAGGCGGCAAAACTTCTTCCTCCTCCTCATCTTCCTTCATGTACAAGCCAAGTTGTTCCAAGGGGTTGCTGCTCCCAAACTTGAAACTACCCAGGGCATCCAGAGAGGGATCCGAGCATGCTCCGTCCACCAAGCTTGGCAAATTCTCCACCGGGGCAGCACTAAGCATTTCTAAGTCTTCAAGAAACCTAGAATTCTCATTTATTTCGATAGTCTTCTCTATCTACAAAACATCAGAAAGTGTTTCAATATTAAATCCACAATTGACAAGGGTGACAATTTAATACAATGCATTCTTCTACCACCTTTAGCAATGCCTGACGTGCTTCTTCTCGCTCAAGCTCCCTCTTCCGTCTAGCCTCTGCTGCAGCTTCTGCTTCAGCTCGTCTTCGAGCATCTTCCGCAGCCTCAGCTTCAGCTTGCAATCGTGCCTTTTCTGGTCAACAGTAAAATATGCAAAGATGTAAACAAGCAAACTTGTCCATTTTGAAAACACATGCATTAACTTGCAAAAAAAAAAAAAAAACTGCACGTTGAAAACACAGAAACCCTTTAGATTAAAGTTCGAACCTTTCTTCCTTCGTTGTTCCAGTTCCTCTCTTTCCAGGTGCAATTTTTCAGGGTCCCCCTTGTCACCCTGATCCATGACAAGAAATGCTTAGAAAAGAATAGGTATACCATACCATAAAGTAAGTTCCAAGAACCCAACCTTTCAACTAACCTGCGTAAGTGCCTTTTCTCGAGCTTTTATAATGGTATCAGCAAATCGTTTTTTCAATAAAGCAGCCCTATAGAGTTTCTCGGGAGAAATCTGTCTCTCAGTCGGAGCACTGTCCCCTATATTTTTAATTGGAGAGAGACAGTAAGACACATCTCTATGATATAAAAAATAGTTTTCCTTTTAGTTTGTTTACTTTCATAATCTTCATGGACCTTACCATCTTGGCAACCATCCGACTCAACAGAACTTGGCTTTGGTTGAGAAGTCTGCTCAAGCCGATCTAACCCACCCATACATTCTGCATTTAGAATATGGATTGACAAAACTTACATGTAAGGAAGTGCATATGATTTCATGGCTTTTCCATTCAAGCAAGAAGATAAGTACATATAAACATTAAAACTTGGCCACTCACGATTCTTATGAAGATTGTCAATACTTGTCTTTTTGTCAAATCGAGCCCCAGAATCTACAGCTTCCAGTACCTGCAAGAAAATGCAAAGTAAGATGCTAGTTAAAAGGTAATCCGGGCCATCTGAAACTCCTTGGGACAAGGTAAAACTTTAAAGTGGATCAAACATAGAATTAGAAGGTCAAACAACTCAGCATTATCATTTAAAACTAAATAGAAGCAGCACACACCTTCACTGCATCAACCAAACTTGATGCTTTAGCACCACCAGATTCACTATCCGAACTGCTGGAGTCTGAATCTGCAAAGATCACAAAAGTAAGCAGCCATGGAAATGACACCTGTCAACATAAGGAATGCTTGCACGGGAGGGGGGGGGGGCAGTAAACAAAAGTAGAAACCAAAGAAATCAACTTGATTGGTACTAGCAGTACTCAGAAAAGAAAAAAGAATACACAGGCATTTAATCTACCATATGCGGATTGGTCAGTAACTCAGTTGCATGGAAAACAGATAGTTTGGAATCAAAACAAAGTGGGAACTGAAGGTTATCATTTACTTAGAAAGACAGATTACATGATGCATACCTAAGGAAAAATGTGATTACCTCTAGAGCTGCTTGAACTGACAGACTTTGCACTTCTATAGCATGCATCCTTCTCTATTTCCACAGGTGGATAGCTTGATACAGGAGGCTCATTTCCCCCAATGTCAACATCCTCATCAGCTTGGTCATTCCCTGCAAATGAAAAAACCAAACAGAAAAAATGTCAGAAGGAAAGCATAGCTCAGAAAGTGGGTAAATATTAAACACAGGATTTGAAAGATGACCTTTTCCCTGTTGCATAGATGAATTACTCGGTGCAGATTCATTCATTACCTGCATCAGAAAATTTCCCAAAAAGCAAACAAAAGTAAATAAGATTTTTTAGAAGTATGTCACTACTTTGCAATAATACATATATGTATGGGAACATCAAAAGCGAGCACTGGTGAAAAAATGTTCAGCCTTTAAAAGGTGAGGATTTGTACCTCAATTTCACAAGGTTCACCTCTAACTTGGGTTTTCTGTTTCTCTAGCAAATGGTCATCTAAAAGCCTCTTCAATGTGAACAAAGCATCATCACTGAGGTCGTCAATATCAATCTCAATTTCTTCTTCTCCAGATTCATTTCCATTTGAACTGTGCTCTCTCAAGAAATCAATGATATGCGTAGGCATTTCAGAGAGCAGAGATTCCAGTTGTCTACCTAGATTATGTTTTTCCTCATCCGTCATTCTCTTTACAGGTTCCTTTATAATTTCTTGGGTCACTGAGGTTGTCTTTCTCTTTTTTGCAGGAGGCATTGGCTTAGAAGTTTCTATGTCCTCGGAAGGAGCTTTATTTTGTACCAACTGGGTACCAATAACAGGTACCTTCTTCTCAATGTTTTTCCACCTTACCTCAAAAAACTTGTTAAGGGTATCAGCCATAAGGTGGACATCATTTCCAGGGGGGTTATAGGTCATTGCATTACTGAAAGTGAGCTTCACATCATCATGAAACTCCAAGGGGCTTGCATACTCACCTGATGCTATCTTCTTTTTAACTGTTCCTAGATCCATCGGGTGCTTTATAACATTAAAGTAATCTGGAATATTCAACTTTACTATATCTACCGGTTGGTTGAAGACCCAACCGTACTGATGGCCCATCAATCGTTTTAGAAGACCTTCACACTGCTTCATCAACATAATATTTGAGGTGCTTGCTGCTGAAGCATGCTTTCCAGTCTCAGATTTCCCAGGAAAATTACCATTAAGACCACGTGCCTTACCACTTGAAGGATTCTTTTTCTTCCCAGGTCCACAAGCCATCATGGATGATTTTTGAAAATACCGTGCATGAGGTAAATTTTGACCATTGCTGCAACTAAGAATATCACTGGAAGATGAAACAGTGACCCCATTTTTCCTTTGCAACTCAACTTTCTTCTGAAGCATCCGAATCTGCTCCAATTCATTTCTCAACCTATGTATCAAAACCTTTCTTTCAGACAGAGAAAGTTTTGACAGAGAAAGCATTTGCATACTGACACCAAAAGTGCTGTGTTTATCAGGGTTCAAACTGATGCATTTTCTCATTGGGGCACTTGAATCTTCTGAAGCAGGAACCTCAGTATCAATTCTTCCCGAGCTACCAGATCCCTCTGATTCACCAGGAGGCCCATATGGGCCACAATAATACTCTCCTGCAAACGTATCACGCTTTGCTAACATCTTAGCCAAAACACCCTTCTTTAAATATCCCTTTATTCAGTGAAAAGAAGCCGCTGATTTAATCACCACTCTGAAGATATCAATCATAGGAGCAAAGTTATCCCATCTGATTCCAAGAGTAACTATACAGCCACCCTTTACCCTTAACTACAACTACTAGAGCTAAAGTTTTAATCAAGTTTAGACCAAAACTTGAGCAACTTACCAAAATACAAAATCTTTAATCATTTTGCCTACTTGAACTATTTATCCTTTGAAAGACCCAAATTCGCTAGAACAAACCCTAAAGAACATTAATGAGAATCAAAATTGTCCCATTCAATAGTGAATACATCCAGATGTTAACCTTTTTCCAACGATGGAAAAGAAATTAAATTGCATGAGAATTAATTGAGCTTATTCATAGTTGAATTGAGAAGCTCCTACATTCATTTACCCAAATCCCAAAATTTTAACCATCTCGTTGATTCATTTAAACTACCCATCTTTAAGAACCCTAAATCCAACAGATTAAACTAGGTAAAGAAAAGAATCCCGAAATTAACGTTTAATAATTTTCAATCATGCATGGAATTAAAATTGCAAGATAAAGAAAACCTAGCTCACTGATTTAAATTTGAAAATATGTAGTATCATTTACTAGATAATAACTCAAATCTTTGCATCCGAAGAAGTTCGATACAACAAAACCCTAATCCAATATTAACCCCCTTCTCCCGAAGAAAAAACCCAAACCCGGATTCAAAAAAATTCTAAAACAAAGAAGAAACCAGTAACAATTACCAGTATGGTAGTGCTCGATCATTGTTCCTCCAATGTCGAAAACCCTTTCTTCAATTCCTTAAATCCTTTCGGCGACGAAGTAGAAGAGATGAAACAAAATACACAGAGACACACAGAAGAAGGAAACAAAAAGCTGTAGATCAAGAAGCCCTAGAGCAATTAATTATTAAAAATAGAAAAAGGGAACAACTTTTATGGATTTTAGAAGGGAAAAAATGGATCGAAAAAAAAAAAACATTAGCGAGATAAGCAAAAGAGTCGGGCGTCGTTCTTCGTCTCTCTATTTAAAAGGGCTTTTGCTTACTTTCGAGAAATTATGACCGCTAGATTCAGGGGTGAAAATGATCGGACAGTTAGATTTAAGATCGATCGCAGCCGTCCGTTTTTGGCGTGCTGAATTTTCTGGGGAAAGTACGGTCACTAAACTAAGAAAAATATTGGCCACCAAAATGTTTATAAAACTATAAGAAGACATAATGTCGAAAAATTACCATGGTATTTAATTGGATAGTCATTTTGGTCTTTATTTTTTTTAAAAATATTTTTAATCTCACTGTTTCATTTTAAGTTAGGTATAGATGAACAGAACGTTCGACAAACCGTTCATATAACATTTATTTATGTTCGTTTATTAAGCTAAATAAAGGGGTATGAACACTTAAATGAACACGTTCATGAACATTAAACAAACGAACACAAAGCGAACATGAACACCTTTAAAAATAAACAAACGAACACAAACATAGTCTTGTTCGTTCAAGCTCGGTTCATTTACACCCCTAGTTTAAGGCCATAATGGTCCCTACATGAGTGAAGATTGTCAGTCAACTAACTGTAAATGAAATGACATGGCAATGCATAATGGTATATCAGTGTTAGATAGACAAAGATATTGACTCGACAGAATGACACAGCAGTCAAAATGTAATTTTATAAAATTATAGAAAATGTAATTTTTTTGTTTATTGACCTGTCATTTTGTCAAGTCATTCAAGTTGTTTATCCTTAGTTGACTAACATTTTTCATCTGCAGAAGTGTTATTTTGACAAAAAATGTTCAAAAAGGGAAACCAAAATGACTATCCAATTAAACGTTATGGGAATTTTCAAACATTATGCCATTATAAAAGGATCACTAAATTTATGATAAACTATATAAATGATCATCAAACTTTTAGGACCTTGTATTTTGGATACCAAACTTTTAAAACTTGCAAAACAATCACTGAATTTTTAATTCACTTTCATTACGGTCATTGTCGTTAGTTGTCGTTAAAAAACTGTTGACCTGACACATTAAACTCATCTTCTTCCCCTAGAAAGCAGTAAGTTTCTTAGACCCATTGTAGTCGTCTCTGGTCTTAGAACATCTCGACAAGCCTCAACTATGAAAATTGAGTTCGCCACGGCAAAAAATGCAGGAAACTCTTTGTTCATATGGGTTTTAGATAATTATGAACTATGATCTCTAAGGGTAGGAACATTCGTTACGAATACAATTAGGTTTGTATCCTCGACCGGATGGGTTAAGTCCAGTTATGGGACAGTCACAACCAAAGCCATTCAAGATTTAAGTTATAGTAACACCATGGTGATGAATGGAAATCTGCAGATCATAAATCAAATCGTCCACTTTAATGACAGCGTTAATGCGAACATCCCGGCTTTCAATGCCTTATCTAAGAAATATTGATGAAAGTATGAACTAAATTGAACATGGTTGAACTTTAGAGATCAAACTATGAAACTTGAGAAGCTTAAGGACTAGTGGTGTAATTTTACTATTTTGGTGAACATATAAATAAACATGTTAGCAAATGTTGATTGAACATGTTCGTGAATGCTAAACGAATATGTTCGCGAATGCTAAACAAACGAACATGAATACCTTCAAAATTAAACAAACGAGTACAATATTAAAAATTTAAACGAACATGAACGCCTTCAAAAATAAGTAAACGAACACGATGTTAAAAATTTAAACAAACACGAATCGAACATTAATACAGTTAAAATAAATAATACTCTTAGTCTCTATAATTTCAAAAGTAATTAAAATAGCTGATGATACATAGCGATATACATATTTAATAGTACATAGAGTTTATTGTAGAATTTTCCTTAAATAAAAATATTAATTTTTAAGTGTTTAACTGTAAATTTTTAATTTACGTTCAATGAGTAAACAGAGTTAAAATCCTCGCACGACGTTGTCGTTCAATAACTTTTTTTGTTTGAAATATTTTTTAATCTAAAAATACCTTGTCAATTACTCTTTCGATAAATAATTATTAAGATGCCTAAAATGAAAATAATTTTCAAAGAACAATAACCTCTTAAAGAAATAGTATTACATTTGGGACCACCCAATTATTGGGTTCGTCCTATTTTAACCACCCAATTAAAAAAATTAAAAATTTCATCATCGAACTATTTAATTGGTCCTATTTTGACCGTCAATCGTTAAAATTTAACGGAGAGGTGACGTGGCAGTTAAATTTTTTTGTACAATTTCACATTTGGTCTCTGTTAGTCACATATTATAACAATTTGGTCATAATTTTAATTTAATTAAATAAAATTAATCAACTAATCGGATGATGACACTTGTCAAATGGTGACACATGTCATCATCCGATTAGATGAATTTATTTTTATTTTTATTTAATTTATATAATATATTTATTTTTCTTCTAATCAGGTAGTGACACATGTCACCACCTAGTTAAAATAAAATTAAAGGGGTAAGATGACCTTGGCGTGAGTTTAACCTAAAACCTCCAAGTTAAAAACCCAAGTCTTTACCGCTGCGCTAATTTGATATTATTTAATTAAATTAAAATTAAGACAAAATTGATATGATATATGACTAACAGAGACTAAATATGTAATTACTAAAAAAAATAACTGCTACAATACCTCTCCGCTAGATTTTAACGGTCGGTGATCAAAATAAAACCAATTAAATAGTTGAGTGGTCAAAATGTACTTTATACAAAACATTAATAAATATTTTGAAATTCTAGAATAAATTAAGAAGAAAATATGTGACAACAGCAAACAACTTCCATCCGTTCTAATCCAGAGAAAACTTTTTATACCTCGTGGGTAACTTACCTACCTGAGTTTATTTAATAGTTTTATAGAAAACATACATACTAATTAATAGGTTAGTTAATGTTCATTTTTTGTCTATTCAAACATTTTCAATAATATTTTTAATTAATTTTTTATTTATATGATATAAATTTTAGTGAATATAATCTTATTATTTACGTTTATTTAATTCTAAATGATTAAAAAATATTTTATTTTCATTGATTATATAATTTTATTTTTAAATTTAGGCAAAATTATTGTCTAGAAAAAATAAATCAAATACTCTTACATTTATATATGAAAGGAATTCGTATATCCTCACTTTATGGCCATATGCAGATAATAAAGAACCATAAGACTGAATTACTTAGGATGCTTGTGCCCATAAGAAATCGTAGAGCCATCCATTAATAATAATAGAGCTCTGTGCAAAATTTCCTTCTGTGATATGAGTTACCACCCCTTGATCACTTATACTACCCCAAACATATGACTGCATTTTCCAACTAAAATGAAATATTGCTACCGAAATTGAATTGTACATCCAGAATAGTCCTAAAAAGACATGATCCCAAGCGGATACTTGACATTTCCCCCTCTTATTGTCTCATTTGCGAATTTACTATCACATAGCTTTAATTAATTAGATTTTCCTTTTTTTACATTATGCCCTATTTATATCTAACAAAATCTAATTTTTATTTTTTATGTACAATAATTATGAAATCTATTAAATTAAAATGTTCCCTATATTATATGTTATTTATAGATTTAGTTCTTGTTCTCCAATTTGATAATTTGAAGTCATATAATTTAGTTATATTGTCTTGGTATTATGAGTCAATTGAAATTTTAAATTTTAAAAACTACATGAATCGAGCCTAACGAGGAGAGAAGAGAATAAAGATCATCCAAGCTCAGATCTCTATTTACGGAGGAGAAAAGAAAAGCGATTGAATTGATCCCTATCGATGAGCTGAATTGTGAAGATCATATTGTTTAACCTTCAATTAAGAACGGGCAATAATCGGTATGTTCCGTCTATTCTTAATTCTATGAATTCTCTTAGTGATCCTAATGCTAGCTAAGACCCGAAAGAGGATAAATACCTATAGAGATCGATTTAAAAGTTACATGTTCCACCTAAAATTCGATCGTTCTTGTGGAAGGTTGAACATAATGCCATTGCTACTTTTTGCAATCTAAGCCGCAAGTTCAATAAAGTCCTTCCTTTTTGTTTAAGGTGCGAGGGAAGTAGAGAAACTATTGAGCATATTTTTTTTCTTTTTGCCCCAACAATTTGGATAAATTTAAATATTGTCCGGAGAAGAAGAATTTTCGGGGTTTGTTAAGGGGTGAAAACTGTAACGCCTCGGGTTTAGGGCCCGAGAAATAATCGAGTTTGGTTAAACCGGTTCGGGTTAGTTTAGTTGGGAGAAAACATTTTTATTAAACACAAAAAGAGGTTTTAATGTATAAGGGCAAAAGGAGAAATTTGAAATTTTTAAAAAGGATTTTTTTTTATAAATACCATCATCTTCTTTACTAACATCTCCTTTTCACGTTACTTTGCAAAAAAACACCATTTTCAACTATTCTATTGCTCCAACCTTTCCTACAACCAAATTTTCAAGGTAAGCTCTCCCTTGTTTTGATTTTTCTTTCCTTAAGCTTGTTATTAGTTAAATTTTCCTTAAAACCCATTGTTTGAAATTATTTTAAAATGTCTTGAGTATGAAAAAGAGGGAAATGGGGGGATTTTCGTTCGGGTAGTTTGATGACATGTTTAAGGGTGTTTTTAATATTGTTTTGGAGTCCTAAAAATGCTAAAATAGTGGCTAAAAAGTAGGAAACCTGAAACTAATAAAAATGAGGGATTTTTGGAGTTGAAATGTGGGTGTTGGGGTTGTTCTTGTGAGGAACCTTGAGCTGATGGTTTCTAGACCTTGGGTAAGTGTTTTGGATGTTTAAAGAAGTAGTTTTTATGGTAAATTTGTTGGGGTTTGGCTGCTAGTTTGTTTTGGACGTTTTGATGGTGTTTCCAAGTGTTCTGTGTGTGAATTGATTCGGTTTTGATGATGAATGATGAGTTTCTGTGTTGCTGCAAGTTTAGGGGCTTGATTTGGGTTTAATGCATCATTTTTGGATTGGCTAGAAACAGGGGAAACAGGTTTGGGTCCTTTGGATGCGAGACCGGATAGTTCGGATGCTTGAATCAACATTTCGTCTATCGTTTGGGTCCTATCGGTGAGTGGAAATGTTTTTGAGAGTTTAGGTTAAGCTTGAAAGGCCAATCTAAGCTCGAGAGTAAATGTTTAAATATTTACGTTTTATTTTTCTGGAAATTCCTTTTTAAGCTTGTTATGCTTTGTTGGTATGAGATGATTGTGTGAAATCGATTTATGAACGTGGTATTGTTATGTTGGTTTATATGATGTTTGAGTATTGACAAATATGAGGGTTTTACCGGGTATAATTGGTCGACCATAGGATTAGAGTGCACTTGTAAAATTTGCGTGTGGTCCTAGTGATGTAAGATGCCATTAAGGAGGAGTACGGTGATGTAAGATGCCACCAGAAGCTTTATTGTAGACCTCAGTGATGTAAGATGCCATCATGAGTCTTGTTGTTCTTATAGATTCGATGATGTAAGATGCCACCGAGTCCAATCCTTGTATCCGAGTAACGTAACCATAATTGTCATTATACTCTTGTGTTGGAAAGTTGAATGTTACCGTGTTGGTGTTTGAGGGTCATGCTATTGTCAACTGTAATAGTGAATACTCTTTCTATCTTCCAATCTCGAATGCACTTTTCAAGAGCTTGACCTATGCTTTCACCTCTATGAGCAGATATTGGGCAAAAGTTTATGATTCTCTTTTGCAACATTCAGTCATCGTCTATCTAATGTGCTGTTAGAACAATGTAAGATACCCTTTGAAGTGAAGTTCAAGTGTCAGTTGTCAAACACGTTCTACTCGTCTCTTTATCAAAAGAATTCTTCAATAACTTTTTCATAGAATTGAATAAATCAAGACAATCTCTTTTAACTGTAAAACGAGATGGTAGATGAAACTTTGGGCATGCAATAAAAAGAAATGACTTAAATCTCTCTCCCTCTACAATTCGAAAAAGCAGCTCATCAACGACTATCATATGAATCAATGCCTTTCTAATAGCATCTCCATTAAACTTTCAAGTTGAAAAAATTGTCGTTTCACTTTCAGAGCCACTCCCAACCTTAACAAATGCTAATTTTGATTGTTTGAGATATGAAGTATTACCCGTAGGTTTTTGCAAGCACGTCTTCAAATGGTTGTTCAGACTGGTTGTAGAACCTCGATTTTTTATGGTATAAGTTGTGCCACAATGATTACATCTTGCCCTCTTCTCTCTATATTCAGTTACATATTTACTAGAATGGCTCCAACATGTGCTCTTGGTTGTTGTCTCTTTCGAACACTTTTTTTACTCGTTGATGTTGGGTCACTAACTTTAGAGGGAGAAGAACTTTGCGAGCTTTGAGCTCCTTGTCCTTTTGATTCACTCATCTATAAAATTAAAATATCAAACTATTATATGAAGACAAGAAATATAATCTTACTCAAGCTGAAATTTAAGAAACAATACTAGTGCAAATCTAAAAAAATTAATTAATATATGCATGTGCTGTTAGATGACAACATACATCATGATACAACAAACTAATATTGAGATATAGAAACAACAGAGGTAATTAGATGGTAAACTTGTAATAATAATAAAATTTGATTTTACAGTAGAAAGAAGACATGAATAAATTAGAAAAATAGAAAACTATGTTTATGGTAAATTCGTTTGCTATACATCTAATCATGACATGCTTCTGTGAAACTCTAAATTCTCTTGTATTTATTCTGAACTCGTTAATAAGTTAAAATGCCCTAATGTGACTTATATTGTTGGTCTATATTTTGGTAGACATTTTTACCATTGCATGCAATATCAATTGCAAATTCTTTTTTTTCACCAAAATATTATGAATACAGTTAATTAGTAGAGTCTTGTTTCTTTACCTTAATGTCTGCCAAATCGAACACAACGTTGCTTTTCTAATTTTTATTTCAAGTTAATTTAATATTAATATAATCTAATTAATTTTTAATTTTAATTTAATATTAATCTAATCTAAATCTTTAATTTGGATTTCAATTATTCATCTTTAGCACCGACAAAGATTGTAAAGTTTCGATCATGTAAAATTTTAATTATTCCTCCTGCATAAATATAGTGTTTTTTTAAATGTAAAAAGAAAACAAAAAAAAAAACAAAAAACCCTGCATAAATAGGCATGACAAGAACGCATATGAGGACATTGCAAAGGCATTGGATTTGGAAGAAGCTAAAATAAACAGCATACCTTAAACTTTAAAGATTCTTCAACAAATCTGTATGTAGTGTGAGGCTCAAGCTTGGAATTGGAGTCTTGATGCAGTAGAAACTTGAATCCAGGAAGTTTATTTGAAATTTTAGGTTTAGGTAAAATTAGGGATTTGGAGGATAGGGCGGGTGTAAACAATGGCTAGTTGGCTACTGCCTGGAGAAGAAAACAAGGAAAAATAAATATCTATAAAATATATTTATTTATTCTTTCAAAAGAATCAAAAACACATTGTATAAGTAAAGGAGTATATTTTCTAGTTATTCAATTTTTCGGTTTTCCAAAATTTCAAATTTTGAAACCGACTCGAACTTAAAAAATTTTCGAGTTATTTGATTTAACTCAAATAACTCGAAATTAAAAAAAGTTAATTTTTTAGTCGAGTCGAATTTTACTCACCCCTAATTGATCGAACACGATGGGGCATTTAGAGAACTCATATATTGCTGGGGTACATGAAGACTCGTACTTACTACTCTATCTCCCATAGATTTGGGGGGAAGATTAGACTTGAACTTTGCACCAACGACACCACTATTACCATGAGGTCTAGCATTCTATTTTTAAAAGATGGATTGGGAGGGACACGATTAGAGGGATCAAAATAAAATATTAAATTATTTTTAATTAAAAATAGGATTAATTTAAAATAATAAGATTTTTTTTTGAATTATGACTAAATTGCTTGAATGTGTTATTATACAAAATATTTTAATAGTCACATCATCCTTTTAACAATTGTTAACGGCTCAGTGGCTAAATTGAAATAAAACTAAAAATTTAATAATAACATTGAAGCAATTGGAAGTTTGGTTACCAAATTAAATAATTGATCAAAATTTAGTGACCATTTGTGAACTTTACCCTTGAATTAAAGTAAATGTATAAATTATTATAGTAATAGAAGTTTAATTATTTTTTGAATTAAAAAATAAAATAAAAATTATTTTTTAATATTTTATTCTAAAAGGAATAATAACACTTTCGATTCTTATAATTTTAAAACTAATTAAAACAATTAATTGGAAGGTGAAGTTCACGGTTGGAAGAGGCGAGTGGAGGCATTAAGATATAATTGTACACAGCGAATTCAGAGGTCACAAAACTAATGAGGAAGTACCACGTGTCCACTTTCTCGAACCTCCCACTTTTGTGCTCTTTTCTATTTCATTTAGCTGTAAAATATACTCCGCTCCCGAGATTACGCCCACGTGTCCCACTCTTTCGGTAGTGCATGACACTTGCCTTCTTCTCATTGAACTTTACATGGGGCCCATTTACTTTCCAAATGGGCCCCACCTCCGAACTTTCAACCAATCAAAACACTCCGCTGTTCTTTTCTTGCCCTAGCCACGTGTTGTTCCTCTGTTAATTTGCCGCAATGATTATCGCCTCTCACAAAACAGAACCTTCAAAAAAAGAAAAAAAACCTCCCGGAAATTGAAGGGGGAGAGAAAGAGAAGCTTTGATCTTGTTTTTCTGGCGGCGGTTCAAACGGCGGCGGAGAGATGAATGGTTGTGAGAAGTGGAGCATGATTGGCTACACAGGTGGTGCGCAAGATAAGACAGTAATGAATATGATCAACCCGATAATGCTAAGATTCCGGCCGATAGCTCCGAAACCGGTCTCCGGCGAGTCAAGTTCCGATGTGGCTCGGATTGATAACACAAACTTGTTGCTTTGTAAGCCGAGAGCTAAAAGAAAGTACGCTAGGGTTCGAAAGAATAATAATATCGGGAGAAAGAAAAGATCATCATCGGATTCGGATCCACTTCTTCATCACGATGAAGCTTCTAAGAATCCTGAAAATATTGTTACTCTGCAGTTATTACCGGAGAAAACTGAAGGGAACGGATCGGTTAACAATCAAAACGGTGGAGTTTTGGAGGTAAATCAAGATCCACTTTATGTATACAACTTGAACTTCAACAACCGTTGGGTTGATGATCGTACGGAGCCGATGAGTCAAAGGAGGAAGACAACGGTGGTGGAGTCGTGGGTGACGGTGGAGAGCGTGACGGACAGTTGCATGGAAGTGAGGGAGTTAGGGTGTACGGACGTTGAAAGGATAAAGAATCTGGAGGCCGACACGTGTCCGGGGTTTATATCAGATGGTTCGCATAGGGTTGGGTGGGTTAACGGAGCTTACAAGAGGATGTTGATGGTGGTAGAGGAGCCACCGGCGGAGATAACGGTGTGGCTTGTGTTGAAACAAGAATTGCCTAGATTTGGCACTGCATTTTCATGCAAGGTGAGGTTGCAGTACATGTGGCAGAAGGAGAGGGTTTCAAGAATGTTGCCGTGTGATGTGTGGAAAATGGATGGTGGCTTGGCATGGCGGTTGGACGTGGAGGCGGCTCTCAGCCTCGGCCGGTAGTGAGGATTCAACGGAGTAAATGGAGAGGCGTATAAGTAGGATAATCAGGTAATGTGGACTGTTTGTTTTACTAGAAAGTAGAAACAAAGAGAATTCTACACCAAACAAACAAGGGGAGACCAATTAAAACTCATATTCATAGGAATCCTAAAGTCTTGGATTTTGGCATTAATAAATCTATATTTTGTGTAGTTATAGATAAGCGTTAGGTTTTGATCCAAAAAAAAATAGATAAGTGTTAGGTTGGCAAAGCAGGATTTGCTGGCAGCCTGGTACCAATAACTTTTTCTTTCTTAAATAGTATTTGGACAGCTGGTGGATGCTATTGCTACTCAATCTCGATACGATGAAACCTGCCTCTCTATATACTTATACATAGAGTTTAAAGAAAGACAACCTAAAAAATAACTAACTGAAAATATTTAAGATTATGCATAGATAACATTTGAGGTTGTAATCTAAAATATTATTCCATATATTTTAGTAACATTTTAAGTTAGTCATTTTATAGACTTTCTCACAACAAACTCGCCAATTTCTCTCTATATATATGGCCAACAAACTGTTGGTTGAATACAGGGGTAGCTGCTACTCGTGAATGGGTAGATGTTTTGAGTTTACCCTATATATGTGGTGTGTGTTTGTAGGGTTGGTATAAATATAAATGGATTTAGGGTGTCACGGTTGGTCGCACTTTTTAATTTTTTTTTATATTTTTTTGAAAATTTAATTAACACTATTAGAATTTTAACTTCTCGTATGATTTTACTAAGTATAAAAATTTATACCCTTAAAATCTTGTGTTTGTCCTTGATATAAACCTACATAAGCCAGAGTATATATATATATATATATAATTGCTAAGATATTATTGTTATATTTTTTATTTCACAGTTTGATGTGATTTTATTTTTATTTCATAATCTACGGTGATTTACATCACATCAATAGGATCAATCAATAATTTTTTTAAAGTGATGTTAAAGTAACGCTAGAAGTCGGCATATAACCTGAAAATTTCCCCTTTATTTGCTTAAAATCGGTATATAGTCTAACAGACTTCTACTTTTATTATAGTAAATACAATATATCATGAAGAAAAATTGAAGTATAATAGATCATAAAATATTTTTTTCAACCACTATATAAAAAATTTAGGAAATTAGAGTAATCGGTTGAGGTGTATTGTTTTTTGTGTGGTGTCTATTGTTTGTTTTTGACAGGCAGGTGGATTTGTTCACCAATTTACTTTTAAAAGTTCGGGTTGAGGTTTAATATGGATTGGGTTTTTGAATCAATGCCTTGAGCTATTGTGCTTCATATGGTCCAATATATTTTTGTCTTATATTGGGATTGAGTTTATATTGATCCATGCACTCTAAGAATAGAAAATTAATATTTCTTTTGGCTCCCTTTTCTATACCAACACTAAAAAATTAGGTTTAGGATTAAATTTTTTTTATCATAAACGGAAACTTCATTGAAACTGTTAGGGTAGAAACCCTAACCGAACCATCCAAAAAGGAAAGACGGGCAAACAGTAGAAAACAGATCCTACAAAATAACGAAAACACACCGACCGGTAACAGAAAAAAGACGATGGCCAACATAGAGGCCGGAACAACAACAAAAGCAGAAACACAAACACAGAACGACCAACCCTGGAACAACAGGAAAATACGCGACCAATGGTGAGACCTTGGTTAGCGTTGTCGAAACAAGCAAAACAGGAAACCAGCAACAATGGGTAAACATGATCTTTCTCTCAACTACACCGGGTGAAGCTCCATTGAAAACGCCTGAGAGCTCTATCCAGAAGCAGGCTTCCGTCCTATGCAGGCTGGTCCTTATTAAGGCATTAATCCATGGCACTCATGAGTAGAGTTGAAAGAGGAAACAACAACCCTCGAAATTCCTGAGCCGTTGAGAAACAACAAACTGAAGACCACACTGGCTTGATACTGGCAATAGAGACCATGGATCATTGTGCATCAAAAGCATCATCTTGATCCGAGGGGAAGGGCTGGAATGAGGTGATCGCTTGTGCCCCTTCCAATCACAGGCAATCGAGCAAAGGGAACTCATAGTTCTTCCGGATAACTCTTGAAAGAGTTATCCGGGGTCAGCAGTGCATCATCATGAAGAGGATGGTCAATGGTAGGCGTCAACTGCACGGACAACTCTTCCCCATCACTAATTTGGATCTCTTCGTTGAGGGAGAAGCTATCATCAATACACATAGATGCCACTGTAGTGATCTTCTTGCTAAATGGGTCGATCCCTAATTCAATTAAACCTGCTTCATCCACCATAATACGGGAGCATTCCATTTGATATTTTTGACTTACTGCTTTCCTGATGAGGGTTAGCCTCTGAGAGCCATAGGTTTTGCCCCTATTTTTGCCTTCAATGTCCTTAATAATTGCTGAGGAGTTTATGTAAGATAAAGGGAACAACGCAGCCTTTAGAAGTTCTTCATTAGCTGCCCATCCCTTATCCGAGATGCACCAGTTTCTAGGTGCAACTTGCATGATAGAGTTGGAGATACGCTCCCAGATTTCCCTTCTCTTAGCCTGACTGAAGGATTCTTTCCTTTCTTCTATGCGTTTTCGTTTCCTACAACTCGACACCTTCATTCGATCAAAGCCATCTGCAAGAAGGCTCCCCCATGTAGCACTGTGGCTATCAGCTGTTGCGGAGAGAGTTAGAGTGCTGGCACATGAAGGTCTAATCTGTCTTGTAGGCAAAGTGCTCAGAGTGTCTTTCATTGATTTCCTAGAAAGAGAAGGTGGAGATGACATACCAGGGTGGTCCAAAGGCATCGTAGGCCCCAAAAAAGGGAAGTTAATGTTGACTTTGCACTGGTCTGATGGGACTAGAGTTGTTTCCTTATCTGAGGCAATCTTAGCCTCCGGATTTTTTAAGGTTTTCCAATTTCTTGGAGACTTCACAACTTTGTCCTTAGTGGCACACTCAAGCCTCGTCCCTTCCATCGGTTGTGAACTGTTTCCTTGTTGCCTTGCCACCAAAGGATGATGCAGGGATCTTGGCTTACCGCCATGTGAGGCACAGAGCCAAGGTCCGAACTTCCAGTAAGTTTGAAGGCAGAAATATCATGCCTACACTCCCTCTCAACAAGCCCTATTCTCCCGCAGCGGAAACAGAATTTAGGAAGAGCCTCGTATTTGAACGCCACTTCCAAGGGTTTATCCCTTTTTCGGTTCAGTATAAACCCTGTCTTCAGAGGATCCTCAATACGAATAGCAACTCTTATACAAACGGATCCTTGCCAGTTGAAGTTTATTACCATTTTTTAAGGATGGGCCATAAAACACCGGAAATAGTTTTCCAATTCTTTTAACATTCTCTGGAGTAATCAAGCCAATAGGTAAATTGTGTACCTGCACCCAAAATTCTTCAAGTGAGAAGTCCAACTTCTCAAGAGCTTTGTCTGGTTGCCACTCTTTTAGTATCAGTAGAGCATCCTGCACCGCCCAAGGTTTGGCACCCATAATGCTATGTCGTTCTTCCACTGATTTGAACATGAAGAGAAAGAAATTTCGACCTAAATCATGGCATTTCAGATCTTCAATCTTCCAAGCTTTGCGTAGAATAGCTGACAGCGTCAGGGACTTGAAATGGTTTGAGGAGTGAAGCTTGCCAACAAAAGCATGATTTTCCAGTGCAAAGTTAACTTCATTATCCTCGTTTAGTTCAAGCTCATCAATGAAGTCTTGGCTAAGAAGGTTGAGGTCTGCAGGGTTTGTCGGGTAGCCGTTATCAACCACACCAACACTTAAAGATGAAGAGAAAGGCTGCGGTTCCATGATTTTGGTGAGGAAATTGTGAGCAGTAAATGAGCAAGAGGGACAGAAGGGACAGAAAGGATGGATGGTAACGACCTGTGGAGACTTTAAGAATAGGGAGAAAAGAGCAAAAGGCAACGTGCTGAGAACAAGTTTGAAAAGAGCAGAGACTTTGATCCACCTCCAAGACAAGAGGGACCACACCTCCCAAGCTAAGCCTCTTGTCTCCAAACAAGGAGAAACCAAGACCTAAGCGTTTGAGAGAGGATGACTGAATTTGGAGAGAAAGCTCATGCCCCGTCGCCGATGGTTTAGGTTTAAGGTTTAATGTTATAATTTTGGATTTAGCGAAATTATAGGTAAAGTGTATTTTTAGAGCTTATGATTTAAAATTAATTTTTTTAGTGTTAAAATATAAAAAAAAAGACACTGAAAAAGAGCGAAGAATTTTTAACCTACACTCTAGTGTTAGGATCAATATTCAATAAACTCTATCAACAGCTATTTGTACAATAATAAGATATATTATATTTTTAAGTATGGTTTAGGGTAGAATGAAATTTCAAAGGTAACAAACATAAATAATAATAAAATAGGAACATAATTTAATTATTAAGTCATAGATTTAAAATTTACACACATCAAAGTATGCACGCTCACACCTATTTTAAGTCACGTAGTTTCATAAAAAAAACTCTTTTAACTCGTGTGGTTAAAATAAACGGATTTTTATATAAATTTTTACTCGGTTAGTAAAAATTTATGTAATTATAAATTTTTACTTAGGGTAAATTTTACACAAATTTTTATCTAAATGGTAAAAATTTAGGTTATAACATAAAAATTTGTGTAGCTACACAAATTCTTACCCAATTGATAAGACTTAGTCTTACATGTATAGATTCTTACTAAAATGATAAAAAAAATATATTGGCCGCAATTTTAATTGCACCCTAAGAGTGCCGCATCTTAGCCGGGTAAAAATCTTCTGCCCTCTATTCATACCCCCTTCTATGCCCCACACTAAAAATTACTTAAAATTAAATTTTAAACCCTAACCCTAATTTCCACATCCTAAACTCTAAACCTTGTAACCTAAAAAATAGACTTTACCCCTAATTTCCTAAACCCTAACTACAACCTCTAACCTTAAACCATGAACTCTAAACCATAAACCCATTATTTTAAAGTGGGGCATAAAAGGGAGCACGGTAAGGGGCAGACGATTTCCATCCATCTTAGCCTTGCCCCCACACAAATACATTGTACGGCATGAATACATACATGTCTTTGGATAGGATCAATTGAGCTTATCAACTATCCATGCGTGCATGCATGCATACAATAGTATTCTACTATTTCCTTTGTCTTCACTATTACACGGTTTTTTCGTCTCCAATAAAACACTGAACCCTCCATAATTTCTAACAGTCTTCTTCTTCTTTTGTCAAGGTTTTCTGATTGAGGGCCGTTCGACATCAAAGGACCGAAAACGAAGAACGGGACTTGAGGATTATAAAAAAGGTGACGTTAGGGACGGGCTTGTGTAATAGGTAGAAGGGGATGTAGCCCCTTCAATCCATCAAGAACGAAAATTTACCTTTAATTTATACGATAAATTAAAAAAATGTATTGCCCTCTTTTAAGTTGATATTCTAGCTCCGTTCGTGGGTGGTGTTGACTAATTTTCATGGCTATAGTTGTGGCAAGCTTTCACTTAAGATCAAGCCTTGAGAGTTGAGATTTTTGGTAGAAACATCAATCAAACTTCTCCGAATACAAAGCAAAAAAGAGCGGAACTAGAAATTTGTAAAGGAGAGGACCAAAATAAAATTAAAAATTTTGAGGGGCAATAAAATTTTAAAAAATTGAAAGATTACGACACTAATTTTATTTTTTTTCCAAAAATAATTAATATTTTATTATTGTTGAAAAGAAAATTTTGGCAAGGGCCACATTCCTGTAAATCATATGATGTTCCGCCCCCGAAAGCAAAGGCATGATGTATGTAAATTTGGGTGAAGGTATTTGAAGTTGTTTTCAAGGCCTGAGTTGTGATGGCAAAGCAATAGTTTAAGTTTGATCCATCTGCCATATGGATTGAATATTTCATTTTATGTTGGAAAAGCTATGTACATACATTTATACATGTTTAAATCAAGATTGGTATGCAACTTTTTCATTACATTATTTTTTATTGGCATCTCCAATAGTTGGAAATCATGCAAAGTTTAATTAGTTTTGTTGATGTCGAAAATAACAGACACTGGGCAAGAGGTGGAGATGAGAGTAAAAGAGGAGGTTGACGGCGATTTGTGGTGGTTTACCATTCTGAGACGGACAGAGAGTCATGTACAGTGGTCGGAGAGAGAGAGAGAGAAATTAGCGGAAGTTAGAAGAGGAATATTCTACTTGTCATGTTCTCTTCAGCTCAGTAAGTATTTATAGCCGAGTAGTACTGTTTCATGGGACGGGAGTCAGACCTAGTGACGGCTCTTGATGAGTCGACATGATTAAACTTTTTAACTCGGTCACATGGGTTGGCAGAGTAGCTCATTGCTATTAGGCAATAGATTAAGCTGATTGGTTAGGCAGACCTGATAGTTGCCATATCGAGAGTGACTCGAAAATATGACCAAGAGGCATGGTTTTTGTAGGCCATGGTGCTTTGCACGTTGAGACGCAACGTGGAGATTAAGAGCTCTGAAAGTATAAATAGACGGATACATGATAACCATAGGCGGAGATGTAGCAGCTGTAGCTGGGTATAACAAATTATTAAAATATATCATAACCATCAACACATTGCATTGCATTGGATTCTTTCTTTCTTTCTTTTTTATATATATTTCAAAATTCATGAATGTAATTCTATAATGATTAGATTTGTTTATGAGTTGAATCTATTAAATTTGTATTAAAGATGTTGTTTCTCCAAGTTTCTGTCCAAAAATAATTTATGTTTAAAGCATAGTAAAAGAGGATACTAAATATCTTAAGTAAGATCAGAGTTTAAATCTTAGTGATGTGAATAGAGTAAACTGAGTTAGGAGGATTGTTCTCATAATAGACCTATGCAATATCTTATTCGATAATAGGCCAATGTATCGGGTATCAGTGTCGCAGCCTTTTCGAGCTCGACGTAAAAAAAAATAAAACAACCGAGCCGCCACCAATATTTTTTCAAGGTGTGATTGGATCACCTAAAAACGGATCATTTAATAAAAACATGGTCAAGAAAACACAAAAATAGGTTCGGGAGTCAATTACGCGGGGGGAAGGGTGAGCACCCACACAACGCCAAAAATTGGTACCTAGCCGATTACCAGTTGTCATTTTGTCGAAATTTAGAAATTCATGTGAAATTTAATTTATCGTCCATTTATAAATATGAACTCATTTTAATGACCTCACCATCTGAAAAATAAACAATAATCACCGATAACATTTCTGGCGCTAACCCGTTATCCCTTTTGGTGAGACACAACATTTCACATTATATATCTCGTTATTAAACACCGCATCAAGAAATAAATTTATTTAAATTAGGGGTTAAAGTTTTTTACTATTCTATGTTAATTATTAAACTTAATTAAGAGCGGTTTAAATGAATTTTACCTAAAGGGGATTCAAATTTTGTTAATTGTTGATTATTAGTTTTACGGTAAAGAGGTCAGATTTACATGTTCTAAACTAAATTAAGGCTTAAACTAAAGAATCTAATCTTAAAGATTTTAGTATGACCTAAAGCTTTAATTAAAGAGACTATCATTTTAAAGTTTTAAGAAAGTGAATTAAATTAACAAAATAAACTAAAAGCAATACAAGTTTGAATTACGAAATTAAATAAGGTACAAAAATTAAACAAATCACTAAAGAAAAGGGATAAACAATACAATTTTAAGAAAATGTGTATCCTTCCCTAAATAGGGTCAACATAATATGTGAGCCGAATTTATAAAAAAACGAATCTTAAAAAAAAGAAAAAATTAATAAGAAGGATTTGGATAATTTTAATAAAAAATTTAAAAAGGATTAACTTAAATTAGGGAAAATGACTAAATTAAAAAAAATGTTTGAAAGCCAAATTAAAAGAAAAAAGGTCTGAAATGCATAAATCGAATAATAGGGGGATTGCAGCATGAAAAAGAAAGGGGTGGAGGGTTTTAATGAATATAACTTACCCAGACCATTTTGTTTTAAAACATGTGGGTATAAAACCCATGAAGATCGTCAAGGCTAATTCTAAGTAGGGGTGTGCATTTCGGATATTCGATCTGTTTTGATCTGAAATTTCGAATATTTAAAATTTTTAGATAGGCAATTTAGTGATCCGTATCTGATCCGAAAAAATTGGATACCTGATTTTCGGATATCTGAAATTCAGATCGAATATTCGAATTTAGGACTTGATTTAATTGTTTTTTTTAATTTGGCGGTCCTATCCATGAAAATTTTAGGTTTTCAAATATAACAATTGCAAAACTAATGAATTGATTTTGATATAACAAAGGATTTAAGGACTAAATTGAAAAAGAGAAAATAAATTTTTAAGTCCTCAAAACTTCCCAAAGTCTCTAAGCAAATTGTCCAAGTCAAAACCTAAGTTTATTCAAAATTTTCTAAGTGTTTTCCAAGTCAACACAGTGATTTTTGAGTCACCGTTTCGAAACGGCCCTTAGGCGTTTTGGAACGTTTTGAAACTGTTAACATGTGTTTCGGAACAAGCCTTCTCGTTTCGATACGGGTGTATCGAAATAGGTCTCCATGTTTCGAAACGAATGAAGAACAACGAAACGGGTTGAACCGTTTCGATACGACATTATCGAAACGATCTCAAACGTTTTGAAACAATTTTCAAACTTGGATTCAAAAATATGACCGTTGTAATTTTATAACTAATTTTCAGAGAAACGGTTAGAGTGTATCGAAACGTTTTAAGCCGTTTCGATACAGGTTTTGGCAGTGGCAAAATGTTTCGAAACGGGCTCTAGTACGTTTCGGAACATGCTCTTAGCGTATCGAAACGATCAAGTCCATTTCGGTACGGTCTCTTAATTACACCCCAACGTTTATTTCTATTTTGGTCTGTTTCGAAATAGGTTCGAGCGTTTCGAAACGGGTAGTTGTAGAAGTGCATTTATGGTGGGAAGATTGCATCCCAACGGCTATAATTATGATGACAACAACCCTAATGGCTATAACTCAATAAGAATGTATAAAAGGGAGTCCTAAAAGTACCAACAATAACTATTGATCTTAAGAGAAACATCCAAACATCAAATTCAAGCTCTTGTGCAAAATTTCCATACTCCTTGTAAAACCCCAATTGTTGTTTTTTGTATTTCCCATTTTATTTGTTTCGATTGGGTTAGGGGCTTGTAATTGGGCAACATTTGTATTGAGAGATACTAGTTATTTGCCTTAATCTTCTTTGTAACCAAGTGAGAGGGTTTGGTCAATTTTTGGGTAGAAAATTGGCCATTGTGTAAAGGTTTCCTCCTAAGCCTAGAAAAGTGAAAGATCAACTAGTGGAGTTGTGGGAAAATCCTTAGTGGGAGCTAAGGTAGTGGATGTAGAGTTCAATCGGAACTTGAACCATTCTAAGTGCCTTGTCTTGATATTTTTTTTTATTTTACCACTTCATCACCAAACTTTCTAAAAATCCAATTCACCTCCATCTTGGCTTAAATCGATTCAACGATCCACTCAATAATTGGTATCAGAGCCTACCTCTTTTGAAGGATTAACAACCACAAAAGAAGTTCCTATGAGAGTGTGATCAAGTTTATAGACAAGACATGACATCTACTTCAACCTCTAACCTTTACGAGTCACAATCCACCACTAAACCACCTTTCTTCAATGGGGACAACTACTCATATTGGAAGAATCAGATGCACCTTTTCATCCAGTCCACGAATTATATGGTTTGGGATGTAGTGGGAGAAGGTCCTTACATTTCGGTTAAAAGAAACGATGAAGTAAGACTAGTTTCGAAGGTGAAGTCAGAGATGACCGAGGAAGATAGACGAAGGATGCAAGTCAACGACAAAGCTCTACATATTATATTTTGTGCACTTGGTCTGGATATCTACTCGAAGGTTTCATCTATCAAAAGTGCGAAAGAAGTGTGAGACACTTTAGAGATGACTTATGAAGGTACTAGCGATGTGAAGGAGACGAAGATCGAGTTGTTAAATTTGAGCTATGAAAATTTCAAGATGAACCCCGATGAGAGCGTCTCAAAGATGTTTGATCAGTTTTCGTTCATCGTCAACGGTCTTAAAGGATTCGGTGAAGTGATTCCCAAAGATAAGTAGTAAGAAAGCTTCTATACTCTCTCTCGGAGTCTTGGGATGGTAAAAGGAAGGCATCATTGAAGCTAAGAATTTGAAAACTTTGAAGCTTGATGATGTGAGCACGTTTATGCCACCCAACGATGCAACTTCAAAATTTCAGGGAAGTTTGCATTTTCATTTGTTACATACTGATGTGTAACATTTCTTATACTTATATTATTTATATTATATTAATTATTAGATGTGTTTGATATGATTTATAATATTTTTATATTGGTTAAGTTTTGGATTATTATATGGTGACTTATTATTATTATATATATATTTGTTTGATAGGAGCCAAGTGTGACCAACTTTATTTTACATGGGCCATGCACGAATCGACCTAAAGATGAACATGTGCAGATTTGCTTTGCCATTCAAAGATGACACATAATGGGAGTGTGGAATTTCATTTAAAAGCACACGTGGGAATTCATTTGCCTTCACAAATAAAACTACGTGCAGCCGCTCCACTTTGCAAAAGCATGCAGCAGCCCGTGGAAAACTCATGCAGCCGAGATGTGCTTTTATTCACATGTGCGGGCAGCATTCAAATTCAAAGAGAGAATGAAGCACATGCACAAAATTTGGTTTTGTGGCTTTGGAATTCAAAGCCATGCAAATCAGCGGCAGAGAATGGATACACAAATTGATTCTGCCATTTGAATTTTGAAATTCAAAGAAAACATGCACATTAAACATGTGCTTTATCCTAGTGGCGCCCAAATTCTTAATTGCATGGTTAGGAAACAATGCCGCCAATTGGGTTGGTTATTTGTTTTAATTTTTTTTATTTCAAACGGCCGAAGACAGCCACTCAATGTATAACCGACCATCTTTCCTTTGTATTATATATGCCGAATTTCATTTGTAAAAAAGGTTACACACATTTTGAATGAATAATTATTTGGTGAGATTTTTCTCTCAAATTTGGTTCTTTTTAGAACTTTTTCCTTGATACTTCGAGTTCTCAATTGTTAGATAATTGAAGGGTCCAAGTGCTTTGTTCGAACAAATTCAAGATAAGGTTCGGGTTCGTTCAACAGATTGTTCGAGTTCTTCCTTGGAGTTTGTTCATCTTTCGACATTGTAGAACAGATTCGATTCAGGTTTGCATAACAGATTATGCAGGTTCTTTCGAGTTCATCGTGTCAAATTCCAAGAACGTTGCTACCGTTGTTGAATGTTTGAAGAATTTCATCTTCGTCGTTCAAATTATCCTAAATATTTCTGCAACTTTCTTCTCTCCCAATTCTGAATTTTTTTCTTTCATTTTTTTACTATTTAAAATATCTAACTTCAACATCATGCTTGTTTCTATTGCAGAGAAATACTTGCTATTATCCTAGATCCGTGAATGAACGAGGAATGTTGTTTTCTTCAACAACACCCCTTTATCATATGGTATCAGAGCCAGGTTGGATTTTAGCACTTTCTGCACTACCAGACATCCAAAAAATATATATATATATATATACAAAAATAAAAAAAAATCGAAAAAAAAAAATTCTGAAAAAAAGGTCAAAATTTAAAGTTTGACCAAAAAGTCAAAGTAAAAAAAAATCGGAAAAATTAAAAAAAAATCAAAAAAATCAGTTTCGAATATTTAGGGTATTTTGTGTTAATATGTGCTGTTTGGACGTGAAATGATGAAGGATGTGTCTATCTTACCTTGAAATGCTTTTTAATCACCCGAAATCAACTTTTCTTGTTTGTTCCGGAGATAGGATGGTGGTAAGCATTTCTACTGCGTAAGTTGCTAAATTCTTGTTCTTTTAGCATCTTTTCTTTCATTTCATATTGTTATCTTTTTTTTCTTTCAGCCCAATTCTCAACTTTCATTTTTTTCTTTCTTTTTTTTTTCTCCTAACCCTTATCTTTGTTCTAACAATATTCACCAGTCACCCGTTGTTTTCTTTCAATTTGACAACACTTACAGAATCTGAACATCGGAATCAGTTCCTTTAAAGAACTAAGTACGAAAGATTGAGGGAAAAGGCAAACAGAGCGTGTGAGAACAGAAGGGGAGAAAAAAAGAGCCATTCGAGTATTCTCCCGAGTGAAACACGAGTGCTGAGTGTTAATTCCTTATTTTCTTGAGTGCAAATTCTTTGGAGTGACTAGTGAGGATTTTTGCTGTGTGATTGGTGAGGACTACTTTTTTTTTTCTTCTAACATTTAACCCGTTTGTTTGTTTGCTTGTTTGTTTGTTTGTTTGTTTTGTTGTTAATTATGACAGGTTCCGATGATCACACGGTTGACCAGGATCCACCAATTCCTCAAATGCAAGCCTTAGAGCGCATGATGCAACAAGTGATTGCTAATGCATTGAAGCCTATACATTCTCGAATGGATAGACTTGATGGGGGTGGTTCCCATTCTGTACATAAAGAGATAAATGATGACAATGTGCAGACAATTGCTACCGGTGAAGCACTTGTTGACAAAAGAAGTCTGAATGATCAACCATCACAGGATGAACCGCAACGAAATAACCTCTTCCATACGAGATGCAACGTGAACGACAAGGTATGTATTGTGATTATTGATAGTGGTAGTTGTGCTAACGTTGCTAGTACTCTCATGGTTGACAAGTTAAGACTGAAGACGACTACTCATCCCAATCCGTACAAGTTACAATGGTTGAATGATGGTGTTGAAATCAAAGTTACCGAACAAGTTGTTATACCATTTTTCATTGGTAAATACAAGGATGAGGTAACTTGTGATGTTTGTTCTATGGATACTTGTCATTTGTTGTTAGGAAGACCGTGGCAGTATGATAAGAGAGTTTTGCACGATTGTTACACCAATCGATACTCGTTTACTCATGAGGGCAAAAAGGTAACTTTGGCACCTATGATTCCAAGTGAAGTATATGAAGACGAAGTTCGTTTGAAAGCGAGTACCGCATCTTGGAAGGCCAACAAAGAGAAGAATGAATGGGAAAAGAAGGAAGCAAATTCACAGGTATTATTTGATTCGACATTTTCTTCTACTTCTTCTTCTGAATTGCAGGATAAGAAAGTGATGCCAAGTGAAGTTTCCAAGGTTGCTACTGTTGGTATGTCTAGTGCATTTAAATTCTTTCCAGAAATTCAGCAACCTTCTTTACCACGGTTTGACGTTCCTTTCCATTGTACCATTGATTTTTCATTTTTATATGTTGATTTCTTTGGTTGTACATTGGATTGTGAACAACCTTGTGTTGTGATTCTGGATGGTCGTCGAGATTCTTGTTTTTATTTGGAGTTGCCTTTGTATGTCATTGTTTGCAGGATTACGAATGTGCAGCGAGCATTGTCTGACTTTATGTTGTGCATTATCCGGAAAGGTACGAGAAAGAAGGCATTTCCATTTGTGTTCTTTGTAAAAGAACTTGATTCGAGAGGGTCGCATATGTGCCGAGCAAGACGGTTGAAGAAGTTCCCTGCCAAGCGAAAGTCGAAATTGTTCCCTTTTATAATTATGGTCGATTTAGGGACAAATCGCATTAAAGAAAGGGGGGATGATGTGAGCACGTTTATGCCACCCAACGATGCAACTTCAAAATTTCAGGGAAGTTTGCATTTTCATTTGTTACATACTGATGTGTAACATTTCTTATACTTATATTATTTATATTATATTAATTATTAGATGTGTTTGATATGATTTATAATATTTTTATATTGGTTAAGTTTTGGATTATTATATGGTGACTTATTATTATTATATATATATTTGTTTGATAGGAGCCAAGTGTGACCAACTTTATTTTACATGGGCCATGCACGAATCGACCTAAAGATGAACATGTGCAGATTTGCTTTGCCATTCAAAGATGACACATAATGGGAGTGTGGAATTTCATTTAAAAGCACACGTGGGAATTCATTTGCCTTCACAAATAAAACTACGTGCAGCCGCTCCACTTTGCAAAATCATGCAGCAGCCCGTGGAAAACTCATGCAGCCGAGATGTGCTTTTATTCACATGTGCGGGCAGCATTCAAATTCAAAGAGAGAATGAAGCACATGCACAAAATTTGGTTTTGTGGCTTTGGAATTCAAAGCCATGCAAATCAGCGGCAGAGAATGGATACACAAATTGATTCTGCCATTTGAATTTTGAAATTCAAAGAAAACATGCACATTAAACATGTGCTTTATCCTAGTGGCGCCCAAATTCTTAATTGCATGGTTAGGAAACAATGCCGCCAATTGGGTTGGTTATTTGTTTTAATTTTTTTTATTTCAAACGGCCGAAGACAGCCACTCAATGTATAACCGACCATCTTTCCTTTGTATTATATATGCCGAATTTCATTTGTAAAAAAGGTTACACACATTTTGAATGAATAATTATTTGGTGAGATTTTTCTCTCAAATTTGGTTCTTTTTAGAACTTTTTCCTTGATACTTCGGGTTCTCAATTGTTAGATAATTGAAGGGTCCAAGTGCTTTGTTCGAACAAATTCAAGATAAGGTTCGGGTTCGTTCAACAGATTGTTCGAGTTCTTCCTTGGAGTTTGTTCATCTTTCGACATTGTAGAACAGATTCGATTCGGGTTTGCATAACAGATTATGCAGGTTCTTTCGAGTTCATCGTGTCAAATTCCAAGAACGTTGCTACCGTTGTTGAATGTTTGAAGAATTTCATCTTCGTCGTTCAAATTATCCTAAATATTTCTGCAACTTTCTTCTCTCCCAATTCTGAATTTTTTTCTTTCATTTTTTTACTATTTAAAATATCTAACTTCAACATCATGCTTGTTTCTATTGCAGAGAAATACTTGCTATTATCCTAGATCCGTGAATGAACGAGGAATGTTGTTTTCTTCAACAACACCCCTTTATCATATTGATGAGCTAGTTGGGTCTCTTCTTACACATGAGATCATGAAGCAAGGAAGAGAAGAAGAAAAGAATAAGGAATAGAGAAGCATGAGGTGGAAAAGAAGAAGAAGCTAGGAGTTGCTCTCAAAGCCTCTCTACAAGAGGAGAGCTCTTCTAGTGAGGAGGACGACTTTGAGAAGTTGGCTATGATAGCCAAACGATTCTCACAGTTCATGAAGTCCAACCGAGGGAAAAAATTTTAAAGAAAGATAAGCTTCAAGAACAAAGGCAAAGAAGAAGAAAGGGATCCGATCATTTGCTTTGAGTGCAAGAAGTCAGGTCACATACGTTCCGATTGCCCTCAACTCAAGAAGAAGGGCTTTGAGAAGAAGAAGAAGAAGAAGCTCAAAGTCAAGCTTGCTACTTGGAGTGATGAGGAGTCATCCGAGGAAGAGGAACATGAAATGGTCAATCTTTTCCTCATGGCTCTTGAGGAGGATTCGATGATAACCTCTAACTCATCTTGCGTTGATTTTACATTTGATGAATTGTATGATGCATACGATGAGTTACAAGAGGTATATGATGAGTTAGTTGAAACATATAAGGAGTTAATTTTGAGAAACAAGAAAAATATTTCCGATTTAAAAATTCAAAATGAGTCTCTTTCAAAAACTAACTCGGAATTGGAAAAGAAGGTTTTATATTTAATAAATATTTCAAATGATCTTAAGACGAAAAATCTTGATCTTGAAAAACTTTTTTCCGATTTTCAAGATTATCACACAAAGGAAGTGGATAATCTTAAAACTTCTATTACTATTAGGAGAAACAATTTTGAAAAAGGAAACTCTTCTAAAACCCAATATGTAAAAAGAAAATCTTTTAAACCTAAACAAAGAAATTTTTCTAAGCAATCTAAAAATCAAAAAATTAGGAGTGTTTGGGTTCTTAAGGAACTCATTATTTCTAATAACATGAATGCTATTGCTTCTTGGATTCCTAAGGGAACCAAGGTTTTGAGGGCTAACACGCATGGACCCAAAATGATTTGGGTACCAAAAACCAAAGCCTAATTTCTTTGTTTGCAGGGGGAGCATTGCTACAAGGCCAAAACACAAAGTCAAAATTCGTGGTACCTTAATAGTGGATGCTCGAGGCACATGATCGGAGACAAGAGTCGATTCATGGAATTAAAGCTAAAAAGTGGAGTAGTAACATTTGGTGACAAATCCAAAGGCCACATTGAAGGTATTGGCTCCATAGGTAATCACTCTTCCATACTCATTGAAATTTTTTTGTATGTCATTGGTCTAAAACATAACTTATTGAGCATAAGTCAACTTTGAGATAAAGGATTTAATGTCATGTTTGATAAAAATAGGTGTAGAATAGTTGACAGTAAATCTAATAAAACAATGCTCATTGTTCATCGCATAGGAAATATATATGTGGTGCATCTAGATGACGTTCATACATCCCATGCATGCTTAGTTGCACAAAATGAAAATGATGCATGGTTATGGCATAGGAAACTAGGACATGCTAGCATTAGTGTTTTGGAAAAATTAGTTTCCCTTAATCTAGCTAGAGGTCTACCTAAGCTCAAGTTCTCATTAGATAAAATTTGTGATGCATGTGCTAAAGGTAAACAACATAGAGCCTCATTTAAGTTCATTAATGATGTTTCTACAAGTAGGTGTTTGCAATTGATCCATATGGATCTCTTTGAACCAATTAGGACTACTAGCTTGGGTGGAAAATCATATGCTTTTGTGCTTGTTGATGATTACTCTAGATATACTTGGGTTCTCTTTTTAAGCACCAAGGATGAGGCTTTAGAAAACTTCATCACATTTTCTAAAATAACCCAAAATGATCTTGAACTTAAAATTTCACACATTAGAAGTGATCATGAAACCGAATTTCAAAATATAGGTTTTGATGAGTTTTGTAATGAAAATGGGATTAGCTATAATTTCTCGGCTCCTCGAACTCCTCAACAAAACGGGGTAGTTGAGAGGAAAAAATAGAACTTTAGTAGAAATGGCTAGGACTATGCTTTGTGAAAACATTTTATCTAAGTATTTTTGGGCGGAAGCCACTAACACTGCTTGCTATATTGATTAAGCTTATTTTGAAGAAAACTCCTTATGAGGTTTTGAAATCTAAAAAGCCTAACATTAGCTATTTTCATCCTTTTGGTTGCAAGTGTTTTGTTTTAAATAATGGAAAAGACAATTTAGGTAAATTTGATGCAAAAAGTGATGAAGCTATTCTTCTAGGTTATTCTTTAAACTCTAAAGTCTATCGTGTGTTTAACAAAAGAACTTTAGTTGTAGATGAATCTATTTATGTGGGTTTTGATGATAACCTCCTTCCGAGGAAGGATTCTTGTGATGATGATGATGTAGGGATCATTGAAGCCAATGATGGTGGAGAATCATCAAAGGTGAATGAGATTCCAACCAAAGAGGAAGAAGCACAAGAACCGCTTCTAGAAGCATTGCAAGACATGTCTCTTGAGGAAAAGAAAGTGAGCTACCGAGTACAACTATATCAAGGGTGGTGAGATCTTGGGTGATCCATCCAAGGGGGTAACTACTCGCTCTTCTCTTAAAATGCTTAATCATGTTGCATTTATCTCATGCATTGAGCCTAAGAATGTTAAAGAAGCATTAAAAGATGACTTTTGGATTATGGTAATGCAAGATGAGTTAAATCAATTTGAGAGAAGTAAAGTGTGGACATTAGTTGATAGGCCTAGAAATAAATCTACTATAGGAACTAAATGGGTCTTTAGAAACAAACTAAATGAGAGTGGTAACATAGTGAGAAATAAGGCTAGACTTGTTGCTCAAGGTTACACTCAAGAAGATGAAATTGATTTTGATGAAACCTATGCACCCGTAGCTAGAATGGAAGCCATTAGGATGCTACTTGCATTTGCATGTTATCATGATTTCAAGCTTTTTCAAATGGATGTCAAAAGTGCGTTTTTAAATGGTTTTATAAATGAAAAAGTGTATGTGGAATAACCACCAAGTTTTGAAGATCCCATTTTTTCAAACCATGTCTTTAAATTTTCAAAAGCTTTGTATGGTTTTAAATAAGCTCTTAGAGCTTGGTATGAAAGACTTTCAAATTTTCTAGTTGGAAAAGGTTTTGAGAAAGGAAAGGTGGATACAACACTTTTCATTAAAAACAATGGCAAAGATATCTTAGTAGTTCAAATTTATGTTGATGATATTATATTTGGTTCTACTAATGAATTGCTTTGTCAAGATTTTTCTATGTTGATGCAAGGTGAATTTGAAATGAGCATGATGGGGGAACTCTCATTCTTTTTAGGACTTCAAATCAAACAAATGAAGGATGACATCTTCATCAATCAAGCTAAGTACATCAAAGATATGCTCAAGAAGTTTGGCTTGGAGCAAGCAAAGCCTCAAGCTACACCAATGAGTTCATCTACAAAGCTTGACAAAGATGAAGGAGGTAAGTGTGTTGACTCTAAGCTTTTTCGCTCTATGATTGGATCTTTGCTTTACCTTACCGCAAGTAGACCGAATATATCGTTTAATGTTTGCTTGTGTGCTAGGTTTCAAGCTAGTCCTAGAGAGTCTCACCTTATAGCCGTTAAAAGAATCTTTAGGTACCTTAGAGATACTCCTTGTTTAGGTCTTTGGTACCCTAGAGACTCAACCTTTAACCTTCATGCTTTTTCGGATGCGGATTACGGGGGTTGTAAAATAGATTGGAAAAGTACTTCCGACACTTGCCAATTCCTAGGTAGTATGTTCATATCTTGGTTCTCTAAGAAACAAAATAGTGTAGCTTTATCTACCACCGAAGCCGAGTACATATCCTTAGGGAGTTGTTGTGCTCAAGTCCTTTGGATGAAACAACAACCCTTAGACTATAGAATTAAGGTAGATACCATATCTCTTAAGTGTGATAACACTAGTGCTATATGTCTTACCAAAAATCTCATCCAACACTCTAGAACCAAACACATAGAAATAAGGCATCATTTCATTAGAGATCATGTCCTTAAGGAAGATGTTGTTTTAGAGCATGTAGACACCTTAAATCAATTAGCGGACATCTTTACCAAACCTTTAGATAAGGAGTGTTTTTGGTTCCTTAGGAGAGAGTTAGGTCTAACTAGCCTATCTTGACCTTTTAGGATCTTTTGTGCTTAAATTTGCTTGATTTCTTGTAAAATACCATGCTTGTGTGTTTTTTATCCTAATTTCATCCATGCTTATAGTTAGAGGGAGTATGTTTGTGTTTTGATATGTTTTTCTTGCTCATTCATATCATTTATGCATCTCGAACCTATTAAAATTCAGTTTTTCTGCAATTTAGAGCCTCATCTGCACCTCCAGGCCTAGGTGTATTGAAACGGGTAACCCTGTTTCGATACGAGTGCCTTAATTGAATACAAATAGACCAGGGTGTTTCGAAATGCCCCAAAGGGTTTCGAAATATTTTAGTTCTACCAAGACATGTATCGAAACGACCCATATGCGTTTCGATGCGGGCAATCTCTTGGGCTTCGATACGGTCAAAATCATATCGGAACGGTCAAAATCCCTCCAATTGCTTTCCATGTTTAACTGATTTGATTGGATGCTTGATTCTTTTCCTTCCTTGATTTTAACATGATTTAGTGGTTTGCTTTTCTTTTCTATTTCTGATTCCACTTGATTTGCTCGTTGATTTTTTATTTTTATTTGATTCAGGCTAAAATTTAATGACTATATTCAATGGTTATAAAAATACAAAAAAAATATTTTAGAACATCAAATATTTATTTATTAGATACCGACCCCAATTGGTTCATGTTAGCTTTGTATTTAAAATATTCTATTCCAAACTTCTAATTTAAATATAGCTAGGCTCTTAAAAATTTGTAATAATTTAAAAGTAAATTATACTGGTGATCACTGAATTTTCATGGTGATTTTAATATGGTCATCGAAATCAAAGAACTTTTATTAAAGTCACCGACGTTAAGAAAAACTTTCATTTCGGTCAATGAACCGTTAAAGGACTAACGATAACCGACGTGACACACTTTTAAAACAAGGGAGATCACATATTTAGCAACTTAACTTTCTAAGATTTTCAGAAGTGACATTAAACTTTTCAAAATTTTCACTATTGACCTTAAATTATTAAAACTTTGTAATTTAATCATGTTTTTTCAAAAAAGTATCCATAAACTTTAAAATTTATAATTTTGTCCTCAAATTATTATTTTTATCATTTAAATCCCTAATTCTAATTTAAGCATAATAAATTCTGGGCTAAGCATGAGTTTTTGTTATTTTTTTTGAAAAACATTACATTTATGCTATATTCTAACAAGAAAAATAAGGAACAATGAAAAGAGACCGAGAGATTAAACGTAGGACTTAGGAAAAAATCTTTAACACTCAACCACTCGGACAAACATAAGTTTTTGTTATATTTTGACAAAATATTATATTTAAGTTATTTTGCGATAAGAAAAATATGTAAAAATAATATTCGAGTTAAACCCAAAACCCTAGGGAAAATAAATAAAATTAATTTCATAATTTAATCTAAATATTGTTTATTTATTTTATAATATATTATATCAAACTCAAATATTAATATATATATATATATATATATATATTCTAAAATATTATAATTTATTTTAGTAATATATTCTTATAACATTATCTATATATATGACATTTTATATATATATATGCTATGACTAATATAGTTACACAAGATAAATGAAATTAGTTTATGTACCAAAATTGAACTTAAATATTATTTTTATCAAATCATATGAAAATCATTTCTTAGCCTGGTGGTTGGGTGTTGCATTTCTTCTTATTATAGTCCTAGGTTCAATCCCTTTAAAAACATAATAAAATCTCATACTTAGACTAAAGCTTATTAGGTTTAAAATGAAATTTAAAGTTTTAATTGAGAAAAATCAGATTTGAGGACTAAATTGTAAGTTTTTGAATTTCATGAACAATTTTTTTTGTAAAATCTGGACGTGTGATTGTTAAATTGTGAATTCTAGCAAAATCATGACCAAATTGCAAAGTTTCGATAATTTAAGGTCAAGAGTGAAAATTCTGGAAAGTTCGAAGAGCGGCTCAATATGTGATTTACCCAATTTTAAGGGCGTGCCACGTTGGATGTCGTTAGCCGTTTAACGGTCCAGTAGCCGAAACGAAGTTTTTCTTAACGACGGTGACTTTAATAAAAAAAATTTGATTTTAATGACCATATTGAAAGCCCCCTAAAAATCCAGTGACCACCAATATAGTTTACTTGTAATTTAATTATACTAATTTTTTGTGGAATTTTTTTTGGTAATGCATATACATACACACACAATTTAAAGAAAAATATATTGGTTTATATTTAATATGCTAGTCAGAAACAAAGCCAAGATTTTAGAGTTATGATGACCGGTACTTTGAAAAATAGAAATATAAACATATAGTTTAGAGTTGTTAGATGTTACTTTTAAAAAAATATAAATAAAAAAAATGAGCTGAAAACAAATCATGTGCGAGTGAAATTTGCAAAGAGCAACGAAAATAAAATATAGAAAAAAAACTATTTACTAATAATTAAGTTAAATTTTCCATTTGTGCCTAAATTCTTTCATCTTTGTTATTATATGCCTTAACCCTCAAATAAGTGTCAAAATTATGTCTTTTTTTCTTCAGTTAAGTATCTAAATTATTTTTCGGGCCAAATAGGTGCTTACCGTTAATTTTCACCGTTAAATATCACGTGTCACCTCCAAAAAAATCTAAAATTATATTAAAAATAAATAAAAATAATAATATATCTTAAAACTTTCAAACATTCCTAAAATAATCCTCAAATCCCTAAACTTCCTAAATCCGACCATTTCCGTCGGCGGCAACCGCGTTGTCGACAAAAGAATGAAGTGCTCTACCCTCGTCGAACAACCTACACGCCGTTCGCCGCCTCTCCTGCTGCCGTTCGTCGCGAATCGTTCGAAAAAATTATTCAACAATTTCGTCGATTCGCATGACGCCGACCGGTTCCGACGATAGGGTGGTGGGGGAAATGGTTAGGATGGGCCGGCGACCAGTGTGGTGTGCGGCGGCAGAATCGCCTCAAATCGGGATTTAGGTTTTTGGGAGTTATGGATTTTGAGGTTGTTTTGTAAAATCTGGAAAATTTAGAGATTTTTTTTAAAATTAAATAATTTTATTTATTTTTAATATAATTTTAGATTTTTCTAAAATAATTTTGACACCTAATTTATAAAAAAAATAATTTAAGCATCTATTTGACTGTTAAGCCTTTTTATATTTCATTGAACACTTGTGAGCTCTAATTATATTTTCTTTTCTCAAGTGATTTGTTTTGGGTGTGAGCTTAAGTTTGTAAACTTATCATATTAGGATGATTGTTTTTAGTTTCCTTTTTCATTTGTTCTATACATGATTTATTTTAATACTTAGGTATAATTCTTAAAGAGAAATTATATTATAAGCCTCGCTCGCCATGTTATATAGGGTTCTAATCAATAAAAATTATTAATTTCATTAATTTTTTTCGTGTCATCTTTTTACCAAGTGAATCTATAAATGATAAAATAATATTTTTTAATTTAATTTACAATAAATCTGAGTGAAGATTCACTCGGTAAAAAAAATGACATGAAAAAGTTATATAAAATGGATGCTTTTTATTAGTTGAGACCATAAATAATATGGCGAGCCGAACCTATGATATAATTTCTCATCATGGAATTGTTATAAAATTAAACATTTTGTCTTCAAAGATTCAAACATTTATGGAGTAGTAGATTTGCGAAAAATCTTTAGTTGAAAAAAATTAATGTAATGGAATAGACAATTGGGGCTAAACCACTAAAAAATCGTTTTCATTTCATTAAAAAGTCTTTTTTTACTTAAAATTGACTTTCCATTTTTTTCTAAACTTTATTATTTAATCCAATATTTGTTATTATTAATAATGTTATTTTATTTAAATGTTAATATTTAATAAAAATAAATTAAACGAAACATTTTAATATTAAATTACTAAAAATTTATTTAGATAAATTAAATTGCCGAGCGAACAACTCCAGTTTGAAGACTGGATCTGGGATTACTCACGAAAATGAAACTAGATCTTTATGGATTGCAATATCAAAATCCGACATCCGCAAATAAATCACATAATTATAAAAAAAAAGGACCAATATCCTCTCATAATTTTTATAATCACCGGTATCCAACTCATTAATTGAGTAATAATTGCATATACTTTTAAACTTTGAAGAGGAGATAAAAATCTCAAAATGGTCAATATTTCACCCACAGAAACATACTTCTATAACACAGTTGCAAATAGAGCAAAACAAGTATCGACGACTTACTCGGCATTGAGAACAGCCATCCAAGTATTCGAACATAAGAAATAGCATTGTGAAAGTGATCTAAAAGTAATAATATAATTGATGTGTGTGTGTTGAGTAGCTTTATTTCTTCTCAACCCGACTCGTTAGGTTAGTCCATGACCACCAATTTGGTCACGGCAGAACCTAGAACGTCTTGATAAGCAATTATTTCCGAATCAAATCCAAGAAAAGCACATTAACACAAGACAAACTGGGAGGGAGGCTAGTTGACAACATCAACAACCAGCTTGCGAGATTTGAGAACAGACCACCTCAACCGGCGGTAGTAACCAGCTTGAAGCAATGCCAATGACAATACGAATATCCATTTAAAACCCATCTGCATTACAAGACCCAAATGTCAGAAATTAAACAGGGTCTTTAGATGAAAAGATTCTTTTACGATGTAATACGCACCAGCTTCCTTTCTTCCATTTCTGGTTCCGCTGCCCATGACAAAAATGTCACCACATCTTTCCCCATCTACACCATTTGACAATAAATATCCAAGCGTGAACAAAGTGTCTACATAATATGCAAATACTTGGGAGGGTTCTAAAACCCATAGGAAAAATGAACGAAACAGAAGGTAGAGACCGACCTGTGCTTCGGTTGCAGGCGTGCCATCTTCATACTCAACAGCACCATCGATAAGCATCTTTGGCATGGCAATTGCTCCCCCGGGAAAGTAAGGGTTATAGTGTAACCCCTCTCGAATCTACAAATTGAGAAATGAGGACTTTAAGTATTAATCTCAACAAAGAATATTCAGCCGGGCTAACTATTTGCAGCCTGCTATAAACATCCAAGTGTACGTGCATGTGCCAAACACATGCATACAAAAGCTATTCGACAAAAAGAACTACAGTTCAGGTCAAATCAATGCTTCAATCTGAACTATACATCGACAAAAAGACATTGGGCTTGCAACTAAAACGTGCCGTTTTCACAAGACAAACTCATTGAAAAGCAGCACTTAAAATGACCAAATTCAAAGAGCTATGGAACTTCATCCTCTGTTGCATACTTCCAGTTGCCAAATATATAAATATGTACAAAGCTATATATTTCCAATATTAGATGTTTGAACATAGTGTAAAGCAGAATTTACCGAAACACCAGCAGGAGGATCGCGGTAACCAGTTAGAAGCGCAAACACATAATTCTGGCCATTATGACGAGCCTGGAAAAAAACAAAGTATGATATATCGAGGATATATAACTGATAACTTCTGGAGTGATATAAAATGCAAGGCAGGAATTACTTTGGTAATGAGACTTAGATCTGGAGGATAAGCTCCTCCATTTGCAAACCTAGCTGCTTGTTCGTTTGCATACGGCTGAGGAAAGCGGTCACTGAGTTTCCCTGGACGAGTAAACATCTCACCCTCATCATTAGGACCATCAACCACCTCGATCTCAGCTGCCATAGCTTTCGTCTCCTCTTCTGTATACGCAACGCCGACCAAATCACGGTATGATATTAGAGACATAGAGTGGCAGGATGCACAGACTTGCTGGTAAACCTGGTGACCACGGCGAATCCTGATCATGCAAAATTATTCTCACATTACAAACATTTCGATAGCAAAAAACTAAATATCAGCAATGGTTAACCTAAAATTACAACTACAGTGCAAGATTCTAAATAGATTCCCTCCATTTTCACCGAATGGAGCTTGAGAGTTCAGACTGATATCAAGGTTTCTTCCTTGTGTAGAGAGTAGAAAACAGTAAGAGCTAAAACAAAAAAAAACGTTCCTAAAAGGAAGACTCGATGGCCCTGGTTATATATACTGAAATCATCGATGTTTGTACTTGGATCACGTTTTTAAGTAAAGTTTATTCACTCTTGTGCACATAACCAAAAAATAAGGACAAGCATAAAACTCACGAAGCATGGTCGTATGAACTGAGAATGCCCTGGTGAGGCCAAGGATAATTTGGAACTCCCAGCCCGTGTTCTGCCTCATCCGCAGATGCTACTGTTGCAAAACCTAGTAAACCAGTAACACCAGCTCCAATGAGTGCAACTGTCCTCATGCCAGCAGAACCAGCATCATCATTAGCTTTCCTTGATGTAAACCATGATAAAGCTTGAACCTGAACGATAATGAATAACAAACATTGATAAGTGGTAGAAAAGTATGGCAGGTTATATCCTATGGAAACTTCCATTATTGTCCAGAGATGAAAACTGAAAAGACACTACAAATTTCACAAAACCGGCCTCGAAAAGTTAGAGTTCATCTTCAGGAAAGTGGAGAATCCATGTAGCTAAATATTTCAAGATTATCTAAGAAATTCTTACAGAGTCTTCATAAGCTCAGTCCATTGATGAGCATAATATTAATGAAGGAAAAACTAGGAAAAGAATCTTACAGCAGTTTGAGATTGAAGCTTCCTCCTTAAAACCTGGTGGATTAATCCTCCAGCCATTTCAGTTAATATACCTGAAAAATCAGTTGAACCTTAACAAGCAAAATCATATTTACAAATAAAAAGACCAAAGGACCAAACAGAGAATTCATACAATACATTCTAAATACTAAAAAAAAGACATTTTTTCAGTCAAATAATCATTAATTCTCCAAAAAGGAGAAATCTTTAGAGTGTTAAAAAAACTGGGTACTCGGAAAACCAAAGAACAAACGTGAAAACACAAATACAAGACAGATTTTTCGCACAAACCCAATCTATAAAACATAAAAAGGAAGCCAGAAAAAGGGAGAAATTTAGAAAATACTAAAATATGGGACCTGTGCGGGCAGATCCAACAACTACGGAGGAGAAAGAAAGAAATAAACCCAGAGTAAAAAGATGTAAGAGAGGCAACGAACTTACTTGAGAAAGTGATCGAAGGTCGACCACAGAGAAGTGGCGGGCAAAGGCACCGGCGGCGGCGGCGGCGGCGGCTTCACAGATCCAAAGGAAAACAGAGAAAACAGCTGAAAGATTGATTATAGAAGGAAGAGAAGGAGCAAAATTGGTAAAGAGAGTGGAGATTGATTCGGTCGTGTGTCCACCAAACATACACTTGGTTTTGGGCTTTTGGAAATGTGTCGAAAACAAAAGAACAGCCCAATTTGGGAACAGCCCACTTTTTGCAACCACCGACCGACCCTGAAAACAACTGCTTGCCCCCTGGTTTTTTTTCCACTTTTGGAAAGACATAAAATTCAAAAGGTCTAATTGTGGTTGTAGTCCTCTTGTACTTGTACTATATTGAATTCGAGAATTTAGCTTCTTTTGTTGACCCTTTTACTAATCTATAAGTTGTGGTTTTAGCCTTATACTATAATTTGATAATTTTTAATCTTTGTACTTTTAAAATTTGAAACTTTAGTCCTAAGCCAAGCAATAATCGTTAAATTAAATCCTAACAATTTGTTACTGTGTTATTTGTAATTTGGTATTTAGTTCACGTTATTCAATTTGATTATTTTGAGTACCTATAATTTAGTCATATTTTTAAATATTGTTTATATTATCGTTTGAATTTCAAAATTCTAGAAATAAAATAATTAAAATTGACTAAATTACATCACATTAACTAAGATTCAGTTTTGTAATAATTTTTAAAAGTATTTTTGGGCAAAAGCAATGCAGAACATATAGTTTTTTCGAACTAAAAAATATCTTTTGGTTTGGTTGATAAGTGTTTTTCAAAAACTGAAATGCATAGCTTTTGACTTTTTCCAAAAGATTTTAGAACAAAAATACTCATTTATCCTCGTTTAATCATCAATTTTTTTCATTGCCAAACAAACTATCAAACACTCTCATCTTGAAAGAAAAATACTAAAAATACTTTTTCACCGTACTTCTTAAAAGCAACGCGGAACTAATTAAATCCATATCAATACCTTAAATTTGATGTGAAAAATATAAATTAGCATGGGATAAACGGTAAGCATATTAATACAATATTAGTAACAAGTCAGTCAAGCTAAAGCATAAGGACTAAGTCCCAAGTTAACTAACATCACATGGACTAAAAACAAATTCTACCAAAACTTTAAAATACTGTAGTGAACATCAAAAGACCACAAGAAAAGTAGAAAACCGTAGGCGCCCAACACAATTAGAATTAGCAGTTCAAAGTTAGTGCTGTCTCAAGCTGTCTATCTTTCTATGTTCTTCAAATAATGGAGATCGGAAATACAAATACTCCTGTGAAGTACATGCAAAAAGAAAATGGGAAAATTTCTGCATCAACATCAAAGCAAGAACAACAACAGTTGCAGAAAACTTGTTTTTACTGTGTTTCTTGTCTGCATTTTGGGATTTGCTTGCATTCTAAATCTCTTCTGGGCATCTTCTTTCTCCTTTACCTCTTCATATCTCAGCTTTGCATCCAATTGGGTGTCTCAAAAACCTCGTATCTTTGTTGCTCGACAACAACAACAACAACACAATGTTGACAAGGTTTTGCCTTTTGTCTCACCCTCTTTTTGTTGCACTGTCTATGAACTGTTCACCGTATTGATTTGGTTGATTTTCATTTGTAAATTGTAGACAGGAAACAAGAGATTCTTATCGGCAACATTTGCGGATTTACCGGCACCGGATTTGCCATGGGAACAAATGCCATCAGCACCTGTGCCACGGCTTGATGGATCAGCGATACAGATTAAGAATCTTTTCTATGTTCTTTCTGGCTATGGCACCCTTGATTATGTAAGAGTATCAATCTATGAACCCTTTGGTTTTAATTGTTGCTTAGATTGAATGGTTGGATATGAAATAAATGATGTTGATTTGGTTTAATGCCTCGATCGGGTCGTGTAGGTGCACTCTCATGTTGATGTGTTTAACTTCACTGATAATACATGGTGTTCGAGGTTCGATACGCCGAAAGACATGGCCAATTCGCATCTAGGAGTGGCAACTGATGGGAGATACATATATGTGGTCTCAGGTCAATATGGTCCCCAATGTCGCGGCCCGACCGCTCGTACTTATGTTCTCGATACTCAGACGAGGAAATGGCGGAGTATGCCTCCTTTACCGGCCCCCAGGCATGTGTCTTCGATCCGTGGTTACATGATATCAAACTGAAATTCATTCAATGAACCAACTTTCTGAAACTGATTTTTTTTTTCAGGTATGCTCCAGCAACTCAATTATGGAGAGGCAGACTCCATGTGATGGGGGGCGGCAAAGAAAACCGTCACACGCCGGCATTGGAGCATTGGAGTATAGCAGTAAAAGATGGCAAGGCATTGGAGAAAGAGTGGCGGACCGAGATCCCGATTCCTCGTGGAGGACCTCATAGGTTTCTTTACTGCTCTTTCCGAGATCAGGATTCTATTTACCTCTAAATGTTCAACTGATTATGCAGCAACTAATTGTTTCAACAGGGCTTGTGTTGTGGTAAATGACCGATTGTTCGTAATCGGAGGTCAAGAGGGAGATTTTATGGCAAAACCTGGATCACCTATCTTCAAATGTTCCCGCAGACATGAGGTATGTATGCCATTGCATTTGCAAGTCATGATGATCATTATTCAGACATGTTTTTCAAGCTGTCGTGTTATAGGATAAGTTTAGTTAGCTGTAGTGTGATGACCAATTGACAATGTTCTCCATGTTGGATTGTTGTCTGGTTTCTTATAACCTTAAATGCTTCATCAATGTTTTAGGTTGTCTATGATGATGTGTACATGCTGGATGCCGAAATGAAGAAATGGAAAGTGTTACCTCCATTGCCGAAACCGAACTCTCATATCGAATGTTCTTGGGTAGTCGTCAACAATTCGATCATAATCACAGGTGGTACAACAGAGAAACATCCAGTGACCAAAAGGATGATCCTGGTTGGGGAGGTTTTCCAGTTCCACTTAGATTCACTGGTACGTGCTTTGTCTGAAAATAACATTCCTTGTACTCTTGTTTTTTTAAGGCAATGGGAGAAACCGAAACAGATTATAAACTTGGTAATTGCAGACTTGGACGGTGATCGGAAAGCTTCCTTACCGCGTCAAGACAACCCTTGCCGGATTCTGGGATGGATATTTGTATTTTACGTCCGGACAACGAGACAGAGGACCGGATAATCCACAGCCGAAGAAGGTCATTGGAGAGATGTGTAGAACCAAACTGAAGATCTGATACTTGACCATGTTTTTACATTATTATTATAGATGTTTTGCTTTCATGGAATACAAAACTTACACAGTTACACTCTTGTTTGTAGCTCTGAGTTTATAGTAACTAAACAATTCATCGTCAGCACCATCATGTGTAGATTACAACAGGGATTTAATAGCAGTCAAGGATTGTTATAACGGCCGTTATATAACAGTTTTGGCGCTGTCTTAAACTATTATACTCGTAACAGTTATGTCCGCAATAACATATGTTTTTTGAAAACTTCATAACTGTGATACCGGCGATAACATTCCTTATGTCCGTAATTGCGATAAACCTAATACGGCCGCAATCCCAATTTAAATCTTTAATTACAATGAATAATAATGAAAATTGTAAGTATTTTCAATTTAAACCACTTTATATAATCATATACGATATACATATATATTTGAGTTATTCGAAATTTTATTTTATAATTCAAACTGAAAAATTTTCAAATCCTGAAATTACAGTGTCACAGGCCGATACTTTTCTTTCCATCTCTTGGTTCTATCAGATCAGATCTTCAAAATTTATTATTCGAAGCTTTCAATCTACACTTCAAAGATTTAAACTTCATCCCAATGTTGCATTGAGAAGCCCTAACAAAATTGTTGCAAATGGATATTCTTTTTGCTCAGATCCAAGCGGACCTCCGCTCAAACGACGCTCTTCGCCAATCCGGCGCTCTTCTCTCCGCTCTGCAACAATCAGCTGCCGGTCGCGACATTTCCATAATAGCCAAATCCGCTGTAGAAGAAATCGTCGCCGCCCCAGCCTCCGCCGTCTGCAAGAAGCTCGCCTTCGACCTTATCCGATCCACTCGTTTAACCGCCGACCTTTGGGATTCCGTCTCTACCGGAATCCGTAACGACTTCAACTTCCCCGATCCCGATGTCGTTGCTGCTGCAGTCACCATCCTTGCCGCCATCCCTTCTTATTCCCTCGCTAAACTTATCACAGATTCCAACGCAGACATCTCTACTTGTTTCGATTCTCCTTCCGATAATCTCCGGCTATCCATTACTGAGACTCTAGGATGTGTCCTCGCTAGAGACGATCTCGTAACGCTGTGTGAAAATAACGTTAATCTTCTCGACAAGGTTTCAGCTTGGTGGGCTCGGATTGGGCAAAATATGTTGGACAAATCCGACACGGTTTCGAAGGTAGCATTTGAATCCGTTGGAAGATTGTTTCAGGAATTGGATTCAAAAAGGATGAGCAGATTAGCCGGTGATAAGCTTGTAGATAGTGAAAATTCTTTGGCTATAAGGTCTAATTGGGTTTCTTCAATGGTTGACTTCGTTTGGAAAAAACGCAGCACTTTAATGGCAAGGTCTTTGATTTTGCCAGTTGAGAGTTTCCGAGCTACTGTTTTTCCGTTAGTTTATGCAGTTAAGGCAGTGGCTTCGGGTGGATTGGAAGTTATAAGGAAGATTTCAAAGGGTTCAAAAGTGAATGGGACTGTGGTGGACTCCAATGCGGAGAAATTAGTTGGGGTCTCGGATTTGGTCACCCATTTGGCTCCATTTTTGGCATCTTCGCTGGAACCTGCATTGATCTTTGACGTTGGGATTAATATGTTGTATTTGGCAGATGTGCCTGGTGGGAAGCCGGAGTGGGCTTCACAATCAATCATTGCGATTTTGACTCTTTGGGATAGACAGGAGTTCGCTTCTGCTAGAGAAAGTATTGTTCGAGCTGTTGTTACTAATCTTCATTTGCTAGATCTTCATATGCAGGTACCTATGTTTTATCTTTTCTATTATTGTTTGCATAAATTAAATATCGCTTTAATGTGTATGAGGTAGATTGAATCATTGATACAGTGAGTTTAGGGAATTTCATTGGCGAGGGCGCTTCTAGGTTAGCTGTGACATTGGTACAGAATAATGATATTTTATGTTAGAGTACATCCTTAGAAGTTTCTTTGTTGCTTTTTGTTGTTGTTGTAAGTCGTTGTGATATTGTATTTTCAGAAGTGACTTGTGATTTCTGAAATGAGTCTTAGCTGTGCTTGTGGTTTTCTGCCTTCTGTGTCTTATTAGATATGTGTAAGAGCTTCAATTGCTTAGAGCCTTAGGCTTGTATTGTTTGAACTTGATGTAGAAAATGACCTAATCTGCTAAAATTGCACATGAAGGTATCGTTGTTTAAGAGGCTGCTTCTTATGGTAAGAAACCTGCGAGCAGAATCGGACCGTATGCATGCTTTAGCATGTATTTGTCGGACAGCTTTATGTGTTGATCTATTTGCAAAGGAAAGTGTCCGAAGAGGTCAGAAACCACTTGCCGGAACAGATATAGCTTCCCTTTTTGAGGATCCTAGCATAAAAGATGATCTTCATAATGTTGCAAGTAAAAGCTTGTTCAGAGAGGAGTTTGTAGCAACTCTTGTTGAAAGTTGCTTCCAGTTGTCATTACCTTTGCCTGAACAAAAGAACTCGGGTATGGAGAGTAGAGTGATCGGCGCCTTGGCATATGGAACTGGGTATGGTGCATTAAACTGGACAGAGACAGCTCTTGAAGTGGTGGAAGTTTGCAGGCCCTGTGTCAAATGGGATTGTGATGGAAGAACTTATGCAGTTGATTGCTACTTGAAGCTGCTTGTTCGGCTCTGCCACATTTATGATACTCGGGGAGGTGTGAAAAGAGTCAAAGATGGGGCTTCCCAGGATCAGATCTTAAATGAGACAAGATTGCAGAACTTGCAGCGCGATCTTGTAAAAGATCTACGTGAGGTATGTGAGATCTTATAGAGAACTCAAATTCTACACTCTGTATCTTACGAGATATGTTGTGCTCTGCAAATAGCTTTTGTTTTGTAGGATGTTACTATTTTGATGGTGAACTAATAAGTACAGAAGTATTCTAATTTCTAAGGGTATTTAGGCTTGATTTTGGCCTGATTGTTACTAGCACTGTTATGTAGACATCTGGTTTGTTGGTGTTGTTTCATCTTGGTGTTCATTTGCTAGGTAAGTACCTCGAGAATATGTGCACGCCTTCTTTGGGCTATTTCAGAACATATAAACCTGGAAGGGCTGGATCCACTCCTTGCTGACGATCCTGAGGATCCTCTAAACATCATCGTGTCAAATATTCACAAGGTGCTCTTCAATGTAGATTCATCTACAGATTCCACAAATAGGCCTCAAGATGTTCAGGCTGCTCTTCTATGTGCTCTGCGGTTGGGATCTCGTCATCTTAGGGCTGGCCAGTTACTAACAAAGGAGCTTGAAGAGTTCAGAACCAATGCCCTGGCTGATTCTGTCAACAGGCATCAGTGCCGTATGATTTTGCAGAGAATTAAACATATCTCTAACCACCCTGACAGCAGGTGAGGTTTCTGTATATAGCGTATATTCTGAAGTCCTAGATTTAAATTAACTGATCACCTATTGGATGTTTCTTTAGTGTAAAAGTGCTTTAATGTTCCCTTAGACATTGTGCTTTTTTAAATATTTTGGGCTGAATTTGGGATGGACTAAATTTTTGGTGAAAGGCTTCATGTTTATTATTAACCAGAGTGGGATATAGAAAGCTTCTTCTCTTATTTGAAGTGGTATTTCCACTTTTGTTGCTACAAGAATCTTGTTAAACTTAGTTCTCTGGGGTAGCTTCTTCCTTTTATGTTTCTCAGGTCTTAAAATGAAATGGAAAAATAGATACATTTGTATATTTGGCATTCTTATTAACTGATATGAGATATGGAATGTTTTTTTTCTAGGTGGGTAGGGGCTAGTGAAGCCAGAGGAGATTACCCATTTAGCCACCATAAACTGACCGTTCAGTTTTATGATGCATCAGCTGCCCAAGATAGAAAACTGGAAGGGTTGGTTCATAAGGCTATTTTGGAGCTTTGGAGACCTGATCCTAGTGAACTTACACTTTTGCTAACAAAGGGAATCGACTCCACATCACTCAAGGTTCCTCCAACTGCTCGCACTTTGACTGGTAGCAGTGATCCCTGCTACATTGAGGCCTATCATCTGGCAGATGCAGGTGATGGAAGAATCACTCTACATCTAAAGGTTAAAACTCTAGTTTCTTATTTTTAACTTCTTTGCCTCTTATACCCTTTTTTCTTTTAGTTTCTATATGATCTGAGGTAACATGTCTGTTGGTGGTCCGGAATATGTTGAATAGAGCCAACTTAATTTATTGAAACTTGGTAAATGAATTTTGAAAGTTACCTAAATGTAGTGCCATAAATGTTCAACTTTAAGGAGACCATGCAGGGTTATCTCGAGTGCTTTCAAAGTGGTAAAATGGATTCTACTCTTTTATGTAGTGAAGTTTTAGTAGAAGGCTATGTAGTAATGCTAGAGAGTCATTTGTTTAATTATTTACCAGTTGCTTAGTGTATCTCTGTCTGTATTTTCTGATTGCAGGCATTAATATATGTCATGCTTTTACATCAATCTGTTAATGCAACCTTGTCATATTTGGGTTATGTTAAAAAAAAACCTTGTCATATTTGGGTTATATGAGTAAAATCTTTTTCATGTTTCCATCTATATGGCAAAAAACTCATGATAATCTGGAAGTGGTATCCATAATAAATGCCAGCTCTTTTCTTTTGTTGTGATTTATACTTGCTATGATGAGTAATGCCTGTTAATAATATTACTTGGTGAATTTTGCAGGTTCTTAATTTGACCGAGTTGGAACTAAATCGTGTTGATGTTAGGGTTGGATTATCTGGTTCTTTGTATTTCATGGATGGGTCTCCTCTAGCAGTACGGCAGTTGAGAAATCTTGTTTCACAGGTTCCTTCTCATATTTGTAAATATTTTTTCCCTTTCTGTTGTCTGGTTTTGTGGTTTCAAATACACAATTCTTACAATTTGTCTTATCTTGCAGGATCCTGTGCTTTGCAGTGTAACAGTAGGTGTTTCTCAATTTGAGAGATGTGGCTTTTGGGTTCAAGTCTTATACTACCCATTCTTTGGAAGTGGGACTGTGGGAGATTACGATGGCGATTATTCAGAAGAGGATCCCCAAATTATGAGGCTAAAGAGAAGCTTAAGGCCAGAACTTGGAGAGCCTGTGATTTTGAGGTGTCAGCCTTACAAAATTCCATTGACTGAGCTTCTCTTGCCCCATAAAATTTCACCTGTCGAGTTTTTCCGTCTATGGCCTAGTTTGCCAGCTATTGTGGAATACACTGGCACATATATCTACGAAGGAAGTGGCTTCAAGGCTACCGCGGCGCAGCAATATGGGTCATCTCCTTTCTTGAGTGGACTGAAATCATTGTATTCCAAGCCTTTTCACAGAGTTTGTTCGCACATTATTCGCACTGTGGCTGGGTTTCAGGTAGGACACATTTTCTTGATATCTTTAAAACCCATGTTTATAGATATTTTTCGAATTGTCAGTCTGAATTTGCAGTTTTTACCCAAAAATTGTCTAGTAATATTGATTATTCTTGGTTTCTTGATGAAACTGATATATATTTCCCCAACCTGTAACAGCTATGTTATGCTGCAAAAACTTGGCATGGAGGTTTCTTGGGCATGATGATTTTTGGAGCCAGTGAAGTGAGCAGAAATGTGGACTTGGGTGATGAAACAACCACTATGATGTGCAAATTTGTGGTCCGAGCTTCTGATGCATCGATCACTAAACAGATAGAATCGGATCCTCAGGGTTGGTTGGATGATCTGACTGATGGGGGTGTTGAATACATGCCTGAAGATGAAGTGAAGGTGGCTGCCGCTGAGAGGCTTCGCATTTCAATGGAACGAATAGCCTTGTTAAAGGCTGCACAGCCAAAGAAAACTCCGAAAACTGATGATAAATCGGAGGATGAAGACGAAGAAGATGAAGATAAAGAGAAGAAAGAAGGCGAGGAAGATGGTAAACCTAAAGGACCTTCAACGCTGTCAAAGCTAACAGCAGAGGAAGCTGAGCACCGCGCTCTTCAAGCTGCTGTGCTGCAGGAATGGCACATGTTGTGTAAAGATCGAAACACGAAGATTGGTTAGCTTCCGTCATATTCCTTATAATCTTTGTTGTTGCTGTATCATGTTTTTGATTTGCATTAGTCAGTTATTGGAAGTTGATTCGAGTGCCATCTGTTCATCTACCGGCTTCATCTGTTATTCATTATCAGAGATAAGTTGTTCAACACTAGACCTTAGATTTCATAAACGCTTGGTTTGTTCTGTATTCAACACATTTTGTATATCAACATCTGAAATCAAGTCATTCCTTTAGCTCAAGCTTGCAAGTACCGATACATACCGGAATTGGTAAAATATGATCAAAATACACTAAAATATGTATTAAGTTAACTAGTATGTATGCTTTAAGCCTGTTGAAGTAACTTGGAAAAGCTAGTTCTTCCATCAAATTCTTCAATAAGCTCACACATCCACAGATTAGGTCACCAAAACTACATATTTTTTTTATATATAGTCACCTCTCTAACAAGTTGGAGCCAATTGAACGAATGTGTAAGCCTTACATCTCACTCATTGCCATTTAACCACTCATATGTTATACCTCTGAGGAACGTTGTCAAAGTCATCAAAGTCGAACCTCTGTCGCTCTCTCCCGGCCTGAACACAAACATGCAATTAGCTTCTACCCAATCAACGGTTCATAAACAATAGCTTTGCCTGAAAGTTGAAACTCCTTTTGATATCAAATACAAGTCTCACCTTTGCTAGATACAATGGATCACATGACATGACCTCATCCATAACATTCAGCTTCTTCGAGACTGTCATCAACCTGTAACGGAACACACAAACACACAAAAAAAATCGAACACTTTGATACATTATTCATGATGAGGTCAAGTTTGTGTTTATAATTGAAGGGCCACTGCAGTTAATGGCATTTGTAAAGTAATGCCATAAGCATAAACATTATGAAATTATCTTTTAAGATTTAATCCATGTATACTTAAATTTGACATAATTTGGTCCTCAACCATCATTCATGTTATCCTTAGTCTAAATCACTATCACTGTAAAAAATTGCGCTAGTCGGCTGATGTGGAATATTTTTCATTTTCAAGAACGATAACTTGAACCCTGAAGCTCACTATGTCATTTAAAAGGTGAAACTACGGTTATCAAAATAGTTATTTTTCACTAATTCTTCTTGGAAGTCTTTTAAAAAAAATCCAATTCAGCCTCATAATTTGGACTGTTTTCTTTTTTTTTTTTATTCCAAATCAGTTAACATAATATTTTAAAAGGTATTAGTGATTTGGACTAAGGCATAACATTAATAATTATAGTAAGCTGATCAAATGCTGAAGAAAAAAAGAGTAGGAGGATCAAGTTATGCCGAATTTAAGTGTAGGGCTAAATCCTCAAGTTGAGTACAGTATAGGGACAAAAACCATAATTTAACTTGAAATTATCTATTCAAACAAAACACAACATTATTGCTGCTACTGCCTATTCCATAGAGAGTGTACCTTTGGATTGATGAGTCAATACGCTCAATCATTTCACAGGTCTTATATTGTTCAGGATCTTCTAGGAATCGAACCATCCCATCCTTCTGGTTGATCGTTGCATATATCTCACCATCTTTAATCTAAAATTCAACATGAAATGTCAACAATGGAACTTCATAACAGATATATAGAACTGTAGTCTTTGATTAATCGAAACAGATAATCCAAAATTACCATTTGAAGAACATGCATTTCAGCTTCCTTGGGGCTATTCAGTTGCACTCTATTAGCAATATCCTGAAGCGAGAGAGTTAAATATGTCTGCGTCAACCTCTGGATATTCCGTTTATACATAGACGATACGGCCTGCTTCACCAAGCCTAGATTGTTGTCCTGGTAAAAGGTACAAAGCTTCTTTCAGAAGGTTGAACGGATAAAGAATCAATAGTAGCTTTGAATTATGATAGATCACTTACGCTTTCGAATTTATCCTTGTTTGCCTCTACATACGTCTCTAAGTCCGCAATTTTCCCATTGCTATAACTACTTGCCAGTTCAAAATATGGCTACTCAAGAGACAACAGTAAGAACTTCATTAATAAACTGAAAATTAAGGAAGCAAATCATTAATAACTAATTGCACAAAACGTCTTCAAACTATGAGCTAGATTCTAAGTTGGTCTCAAACTTTAAAACTTTCTAATCGAGTCCCCAAAGTATCAATATCGTATTCCTCAGCCTATCCGTCAGTTTGAACGTTAAATGCCAGCTCAGAAGTGACATGAAGGCCAATTGTAACTTTTGGGGGGATTTTGAAATTTTAGGTTTCACACCAGACAACCTTTTTTTCCTTCCATTTATGCTTTACTACGACTCTAATCTCCATCTATTTTTGACACGTAAGAATTGCTCGATGTGCCTAAATTGGCCTCTACATCAATATCGTATTCCTCAGCCTATCCGTCAGTTTGAACGTTAAATGCCAGCTCAGAAGTGACATGAAGGCCAATTGTAACTTTTGGGGGGATTTTGAAATTTTAGGTTTCACACCAGACAACCTTTTTTTTCTTCCATTTATGCTTTACTACGACTCTAATCTCCATCTATTTTTGACACGTAAGAATTGCTCAATGTGCCTAAATTGGCCTCTACATCAATATCGTATTCCTCAGCCTATCCGTCAGTTTGAACGTTAAATGCCAGCTCAGAAGTGACATGAAGGCCAATTGTAACTTTTGGGGGGATTTTGAAATTTTAGGTTTCACACCAGACAACCTTTTTTTTCTTCCATTTATGCTTTACTACGACTCTAATCTCCATCTATTTTTGACACGTAAGAATTGCTCAATGTGCCTAAATTGGCCTCTACATCATATCTGAGTTAGCATTTTAGCCTAGCCTAGCCTAACGATGACACTAATGGAAGGACATGATTGATATGATGTTGATACTAATGGAAGGACCTGATCAATATGATGTTGATACTTTGAAAATTCAATTAAAACATTTTGAGATTTGGAACTAATTTAGAATCTGACCCATAATTTGGGGACGTCTCATGCAATTAACCCATATTTTAATTCATTAGAATTAATCTTAGAATTTAGATTTACCTGACATAAGTTCTTCAAATTTCTCTGAGCAACTGAAGAAGCATACTTGGGGAGATTGGTAGGAAACTGCAACCAAGAGGATGTAAAACCGCTCAGAGATGAGGAAGAGAAAAGACGAACCACAACTTAACACATAGTACAAATTTAGAACCAATTTTATAATTTTTCTTTCTTTCTAAAAGATTTCTCCGTACATTCTTAATACATCACATTCACATAAGAGAAAAACTTTGATACACACTCCGTGTAAACTAAAGCTTACACGTGCTTGTCAAATTTAGGGGTTAGGGGTTTAGTGTAGGATTTAGAGTTTAGGGGTTTAGAATTTAAGATTTAGAGTTAGAGTTTAGGGTGTTAGGGTTATGCTTTTAGGTTTTAGATTTTAAAGAAGGGTTGTGTAAAAAAATTTACACGGGCTGTGTATCAAAATATAACCCCATTACATAATGTAAAAGGAATGTTCAATTACGGAACATACCTGTCCATGGTGAATAAGAGAGACCAATATGTACTTTTTGAAAGCCTCGACAGCTATAGCATTGACAGTAGACATCGGAGCAGTCACAACCTAAACAATTACCATACAGCAAATGAAAAAAAGAATAATCCGAAGTCAGACAGTCGGAATATTCGCAGCCGACCAATAATTAACATCAGAGCTTTAAAGAAACAACATACATTGTGTAGAAGCTCCAATGCTTTCCGAAACTGCTTTTGTCCAATGCTTATCATTCCCCTACATAATGTCAAAGAGGAAACCTTAATAAGTGATACCCCTTCAATGATGCTATACCAGCGAAACAGTAAAATCAAGATGCATGTTCTTCTACATGCTCCTAGGAACTAGGCATCTGAAATATACTTCATAATGAAATCAGGAAAACGTTAGATTTTACATGTAAAAGAGAAAGGCAAGAGCTCCTGACAACCAAGTGTCTAAATACGCAATGGCCAACGATTAAATGCATAATCGGAGATGGAAACATAACGGTTTGAGAAGCAACCAACCCGTAATAACAAAAAAGGAAAAGATCCCTCGTTTGATCAACCTCGAAAATATCATCCTCCAAGATGGAAAGAGCAGTTTTATAGCACTTTGACAGCAAACAAAGCAAAAGAAATTCCGGATGTAATGCAGTCAAATGTTCGGAAGACGACTGAAGCTTCCGAATAGCAGTCAGCATTGGAGCCACTCCACGCAAGGGCTCCTCAAGCAAAAGAACTTGGTCTTTGAACCTCTTACAGACAGATATAACTACCAAATCACATTAAAATCAACATCAACAACTGAAAAAACAGAAACTTTGCAAATTTTGATAACGATTTGATTCAATGAAAGAGTGATACACTTATCAGGTGCCAATCGAATTTGCTCAGCAACACATGAACTGATAAATCTGGCAATCGTCAACACATATGAACTAGCTTGCTCTTGTGTAACTGGACCGGCAGTGCACGCCTCACTGTTGAAATCATTAAAAGAACTCATAGCTGTTATTTTTTCCTTCTAACAACTTTTATTATAATAATAAAAAAGAATTAATATTATAAATAAGACTAAAAATTAAGACAAACTAACTACACCAGTAATTGAACACCTCCACAAAAATACCCAAGCTTCAATTTTCTTCTACTTTATTATTCTGTTCTCAGCAACCAAACATCAAATTCTAAACAACATTAATAAAATTCATAGCTATTAGTTTTCCTTCTAGCTGTTTTTTTTATAAGAAACCCTGATTTTTTTGTATAAATAAGATTAAACCCTAATTAAACCAGTATCTGAAAACCTAAAAAAACCCCAGGATTCAGTTTTCTTCTACTTTCTTTTCAGTTCTTACCAACCAAACATCAAATTCTAAACAATACCCAGATCACTCCCAAGAGAAAAAAAAAATGACAAAAATCAACAAGAGAAGACGACATTTTCTTAAGACTCGGATGGAGAACGAACTCACAGGAAATAGAGGTAACCCAGGGAGTGCTTGGAAGGGTCGAGTTGGTCGAGAAAAAGCGGCAATCGAGTTGACTCGGCATGGAGTGAGTCGTCAGCTTGTTTAAGCAAATTTTGCAGCGATAAGACATCCGAGGCGGTGCCTGATAGTCCCTGGATTTGAGTCACTAAACCTTCCATTGAAATCACCGTTTGCAGCAGAGTTTTCTGATCGTATCGACTCGGTTACCTTAACAAAAACCAAAAGTTCGATTTCCAGTTATTAGTACTCTCTCGACTCTGATACACCGTAGGTTTGTTCTTAAAAAGAAAATTTTGGTTAAACTAGTAGATAGGTCCCTATTTTACAATCTTCTGAACAAATTAGTCCCTCAATCAAGTTAGTGTTTTCTTTTTAGGCTTAATATCAACTGCCCAAACTATTCCGTTTTTTTCTTTTAGGGGTTTAAATTCTATTATTTTTTTTTACTTTTTTAAGGTCAATTGGAGCACCTAATTTGACTTAAATATGATAATTTGAGCACTTAAAAGGACTAAAAAAAATTTAGACATCTAAAAGGAAAAAACGAGATAATTCGAGTATTTATTTTATTATTAAACTTTTTTTTATCAATGATAGACGGTGAGAGAACTTAATATTATTTATCGAGAAGAATACATCCCTTGTTATCTTAAGTGTCACACTAACTACTATAATAATCTTGATCAAATCAAATTTCAAATAACCATAGTCGATGTAATTCTTGTTTAATGTCCAGTCATCAATTCAAACACACCGTTTTGAGGTGGCACACACGTCACTATTTACATGAATTTTATATTATTAATATCCACGTCATTATATCTTTATTGAAGTGGAAAGAACTCAAGAAAGATTCAATAAGTAAAGTGATGATTTTTTAATTTTAAATCAAGTGACCAAAAGAGAAAGAAATGCTATTGAAGTGACTATTTATTTAAAAACATGTATAGAAAAACTAAAAATAAATTGAAATTGTAATGAAAAATAAATTAATTAAAAGTCTGCTTGATTCAGCACGAACCAACTTGCCTTAGTGGTTAAGGGAACGGTTATTGTTCCTAGAGGTTACGGGTTCGAGCACCAGCAACTGCAACAGGGTGATTGAACGTTCATTGTCAAATGGTTGAGAGTATATTTAGAAAGTCTGCTTAATTCAAATACTTTTATTTCTCTAGAGTCTAGAGGGAAAAAAAAAGGTGGATTTCCATGTAGAATGACTTGTCACTTTTATTTTCTTAAAGTACAAAAGTATTCACCAAAAAAATATAGTTTTATTACAAATTTTTAAATGTTAAAAAATATTATATTATTTTATAATAGTTTTAAAAAATAATGATCATCTTGTATTTTTAGAAGGTTAGTGACCAAAACGATCATTGTCTCATAGTTTAGTGATTATTTCTGTACTTTACCCATTTTATTTCAGTAAATTATTCTCCCGTAAAATAACCATTATTATCAAAAGCAAACGCAGCCAGTTCCTTTTCCCCGTTACTCTCTCACTTCCACTCCTCTTTCCGGCATCACCTCCTCCCCTCTCTCCGGCGCTCAGCTCCGCCCCTCTCTCCGGAGCTCACCTCCCCTCTCACGACTCCTCTACATGTATGTTTATCTGCTTTCTCCTAGATTTGCTTTTTCTTTTTTTTTTCTTTTAGAAAATAAGATTTCATTTTTTTGCAAGATCTGTTATGTAAATGGTGTTTTTCTTGGCTTAAGTCTTAGACTAAGAGATTAGAACTTTGGGTTTAAAACTAAATCGTTTGGAGTTGGGATCTGTAGAAGATGATGACGATTTGCTAAGAAATGTGTTTTTTATTATTATTATTTGTGATGCTTTCATATTGGGTTAACTTCAGATGTTATATGAACATATGGTATTGTTGCACGGTAAACACGATTTTCTATTTTCACAAAACTGATGATGGCTTTACGGATATATTTTAATTGGAAAAATACAAATTCCCTCTTTGTATTAGTAGTATAGAAAAGCTAGTAACAAGCAAGAAACATGGTTATCTAATCCTAATGATCAAGAGGAAAACTTCATATTGCAGAAATCCGAGAAATATAAGGGCATCAAAAGATGAATTCCGATTTTTTTTTATATTTTCTTTATCATATAAATCTTATATTGATCAGCTTTAAGGATAATTTCTTTGTTGAAATACTTTCATGTTGTATTTTGTGGCTGATTAGTGTTTTAAATTTCTCTGTTTTGGTCGAATGTGCTATTTTTGGCTGCTACTTCTTCATGGGGTGAGTGTGGCAGAATCTTGACTAGTTCGAACCGTAGGGGATAGAATCAGTACTTCATATTCATATAACCCTTTTATCTTGATGTTGTTTAGAATTAGAAGCAGAGAGCCGAAGGATCAGAGAAAGAATAACAGACTTTAAATAATGGCGGATTACCATTACGTTTACAAAGATGTAGAAGGAGCTTCCACTCAATGGGACGATATCCAAAGAAAGCTTGGCAATTTACCCCCAAAGCCTCCTGCTTTCAAGCCGCCACCTTTTGAACCTGCACCCGACTCGGATTCTGCCCCCAGGGATAAGTCTTGGATCAATCAAAAGACTGAAGAAGAACTTGAAGATCTCGAAGATGATCTCGATGATGATCGTTTCCTTGAAGAATACAGGTTTTGTTTTGTTTTTCTTCAATTGATTGTTTTTTTTTTCGGTTTTAAATTTGAGGTTTAAAACATTTCTGTTTTAATTATTGGGTTCAGCGATTATTTTTTATTGAATTAAAATATGGGTTTGGTTTATTGGAGATTTTTTTATAAAAAATTTGTAGACTAAGGGAAAGTTTTTAAATGAATAAGAGTTAACTTCTGTGATAAACTTTAAGGCTAATTATTGTTTGTTCTTCATGTTGTATCAAATTCATGATTTAAAAAAGTTGGAGCATTTGCCTTGTGACTGGGTTTTCATTTACTCTGGATCTTTCAAATGCATGGAAATGTTAAACATTTCGGTGTCGGACATATATTTGAATCCGGCTTTCACACTCAAGTTTGAGTAACATAAATGTTCATTGATATCTATATATATGTTTGTGCATTTTATTGGGAAAAATATTGTTGTTTTGATAGAAAGAAGAGGCTAGCTGAGATGAGGGAAGCAGTTAAGGTTTCAAAGTATGGATCAGTGGTGCAGATTTCGGGATCCGATTTCGTACGAGAGGTTTCCCAAGCTCCTCAGGATGTCTGGGTGGTTGTCCTTCTCTACAAAGAGGGGTATTTTACATTTGAAACATTGCTTGTTTCTTATACAATTATTAGTCATCTGAATTGTGACAAATTTGTTTGCATTGAGCACTTTCTAATCTGTGTTCGTAATGTTTTTTTTAAGCTTGCTGATGGGATTTTATTTGCTTAGTACAATATTTAGTGTTTCCTGCTTAACATTTGAAGTTAACTATATAAATTTTCATTTTTGCAACACTTAATCTAATTAAATCATACCATTTTTCCTTTTCAGCGTTCTATATTATATAGATGTTCCTTTCTGTGATGTAATTCCGATAAAACTATACGACTTATGAACCAGGAAATTGAAAATGCTCATCTTGTTGAAAAATATGTGTGGATGTTCCTTGTATTGAGTATTCTTTGCTTTGTTGGTATCTCTTATTAGATTTCCGGAGTGCGGGCTGCTTCTGCGGTGTTTGGAAGAATTGGCAGTTAAATACCCTGCCACAAAGTTTGTCAAGATAATATCCACTGAGTGCATTCCTAACTACCCAGATCGAAATCTTCCAACTCTCTTGGTGTATAATAGTGGAGCAGTAAAAGCAAATTATGTTGGTTTGCATAGTTTTGGCAGGAGATGCACACCTGAAGGTACGCTATTGATAAAGGGATTCACTCTCTTTTTTTTTTCTTTTCCTTTTTCCCACTCATTTTTCAAATAAATTTGTCTAGGTCTAGTAATTGGGAAGTAATTGGTGATGCTTGTCAACCTTGTTTTCTAGTCTTGGATTAATAAAATATTGATATTATAGAGCCTGGGTTTTAGTCAAGTTGTTTCTTGTAGTCAGTAGCGGATCCAGAATCTCAAAAATGAGGGTCCAAAATTTTATATACACCTTTTTTTCTTTATAAATGGGTATGCAAAATAAAATTTACTTTACAAATTGAACAATATTTTTAAGTTTTTCCCAAAAAATGGGGAGCCATATGCATCCGCCCCTGCTTGCAGTCACCGTTAAAAGATGACTTAGTAGGTCTAGGGTTTGCATCTCGGTAATCCATTCTCTTATCATTCGATATTTTGGATGCATTATGCATACTGAGATCAACTAGTTATTGTCAAAACTAGATAGTTATTCGGTATTTTTGCACACAGTTTACATTCCCTTGTCTCCTTTTGCTTTCGATGTTCTTGATGACCTACTATCCCAACACTACCATGTGTTTAGGATTGAAGATTTGGTCTATTGATTTTATTTACCAGTTTTTGTTATTATCTTAAAATATAGGTGTGGCCTTAGTTCTCTGTCAATCAGATCCTGTTCTAAATGATGGCCAAAGTGGGAGTGACCAATCACAAAAGGCTGTTCTTGAAGGAGTTCGTAGGCGGTTTATTGAAAAAGTTGTTACCGAGCACGAGGATCATGACGACGGAGGATCATCCAGTGATTAGATGTTCAATACATTCACTCGGTTTCTTTCGGTTGGGAATTTCTGGTTTCTTGCAGCTGATCTTTGTTTGTTTTTTGGTTGGTGATTTTGATGTTTTGTCTATCTATTATAACTCTCTACTTTGGTTTGATATTTAATACTGGAACTTACTGTGTTATTAGTTGCTCAAGCCTTTTCTAGCAGTAAACTCGACTTATAAAACCATAGTGTTTCTTTGTCTCAGGGAGTTAAGATAGAAAAGAATCAAAATTATAGGGGCCAAGGCCCTTACTTATACCCCTAACTTCATCTTTGCATCATAAATAAATTCAAAAAATGAACTCGAAATTCAATTCGATTCAATTATACAACCAATTTTAAATGCACTCTTACTAACGAAAATTCAGGAAACTTGGTTTTGTCTTTGTTCGGCTTCGGCTTCTTTGCACGCCTAGGACGGATTTTAGTTTTAAAAGGCACACCGAGTAGAAGTGGCGAAGCGCAAGGCAAATGCGTGCGCCTTTCGTAGACGAGATCTACTTTTTGTGCTAGTTGCTGCAAGCTTAAAATTCATCCTTTTAATTTCTTTACAGCGCACAAGTCAGATCAAAACGATTTAGTATCAGTTTCAAAAGTAACCACTTCAAGCATTCTAATCTTGAAAGAGTTCAAATTTCTACTTCTTTTGTCGGGCATTTTTTACAGCATCTTAATCTCTTTTTGCAGGCTTGAAAATGGCAGCAGTGTGAAAAATCAAACGAAATCGTTCTAATCGATGTTGGATTGTTTATAAGGGAGAATTAGAAAACATTGGTCAAGTTGTAGCTGCGAAACAATTTGGTAAGACATGGCTTCAAGTGGACAAAGAATACTATGAGGAAGTTCTCATGCAAAACGGATCAACGTCATGGATTTAAATTGCGGTTACGGCTACATTTTCGGTCGAGATATTTTATCACAATTACAGATATAATAAATGTTATTGCGGCCAATACAAACTGCTATTTTTGCAATAATGATTTTGGCAGGGCAGAACTAGTATTATAAGGGGACCATAATAAAATTAAAATTATGAGGGGCCATAATAAAATTTTAAAAATATTGAAAGAATTATAAAACTAATTTTATTTTATTTTTCTCTAAAAAACTATTATATTGTCATTTGAAAAAAAAATGACAGGGGCCCACGCCCCCAAAATTCCCAGTATATTCTGCCCATGAGATTCGGATGATGCCGCTATCTCTATATAGCGGCCAATTCTTTTCCTAAGATGTTGGTTGCCCAAGAGTGGACCTAAAAATTAGACTCATATTGAAAAATTGAATTTTAAAAACAGTCTCATAATAACAAGTATTAGAAAAATTGGTTTTTAAATAAAAAATATTGAAAAATATTAAACTTTAAGAGTATATCCATAATAATAAATATTAGAAATAAATCAGACCCTTAATAACGGGTTGGGAAAAACTAGATGCCTAAAAACAAATATTAGAAAAAATTGAATTTTAAGAGTAGATCCTAATTACAAATATTGAAAAAATTGATCTCTAATGACAACTATTAAAAAATTAGACCCCTAATAACAAGCATTAGAAAAAAATGCCTCTAATAACAAAAATTAAATTTGAAGAGTATGTCCTTAATAATAATTATTGAAAAAAAATTAGTTTCATAGTAATAATTATTGAGAAAAAATTGGAACACTAATAACAAATATTTGTAAAAAATTTAATTTTAGGAACATGCCCTAATAACAAATAGGGATAACTACATAAATAGTACGCCACCTATTATCGCGTTATTGTTTTAGTACCACACCTATTTTTTTTAATAAAATGGTACCTACGCCGTTTAAAATTAACGAAAAAGTTGATGTGAATTTTTTTTTTCAATTTTCATGTCATTTTGTCTCTTCTAGTCAGCATACCACAATGTTATTTTTTAATATTTTTATTTTTCCAACCCGACACGTGTCACCTTTTGATTAGTTGAACAAAACCAAAGGAATTAAAAGTAGACTCATAATAACAAGTATTAGAAAAATTGGTTTTCGAATAAAAATTATTGAAAAAAATTAAATTTTAAGAGTATGTCTCTAATAATAAATATTGGAAATAAATTGGACCCCTAATAACGAGTTGGAAAAAATTGGATGCCTAAAAACAAATATTAAAAAATTGAATTTTAAGAGTAGACCCTAATAGCAAATATTGAAAAAAAAAATTGATCTCTAATGACAACTATTAAAAAATTAGACCCCTAATAACAAGCATTAGAAAAAATAATCTCTAATAACAAAAATGAGAAACAAAAATTAAATTTAAAGAGTCTGTCCCTAATAACAATTATTGAAAAAAATAGTCCCCTAACAATAACTATTGAGAAAAAATTAGAACACTAGCAAAAAATATTTGAAAAAAAATAATTTTAGGACCAGACCCTAATAACAAATAGGGATAACTATATAAATAGTACACCTCCTATTTCCGCATTATTGTTTTAGTACCACACTTTTTTTTGACAAAATGGTACTTAACGTTACATTTCATTTTCGAAATGGTACTTTCGCCGTTTAAAATTAACGGAAAAGATGACGTGAAATTTATTATATATTTTTAATTTTCACGACAAAATGTCTCTCCCAGTCAACATACCACAATGTTTATTTTTTAATGTTTTTATTTTCCAACCTGATACGTGTCAACCATTGAGCCAGACAACTATGAACTAACAATGAATAGAACAAAACAAACAAATATTTAACTTAACCGAAGTTACCGCCTCAAAAAATATTACTACTATAAAGAATCGAACTTAAAACCCCTTATAAAATGGATATTGTGCACATCTATTAAACTAAGTTAATGATACATTTAAAATTCATCAAAACTAATCTTTTAAGTTAAATTACGCTACCACTAAACTAAATAAATATTTTTTTGTTATAAAACTAATATTAAAGCATTCCTAAAAATTAAATTTATAATATTTATTTGACATAAAATATAAATTATTTTTAAAATTATTTATTTTTATAATATTATATTAGATAATGTAAAAATAAAACAATTAATTATTTGTTATGAATATTTATCTATGTGGATGTCTATCATGATTAGAACTTTATCAAAGGAGTTTGATTTATTTATTATTAGGAATATTATCTCCATGAATTAGAGTTTAATGTATTATGTACTTCTTATGCCTATAAATAGATGATTCATTGAAGGCATTGTAGACAATTCTATATTTGAGAATAATACAAATCTCCCTCTTTCTCTCATCTCTTTGTTCATCTTATTCTTATTCTTGTTCTTCTTTATTTTATTTACAACACGTTATCAGCACGAGACTCTAATCACTGAGGTCTTCATCGTTATAATTCAAAAGAAGTTACCGGGAAGAATTCGATTATAGAATAAACCAAAGATAAGTTTTTTTTTTCTCTCCTTATTTTTTTAGTTACCGATTGTCTTTCTCTTTATATTTTAACTTTGTTTTAAATTTTTTTTGAAAATTTTGGAAGTATGTTTGATTTTATTCGAACATTGGAAAGAGATAAATTTGTGGCTTCTCACAAACCAAAAGACGAATCGACAGAGACGAAGAGGGAACGATGGAATCGACTAAGGTTTGTTAAGCGAAAGTATTTGTGGGTTTTCATCTTTGGTACTCAACTGCTTATGCTTTTCATACTTAATTATTATTATTTGTGTTTGTATATTTGTAAATTCATGAAGTTTGATGATGGTGCATGTAAAGCATGTTCGATTTACTGACTATACTTTATAATTATGAATAACAAAGTTATGTACGTAGAACTATGGTAGTTTTTCATATAAATTAATTAAAATACGTACTCTAGGTTTAAGGTTTTTTTTAGTAACAAAGATCTGTACATTAATGAAACACCTTTGTTGGTTTAGTTTTTTTTTAAAGAGAGAATTATGACATAGATCCTCTGATTTCTAATATATTCAATTCAGCCCATACATATAGATCTTATTATTATGGTTTCATATATGTTTATTTTTGACACAATGGTTGAACTTTGTATTAATATCAATATGTGTTTATATTATTTTATTTGATGATATTGATATTTTAACCATGTATTGAGTTTTACATGTATTTAAATGACTTGGAAAGAGACACGACATTATGAGAAGATGTTTTGGTCATTTGCTACGTCTCCATTTTCCTCGAGAGGAAAACTAATATCGGTAAATTCTTATTTTATTTTTTTATTCTTTAAATTATGATTTTAATGTGCGATAAATCATGGTGAATTTCAATCTATAAAAAGATTGTTATAAAGTCTATAGTTGCTCGAAAGCAATTTTTCTTCTTTGTCGAAAAACTCGACCATAGACTTCTCCCAATTTCAAGTTACGAAAATTCTTCTTGATCCAAAAAGTTTTATAGGAGGCATTCCTTGAAGTGAATGCAAAGCATGATGTTTATTCCATGCGATTATCAATGATGGGGCATTCCCTGAAGTGAATGCAAGCATGATGTTTATTCCATGCAATTATCAATGATGGGGCATTCCCTGAAGTGAATGCAAGCATGATGTTTATTCCATGCAATTATTGATCTGTTTCATTCCCTGAAGTGAATGCAAACATGGTAAATCATTATTTAATTAGAGACATAATTTCGATATAATCCAAGTATAATTGGCTGGACATCCCGTTCTGCGAGGCTACTGGTCTCAAAGGAGGTTTTTAAAGGACCTTGTGGACAGGTTTAACAATGTCGCGTACGAGGATTAAATCTTTGTTCTCTATGATAAGGATATGTGAAAAAGGTTTTAAAGGCCCACTGGCTCTACTCCATTCCTTGAAGTGAATGTGAGATTATATTATGGAATGAATAAAAAATCACATTAAAAGTAGTGATCGTGGTCGAGACTATGAATATACACATGAAAAATATAGTCGTATGAAGAATACTTCTACCCGCTGGTAGCAAAGTTATAAGGATGAAAAGAGTGATAAAGATCATTCTAAGGAAGTGAAATCCTTTTACCAATGTGATGTTATAAACCATTGGTTTCGTACTTGTCAAACGCCAAAGTATTATGGACTTTATCCATAATCATGAATGATAAATGAAATAAAATATAAACAAAATTTGTTTATGGTGAAAATAATTATGGCGTTATTGGTCCAACTCAATTGGATATTGTTAATTTTCTCATAACCCTTGAAGGGAATAATTTACCATTTATTTTATTTCCCTTATAACCTCTAACAGGAATAATTGGTTTTTTATTTTTTTTATATTAATTCGTTTTATTTATTATTTATTTATTTATGTTAGTTTGCTTTATGTTTATTTATTCCACATATTATTTATTTACGATTTATGTTAATTTATTATTTGAAGAATATGATTACTTCCGGAATAAAATATACAATGAATTGTGGCTATTTATGCCTAGAATTGTGGCTATTTATGCCTAAAATTGTGGCTATTTATGCCTAGCAGATAATGCAAGTACTCATATTGTACTTAAGCATAAGAAATATCTTTCCCATTTAAATGTAAGGGGAAATATGAGTAGTATTTCTCAAAGTACTAAAATATCAATACTTCGGAAGAGCACTTGAAAGTTTATCTCTGATAGATAATCGACTTGATATGATGTGCTATATTTTATATTTTTCATTCCTCGAAGTGAATGATACAAAGTACTTATTTTCATTACCTGAAGTAAATGAAACAAAGCACATTTTGAAAGGTGCACAATTATGCATTTCTCGATTAAAATGCAAGGGAATAATGTGAGTACTATATCCGGAAGTACTAATATCACAAAAGGCTCTGGTTGAGCAAATATGTTATTGTCAAATGGAGCTTTATTCCATATTCACAGTGCGTTATACTCGTCAAAGTCATAAAGAGAGCAATATGAGTTCGCAAACTATCCCTTTGGGAATTATAGATAACATATGTTATCAATTGGCATTTGAAATAAGCCAATATTGATATAAGTTTTGGTAGCCAAAAAGTCAGTTGAAAGCTCTAGAAGAGCTATATATTACTACCAAAAGATAATTTCAATTGAAAGCTCCGAAAGAGCTAAATATATTCCTATTTAAAGGAACAATTTTGATGGCCGTACTAGACATGTACGAGTGAGATTGAATTACATGTTATGGTAAACAAGGAGTTTACAAATTCAGAGATATATACACACATATATATAGTTGGCATGATCGGTTAGACCATCCTGATCAATGGTGCAGAAATTATTGAGATTTACATGCACATGTATTAAAAGAACCTGTAGTTCTTGTGGTGCTTATTCACAAAGGAATGGATTAAATTCCACTTATTAAAGAACGTGAAGTTCTTGTGTTGCTTAAAGGAATTGATTAAATTCCACTTACTAAAAGAACCTGAAGTTCTTGTGTTGTTTGTTCTCAAAGGATATAGATGATCCCACTTACCAAAAGAATTAGAACTTAAAGTTCTTGTATTGAAGTTGAGACTGTATGTCTTGCATATCTGAACGAAATATGGTCCCATATATCCATAAATGTGGAAAGTTTTATATGATTTTAGTAGATGCATCTACATTGTTTTATCGACTTACAACCAGAAGTTTGTGAGATTGATTCTAAAAATATTCAGATTATGCAGTTAGACTATTCGTCTTGAAAAGCTAGTGGGTTTATATTTTAGGCTATATCAGTTGTTACAAAGCCTATTGATTATGAAAAATATGGTTTAGCAAAATTTCAATTGGATGCCTCCTATTTAATAGCTAAACTATGAGAACAAAAGAGTTATTATTTATATGGTGTTTCCATATAGCAACACTTATACGCATCAAGCCAACGAGTTATAATAAACTCCCCGTTATGATTGGTTTTTGGTCAGAAACCATACATTTCCCATTTTATGATTTTTGAATGTGCGATATGAATTGCTCCACCACATCGCACAAAATGGGTAAATAAAAAGGGTTGAGAATATATATTGAGTACGAGTCTCCTTTTATGTTTAAATTCTTAAACATTAATTGGAGAATCATTTATGACATGATTTTTCTCAACATCAGGGGAGATAATAATCAGCTGGATAGAGAAAAATGAATTATCATTATCTAGATCCTCGTATATGAACTAGAAGTTCATAAGATAATTCATGTTATTACATGTCAACTGCCAGACATATTTACTGACCCAATGAGAGTAATTAAGTCTCATATACCAGCTGAAATACTCTAAGTTTAAATTACATGTTAGAGCGAGAGAATGTAAATCATGCCTGAAGCATGATAGTTGAAATGGTCCAATGATCAAAATTCTCGTAAATAGAAAGTAATATGAGATGGTCATATATTGGAGGCGGGTGCTCCTGAAGAGACCCAAGACATAACAAATAATAAAACTCTTGAAGAGTTTCAGGTACCTGGAATAAAGATTGAAATCTTGAAGAGATCTCGATGAGTTATGTCATTACGAGAATGGAACCAGAATATTGGAAAGTTGTCGACAACGATTTTACATAAAATACTTCTATAGAAGTAAAGAAAGAAATCGAGGATCTTTTATAAAATCTATCCAGAAATATAGATATTGAATTGGCCAATGTTGAAAGACGCTTTGAACTTCTAAAATAGAAGTATTTGGACCACCAGTCCAAACACCTAAAGGTGTAATGCAAGTGAGGCACAAATAAGTAGTCGTAAATACGACTTAAACTGTGATTTATGAAAAGTTTTAATTACTTCATGGTGGATGCAATTACTTTGGCAGTTTTGAAAATTTTACATGCGTCTAATTATTTGTGGATCCATATTTATCCTTGAAGGATCTAAAATGCTATAAGCATTTGGAAATTTCTGAGGAAATTTATTTAAACATGTCTCATGAATATTTTTGGCGCATTTGGTATAATCGCCTTAGTGAATACTAATTGAGAAAATACTATAAGAATGATCAGATTTCCTTATGTATTTTATAAAGGAGTTTGGATCAAGATCCATTATGATAATTTTAAAACTTCTAAAGAGCTTCAAATTGGAAACTCATGAAGTACTTTCAATACAAGTACTTGAATCTTGACATCAAGTTTATCTCGACATGAAGATCGAGCATTATTATATATTTCTTTTGTCTATGAATAGACATAAGCTGAAAGAATCTTAAAGAAGATTCAATATGAATAGAGCATATCTATTGAGTATCCCAATAGTTGTAAGATTGTTGGATATGAATAAAGATAATTATATCTTTTCTTAGTCTTGAAGCACTATATATTAGTTGGTCAAGAAATATATATGAATATACAAAGATCATTACATTTAGATCTTCAAACATTCGTTGATGCCTCCTCAAATGTCGTAGAAATAATTGTTATGCACGAGGCAAGCCAAAAAATGTGTTTGGCTAAGACTATTGACCCAACATATCCAAAAGATATGTGGATTTACTTTTACAAGATATGATAAAAGCTATCTTGTGTGAAGATAACGCAAGATGTATATCTCAGTTTGAAAGTGGATACATCATGGAACATATTACTCCAAAGTTTCATCCCTCACGATCTTTAGAAAAATGATATTCAAGATTAAATTATGAAGACTCAAAGATCTTCTGTGATGTTTGCATGAGGGGGAGTAAATACGCGTTGCACTCTTTTTTCCTTAACCGAGGTTTTGTCCCAATGGGTTTTCCTGGTAAGGTTTTTAATGAGGCAACAAGTTATGCGTATCAAAGATGTGTGTACTCTTTTTCCTTCACTAAAGAATTTTTTTTCCTCCCACTGAGTTTTTATCTTAGTAAGGTTTTAACGAGGCACATTATCTTCATAGACATCCAAGGGGGAGTGTTATGAATATTTATCTATGTGGATGTCTATCATGATTAGAACTTTATCAAAGGAGTTTGATTTATTTATTATTAGGAATATTATCTCCATGAATTAGAGTTTAATGTATTATGTACTTCTTATGCCTATAAATAGATGATTCATTGAAGGCATTGTAGACAATTCTATATTTGAGAATAATACAAATCTCCCTCTTTCTCTCATCTCTTTGTTCATCTTATTCTTATTCTTGTTCTTCTTTATTTTATTTACAACATTATTTTCTTATTTTATTTGAAAATTTTAAAAAAAATAATAAAATAACTATGTATTTATTTTCATATATTATATTAGATAATGTAAAAATTAAAATAATAAATTATTTGTCATAAAATGCGATTCGGCATAAAATATAAATTCTAAATTATTTGTAAAATTATTTATTTTCATATTTTTAGGAATAATTTAATATTAATTTTATAACAAAAAAATAAATATTTATTTATTTAGTTTAGTTGAAGCATAATTTAACTTAGATATTAATTTTGGCGAATTTTAAATGTATCATTAATTTAATTTAATGGCTTTGTATAATATTTAATTTATAAGGGGTTCTAAGTTTGATTCTTTATAGTTAATGGATTGAGAAGGGTGGTATTGAAATGTTGTTGTGGCAGTGTACCTATATTGGTTACAAGAGCACTCTTTAAATTGTGTGGTTTGTATGGGTTGTCAAATTTGTTTGGTGGAGCTTGCAACAGTTGGTACTTTAGCGACATAAATATGATATACTCTTTTTCTGAAAGATTTTTAATGAAGTTCATATTTATACTTTGTATTGTATAATATTCCGCAATAAAATCATACAATATTTTTCCAAAAAAAAATTGTTTGTTTGATTCTAACCACTGGCTCAATATTTTTCCTGATCAACACCTCCTTATATATGAGTACATGCAAGTGCAACAGGGGTTCTTAGAAGATCACCTTAATTATTTTATACCTTATCAAAATCCCACTTCTTCCTCTAACATCCTTTATTTGCTTCTCTAGGACTTCTTTAATCGTTTATTTTTCATCAATTTCTGTTTTGGGTCATAACAATAAAGACTCATTTTTCTTCTTCTTTTTTTGATAAAAAAGGACTCATTTTTGTTCAATATGATGTTTAAAATACCAGTTTATTAGACGATGAAGCAAGGGATGACTTGTCACACATTTTATTAGAGTTCAGATTTCTAACTTTCTCTTCTGTCACGTATGCTGCAATATCTTGGACATAAACTTCACAGACGGTTGTCTCGAAATCCCATCGTTGCTTATCCAAGAGACAACCGATACGATCTTTCGCAACTTGATCGCGTACGAGCAGTGTTTGACGGATTGTCCACCTACATTCACTTGCTACGCCAAACTCCTGGATAATCTTATTGTAACACCCGTGTTTTGGGGTTAGGAGCTAGTAGCATGAGTTGGTTTGAGTTAGTAAAATCAATTTTAATCAATTTGACCTTAGTCTTGATTTATTTGAGATTTAAAATAAAAGGGGTGACCATTTTAGTAATTTAGCCAAAACAAATAAAAGGTAGACAACCTTTTTGAAATTAAAAGAATAAAAAAAAATATCAACTTTTCCCCTTTTCTTCTTTCAACGTGAACTCCCCTAAACCCCTCCTAAACCCCAAAGTTTACTATTCCATCAAATCTCTCCATTGATTCAAGGGTATTTTTAAAGTTAAACCTATTTCTCAACTCTCCTCATCATCCTTTACATTTACATAGTCTTAGATTTCAAAACTACCCATTTTTGTATTTTGCAAGTTTAATAAAAGTTTAAATTTTTAAGGGGTTTTTCAATTGATTTTGAATTGTTGAGTTGGGTTTTGTTTTAACCTCATCAAAATACACATAATAGCTTGAAATGGTTGATTTTGGGTGAAAACCCGAAGTGGGTCTTTGGGGCCATTTTTGAGGTGTTTAAAATTGGGTTTTTGGTGAGTTTTAGGGTTGGGTTGAAGGGCTGATGGTTTAGGGATGTTAGGAAAGTGTTTTGGGACCATTTAGATGTCATTTGGGTGTTTGAAATCATGGTTTTCAGCCGGGTTTTGAAGGAGCACGAAAATAGGAATTTTGGTGATTGTTTGAGTTTGAAATTGTTGAAGTTTGGCTTGTGTTTATGGGTTGGAGTTGGTGACTTATTTTAGCATCGAATTTGTGAGTAATGGTTGTGTTTTGATTGGCTAGAAACAAGAGGAGATATCGGAGAAGCATCGGGACCGAATCCGGGATTTTAGGAGGCTTGCTTGCTTGCTTGGTTTGCTAAGGAAGGGTGGTGAGTAAAACTTTAAATTTGTTTTAAAGTTGGTTCAAGTGTGTGTAGTGGATGTGTGGAAATGAGCTTGGTAGGCCATTCCTAGGTGGGAGTTAAATTGGTAGATTAACTCCTTGATTTCTAATGTTGCTTATATACATGCCATTGCCTATTTTTGATCTTGCGAAATATAAATTGATTTGTATGTGTATACCTTGATATGTATATGTGATGAATGTGAGCTATAATTGATGGACATGTGTTATAATTGATGGATGTGTGATGTGGTTAAAGAAATTGGCACTAATTAACTTACTAGGTGTAAATGATCGATCATTAGGATTAGTGTGCACACAATTGAGTCAAAACGCGCGTGGCCTTGATGGCGTTGAGTCATCAAGGAGGAGTACGGTGATGTAATATTCCACCGGAAATTTATCTATATTATACGTGATGATGAGTGGAATCTCATTCGTATGGCATGTGGTGATGAGTGGAATCCCACCCATGCAAGGTCCGGTGATGAGTGTAATCCCACCGAGGTAATGTTGTTGTTGAGAGTGAATCCGCACATCCGAGTAATCTAATAGTGGCCAATGAAATTGCTCTTATGATTATGATGTTATGATAAATGAGATATTTATTGTTGAGCTTAATATGATGTAAGATGTCATATTTATGACTCTTGAAAGACTAGCTAGGTTGCCTTGATGTTGCCTATGTATGTTGTGTATGATGTTAGGGATTTGCATGCTTGAACCCTGCATTGTTGTTGTTTTTAATTTTAGAGCATCCTCACTAAGCTTCTAGCTTACGCTCTCATTTTCAACAATACAGATCATTAGCGTGGTGTTAGCAAGGAGCAAGGCGAATGGGCTTTCCAAGTTTATAGTTGCTCAAGTATGATTTAGTAATTAATGTGGTAGTTTAGCAATGAGGCAATTATGTGTTTTGTATGAGCATTGTATGACGTGGATGATGTTAGTGCCTATGTTTTTGTTGGATTTGTACACCATGCTAAGCTTTGTTGAATGTTTGTGCGAGATGATTATGCCTTAGGATGTTTAAGTTGCTTTTGGTTGGCATGTAAACCTTTATGTGATGAATTGTCCCATTTGACTTTTGAGTCCTTAAGCATGCCCTTTTTATGAAATATTGCCCTTTGTGTGAATGCCATGTATGAATGCCTCATCTTATGCCTTGTGTGATTGGAGTATGTTTTGCCATAGGAACCATGCCTCTAGTATATGCTTGTAAGTGATGTGTGCTTCTTGGAGTTGTTTAGGGCTTTTGGGGTTGTTGGGAGATGTTTAAAGTTGGCTTTTGAAAATTGCAGACAGCCAGTGTTTCGAAATGGGCTGAGCTGTTTCGGAACGGGTATGGCTTTAGGGGCCCCATATCGGAACTCGTTTCGATACGGTTTGGCCACTGTGAACCTCTGTTTCGAAACAAGTTTCGGAACACTTTGGCTACTGAAAATTTGAGAAGTTGCCGATAAGTTGGGGTTTCGAAACGGGTCTAGGTGTTTCGGAACGGTCAATATCTCGTTGACCACGAGAAGTTGACCGTAGGGGGTGTTTCGGAACGGTTGACCTCCGTTCCGATACGGCCTTCTCGTGTGGACTTGGGGCTGTTGACCAAGTCAAGGTGTTTCGATACACCTTAAGGGTGTTTCGAAACGGCCTGCCTAATAACTTAAAATTGGACTGTTTACTTGTTGTTTTGTGTCCAGTTGCATGTCTTTTTCGAATTATTCCGCTGTCGTGATCACATAGGATTTAAATGTGTCTTTAGAGAAGATTAAATTAAAAGAAATTTTAGGGTTGTCAACCGAGGTGGAATCCTTAGCGGGTTTCGCATCGGTTTTCCCCGTGTAGCCTACTCGAACCGGTCAGCCGACCAGACCGGGGCGAGGGGGTTACATTTGTTGGTATCAGAGCCTGAGGTTACCGAGACCTCGGGCAGGTAAGTGAGGTAAGCTTGAAGTGTTAAGTAATTGTATTGTTTTGGTGTGTGTTTTGCCATGAAATCTTGTTTTTTGATTGTCCGTATGATGAGTTGAAGCATGAATTGTTGCGTTTGGTGTAGTGTCGAGTGCCCATTGCTACTATTACTTAATTTAAAAAGATTTTTGTAAAGGAAGTACTTGAGCACTGTTGGACCCTTGCTTTTGCTAACGTAATCCCTATCTGTTTGTGTTGTAGTTAATATCTTGCTAGCTGTATCATGAGACCACGTGGGAGGCCTAGGATGGTTCAGCCGGAACCACGGGCACAAGCTCCAGGGATCGAGCAGATTGGTGGGGCACAGGCTCCTCAACCTCCTCCACCTCTTCCTCAACAAGAGGGAGGTGAGGCGGGAGCCGAGGGTGTTGGACCTTAAGGTGGCCAAGGACCGGCCGGAATTGATTTAGCTTCTTTAGTCCAGGCAATAGCTGGGGCTTTCCAGGCTGCGGTGGCTGGGGGTCAGGCAGCGGCACAGCCTCAGGGAGAGGGTACTGGGTTGCCTTTGGAGAGACTCCACAGTTTAGGAGGTGAAGAGTTCAGAGGGTCGACACCGGAGAGGTCTGAGATGTGGTTAGAGAAGACCGTCCGTATCTTGTCACAGATGGGATGTACTGGGAGACGCAAGTTAGGGTGTGTTGAGTCCTTGCTTCAGGGTGATGCCTACACTTGGTGGGTCACCATCACTACGGGTATGGAGGAGGCCGAGATTACTTGGGAGTTCTTTGAGTCCGCATTCCGTAAGAAGTATTTGGGTCCTCGATATCTCGATGAGAAGAAGAGAGAGTTTATGGCCTTACTTCAGGGGAGTATGACTGTGACCGACTATGAGATTCGATTTGTTAGGCTGAGTCAGTATGCATCTGAGCTTGTTCCTACTGAGGTGGAACGATGTAACCGTTTCCGCTATGGGTTGAATGAAGAGATCAAGAGGTACACTCTAGCTTCGGACTACACTGATTTTGATGTCTTGGTCGCGAGGGCCAAGGACTTGGAGCACAGTTTGGGCTTGACTAAACGATCTGGTGGTTCTAGTTCTGGTAAAAGGTCTAGTGACTTTGATAGAGGTGATGCCAAGAGGCATCGGGACAACCGACATCACTATGACCATAGGTGTGGTGGAGGTAACCACGGTAGGGGCCAACAGGGCCAGAGGACTGGTGGGAAGTTGCCCACGTGTGCTACTTGCGGGAGGAACCACACCGGTGAGTGTTGGGGGAACTTCCACTCGTGTTGGAGTTGTGGAGCTAGGGATCATATTAGGCGTGACTGTCCACATCAGGTGGGGCAGGCACCAGCTCAGGCTCCAGCTAGAGCCAATGACTTTCAGAGAGGCCGCGGGCGCGGTAGAGGTAACTTCTAGACGAGAAATGATGGTCAGAAAAACATAGCACATGTAGTTGCAGTCCAGCCAGAGGGCGGAGGTCAGGCCAGAGTTTACGCTCAGCGTTGGGATCAGCATGACACAGATGTGATCGCAGGTAACTTCTCGATATAGTCTTTGGGTTTACTTTCTTTGATTGACTCTGGGTCTACACATTCCTATATATTGAGTGAGCATGCACAGTCGTTGAATTTGCCTTGTGAAATGTTAGAGGTAAGAGTTAGTGTTACTAGTTCCTTTGGGGACACGATAGTAGTTAGAAAAATGTACAGAAGGTGTCTATTGATGGTTCAGGGACATGTGTTTCCGGTGGATATGATGGAGCTACCTTTCTATGGTTTTGATGTAATTCTGGGTATGGACTGGCTCACGGAGCATAGAGTTAGGATAAACTTTGAAACTAAGAGGATTTCTTTGAGACTCACAGATGATTATGAGATTGTAGTGGTGGGTGAGAACGTGAAGTTTTTGTCCAATGTAGTTTCAGTTCTAGAGGCTAAGAGATTAGTTGAGTTGGATTGCGAAGCATACTTGGCCTATGTGATGAATCCAAACATGAGTAAGGTTAGACCTCAAGACATCCGGACAGTGTGTGACTTTCCTAGTGTGTTTCTGAAAGAGTTGCCGGGTTTACCGCCTGATAGAGAGGTAGAGTTCACTATTGAGACTTATTCTGATTCAGCTCCTGTTTCGATTGCTCTGTATCGCATGGCACCGAAAGAACTGAAAGAGTTGAAGACTCAGTTGCAAGAGTTGACAGATAGAGGCTTCATTCGACCTAGTTCTTCACCTTGGGGTGCACCAGTTTTGTTTGTAAAGAAGAAAGATGGAAGCATGAGAATGTGTATAGACTACAGACAATTGAATCAGTTGACAGTGAAGAATAAGTATCCCTTGCCTAGAATTGATGATTTGTTTGACCAGTTGAGAGGGGCATCAGTCTTTTCGAAGATTGACTTGAGATCCGGCTACTACCAGCTAAAGGTAAGAGAGGTTGATGTATCGAAGATGGTCTTTAGAACTAGGTATGGTCACTATGAGTTTTTAGTCATGCCTTTTGGGTTGACTAACACACCGGCTGCTTTCATGGATATCGTGAATAGGATTTTTCATCAGTACCTAGATCAGTTTGTAGTTGTTTTTATAGATGACATCTTGGTGTATTCGCGAACTGAAGAAGACCATGACCGACACTTGAGACTAGTTTTGAAGACTTTGCTAGATCATCAGTTGTATGCGAAGTTGAGCAAGTGTGAATTCTGGATCCGAAAGGTAGTCTTCCTAGGACATGTAGTGTCTGCCGATGGGATTAGAGTTGATCCGAAGAAAATAGAGGCCATTGTTGAATGGAAGCAACCGAAGTCTGTAACAGAGGTACGTAGCTTTCTAGGCTTAGCTGGATACTATAGAAGATTCGTAGAAGGTTTCTCTAAGTTAGCCGCTCCATTGACACAGTTACTTCAGAAGAGTGTTCAGTTTGAATGGTCAGATGCAAGACAGAGAGCCTTTGAGAAATTGAAAGAAGCTTTGACCCAAGCACCGATCTTGATTCAGCCAGAGTCTGGGAAAGACTATATAGTTTAAAGTGATGCTTCCTATGTAGGCCTAGGTTGTGTTCTCATGCAAGACAAGAGAGTGGTAGCTTATGCCTCAAGACAGTTGAAGACTTACGAGTGCAACTAGACGACCCATGACATAGAGTTAGCTGTGGTTGTGTTTGCTCTGAAGATTTGGAGACATTATTTGTACGGTGAGAGATGCACAGTGTACACATATCATAAGAGTTTGAAGTACATCATGACTCAGCGAGACTTGAATCTCAGACAGCGTAGGTGGTTAGAGTTGCTAAAAGACTATGATCTTACGATTGAGTACCATCCGGGTAAGGCCAATGTGGTGGCTGATGCTTTGAGTAGAAAGATAGCCGTAGACTTGAGAGCCATATTTGCTAGATTGAGCTTGTCTGGAGATGGCGGCTTGGTAGCCGAGCTTCAGGTTAGACCCACTCTAGGTCAGTTGATTAGAGAGAAGCATCTCTTAGATAGATCTTTGGCACCTCACGTGCAAGATGTGGCTGAGGGTAGACCTTCAGACTACAGTTTCAGTACCGATGGGGTCTTGTGTTTTAGAAATAGGATAGTTGTCCCAGAAGACAGTGACTTGAGACGTACGATCTTGACTGAAGCACACAGTAGTCCGTTTGCTATACATCCTGGAAGTACGAAGATGTATCGTGATTTGAGGAATGAGTATTATTGGGTTGGTTTGAAGAGAGATGTGGCCGGCTTTGTGAGCAAATGCTTGGTGTGTCAGAGAGTGAAGGTGGAACATCAGGTTCCCTCAGGGTTGTTGCAACCGTTGAGAATTCCGGAATGGAAATGGGAGAATATTACCATGGATTTTGTTTCGGGCTTGCCTTTGACTCCTACGAAGAAGAACTCAGTTTGGGTTATAGTGGATCGTTTTACGAAGTGTGCTCACTTCTTGGCAGTCAATACCACTTATACTTTATATAGATTGGCCGATCTGTACATTGGTGAGATTGTTAGACTGCATGGTGTGCCGAAGTCCATTGTGTCCGATAGAGATCCGAGGTTTACAGCTCGATTTTGGGAGTGTCTGCATACAACTTTGGGTACCCGTTTGAACTTCAGCACGTCTTATCATCCTCAGTTAGATGGTCAGTCAGAGAGAGTTATACAGATTTTAGAGGACATGTATGGTAGAAAGTGTAGAACTCCAGTTTGTTGGGCCGAAGTGGGACAAAAGTTGTTACCAATGCCAGACTTGCTCAAGGGGACCACTGACAAGGTGAAATTGATTTGCGACCGATTGAAGGCTGCTTCGGATAGGCAGAAGTCATATGCCGACTTGAAGAGGAAGGAAGTTGAGTTCTCAGTGGGTGAGAAGGTGTTCTTGAAAGTGTCTCCGTGGAAGAAAGTAATGAGATTTGGCCGAAAGGGGAAGTTGAGTCGAGGTACATAGGACCGTATGAGATTGTGAAGAGGGTTGGTCCAGTTGCTTATCAGTTACATTTGCCCTCCGAACTAGAGAAGATACACAATGTATTCTATGTTTTGATGCTCCGTAAGTATAGGTCCGATCCATCACATGTTATACCTGTAGAGGAGATTGAATTGAATCCGGATTTGACTTATGAGGAAGAACCAGTTGAGATCCTAGCTTCTGACAGTAAGGTGTTGCGGAGGTAGATCGATTGAGTTAGTGAAAGTGCGGTGACAACGTCGAGGGGTGGACGAGGCCACTTGAGAGATGAAGGAGGATATGGAAAGGCAGTTTCCATATCTCTTTCAGTCAGGTAATTTCGGGGACAAAATTCCTTAAGTGGGAGAGAGTTGTAACACCCGTGTTTTGGGGTTAGGAGTTAGTAGCATGAGTTGGTTCGAGTCGGTAAAATCAATTTTATTCAATTTGATCTTAGTCTTGATTTATTTGATTTTTAAAATAAAAGGAGTGACCATTTTGGTAATTTAGCCAAAACAAATAAAAGGTAGACAACCTTTTTGAAATTAAAAAAACAAAAAAAAATGTATCAACTTTTCCCCTTTTCTTCTTTCAACGTGAACTCCCCTAAACCCATCCTAAACCCCAAAGTCGAGGGGTGGACGAGGCCATTTGAGAGAGGAAGGAGGATACGGAAAGGTAGTTTCCGTATCTCTTTCAGTTAGGTAATTTCGGGGACGAAATTCCTTAAGTGGGAGAGAGTTGTAACACCCGTGTTTTGGGGTTATGAGTTAGTAGCATGAGTTGGTTCGAGTCGGTAAAATCAATTTGACCTTAGTCTTGATTTATTTGAGATTTAAAATAAAAGGGGTGGCCATTTTGGTAATTTAGCCAAAAAAATAAAAGGTAGACAACCTTTTTGAAATAAAAAGAACAAAAAAAAGGTATCAACTTTTCCCCTTTTCTTCTTTCAACGTGAACTCCCCTAAACCCCTCCTAAACCCCAAAGTTTATTATTCCATCAAATCTCTCCATTGATTCAAGTGTATTTTTAAAGGTAAACCTATTTCTCAACTCTCCTTATCATCCTCTACATTTAAATAGTCTTAGATTTCAAAACTACCCATTTTTGTATTTTGCAAGTTTGATAAAAGTTTGAATTTTTAAGGGGTTTTTCAATTGATTTTGAATTGTTGAGTTGGGTTTTGTTTTAACCTCATCAAAATACACATAATAACTTGAAATGGTTGATTTTGGGTGAAAACCCGAAGTGAGTCTTTGGGGCATTTTTGAGGTGTCTAAAATTGGGTTTTTGGTGAGTTTTAGGGTTGGGTTGAAGGGCTGATGGTTTAAGGATGTTAGGAAAGTGTTTTGGGACCATTTAAATGTCATTTGGGTGTTTGAAATCATGGTTTTCAGCTGGGTTTTGAAGGAGCACGAAAAGGGGAATTTTGGTGATTGTTTGGGTTTGAAATTGTTGAAGTTTGGCTTGTGTTTATGGGTTGGAGTTGGTGACTGATTTTAGCATCGAATTTGTGAGTAATGGTTGTGTTTTGATTGGCTAGAAACAAGAGGAGACATCGGAGAAGCATCGGGACCGAATCCGAGATTTTAGGAGGCTTGCTTGCTTGCTTGGTTTGCTAAGGAAGGGTGGTGAGTAAAACTTTAAATTTGTTTTAAAGTTGGTTCAAGTGTGTGTAGTGGATGTGTGGAAATGAGCTTGGTAAGCCATTCCTAGGTGGGAGTTAAATTGGTAGATTAACTCCTTGATTTCTAATGTTGCTTATATACATGCCATTGCCTATTTTTGATCTTGCGAAATATAAATTGATTTGTATGTGTATACCTTGATATGTATATGTGATGAATGTGAGCTATAATTGATGGACATGTGTTATAATTGATGAATGTGTGATGTGGTTAAAGAAATTGGCATCAATTAACTTACTAGGTGTAAATGATCGATCATTAGGATTAGTGTGCACACAATTGAGTCAAAACGTGCGTGGCCTTGATGGCGTTGAGTCATCAAGGAGGAGTACGGTGATGTAATATTCCACCGAAAATTTATCTATATTATACGTGATGATGAGTGGAATCCCATCCGTAGGGCATGTGGTGATGAGTGGAATCCCACCCATGCAAGGTCCGGTGATGAGTGTAATCCCACCGAGGTAATGTTGTTGTTGAGAGTGAATCCGCACATCCGAGTAATCTAATAGTGGCCAATGAAATTGCTCTTATGATTATGATGTTATGATAAATGAGATATTTATTGTTGAGCTTAATATGATGTAAGATGCCATATTTATGACTCTTGAAAGACTAGCTAGGTTGCCTTGATGTTGCCTATGTATGTTGTGTATGATGTTAGGGATTTGCATGCTTGAACCCTGCATTATTGTTGTTTTTGATTTTAGAGCATCTTCACTAAGCTTCTAGCTTACGCTCTCATTTTCAACAATGCAGATCATTAGCGTGGTGTTAGCAAGGAGCAAGGCGAAGGGGCTTTCCAAGTTTATAGTTGCTCAAGTATGATTTAGTAATTAATGTGGTAGTTTAGCAATGGGGCAATTATGTGTTTTGTATGAGCATTGTATGACTCGTGGATGATGTTAGTGCCTATGTTTTTGTTGGATTTGTAAACCATGCTAAGCTTTGTTGAATGTTTGTGCGAGATGATTATGCCTTAGGATGTTTAAGGTGCTTTTGGTTGGCATGTAAACCTTTATGTGATGAATTGTCTCATTTGACTTTTGAGTCCTTAAGCATGCTCTTTTTATGCAATATTTCCCTTTGTGTGAATGCCATGTATGGATGCCTCATCTTATGCCTTGTGTAATTGGAGTATGTTTTGCCATAGGAACCATGCCTCTAGTATATGCTTGTCAGTGTGTGTGCTTTTTGGAGTTGTTTAGGGCTTTTGGGGTTGTTGGGAGATGTTTAAAGTTGGCTTTTGAAAATTGCGGACAACCAGTGTTTCGAAACGGGCCGAGCTGTTTCGGAACGGGTATGGCTTCAAGGGCCCCGTATCGGAACTCGTTTCGATATGGTTTGGCCACTGTGAACCCCTGTTTCGAAACAAGTTTCAGAACACTTTGGCTACTGGAAATCTGAGAAGTTGCCGATAAGTTGGGGTTTCAAAACGAGTCTAGGTGTTTCGGAACAGTCAATATCTCGTTGACCACGAGAAGTTGACTGTAGGGGGTGTTTCAGAATGGTTGACCTCCGTTCCGATACGACCTTCTCGTGTGGACTTGGGGCTGTTGACCAAGTCAATGTGTTTCGATACACCTTAAAGGTGTTTCGAAACGGCCTGCCTAATAACTTAAAATTGGACTGTGTACTTGCTGTTTTGTGTCCAGTTGCATGTCTTTCTCGAATTATTCCGCTGTCGTGATCACATAGGATTTAAATGTGTCTTTAGAGAAGATTAAATTAAAAGGAAATTTTAGGGTTGTCAACCGAGGTGGAATCTTTAGCGAGTTTCGCTTCGATTTTTCCCGTGTAGCCTACTCGAACTGGTCAGCCGACCAGATCGGGGCGAGGGAGTTACACTTATCGACACCAAGAATGACATGGAGATACTATGCAAGAGTGAGATCTTCGATAGCCGGTTGCTCAAATTGCGAGTGTACTTTTTGCAAAACTTCACCAAGCCTTGGCCTATCGTTGCTCAAATTTATGCTTTTATCATATTTTTTCTCACACTGTGCCAAACATATATAAAAAAGGGTTGATTTTTTTAATGATAATAGAGAAAAATCTCATACATTAGCTTCATAGCCTATAAATTACATGTAATATTAGAGGTTTTCAACATACACAAAAGTCGCAGTTGGAACTAAACTTAATACATGTCTGAAGAGGTCTAAATGCAAGTTTAGAAATTTAGTCGATTTATTTTGACTTTTTGATTGGAATCCAGGTATATTTTGACCACGAAGTCTTCTTTCCACTTGTGAGTCAGTCTCAACGCACTTTGAAACACATCCGTTCGACACCGGGAGCTCAATATACGACCATTTTAGCAAAGACAGTGCAGTCAGAAAAATCTATACGGGTTTAATACGAAATTTTAAAAGATTTAGGATCATATTTATTATTTAATTAATTTTATTGAAAGATTTAGATAAATTATGATTTATTTTATTTTATTAGTTTTATAGTTTAATTCAAATAAAAATTTTTTGTATTTTTTTTTAGGATTTTACTAGCCTATAAAAAGCTCATCTCTTTTGTAAACAAGACACTTTCTGTTTTGATCAATAATATTGAGAACTCTCTCTAAGTGATTTGTTGCAAGATTTGTTTATCTTGTGTTTTTTTTCTTTAGAAGTTTTTTCAACAAGATTTCTTGAAGGTCTTTGGAGATCATCTTCACCTCTTGCTTGCCTAGATAATCGCATCTAGGAGGACGAGTTAGAGCCGCTTGAAGTTGCTTGCTTGGTTAATTGCGATCAAGAGGACACTGAGGACAAATTATGATTCAACAACTATCACGTCATTTTCATTCAACCAAATCAATTTCCTCATCCACCTTCACCAACGGGTTTTCATGTTGTGCTACTCTATCAAAACTAATGGTAAAAATCCTGGATCCTTTAATGGACTATTCACATACCGGACGTTGAAGCTGATCGACTATAAAACGTCATAATAATTGTGCAAGCGTACACACGTCGATGCAAGTGTAGTTGATAGGTTGATCCTATCGGATATCGTTCCCAAGAAAAAAATGATTTTTTATCTATTGGTGTCACTGCAAAAGTTCTAAAAGATGAAGGAAAATGTGAGTGTAGTTGTCGGTCCAAAGGAAATGTAAATATAATTGATTGCAATGAATGTTGTGAGTGTAATAATGAAATGAGAAAAACAATAAAAGAAATAAAGAGAGAAATTATCAATATGTAAACTGGATCCCCTTAGTGTAATTTGGCAGATAAACAAATGCTGCAAGGTAAAAACATATGATGATTTAATTAACAATGAAGAATAGATCTATTTTACTAACTTTTCTTCCACTCCAAACTCATGATTAAAACATGTGATTCGACCACAACTCTCGTTGCTAGCCAAATCTACACATCCTCAAACAAGTAGATCAACTCTCGTTGCATCCTCATCTAACTTTCATCGTGATGACTTGTTAATTTGAATTGCCACTACATCTCTCAATGTCAATGCTACAATGAAACATTTCCCTGCAAACAAAGCATTCAAATCTAAAAGTAAAAAAATAGAGAAATTTTTATAAAATAAACTAGAGTTCTACAACCGCAGAGGTGTCACTCCGTCCAGGAAAAGATAAACGGTAAATTATCGTTTAAATATTTATAAAAGAATATAAAATCCACACGAAAATCTCTATTCCTAGTTGAGTCGGCATGATCCACACGTTCCCCTTACAAAAGCATTCAAATTCTCTTTGTCACTTAGAGCTCTGCCTCATTACCACTTTAGTTCATAAGAAAAAAGAGCTCAAGCCGCCATGAGAGAAGCTTCAAAGTAGGGATGACAATGGATCTGATTTGGATCAGATTGTATAAAATTTAAGTCCGAATCCGTTACAACCGGACTCAGATATTTTTTTTCAGATTTGGATTCGGATTTTTTCAAATGGATTTGGATCGGATTGTTTTTGGATCGGATTCAGATTTGTTTCAACCACATTTAGATTAGAGTTTTTGGATTCAGATTAAATTGTCATCCCTAGTCTTGACCTAAGTCTGAGGGGTAGATTCGCGAATTTTAGCGTCTTTAGGGTATATTGTGTTTTGACCCTCTAATAATTTTATTTTCGTGCAAATCATTCCATAATTTTGTATATTTAATTTCTTACGCATTTAATTTATGCTATTTAATTCTACACTTGTTCATTTTTATCTCTTATTTGTTGACTACATTTAATTTTTTGTGTTTATTTTTTATGCTTTTAATTTGCTTTCTGTTTTAATTCATAATTTTAGCATAATATATCATAACTTTATCTATCGATTGCATATTACTTACTATTTCATTCACTAACTTTCTTAATTTTTAGTAATTCATTGATATTTACATTTATTTGTTTCTCCATTGTATTTATTTTATTGTTTGTTTATCTATGACTTGATCTTGCATTTTTTTTCATATTTATTTATACATACATATGGTATAAATAGATATATTACACTATATTAAGGTTAATTAATATATATAAATCATAATAAATATTATTATTATTTAACTTACATTCTTAAGACATTTATATTTTTATTATCACTTTTAATATATATATAGTTAATTTTATTTTTACTATTATTCTAAATTACCTAATATATACATTTATGTTCTTGTTTAAAAATATATGTAGTTATGTTTCTTTTAATGGATTTAGTTTAACTTTTTACTTTATTTATGTTGTCTTCTTGTTTTAATGTAAATATTATACATGATATTTTGTTTTAAGGAGTTAAAAGCCCTAAATATTTTAATTCGGACTCGGATATGAATCAGATTCAGATTCGGATCGGATCTTGGCATGATCCATATCCAACCCATCTCCTATTAGGACTCGGACATTTTACTCAGATTCGGATTCAAATTTTTTCAATCGAATATGGATCGTATAAATTCTTTCAGATCGAATCGGATTCGAATCAAATTGTCATCCCTACTTCAAAGGAAAGAGAAAATAATATTCTCAAAAGATGATGATCTGAGCCCTCATTTAGGGTGAGAAAATATGTGAATATATATCATTTCATCCGGGTGATTACAAGTGTCCTTTATAGATTTGTAGCTGTGAATTTCGTGCAGGACAACTGTATTAATGAACATCTCATCGTCCTTTTGATCTTATCCCGACAGCTGTCATTGTGGCAACAATGACTATTTCGATGTGATGGTACTGTAGCGACAATTGTACCGACATCATGTCCAGACAAAAGTTGTTATAACAAACTGTCAACTCATTGTTCTTTGATCTTATCCTTTCACCAACATCATTTGATCTTATCTTTTTGACAGCGGTCAATGTAGCCACAGTGGCTGGTCGCAATGATAAGATGCTTTTACAGCGACATCAGAATTGCAGTGACATATCTCGCTGCAATAGAAGGCTTTTACAGTGACATTAGAATTGCAATGAAAACAACAGAATTTACTAAATTCAGCAAAAAACACACAAGTATAACTGAGCTAAAGAAAATGCATAATTAAACTAAGAAAATGTAAGAAAGTATGCATGAGAAACTAAAGTGGAGACAATTTAATCAATAAATCTAGAGAAAATACATGCTCTTTAAAGAGTTATCACAAGCCTTTACTAGAGATTGCACAAATCAATGTATGATCTGTGCATTCAGATGATTCATTTACCAATCTCGAAAACTTGCCCCGAAAAATTCTCTAGTACCAAGTCTGGTGTAAGCTCTTCTTTGATTTGTCAATGTAATGTTGAGGATTCATATTTTCTCCAAGAATGGGTCGAAGATCAGGAACAAAAATTCTTTGCCTTCATTATGTATCCCTTTACACCTTCCACTATTTTCTTGACACGTGGCTCAAACTCGGAGATACCTTATTACTCATTCATGGAGTAAATAACACATCTTTTTAATTTTAGAATTTTTAAAAATTTAAAACGTACTTTTCTAATTTTAGAGAGTTTTATTTTTTCTTCATATTTTAATTAAAAACTATAATATTTCTAAAAAATTGTAAGGATTTTTATATTCAAAAAATGATTTTTTAAAAAATTATGTACTTTTAATAATAAGGGTAAAGTGACAAAACTATACACTTTGAGGGAAATAGGGTTAAAAAAAGTTAATTTATGCTTATAATTGCTGTATCAGTCATATAAACATCAAAATTGGACAGAGGGACTAAGAGTTTTTAATAAAAAGATAAAGAGCTTCAATATCCTAAAACAAAATTTTAAATTTCAAAAAGAGTACAAGAACCTTTGGCATATTTGAAGTTTATTATTATCTGTAATTATAGGTAATATCTATTCATAGATATTTTAAACGTTTTGACAATGCAAACACCTTGTAGACAAAACGATTAAATTCGAATCTCTTAAGATAAACATCATCAGTGCGCTTTTCCAGTACATGTTGGGTTCACATTTTCTACTAACTTTATCTTACTATAATTTGCTTTATTCCCAGTTTCACATGAACACATCTCCCCCTCGATTCCTTCCAAGTGAAAATTGAAAAGCATTGGCCATGGGATGAGACATGCTTTAACTATCTTTAGATTCTTTTCCAACACATTCACTCATTATGCCATCTGTTTGAGATAAGATAGACACAAGTTGTTAACTTCTTCAGATTAAAGCTTTGCTCTTTGGTATTTTCAATAGTAATTATTCCAAACATTTTAGTATTGAAAGAGTTCAAATTTCTACCTTTTTCTGCCTCTTCTTTTACAATCTCTTACTCTCTTTTTTTCAGGCTACAAGATGGCAGTACAAAGCGAAAGATCAAATAAAAGCGTTGTAATCAATGTTCAATTATCTCTGTAGTTATAAAGCACGTGTACTTCAATCTAAAGTTGTACCACATACCTAATATGTTTCTGTACCAATGACGTATATGGTACGACTTGAGTACCTATAAGGCTATAAATATTTCTCTATTTCTTCTTCTTTTATTATCTCACCATGTTCCTACTTTTTTATGACTTTCTCTTGTTCATATGATAAGTATATGAGTATGTGTGATGTCATGCTCATATATATATATATATATATATATATATATATATATATATATTTATAACTTTTTACTTTTACATTTTTAGAATTTAAAATTTATTTTATTATATTTACCATACTTTTTTTGTACCCGTAATTTATAATCTTAAAAATTGTCATTTTTGTACCAATAAATGTATTCGTATTAGTGCAACATAGATTGATATCTTCTCTGAATGTTGAACTAAGGGATGCTTGTTTATCCATGCCCCAACATCTTCAACAGGTGCGGTACTCAATGAGGACCGGTGGGAGCCATTGTCCCAACAAATGAAAAAAATAAATCGAAGCAATGGTAAAATCGTATTTTAACCTCTTCAAAAAATATATGATTTTAAATGACCCCTCAGTCAGTAATGTTGAGTCCCGACACCTATGAAGCACGAGTACAATAGCTCAAGGCCGACTCACGTACCCGATACATCCCCGAGAGAAGTATGAGTTGGGTACGTATTACTGATGTCCCATGTTTAAGGTGTACAATTGAAATTAATTGTATACGTCTAGGAAATTGCAGGGGACCTATCAGGGGCAGGTTTTAAGCTTCACACGCGTACCTATAATCATTTATGAGTTTTAGCTTAAAAATAAAAAAGAATAATCTAAGTTTTCTAAAATAAGTTGTCCACTCTCTTCACTTTCTTAATTCTCTCGCCTCAAGCTTCTTTGTTTTCCTTGACTAGAGAGTGACTATTGAAGGAACGACATCAAGAAAGTCAGCGTCGAAAAGTTCAAAACTTCGACCAGTAAAAATGGTACTTCTCTAAAGTTCATACTCTAATTAAAAATTTCTTTTCCTTTATTTTTCCAGTGTCTTTTTTCTTCGACGAGAAATTTGACCTTCATTTTGAAACCAAACATTCCTTTCTTTCTTCTTTAACTTTTTTAAACTTCACACATTTGACTTTAGTTTTTTTTTTTTACTTTTTAAGTTAATTCTTATATTTTTTTTTATTATTTATAAATTGTGTCTACCCTAAAAATATTTTCTAGTCCGCGACTGTCCCTTCTTATCAGGTCTGCTTATCAGAGTTAGTCTGTATAAAGTCTGGAGCAAAACTATCCCGTAAGCGAAAATGTAAATCCTTGAGGAAATGACACCTTGGTGAAGATATTCAAGAGCTAGATAACCCAGGGTTAGTTGAAACTTGAAAGATCAGAGTACATGGTATCATTACATACTGAAATCTTCATCGAGGAAGATGGTTCGGCTCTTGATATTTCTATGGACATAGCTTGGATTTATAATTCGGTGCATATACTGTAATGTCCTTCATTCTTCATATCAGCTCTCAGCCCATAAGCTTTTCTCTCCATATTACTTGGTTTGTCATCACCTTTTCGGGGATCGAAAACCAACGGTGGAGTCGTTGGATCGGAGAAGGTATACATACAGTTTTTACTTCTGCTTATGGGATTTTAACTTAACAATATGAAAATTTAACTCAATTGTGCTTTGGCTCACATATCACCTCTAACCAATTAATTCATGCATCTGTTTATTTTAAAAACATAAAATATCAATTGATCGGTTAGAAAAGTGACATAAATTGATCCATCGAAAGTGATGACGTGTCAACAAAATTTTGACATAATTAATTTTTTTATTAATGAATGCGATCATTTCCAACCAAGTAATTAAAATCAAGTTTAGAAGTCAAGTAAGTCCCCCCCCCCCCCCCCCCACACACACACACACACAAAAAAAAATTAAATAAATGCCAACTACATTCACAAGACCAACTCCAATTGACAAAAAAAAAATGCATTGAACCTTTTTATAAACTCTTGTATATTTAAACCTCCAAATTCAATTCAATAATCTCAAACCCGAGCCACATGACAATAAAATAAGGGTAAATTATGTAAATCATCACTAATTTTTATTCTTGAATTTATTTTGATTATTGAAATTTCAACGCTCAATTTTCTCACTAAAATTTAGACATGGATGTTTTTTGTCACTAAAGTTTAGACATTAAACGTTTTTTTGTCACTACAATGTTCATCGTTGTCGTCGTTTAGAACTGAATTTCAGTAGTTGCTTCGCCTTGCCCATTGAGCCTAAATTCAACTCTTATTTCGCCGAAAAGTGCCCCAAAGTCCACAAATCAGACAAAATTTTTTTAGTTTTTCTCTCGTCGGTCTCCTTCCTCTACCGTCGGATGAATTTTGTTTCTTATATTGCATCCCTAGTACTGATGAAGCTTTCCACCATCGGATTTTGAAAAAATTCCTTCGTTCGCCGGTAAATGAACGTCGTCAAAAAGTTAATGCAAGAGTAAAGTTCAGTGATAGTTTACATAATTTACCCTAAAATAGTTAACAAAAGAATTATGTACAACTTAAACTTAAATCGACTAAAATTAAAAATGATCCAAACCAAAATTGATTCGGACAAATAATTCTGAATAATTATAGGTGGGCAAAACTTGATTCGACTTGAAAAAATCGAATTATTTAACTCGATTCGACGTGAAAAAATTTGACTCGTAATTTAATAAACTCGACTCGAAAAAATTTCAAATAAAGTTTGAGTTATAAAATGTAAACTCGAATAACTCGAAACTTTTAGTAATTAGTTGATTAGTTTTCAAGTTCGAGTCTAGTTTGTCAATTTTGCCTCATATATTGTGTATATCACATGTGAAAATATGAATAAATATATATGTATATCGTATATGGATATAGAAAGTCGTTTAAATTAGAATCAATATGTATTATAACATTATAATAATGACAATTAAATTTATATAGAAACTCGAAAACTTGACTCGATTCGAAAAAATTTCAAAAAAAGTTTAAATCGTAAAATAAAACTTGTAAACTCGAATAACTCGAAAAATTTTTATTCGACTCGACTCGATCAAACGCCTAACCCTTGTAAATAACCGAAACCTAGAGTGCCCATAAAATCAAAATGATTCAAACATAAAACGATCCAAACCTTAAATTAATGTAATTAATAAGAAACTAATACGAATGGAAATTACTTCAAACAACAAAGCCTAATAGGGAAAAAAGTTTCTTCCTCTTAACGGTGTCTTTTATATGCTCTAATATTGAAAAATATTAAAAAAATTAAATTTTGAACCCTAACCTTAACTTTAAAATTTAAATCTTAAGCCTTATACAATATACCCTAAAAACACCTTATCCCAAATTCCCTAAACCTTACACCTAATTTTTAATGTGGAACATAAATATGGGCACAAAAAAAGGGAGGATTTCTATTCGCCTAATAGCATTTTCTTTCAAACAAAATTATCTGCATCTTTTCGTTGTCCCTTCCTATGCCTCAACACTATAAAATATTAAAAAAATTAAATTCTAAGCCCTAATCTTAACACTAACCCTAAATTCTAAATCATAAACTCTACCCTAAATCTTAACTTTAAACTCTAAACTATAAATTCTAAATTTAATTTTTAATATGAGAGCATAAATAAAGTAAAAAAAAAAAGAGTTCCCTTTCTTTCCTATGAAATGGCAACCTTGGAAGAAAAGAATCATGAAACACAGTCTTGAATGAATCTTCTTTTTCCACACTGGAAATTCATCCCTTTAGTTTCTTTACAGCGCACAAGGCAAATCAAAATGATTATAAAAAAAATATAATGTAGTGTGTACCACTTGTTTAGATGATGAAGCAAGGCATCACTAATCCCCAAACACTTATTTTTGTTGCCATAGTTTGCTTTATTCTCAGTGTCACATGAACATCTCCCCAAACATTACTCACTCATTCTGCCATCTGCTTGAAATAACAACTTGGGTGTTTGCAAACAAATCATTTTCAAGAGTAACTGTTTCAAGCATTCTAATCTTGAATTGTCAGACATTTTCTTACAGCATCTTAATCTCTTTCTGCAGGCTTCAAAATGGCAGCACAGAGCGTAAGATCGAACGAAATCGTTCTGATCGATGTCGGATTGTTGGCTTCTCTGAAGGTTGAATTGAAGGATGCACGTTTATCCATGCCCCGGAGCTACTGCATCTTCAACATCCCCAGCATACTCTTCAGGCACAATGGAAGCTCATTTCTTCCCAATTGTTTCTCCATTGGGCCAATGCACCATGGCAAAAAGCACTTGGTTGCTGCTGAGAAAATCAAACTCAAGTACTTGAAAGCTCTGCTTGGCAGGGTGGTTACAAGCGGTCACGGGACGATGTCCGAAGAATCCAAGGAGATTGAAGAACAGAAAGTTTTATCTGATTTGGTTAATGCAGTTAACTCGATTGAGAAACAGGCCAGTGCTTGCTATGCAGGCCATGATTTTGCAGCTGAATTGGGTAATGAATTCGTTAGAACATTGCTGCTCGATGGTGTCTTTGTTGTCGAGCTGTTTCGTAAAGACATCGAAGGGGTGAAAGAGCAAGATGACCCCATTTTCTCCATGTCATGTATGATGCAATTTCTGCATCATGACTTGATTTTGCTAGAGAATCAAATCCCATGGTTTGTGCTTGAGATCTTGTTTGAAAAAACCAGGCTCCCTTGTGAAACCAAGTCCTTAATTGAACTTGCCCTTTCCTTCTTTGCTAATACATTCACTTCTCATCCACCTCCTATACAACCATCCCGTTTCAAAGACCAAAATATCAAGCATATTCTCGATTTGTTAAGATTATCCTTGGTGTTACCATCTCAAGAAATCAAAAAGAACACGGCAGCCGGATGGCAACCGATTCGTTCCGTCACAAGGCTCAAAGAAGCTGGTTTAAAATTCAAGAAAGGCGCGGCAGAGAGCGTCTTGGACATAAAGTTCACAAACGGTTGTCTCGAAATCCCGTCGTTGCTTATCCAAGAGACAACCGAGACGATCTTTCGCAACCTGATCGCGTACGAGCAGTGTTGGACGCATTGTCCACCTATATTCACTTGCTACGCCAAGCTCCTGGATAACCTTATCGACACCAACAATGACATGGAGATACTATGCAAGAGTGAGATCTTCGATAACTGGTTGAGTCTCGACGATTCAACCCAGTTCTTCAATAATCTTTACAATGATACTTATGTCAAGGAATTCTATTACTCCGAACTCAGCGATAAACTCGATGGTCATTGCAGAAGGTGGTGGCCTCAATGGCGGGCATACTATGTGCACAACTATTTCACAAAGCCTTGGGCTATCGCTGCTCAAATTTATGCTGTTATCATGCTTGTTCTGACAGTGTGGCAAACCTATATAAAGAAGGGGTAAATACCATAAGTTACCATGGCGAAGGATCCTGCTAAGGCCCCTGTGGCTGTAATATTGTTCAGAAGTTTGATTTGATTTTCTGTTTTCGGTACTGCTGGTGTAGCTGTTGGTGTAGCAGGGTTATTATTTATAATATGAATATGTATTTGATGCTACGATGCTATATAATTTTATGTACCGTTAATCAGGAACAGAGGTATATTGTTTATGGGAGGGGCTGTTGCCCCCTCGGCAGGAGAATTTTTTTTTTAACTCTTTATATTTTTTTAAAAAATTTAAAATAATATATGACTTTGCTCTTCATCTTTTAAAATTTATGTTTTGCTCCACCCCTAAATTTTGTCTCCGTCCCTGCCACTAATGAACAAGATTATGATACCATATAATTCACTAATGAGTGTTATTAAGTAGGGTAAATATTCGGCCTAACTGAGTGGAAAATTTTGAATTATTAGAGTTGTGAGTCTTACGTTTTAATCTTAATTCAACTTGAAACTTTTTCAAATGGAGTCGAGTTTAATCAAATCCGATATCCATTAATTAGGAATAAAATTCGATTTTTAAAAATTTAGTATAATTTTGCGACATTCAGTCCTTGTACTTTTTATTGAAAAATCTTGGTCTTTTCATCCAAAATTTCCATTAATAGGATTAATACTGCAATTATGAAAAAATAAAATAACTTTTTAGCCTTTAATGTTTATATTTTGTCATTTTGGTCCTTGCTCTTTAAAAGTACATAATATGCTATTCACTCCTTGAATGATAATAAGGCTTCTTCATAGTTTGAGTTATTTTTTCAATCCTATTAAATTGGATTTGAACATGTATCTTGTTTATTTATAGAAGCAAACATGAATTTGGTTGCCAAATGTTTGGGCTTACCTTATCTTTCTTGGGAGAGGATCCCATTTTTGGCAAAAAAAAATCAAAAGTTCTTATTTGAATCTTGATTTTAAATAACATATTACACTAGCTGATATCTGATAGTATTAGCTGATTTAATTAGAAGATTGTATTAGCCGATTGTATAAGAGTGTTTAATAAAATTAACTGATAACTAATAGTTGTTTGATTATTTGAACAAATAAAATAACATAAAAGGACATGATTATATTCAATACTTGTTTGAATAATCTATTAGTTTTTAATATTTTGTATATATTAATATTAATTAGATTATGAATTTTTTAATATCATTGAGCAAGCGCATTTATCCGGTTGGCTAAACTGCTCATATTTGTTTCCCAATAATCCCTTAGGTCATGGGTCTTAGACCCACTAGAACCACCCCTCCCTTCCCCTAGAGTCTTCCTACCCCTCCCTTCCCCTAGAGACTTCCTACTCCTCCCTTCTAGGTAGGATTAAGATTAGATTTAAGATTTGTAAAAAAAAAAAATCATTATTAAGCATATATGAAAGGTATATATATATTAAATTGTTTATTTGTGAAATTATCTTTTTATATAATTTTGATAATTATTAAATTTATATGTATATATTAATTTATTATTTATAAAATTATATTTAATTAGTTATTTAAATTTATGTTATTTAGAGATTTTTTGTAATTGTCAATCCCAAAAAAGTTTTTACAATTATTTTATCCAAACCTCTAATTCAAAAGTTCAATTTCAATTGAAAGGTTTCACCATAATCCGCTATTATAATCCTCTATTTACCAAACATCTAAATTAGTATATTTAACTGATCTAACATCTAAAAATAGTTCAAACCTTTCATTTTGGCTAAAAAAACTGTTTACCAAATAAAGCACTATATTTGAACAAATTATAATGTATTTAAATAAGAATATTTTGACCAACGGCGTTGGTCCAAGTGGTAAACAACTTGGTATCGCTTAAGTAGGTTTCACGTTGGAGGCCTTGTGTATGCAGAAATTCCCGCTGGAAGACTCACCCACTAAAATTAGGTGTATAATGCGGGTCGATCAAGAAAAGTTAGGGCAAAGCCTGGAGAACCGGGAGAAAAGAATATTTTGGATATGTAATTGATTTGAATTAAATTAAAAGATACTTGTTCAAACCTAATGTGTGTCGAATGAACAACTCAAACTCTAAAAAAAACCTTATTATTATTACCATCTCAAGGAGTAAATAACATTTTTAAAATTTTAGAGTTTTTAATTTTTTTTCATATTAGAAAAAAAAACTATAATACGTTTTAAAAAAATGTAGGGAACATTTTATTGAGATTTTTTTTAAAATAATTTTTATGAATAAGGGAAACTTGATAAAAAAATTATACATTTTGAGGGCTAAAGAGGTTATTTTACCTTTTTATAATTGCTACATCAGTCCCATAAACAGCAAAATTAGACAGATAGACTATTTTTTTTTAATTTTAAATTTCAAAAGAGTACAAAAACCTTTTAACATATGTGAACTTTATTATTGTCATAGATGAAGCAAGGCATTGCTAATTCCCAAAGGAACTCCACACACATTTTTTGTTAAGTGTTAACTTATCTTGCTATAATTTGCTTTATTCTCAGTGTCACATGAAAATCTGATAACTGCTGAAAAAGCAAAAAAAAAAAAGAAAGAAAAAAAAAAGAAAAAGCATTGGCCATGGGTTTTAACTATCTGTAGATTCTTTTCCAACACACTCACTTATTCTGCCACATGAACTTGGTTGTTTCAACTTGTATAAATTCATGAGGTACCCCACAAATCATGATAACTTCTTCGGACCAAAGCTTTCTTCCATGAGAATTTGGTATTTTCAATAGTAATTATTCCAAACCTTTTAATATTGAAAGAGTTCAAATTTCTACCTTTTTTTTGCCTTTCTTTTACAATGTCCTACCCTCCTTTTGCAGGCTACAAGATGGCAGCTGAAAGTGGAAATGTTGTAATCAATGTTCAATCATTGGTATCTTCTCTGAATGTTGAACTGAGGCATGCTCGTTTATCCATGCCCCGGAGCTACTGCATCTTCGACATCCCCAGCATACTCTTCAGGCACAACCAAACCTCATTTCTTCCCAATTGTTTCTCCATTGGGCCAATGCACCGTGGCCAAAAGCACTTGCTTGCGGCTGACAAAATCAAAATCAAGTACTTGAAAGATCTCCTTTGCAGGGTGGTCACAGGCGGTCACGGGACGATGTCCGAAGAATCCAAGGAGATTGAAGAACAGAAAGTTTTATCTGATTTGATTAATGCAGTTAAGTCTATTGAGAAACAGGCCAGTGCTTGCTATGCAGGCCATGATTTTGCTGCAGAATTGGGTGTTGAATTCATTAAAACAATGCTGCTGGATGGCGTCTTTGTTGTCGAGCTGTTTCGTAGAGATGCCGAAGAGGTGAAGGAGCAGGATGACCCGATTTTCTCCATGTCATGTATGATGCAATATCTGCATCATGACTTGATTTTGCTAGAGAATCAAATCCCCTGGTTTGTACTTGATATCTTGTTTGAAAAGAGCAGGCTCCCTTGTGAAACCAAGTCCTTGATTGGACTTGCTCTTATGTTTTTTGCTAATAAGTTCACTTCTCAGCCACCTAAGATAACAGGCTTTTTCGAAGAAGATCAAGATATCAAGCATATTCTGGATTTGTTAAGATTGTCGTTGGTGTTACCATCCCGAGAAATCAAAAACAAAGCTACAGTCGGATGGCAACCGATTCGTTCCGTGACTAAGCTCAAAGAGTCCGGCGTCAAATTCAAGAAAGTTGCACCAGAAAGCGTGTTGGACATAAGGTTCACGGACGGTTGTCTCGAAATCCCGTCATTGCTTATCCAGGAGACGACTTTAACCATCTTTCGGAACCTGATCGCGTACGAGCAGTGTTTGCCGCATTGTCCACCTATATTCACTTGCTACGCCAAGCTCCTGGATAACCTTATCGACACTAACAATGACATGGAGATACTATGCAAGAGTGAGATATTGGATAACTGGTTGAGTCTGGATGATTCAACCCGGTTTTTCAATAATCTTTACAATGATACTTATGTCAAGGAATTCTATTATTCCCAACTTAGCGATGAACTGGATCGTCATTGCAAAAGGTGGTGGCCTCAATGGCGGGCATACTATGTGCACAATTATTTCACAAAGCCTTGGGCTGTCGCTGCTCAAATTTATGCTGTTATCACGCTTGTTCTGACGCTGTGGCAAACATTCAAAAAATAGGATTCAATAATAATAAAGGAAAAAATCCCTTAATCTCTTGCTAATTGGTATGTTAATGGTGTTGACCCATTTAATCTACTGCCATTACCGATTGATATGCTATTAAGGTATTAATCTGCTAATTTAATAGACAATTCAATTGGTTTAATCACAGCCATAACAGAAAGATATTTGGTTGTTCACGTTGCAAAATTCAATGTAATTTTAAAAGTTTTTAGACAAAGCATTTAAGTGCTTTAGTCGGGAAATATTCATGGGCGTTTTTACCCTTTGTATCAATCTATAAATTGAGAGATTTGTGCTTCATTTCAATCTATCCCACAATTTGCTTTACTCTCTTTAGTCTCTCTACGTTTTCCTTATTTTCCTCTGAACACATTTTTGAGTTCTGTTTTTAGAAGAGTAATACCCTCTGTTGGTTCTGGTTTCTGGGTGTTTTGTTTATTGTAGTGATTACACATATTGAAGTGAATTTATTTATAAAAAAGTTATTTTATCACGATACAGTTACTTGTTCTTTTGATTATTTATTTAATCTGTCTTGTCAGTTCTAACGCTTTATTTTACAGATTTTTTTAATAATTTAAAAGTGAATTTTATATTGTTGTTCCATGTGATTGAAATTCAAAGTTAATTCAGTCTTGGAAAACAAATCCAATAGTAGACGCTACTTAAATCATTGATGGGATTGCGTTGGGTTGCTTAAACAGCGTAGATAGGAATGTAAGTTTCCTATTGAATGTCATATGTGACTTCAGATAACAAAATTATTTTATTAAAGTAAATTTGTCATCTTTACAAAAATGAACATTCTTCTATTATGCTATAATTTGCCTAGACAACATATTTTTAATTTTTTGTACTATACTTTTACTGTTAAAAGCTTGGTACATAGCATATAATAGCGTAATTATTATAAGGGTAAACTACACCATATACCATTCAACTATGGCATTTGACTCGAAAATGCCACTAAATTTTAAAAAATTCAAAATTAATATTAAACTTTAATATGTAACTCGAAATACCACTTCACCACCGTTAACTCTTAACCTTTCGTTAAGCTAAAACGACGTCGTTTTGGTGTAGCTGTTTTGAAGTATAATTTAGCCCAAAGTGACGTCGTTTTGCTGGAAGAAAAATATTAAAACCATGCTCTTGGGGGTTTTGAACCCAGGACCTTTATAAAAAATGTTTAACTATCGAACCAACATAATATTATATAATATTTTACCACAAATATTATATATCTCAAATTACTTGAGATTAATTCAAATTATTAATAAAAATGTTTTGAAGTTCGATGGCATTTTCAAGTTAGGGACTATAATTAAGTTGTACGTGGTATTGTTTACCATTATTATAAAAACCTTTTACAATGTTTAATGCTAATCCTAGCATCATATGATCCTTATTAAGTTAGTCTTTATTTTTTAGACGAATTTTATAGCTGTTGCATTCATTTAAAAAATTGACGATAAATCGGCTGGAGATATTAATAATAAAACGAAAAACCGAAAGTCGCAAAACACATACTAGAAAGAAACAAAAAAGACAGAACATAAGAAGAGAACCACACGGTTCGTAAAAAAACAAAAACACGAGAGAGAAACTAGCTGTCTTCTCCAAAAGCCAATTCAGAAACGGGACATCTAGTGTAAATCACATTCCTTTTATTAATAAGCATTACAATTATAGGTAATGAAGAAGAAGTCGTTGGAGAGCTGGTCGGTTTGGAGAAGCAAGAGCAATTACAATAATATTTTAAGGTTTTCGCATTGATAGACTTTGGGTCCATTGAACTTAAAGGAGCTTGAACATCAATTGGAGACATCTTTGAATACGATGAATTATGTAGGCTAAACTTTAAATTCTAAACCCTATTATTTTTTTATTATTTTAATTTTAAATCTTAAAATTAAATTTTTTTAACATGACGACATAAATAGAGGCACTAAAAGAGTAAAAAAATTCTATTCAGTTTTGATGGATGTATTTGGTTATCGAGCATGTATTAGACAAGAGAGTCTTAAGCGATTCCTGTCTAGTTAGCTTTCAAATATGTATTAATTGGATATGGCTTCAGTTGGCTTGAACTTTGTAACCACTTTTTTTCAGCAAAGCAATCTATTTATTGATATTAAACCACCCAACAATGGATAAAAAAACTCTACGACCAACAAGAGTTGGATGCAATGATAAGACACATTGTTTTTTTATGAGAAAATTTGAGTTCAACTCGTAAAAACGGTATTATTGTAAGGGATGACTACGAATGTCAAACATGGACCATTAAATGGATATGCACTCTATAAAAAGGCTTACATATATATTTGGTACCTGAACTAGGTATCTTCTCTCAAATTGGTACCTAAAGAATATTTTCTTCCAAGTTGATACCTAAACTGACATTTTTCTCAAATTGGTACCTAAAGAATTTTTGTTCTCATGTTGATACCCAAACTTTAATTTCATTCATGGTTTTGGTATTTTTATTAACAATTTTAGTCCTAAAAACTTATACATTCTACTAATTTGATCATAATTCAAAACAATTTAATAAATTTAACTCTTTAACATTTTAAAATTACATCAATTTAGTAAAAAAAGTTATAATATTGTCAAACCAAATGAGTCTATAAGATCAAAGGAACAATTGAACAACTGCATTCTACGATAAAACAAATTATTATTAAATTTTTATTATATCAGGAAAGTAATGTATCATTGCTGAGGATGTTTACAAACAATAACAAAAAAACGTAAAACATGGGAGAAGGCGGCAACCGGACAGTCACACTATTCGTTGGAAATTTATCTCCAACAATGCATTGGAGGAAAGGGAGATGAACGGTGGTGTGCATGTAGATATGGGACAGCATAATAATGACCAACTGCCTAGGGAAGAAAGAACAGACAGTGAACCGATAGAATTTATTATGCTGAAAGGAAGATGCGTTCATGTGGACTTAGAGCCTAGAGGTAACCATTTTAAATGGTTTTGATCCTTGTTTAGTGTCTAAACAAATGATTTTGTGGGATGAAATAATTGCTTTGATAAGGTTAGAAGAGTGGGGTAAGGTAATTTAAATTATTCGTTGAGAAAGGAGAACTGATTGATTTACCGATGCAGGGAAAAAATTTACATGGTTCGATCCTTATAATAGAAAGAGCAGATTCTGATAAATGAAGATTATTGTGTGGCTTTTAAGGATGTAGTGCATAGAGGATTAACACGAATTATTTCCGATCATGCCTGTTGAAGCGGCTCCGATTGAAGTAGCTGACGGCGTTCAGAACCAGACTGCCGGAGAAGAACGGTGAAGAAAAAGAATAGCCAAACAGCATTTTAGAGATTTTAGAGAGAAATTGGGGAAATCTGAGTATTTTATTAATCAAGGCATAAAAAATAGATTACATCGTCTTGGGCTTTAACCCAATGTGTCCTATTTATACTAAGCTACCCATTACATATAACAAACTTGGGCCAGCTAGATAAACAACCTAACAAACTATTATCAGCTAACAAAAGCTGACTTTAGCTAACAAATTCAGTTGGAAGGAAACTCCTAGAGAGAGCAAGAAACATCTATCGAAGCTCTTGGATAAACCTGGAACGATCAAGAATGATCATACTGGAAATGATCATATTAGCTAACATTCACTCTACTTCTTTTTTTTTTCTTGCAAAGAAGATGCAGGCAGAACATTTAGTTTCTTCCGAAACTCAGTGAAAGATTGCACAGCAAGTGATTTAGTCAATACATCAGCGATCTGAGAACCAGCCGGAACATAGCTGACGTGCAACGCATTAGCCATCACCCTTTCTCGAACAAAATGCAAATCCAAATCAACATGTTTAGTCTTAGCATGCATGACTGGATTTGCAACCATAGCTATAGTACTCGTGTTATCACACTAAATCCTTGGTGAATCTTGCAATGCAACTCCCATATCTCGTAACACATTTTGGATCCACATAACTTCCGATGTAGCATCCGCAAGACTTCGATACTCCGCCTCAGCCGTGAAACGAGAAACGGACCGTTGCTTCTTAGAACTCCATGAAAGTAAATGAGAGCCGTAGAAGACACAATGCCCGAAAATGGACCGCCTATCATCCGCATCGCTGCCCCAATCAGCGTTGGAAAATACAACAAGAGCAGGAAATCGATGTTGTGTAGAGAAAGTCAACCCATAATCAACCGTCCCTTTAAGATAACGTAGTATGCGTTTTACAGCAGTCCAATGTGTGACAGTAGGTTGCTGCATGTATTGAGCCACCTTTCCCACAACAAATGCTATATCTGGGCGCGTATGGCAGACATATAACAAGGCTTCTACTACACTTCGAAACTTAGTGACATCGGAGAATAACTCACCATCATGTTTATGAAGCTTAGGAGAAGTAGCCATAGGCGTATCAGCAGGACGCGCATCGTGCATGTTCAAGCGCTGTAACAAGTCTATCACATATTTTTTTTTATTAAGAAAGAAACCATCCTCGGTCTTTAGTGCTTCCATGCCCAAAAAATAGTCCAAGACACCAAGATCTTTTAAAGAAAATTGATCATGTAATTTGCGCTTAACTTCAGCCACATGAATTTCTGAGCTGCCAAAAATTAAAATATCATCAACGTATACGATTATATAAGTAACCACTTATTCAAACTGATAAACGAACAATGAGATATCAGCAAGAGAACACTGAAAATGCAGCGAGAGAAGAAAACTTTTGAGTTTCAAAAACCAACTCCGTGGTGCTTGACGTAACCCGTAAAGAGCTTTAACTAGCTTGCAAACTAACGATGTACCAGAATCACTTGTTTGTTCGAACCCTGGTGGTTGTACCATGAAGACCTCTTCACGAAGATCTCCCTTCAAAAAAGCGTTATTCACGTCCACTTGATGCACAACCCAACCATTTGTGACAACCAAAGAAATTAAAACATTAATTGTAAGAGATTTAACTACCGGACTGAACGTGTCATTGAAGTCATGACCCGGGACTTGAGAAAAACCTTTCGCTACTAAGCGAGCTTTGTAACGATTCACGGAGCCATCAGCATTACGTTTAATTTTAAAAATTGTTGAGTTTTTAGGGGCTCGATTCGATCAACCAATATTGCTCACCAAGTGGTGGAGAGATGGATTTTTGGGTGAAAGGGTTGAGGAAGCTAGAAAGAATAAAGACACAATGATTTATAGTGGTTCGGCCTTCTAACAAGCACCTATATCCACTACCTTAGCTCCCCACTAAGGATTTCACAATCAATCCACTAATTGATTCGTCCCCTTTTCTAGGATTAGGAGGAAACCCTTACAACCGATCAAGCTTCTACCCAAAGCCTTGATCAAAACTCTCTTTTACAAAGAGACAATGAAAGCAAACTTAAACCCTCTAATAGGTGTTTGTTTGCACAATGAAGCACTCACCCAAAACCTAAAACACTTGAGCAAATTTGACAATTTTGGCTCACTAGTGTTTGTCTATACAAGAAATGACAAATTAAGCACTAAGACAATTTCTTGATCATTTGATGTTTGACTATATGAGCATTAGCCTTCTCTTGATGCTTGGAGGTCCCTTTTATACTCCCAAATGAGTTTGTAGCCGTTACTAGCCGTTGGGGATGAATTGGAGCCGTTGAGGACTTTATTTCCCTTCATAAATGCTGTTCTACAGCTACCAGTATCGATACACGTGGAACGGTATCGATACGGCCTTCTTGAGGAAATAGCCGTTGGGCTCTTGCCAGCATAATGGTATCGATACACGTGGAAACGGTATCGATACGGCTTGATATTTAAAAGGCCGTTGGGAAATAGCCGTTGGGGTAGTTGAAATGGGATCTGTACGCTTACCTGGCGTATCGAAACGATCCCGACCGTATCGATACGGCAAAGGCCTGTATCGGTACGGGGTTCGACAGTGGCCAAACTGGGGCAAAAAGGTATCGGTACGGGTACAACCGTATCGATACTGTTGACATGAAAACACAAGTTTGGCTGTTTAAAACATGAAAAATCTTTGCCAAAAACCTCTTAAAATACCTCAAACATAAATTCAAGTTGTTTGGACTTAAAACCAAGTTTTAAATTCTTTTCAAATTAGTCCAAAACATTTTTCAATTAATATATCAAAACATAAGTTCTACAAAAATCCACTTACATCCGATAGCCTTGCGATCTGCTGGCATTTCAACTAGCTCCCAAGTGCCATTAGCCATTAAGGTCGAGTATTCTTCAAGAACTGCAGTACGCCATTCAGCAACCTCCATGGCATCATGAACAGATTGAGGAACCTCATCACAACTCAGTAAATAAGTTTTAGGCTTAAAAATACCTAGCTTGCTTCGGGTTACCAAAGCATGAGTATTTGTGTTGACTGCCGGTTGTGAAGGGACTGAAATAGGAGATTCTTCATGGATTGAAACATTAGCTTCTTCAGATGTGAAAGCATGTGCTTCTGCAGATGTGGAAACATTTGCTCCTGTCACGTGTGGAAGCATTTAGTTCTTCATGGATTAAAGTATTAGCTTCATCAAGTGGGGAAGCATTGACTTCTTCATGTGTTGAAACAACATCTTCTTCATATGTGGGAGCATTTGCTTCTTCATGTGTTGAAGTATTACTTGCACTTAGACCAGCATCATCTGCTGTGTGACAAACAGCTCTAGGGTGAACCTCTTCAACAGAGCCAGACTGTGGGGTGAGCACTGAAGTTGTTGCACCAGTATGCCTAGATGAGCCTGGCTCTTGGGAAATAGTACGAGAATAAGGTCCACTGATGACAGGAACATATTCTGATTCGAAACTGGCAGACTGTTGCTCAGTAGAAGAGGACGCTGCAAAAGAAAACGAAATTTCATCAAACTTAACATGACGGCTGATAAAGATACGTCCACGAGGACCAAGACATTGATACCCTTGATACTTGGGTGAATACCCCAAGAAAGTGCATCGAGAAGACCTGAAACTGAATTTATGTCGATTGTATGGACGTAAACAAGGATAGCACGCGCAGCCAAACATCCTAAGAAAATCATAATCTGGCTTGCGCCCTGTAATCTTCTCATAAGGAGATAAATTTCCCAAAGCTCGTGAAGGCAGCCTATTGATTAAATATGTTGCACTCAATACGACATACGACCAATATCTAAGAGGAAGAGAGGCATGAGCAAGAAAGCATAGAACAGTATCTATTATCTGGCTTGAGACGTATGTGGACACGTGACACGGTGTTGGATGCCCAAGGTACTTAACTTCCCAACTAATGCTTGAAAGCCCCCTCCCCCATCAGTTTGAATAGCCTTAACATTAGCTGAATATTGATTTTTAACTAAAGCAATAAAAACATCAAACACAACAACAACTTCATTCTTATTTCGAAACAAGTATGTCCAGCAATTCCGACTGTACATATCCACAAAAGAAACGTAATAGTAAAAACCAACAGATGTTACAGACGCAGGTCCCCACAAATCTATCTCAACAAGTTCGAAAGGTGACTTATACTCCATAGTAGACAAATGAAACGGCAAAGCATGCGATTTCCCAAGTTGACAAGCCTCACATAAGGTCGTCCTATCAACATGAACATCTTTACGCAAAACAGATCTCAACACATCAGGGAGGGGTGCCCGAGCCTTTTATGCCAGATCCAATACAGGGAAAAATTATTAGCTACAGAAACATGATGAACTGAAGGCTGTTGCTTAACTGCTCGAATAGGAAAACTATATAAACCACCATCTTGACTGCCACGCAACAAGACCTCGCATGTGCTTTCATCCTTCACACAGAAATCATTCGCGTGAAATTCAAAATAAACTTTATTGTCAGAAGCAAATTTAGATACTGACAGCAGACTTCGAGATATTTGTGGAACATGAAGTAACTTATCAACAATTAACTGTCTACGAGAAGTATGTATATTAGAGTAACCAACATGACTTATGCAAATGGCAGTGTTATCACCCAAGTGCACCTTACACTGACCATTGTAGCAAGCTGCAGAAGTCATAACAAATTTATTGTTGGTGACGTGGTGAGTGGCTCCCAAGTCTGGGCACCAACGGACCAAGTCAGGTACAGAACCAATGACAACAATGGAATTCACTTGTGGACAGTCATCAGGAGGACAAGCTTCATGAACACTAGTGGCACCTGCAGACTCATCAATAAATGGTTCATAAAATTGATCAAAACCATCAGTTTTATAGTGACAAGCATTAGCTTGTGGTGGATCTGCTTGTCGTGGCTGCTAAAACGACACTCCTTTGTAGTTTTGGTCGAAGCGATACCAACATGTATCAGCCATGTGCCCCAATTTACCATATACTTGACATTGTGGCCTGGATCTGCCTCTAGAACGGCCACCATCGCGACTAAATCCACCTCGAAAACCTCTACCTCGATTGGAAGGAGGACGACTGTAATCAGACCTGTTATAGGATGAATCCTGCTGATACTGAGAAAAATTAATTCCAACAGGGGCTTCAACTAGATCAGAGAGTCTTGACTCTGCATCGACTAGAATAGATACCACACCATCCAGGGAGAACGGATCTCGACTTGCAGTAATGACAGCTATGAAAGGGGTATACTTTGGAGGTAAGCCATTCAGTATAGTTGCAATGTGTTCCACATCGGCTACTTTGTGTCCAGACAGAGCCAACAGATCGCAAATTTCCTTTATCTTGACTGTATATTCTCGCATACTCAAGAGACCTTTCTTCATGGACCTAAGCTTGCAGTGAAGATGCATTACTTTGGTTGTCGAGAGTTTCGAATATAATCGAGTAATAACACTCCAAATATCAGCTGAAGTATCAGCACCAACTAATTGAGGGAGAATGTCAGAACTCACTATCGACAGCAACCAGGAAGCAAGTGAGCTATCCTGCTTCACAAATTGAACGCACTCTGGATTCACAACTCGATCACCGGATGGACGCTCAAGAACCTTTGCTGGTTTTGGAACTTCAGGATCCAAAAAGCTTTCCAATCCGAGACCTCGAATTGTTAATATAACCTGATGTTTCCAAAGCAGTAAATTTGAATCGTCCAAACAAACGTTGATGCGCTTGTTCGAGAACATTTGCGCAGGAGATTCATCGCTGCCACGTGCTGCCGTCGAGTCACCGTCGATCAAAGGAGCAGGAGTAACCATGTTTCAAACGCAATCAGAAATCCAAATAGCAAGACAGGAACATGAAAAGAAAACAAATCAATCGAAGAAGACGAAGCAAAAAACTGGAGAAAAAGGAAGAGAACACCGTCGTGATCGAATGAGACTACGCCACAACAGAATAGCTACACTCCGATCTACCACCGTGGTTCTGATACCATGTTGAAGCAGCTCTGATTGAAGTAGCTGACGGCGTTCAGAACCAGACTGCCGAAGAAGAACGGTGAAGAAAAAGAATAGCCAAACAACATTTTAGGGATTTTAGAGAGAAATTGGGGAAATCTGAGTATTTTATTAATCAAGGCATAAAAAATGTATTATATTGTCTTGGGCTTTAACCCAATGTGTCCTATTTATACTAAGCTGTGTTGAAGATAATATAACAACATTTGTAAATTACTGTAAACTTATAACAGAATAGGGTAAAAACAATATGGCTCAGTATTTTGGTGGGAGAGTTTGTTATTTTTGTTATTAGGGTTGTTATCCTTGCTATATAAAAACCCTTTCAATCAATGAGAAAATCATCCCTTCCTTTAACGTTTCACATGGTATCAGCTGACCAGTAGGGTTCACCATCCTTTCTCCCTTCTTCTTCTCTTTTCACCATGGTTACTCCTATCACTGCTTCGACTGAAGCTTCCTCGCGTGAAGATTCCTCTGACCAATCGTTCTCCAACAAACGTATTAGTGTTCGATTGGATGAAACCAATTTTCTCCTATGGAAGCAACAAGTGTTGCTGATGATACGCGGCCATGGTCTTGAGAGTTTCTTGGCTTCCACCGCCAGTCCGCCATCCCAGTTTCTTCCTTCCACTGATTCTACTGCCCCTCCAACACTTAACCCAGCCTACACACGTTTTGTTCAACAGGATAGTTCCTTAGCCTCATGGCTCCTCTCCACAGTCAGCCCAGAAGTTCTTCCTCATCTTGTTGGTGCTGATACATCCTCCAAAATCTGGCAAATCATCACTGGTATGTACTCGCAGCTGTCCACTACCCGTTTGATGCATTTACACTGTCGCCTCAGGTCTATCAAGAAGAGTGATCTCTCGATGCGAGCTTATACCATGCAGATCAAAGAGATCTATGATCTCCTTGCATCTTGTGGCAGTCCGGTCTCTTCTATACCATTCTCAACGGCTTACCTCCAGAATATGATCCGTTTGTTGCAGTCATCTCGGCCAGTTGTGATCCTTATACTGTTGATAATGCAGTCTCTATTCTCATCGATGCTGAAACACGAGTTGCAGATCCTCTACGTATGCCTATTGGCATTCACAACACTCAGTTTTCTGATGATTCTCGTCGTCGTGATTCACCCATGTACTCCGGTGGACGTTTTAAAGGTCGGCCCAGGGTTCAATGTCAAGTCTGTGGCAAACTCGGCCACCTTGCCGATAGGTGTTGGCATCGTTTTGATAGGGACTATAAGCTCAACACCTCTAATCTGCCCAAAAATCCCGTGTCTACTCAGATAAATACCTGCTATGCTTCTGAACATGCTGAAGCTGCCTATGATCCGTTTGTTACAACGGTTGCCCCAGATCTTGCTGCTCCAGCTTCTGCATCTGACTCTCCTCAAGTCAACAATCTGATGGCCACGATTTCACCTTCATCATCAGTGACCTGGTTCCCCAATTCTGGTGCCACTCACCATGTCACTAATGCTTCAGGCACCTTGCACTCATCTCAACCTTATTCTGGTAAGGGTATGGTTCATGTTGGTGATGGATCCACACTTGCCATATCTAGTATAGGACAGGCAGAATTTCTTACTCCCACTCATCGCCTTAAACTCTCTCATTTACTTCATGTGCCTCAGATTACACGGAATCTTCTTTCTGTTTCAAAATTTACAGAGGATAATAATGTGTACTTGGAATTTCATGCACGTTCTTGTTGTGTGAAGGATGAGGCTACTGGTTCAACAATTCTGCATGGCAAGCAAGAAGGTGGTCTCTATACCTTCACTGGTGTTTCAGATTCTAGTTCAGCTCTCTCCTGCACCGTTACTCCTCCCTCCCCTTACTGGCTATGGCATCAACGGCTTGGTCACCCGTCCAAAGAAGTGCTTCAGCATACACTACATAAACAATTAGTTCTAGATAAACATACTATTTGTAAAGCTTGTCAAGCTGGCAAGAGTCATGTACTCCCTTTTCATGATTCTACTACAGTGTATTCCTCTTCATTTGATCTAGTTGAAATCGACCTTTGGGGTCCTGCTGCTGAAAATTCCAATGGGTTTCTCTATTATATTTCGTTTGTTGATCTTCATACAAGAAATTGCTGGGTCTATTTACTTAAAAGGAAACCAAAGGCATCTGCAGCTTTTCACTTGTTTCATGCTCTTGTTTGCAATCACTACAATAGCACCATCAAAGCCATTCAAACAGATGGTGGCAGTGAATTCTTTTTTCTTGACAGTCTTCTTCCTCCTCTTGGCATTCAAAGAAGAATCACATGTCCATACACCTCTCAGCAGAATGGTGTAGTGGAACGTAAGCACAGACATATTACAGAAATGGCACTTACTCTTCTTGCCCAAGCAGCCATGCCTTTGAAGTTCTGGTCCTATGCAGTCTTGACTGCAGTTTATATCATCAATCGTTTACCTAGCAAAGCACTTGGTAACATTTCACCCTATCAACTGCTCACATCCAAGGCTCCTGATTACTCCTTTCTCAAGGTGTTTGGCTGTGAGTGTTTTCCCCATTTGAGGCCATTCCAACATCACAAGCTAGCTTTTGGATCCAAACCCTGTCTATTCTTTGGCTACTCCCCTAAACATCATGGTTACCAGTGTGTTGATGACACTGGCAAAGTTTATATCACTCGGAACATGGTTTTTAATGAGCATATTTTTCCCTTCTCATCCAGTTCTGTGTCTTCTTCACCAAATCATCCTCCTACACCACATTTTCCAAACATTCCTACATCTTCAATCACTCAACCTTCCCCTGATATACCTTCTCCTACTCCATCTATTAATCCATCTGATGTCTCCCCTACTATACCAACCACCTCCTCAACACATGTATCTCCAAATATCTCACCTCCTGACACATCTACTGCTCCGAATGCCACCTCCTCTCCTTCCTTGAGTATTCCAGATCCTTCAACAGCTAATACCATTGAACCTGCTGTTCCTACTGAACCTATGCAACCTGCTCCATCAACTGGGAATACTCACACTATGCTTACAAGAAGTAAACTTGGCATTTTCAAGCCAAAAATCTATCATGTGCAAGTTCACACTATCCCTACTACAGTGCACGAGGCTCTTCAAGATTCTGATTGGTCCACTGATGTATTTAATGAGTTCAATGCCCTCACAGCAAATGAAACGTGGGAACTAGTTTCCTTACCAGTTGGTAAACATGCCATTGGCTGCAAAAGGATTTTCAGGATCAAACATAATCCTGATGGCACTGTGAATCGATTCAAAGCGCGTCTTGTTGCCAAAGGCTATACACAGGAGCCTGGCTGTGATTTTTTGGAAACATTCAGCCAAGTTGTTCGTTTTCCCACTATCAACATACTAATTTCCTTGGCAGTCACTAATTCTTGGCCACTTCATCATATAGATGTCAATAATGCCTTTTTAAAAGGTGACTTATCTGAGGTTGTGTATATGCATCAGCCCCCTGGTTTTGTTCGACATGATTCTGAAGGTGTTCCCCTTGTGTGCAAATTGAAAAAGGCGATCTATGGGTTACGTCAGGCCCCCAGGAATTGGTTCGAAAAGCTCAAGCATAGCCTGCAAACACTTGGTTTTCAAGCTTCACAGGCTGACTGCTCATTGTTTCTTCGAAGAACATCCTCAGCAACACTCTATGTTGTAGTCTATGTGGATGACATCCTACTCACTGGCAACTCCTCTACTGATGTTCAGTATGTCATCGACTTCCTGCATGATCAATTCACCATCAAAGATCTAGGTCAACTTCAATTTTTCTTGGGTCTTGAAGTTCAACGAACCAATCAAGGGTTATTTCTGCATCAACATTAGTATGCCACTGCCTTGCTTCAAAAGACTGGTTTTCTTGACTCCAAAGAAACTTCTACACCAATGGTCATCTACCCCAAACTCAGCAAACACATTGGTGAGCCATTGAGTGATGTTCAAGGTTTTTGCAGTATGGTGGGAGCTCTACAATATCTATGCCATACACGACCTGATCTGGCTTATGCAGTTAACAAGGTAGCACAATACATGCAAGCTCCCACTGATGTTCATTGGCATGTTGTTCAACGTATACTTCGTTACATCAAGACCACTCTACATCATGGTCTTTGGTTTGAATGTCAACTGCCGGACTCTCTTCTTCTTACTGCCTTCTCCGATGCAGATTGGGGTAGTGACATCGACGATCGTCGATCCACTTCAGGTCACTGTGTTCTTCTTGGCCATCACACAATCTCCTGGAGTGCTCGCAAGCAACGAGCTGTTTCACGTTCTACTACTGAATTAGAATACCGGAGTCTTGCTGATACATCGACTGAAGTTCTTTGGATTCATTCCATACTCACAGAGATGGGCATTCAACTTCCTGATGTTCCAATCATTTGGTGTGATAACACCAGCACAGTTTCCATGGCGGCCAACCCTACTCTTCATGCCAAGACCAAACACGTTGATCTCGACCTTCATTTTGTACGTGAAAAGGTGGCAGCTGGCTCACTTCAGGTCAACTATGTACCTGCTAACTGTCAACTTGCGGATATACTAACCAAGCCCTCTATTGTTCAACACTTTGAGGATCTTCGACGTAAACTACATGTCCTTCCACCTGTCTTCTCTCCTTCTGAAGAAAAAAGAAACGATGGGAATGTTGAAGATAATATAACAACAGCTGTAAATTGCTGTAAACTTATAACAGAATAGGGTAAAAACAATATGGCTCCGTATTTTGGTGGGAGAGTTTGTTATTTTTGTTATTAGGGTTGTTATCCTTGCTGTATATAAACCCTTTCAATCAATGAGAAAATCATCCCTTCCTTTAACGTTTCACAAGCTGCCCGTTACATATAACAAACTTGGGCCAGCTGAATAAACAACCTAACAAACTATTATCAGCTAACAAAAGCAGACTTTAGCTAACAAATTCAGTTGGAAGGAAACTCCTAGAGAGAGCAAGAAACATCTATCGAAGCTTCTGGATAAACCTGGAACGATCAAGAATGATCATACTGGAAATGATCATATTAGCTAACAATGCCCCCACTCCTGTTATCTAATGTGAGTTTAGATTGGGGTCCAACCCCCTTTAAGTTCATTAATGCTTGGGTGCAAAAGAAAGGGTGTAAGCTCTACGTGTATGCTCTTTTTCTTTTCATGTTATCGAATTGGCTTGGAATTTTGCTGCTATATGCGATTAGCTCAAGTGCTGCTATCTAAGGGTTATATTTGACCTAAAGGCTCATTGCTGTGGTGATATTGCAAACGTTAGATGATTTCCGGTGATGAGCTACGTTCGGTTTAATATTGTAATTTTGACTGGTGCCCTTGAGTGTCGCTTTTGGTGGACTTTTTCGCAGTCTTGTGCTATCACAAGGAGGAGGATCTAAGGCAACGGTATGAGGGTGTTTTGACTGGTGTTGGAACCAAAAGCTAACACTAAAAAGTTACGCTCAAATTGTAAATCGTAAATTCGAAAAATTCCTAATTTAGAAACTTAATTTTAAAATTCTCCAATTTTGAAACCCTAGCTTCTGGGGACTATACCGTAATTTTTGGATGGATTTGATTTCTAATTTTAAATTTCTACACTCATGACTAAATTCTAAGAAAAAAAGATTTCATGGTCAAAATTGTAATTTCATGAAAAATTCAAGGTTTGAGACCTCAATTAACCTCCGAATATATATATATATATATAGATTGGTGTCTCTATACAAAATCTGATCGAACAGTTATATAAAAACCTAAAAGACGTAATCCTTGTATTGAGCCAGGCGTATTGATACGGTCTAACTGCCATAACTACCTTACTTATTTTAGCGTGACCGTATCGATACAGCCATGAATGTATCGATACAGGTTATTTGTCCAAACCTGTTTCGAAAACTATATTGAAAGAAATGGAAAGTGGGTGATGATTCACCACCTTGCTTGCCTCCCCACGTGACATAAGCTCAGAGGAGATGACTAATAGTCATCAATTACCTTAAAGTTGTAAAAAGGCGTATGAATTGATGGAAAGTAATAAAATAAGCTTTCCATTGCCCAAGGGAAAGCATCGTATTGGTCCTTGATGTGGTTGGGATTTGACTAAAGCCTTGGCTTCCTTAAATGAGTAGGAAAAGCATCCTTCTTCATCTTTGAATCCCCCGTTCATCAAAAACATCCATTTTGCCTTACACAAGCACACGCCTTCATTTTCTTCTTCAACATCAAGTTAAGCAAGCACCTCGGTTCCACTTTTGACCTTTGTTCGACTTCGATACTCCGTTTGAAAGCCTACAACTCGGTGAGTAAAACCCCTAAGCTAATTCAATGATTCCATGATTCCTCAAGGTTTAATTTTAAGATTAGGTTTTCAATGTTCAAATAGAAGCCCATGGATTAGGAAGCTAATTTCGTTATTCCGATATTTTCTATAAGCTTTGGTGAGCTTGAAAAACGTGTCTGGATCCTTAGATTAAATTCTAATGCAATCCCTAACCTTGTTCTAGCTCAAGAAGTGGAGAATAACCCCTCGTCATCTCCAACAAAAGCTAGGCAACAAGGACTTGTAATTCAAGAGCCTTGAAGTCGAGGTGAGTGTAGTTGTGTCAAGGGATAGGCTAGGTGTCATCTTGTTGCATTTGATTATGAATTTGATTTGCATTTTGTTAAACGCTCAAGTAGAGCAACCATACATGGATTCGAATGGTAAGGTTGGTAAGTCCTTTGAATTGCTTTGATATGTCTATAAGCATACATGTGATATTCGAATTATGTGGCTTATGGAATTTGATATGAATATGCTATGTGATATGGAGCTAAGGCTCGTTTTGTTATCTGATATTATATGATCCGAAAGGTATGAATTATGATGAAATATGTGAACTTGGACATTTGTGGACATTGGATACAATTGGCATGCCATAGGGTTATTTGAGCTCACTAAGTAAGGGATTGGACTACGACCCGAGGTTACAGCCTATATATGTGGCGAGATAAGGATAGATTGTGTAAGGGACTTATTTGGAGCTACAACCTATTTTTCGATATGTGTGGTGTGCAGGGGAATCCATGTATCCATTGGTTATTATGTCCAAGGAAGTGATATGTGATTATGATATGTATCTTGTATATGAAAATGTGTCACTTGAATTGAGCATGAGTTACAAATATGATTTATGCACTAATTATGTCATTTAAGCATGGCACTACGATGTTCATATCATTAAGCAATTATTTGCATTTGTTATAACTACCTCACTAGGGTATGTAAGCCTAACATTCGTGTGTTTCGTGCATTTCAAGATCTTAAAGAATCTCGACCTCTGATCGTGTTGTTGCGGTTCCAAGTCGCTCCTACGAATCATATGTATGCTTATCTTTTGCTTTGAACTTCTAGTAAGGTGGTATATGGTTAGATAAGTCATGTTTGACTATTTTGATATGTGTGTAATGACCTAAATATGACTAAGTGTTGTATGGACATTTTGGTGTGTTTGTAAAGTAGGAAACTTAGTAAAAAGTAGTTAAAATGTGCTAAAGGTGAAAACTAGGTAGACAGATTTGGAACGCTATAAAATTTGGCATGCTATTAGAATTATGGTTTTTAAGCTTGATGGTAAAATTTGGTAAAATTAGGACAATTTTCGCTAGGTTAATTCGAATAAAAATCAGTAAAAATCTGTCATTACAAGTCATGGCGTATCGATACGGGTGATGGCGTATCGGTACGGTCCTTGCATTTTAGGTCAGGTCAATGATGGTCAAACAGAGTGTATTGATACAATTTGGGTGTATCGATACGGATTTTGGTTACTGGAATATGGGAGAAAATGGTATTGATACGGTCTAGAGCGTACCGATATGGAGTCAACGAAGTCAACCTGTATCGATACGGGCTTAGCCGTATCGGTACGGGCTTGTCACCCTTTGAATCTAAAATTTGAAAAATAGGCTTAGTGTATCGATACAGCTTTAAGGATATCGGTACAATATTAGTTAATTCAGTTAAGAGTCGTGAAATCCCAGTTTTGCAATGTTTATAAAACGATCACTAAATCTCAATCAGCCTAATTGGATAGGTAAACGATCTCCGTAAGTAATGAGATTTCATAGACCGATAATTGGTAAGTTTAATTGTAAATTGGTAATATGGAATTCTGATTAGGTCCGTTAATTTTTAAAAATTATGTTTTAGCCCTTAAGCACGAAAAAGTTTAAATTTGACCTCAATTCGAATAAGGTTAGTAACGAATAGGTTCGATAAGTCTTAAAAGGCGACTAATAAGATATTTCGAATAAGTTCTGAACCCCGATTATGTCTCTAATTTCTGAATTCACTTTCTGGCAACACTTTCCGAATCGGTCCTCTACCAGACTAGGAAGAGGGTGTTACATATTATGTACCGTTTTACTAATTGGATTGTTTTGGGTGTAATTTATACCTTATACAATGTACTCTTTTCTTTCATTTAGGTCTTGAGTTTTTACCCTATAATAAAATCTCAATTGTTGAGCAAAAAAACAAAAAAATAATTTGACAAAATTTGTAAATATAAAGTGTTAAATGTATTGATTTGTTTCAAATTATAACCAGATTGATAGAATATATAAGTTAAGGTACCAAATGTATAAGTTTTTGTACCAATTTGGGATAATGTGTCTAGTTTAAGTACTGACTTGGAAGAATATGCCTAGTTTAGGTATCAATTTGGGAGCAAAAATTCATTAGGTACCAACTTGAAAAAATGTGCATAATTAAGGTACCAAATGTATATTTAAGCAAAAAAAACACCCCCACAAGCTTTTTGTCCAGAATTAAGCAAGAATGTATGTGTGGCGTAATCTAAATAGCGCTTTGTGCTGTTAGTTTTAGAGATGAAAAGTAATTGTTTCCATTAGGGTTGTAAATGAGACGAGACAGATCGAGAGTTATTTGAGCTCGAACCAGTCAAAGCTCGGTTAATACTCAACTCGAGCTCGAACTCGGCTCGAGTCTTAATGAGCCGAGCTACTTGATACCCGACTCGAAAAGCTCGCGAGCTACTAAAAAATATAATATGCTAAATTTTTTAATTTAAAATCTAAATTCCTAAACATAAGTTCTAAACCCTAAAATCTAAATCCTAAATTCAAAGCCCAACAACCTAAACATCTAAACCCTAAACTAACACCATAAACCCTAAAATTAACAAGCTTGTGTAAACTAAAGTTTACACAACTTATGCATCAAAGTGTTTTTCCTAATAGGGCTTTAAATTTGGCGAGGCATCATAAATTTTTTTGGTGAATCCGGATGTTGATAGATGAATGAAGTTTGAAGCTTTCAAGTGGTTAGTAGGGGATGGACTTTCCATACTTTTTTTGGGAGGATTGGTGGTGCGGTTCACACCCACTTTGCAAGACATTTAGGAGACTCTACAGACTAGTAATTAACAAAAGCATATTGGTCGCGAAAATGTCTTCAGGAGTCGAGCTATCAATAATTCAATGGCATGAAGTTTTTTCGAGACAGTTACTTGATTGAGAATGGTTGATGGTGGACGAGTTAAAGAAGTTAATTGAGAATGTTTCTTTGCGCCCTGGTGTACCGGATCAAATCGTTTGAATTCATGATAAAATGAGCCAAATTTCGGTTTAAAAAACTTTCTTTTCTGCTTGTCGATTCTGATTTTGAGGCTCTGAATTTTAATTTTGGTAACATATAGAAGATGAAAATAACTCCAAAGGTTAAAACTTTCTTGTGGATGCTTAAACTAGATAGAGTTCCTATTAAAGCGTTCTTTAGAGCAAGAGGAACTGCTTTAGATGCGAGCCAATGTATGTGTGTTTGGTGTGAATTAAATCAAGAAGACTCAGACCATTTGTTTGTTTACTGTGCGTTTGTGAATTGCTTTTGGGTGTTGTTTTGCCGGTGGTGGAATATTTCAAAAAGACACTTTTAAAATATTAAAGGGTTGTTAAATTCTTGCTTTAAAGTTTCGCTATCGGGTGACATTAAAAGTATATGGTTAGTTTCGTTTACGCCCCTAGTTTCCATACTCTACTAATTGTGGGCCTCAAGGGAAAAGGTATTCTCCTTTCGACATTAACTGATGTTTCATTATTGTTTCCATCATTTGAGAAAGAAAGCTCTACGCCTCTACCTACCACTACGCTTATTTCATGTACGAAAAGAGCATATTTCATGTAAGAAAAGACAGCAGTGAAGATAAGGGAATATAATATTTCAGGTTTACTTTATCAAAATTCAAGGAAATTCTAAAAGAAGACGAGTTAAAAAGAGATTAAAAAGTGACGGTACATAAATTTTTACGAAAATTGTAAGAATTTGTGTATAATTTTTAAAATTTTCTAAGATAGTAAGGATTTTTGTATATATGCAAATTATTTATAAAATTGTTAGGATTTATATTTATACACAAAAGTCGATACATAAATCCTTACAATTTTTGTAAGAATTTATGTATCACCTCTTTTTAGTCTCTTTTAATCGATCTCTCCTAAAATCTTCCCAAGATTCAGTTTCTGATGCATCGCATAAAAAAGAGATTATGATTATTGGAGTGAAAATAAAGTTAAGGAGGAAAGAAAAAAGTTGGTTTCTTAGCAATGACATCGTACAAACAGGGACTACCGAAATTTTATGTTAGTGGTGCGTAATATTATAGAGTTACATTAAAAAAGTTTAGGGGTGTAAAATTAAAAATTTTAAGGAGTGCGAGTTTAAATAATTGATAATATATATAAAAATTATAGGAGAGTTTGACATTTTTAAAGGGTGCGGCTACCCCTCTAACACCCCTCGGCTCATCCCTAGTTTAATTTAAGGTTGTGGGACTAAAATGTTCGGTCTCTTTTCGGTTTTTCTTTTTATACCAACGCTAAAATATTAAATTCTATGCTCTTACACTTAATTCTAAATTGTAAAAAGTACACTCTATTCCAAATTTCATCCCTAGTTTAATTTAAGGTTGTGGGACTAAAATGTTCGGTCTCTTTTCGGTTTTTCTTTTTATACCAACGCTAAAATATTAAATTCTATGCTCTTACACTTAATTCTAAATTGTAAAAAGTACACTCTAAACTTAAACCCTAAACTAAAAGATTTTTATTTATATGTTATGTAATAAAATATTGATAAAGGCTGCAAAGAAGGTACGGACCGAAGCTTGCACCAGTGATGGCTGGAATATCGGTTACCAACTTGTAGGGTTTGATTTTGATGCCAAAGTGTTAGGCTATGTTCGGCAGAGCTTCTCTATCAGGTTTTAGAGAAGTTTCACCGAACAAGTTATTTTTGGCGTCTTCGTCCCCTTACTTTTTTATCGATTTTGTTCTAAACAACTGCGTTTAGAGAAGTTAAAAATTCTAGCTTCTCTCTAAACACAAATTCTCAACTCAATCTAAGATTTTAGCAGCGGCGCCGAACGGAGCTTTAATAAAATATTGTAATACCCAAGAACTAACTAAACTACAAACTATCTGATGGAATAAAAAGATTTCTGCCATTTCTGTAATATTCCAATAATTACTATTTTCTACTGGATGACCAATCATATTTATCTATGTACGAGAAGAATCTTTCTTTCTTTCTACTTTTACTTTTAGTACAATTATTCCATATGTATAAGGTTTATTTGGAAGTACCCTCAAAAGCCGTGGCTAGAATGTCGAGTCCATTGTCTTACATATATGTATATGTACGTATGAAGAGATTGATAGAACGGTGAGCACGATTGAGAGCGTGCAGTTTGTGTATGTTCAAAGGGAGAGTAATGCAATGGCGGACAAGGCAGGGCGAAGGAGACACATCTTTTCAAAGGTTGGTGGTAATATTGAGGTCTGGTTTTATGGTTTGCTTGCTGTCTGGATTTGTTATTGTGGAATTCCATGGATATGTCTGGTCACTGTATTCTCTTGTTCCACCTACTCTCTTGATTGTATTGTACTCTTTTCCTCCATTTAATATTAGGAAGGCTTTTAACGAGACATATAATTAAGCCAAAAATGCGTGTATATATAAAGGAAGTATTACCAGAGTGTAGAAAGTCCTGAAATCATCCCCGTCAATATCGATCCTTGGCTGGTGTTTGGTGTGTCGAAGATGTTTTTCTTGGATGAGAATTTCGGTGAGGAACGGGGAGAGCTTTTTGTGGGATATGAAGCTTTACTTTGACTTCCATTTGGGTTTCAAAATTGAGAGAAAAAGTGGTAAACATTTGTGATCTTTTTGGATTTGGGTTGGTTTTGTTCTAAATAATTTTTTTATTCTTTTATAATATTATTGTTTTTGTTAATAATTTTTTTAATAATCTCTATATATTTTCAATATCTTTATAGTAGTTTAATATTTTTATTTTTAAATTTTAATATTATTTTATAATTTTTAAAAATTTTACGGTTTAATGATGTGGCATTTCCGGGGGTGTGCCACGTGTCATCACCTTATTGATCATCAATGAGTTGACGGCCAAAATTGGTCAACCATTGCAGAAGGGCTAAATTTAGTGCGATTTGAATTATGAGAGTTAAATTGAGTGCAAAAAATTCATAAGGACTTAATTAATTTTTTTAATTTTTCGTTGAGAGTTAATATGACATTTTTTTTAGAAAGGGAGAGTTAATTTGACATTTAAGCCTTATATGTGTGCGCGCGTGATAAAAATATTAACTAATTTTAGTGTTTGGAATTAAAAGTTAAAAGCATTACACATTTTTTAGATCATTGGATTAACTAATTTTAGTGTTTAGAATTAAACGTTTTAATTATGATAATTCACTTTTTTCTGTAAAATCTTATCCGTGTTTATCGTTAATATCAACTGTCGATTTTTTTAATCTAACGATCCAAAATCACTAATAAAAGAATGATTTTATCTATCGTTAATATTAACTGTTAAGTTTTATATTATGGCAAAAGATCCTAACCCATTTAGATTCAATGCAGCACATAGTTGAAAAGTATAAAAGAATGAATTTATCAACTTCAAATTTAGTATGAATTTCAAAATCACTAATAAATAAACGTCTAACAAATCCGTGAATTTAAAAAATGGTAATGAATAGTATTTTACATTTGAACATTTTATTATTCAATTTACACCCTCTTTAATTTTTAAAATTATTATTTTCAAACTCTACCAAACGAAATTCAAAAAGGCTATATTTTATAAATGCTTAATATAAAATAGAATATATAAATAAAGGTCCTTTCGGATCTACATATGTGATATAATTTTTAGAAGTGTTTCTAAAAAGTGTAAATCACATTCTTTTTATTAATAAGACAATGTACTAAAGTAAATTACTATAATTAACGGTACGCAGTAGGTTTTTGTAGCTCTGCGTATCACATGAATGATATTATTGTGCCCTGCGGCCACCGGAGCCACTCTCCCTCTGGCAGTTGAAATAAACGGCAGCCACTGGCTGGCCGAGGTTGTAAAGCTCTGCAAAGTCTCTGGTATTGAAATTCTGGCGCCAACCCGGTGCGTACACGGTTTGCCTTCCCAGTTGCTGAAACAACACGAACACGAACCGGTGGATCCCAACCGTAGGTCGTGGGCTCTCGTAGCACACTACTTCTTGCCCTATGTTTTCATAACCCTAACATCGTCAGTCATCACCATATATTCTATACATACATATATAGATATATATGGTCTTCTTCGACAAATTTAGATATAGCACGAAAGCAAATCATTACACATTATGCACGTAAAACTCTTGCATTTGAAAAAAAAAAGCATTACAATTATAGGTAACGAAGAAGAAGTCGTTGAAGAGCTGGTCCATTTGGAGAAGCAAGAGCAATTACTATAATATTTTAGGGTTTTTGCAGTGGTAGACTTGGGTGAAGACTTGGGCTCCATTGAACTCAAAGGAGCTTGAACATCAATAGGAGACATCTTTGAATCAAATACTATCAACATTGAATTCTAAACTTTAAACTATAAATTTCAAATCTTACTAATTTTTTAAACCTTAATTCTAAACCTTAAACTTATTTTTGTAGTGTGAGGGCATAAACAGTGCACAAAAAATAGATGATTTATATCTTTTGTTCTTCAGGGATGTATTTGATTATCGAGCATGTATTAGACAAAAGATTATTGTCTAGTTAGTTTTCAATTATGTATTAATCAGATATGACTTTTTGTTAAGTATGGCTCATATACTGTTAAAGGATATATGCTAGAGCGAAGACAGAGTGAGCGAACAGAGCAAGAGCATCTGTCCCATAAAGAAATTCTCGAGTTAGTTTGCGGGCTTGGACTAAGTGGGTTGAGGGTGCGGGGGCGAACGTACAGGGTATTTTGGTAACTGTACCGTGGAGGGTTACTTATATATATGCATATTATTTGTAACCTAATTTGATTGGTTGAATTAATAAGAAATATAGCCGCTCTTGCTCCCGAAGACATAAACAACTTGCTAAACCTCGTTAATCTCTTGTGTTCTTGCTTGTTTATGTTTCTTGTTCGTTTGCCTTATTTCACAACAGCTTTAATTGGCTTGAACTTTGTAACCACTTTTTTTTTGCAAAGTAATCAATTTATTAATACTAAACCACTAAGCATGGATAAAAAAACATCCCTACGATCAACAAGAGTTGGGTGCAGTGCTAAGGCACATTGCTTTTCAAAGGAGAGAACTCGGATTCAAATTTTGAAGATGACATCTTTGGGAGGGACAACTACGAATCTCAAACATGAACCACAAAATAGACATGTACTTACCAAAATAATACCCCCACAAGCTTTTGTGCCCAGAATTAAGCAAGACGTGTATGTGTGACGTAAATAGTGCTTTGTGCTGTTAGAGAAATTATATTATAGGCTCGTTCCGCCACATCATCCATAGTCTCAACTAATAAAAATCATTTATTTCATTAATTTTTTCATATCATCTTTTTACCAAGTGAATCTCCACATGGTAAAAACTATTTTTTAAAATTTAATTTACAGTAAATAAGAATGAAGATTCACTTGGTAAAAATATGATATAAAAAAATCAATAAAATAAATAATTTTTATTGGTTGAGACCATAAATAACGTGACGAGACGGATCTATGATATAATTTCTCGTACAGTAGGTTTTAGAGATGAAGAGTAATTGTTTCCATACTCTAATAATTGTGGGCCTATATGTTCAAAGAAAATAATTGTGGGCCTTAAGAAAAAAAGTTATTCTCCTTTTGACTAGGGTTGTAAATGAGACTAGACAGATCGCAAGTTACTCGAGCTGGACTCGATCATAACTCAGTCAAAATTTGACTCGAGCTCGAACTCGGCTCGAGTTATTAACGAGCTGAGCCGGGCTAATTGATACCCGACTCGAAAAGCTCGCAAACTACTCAAAAATATAATATACTAGTTTTTAATTTTAAAAATTAGAGTGAACTAAAATGTAGGTTGGGTATTTTTTGTTGTTATGTTATGTTGGTTTAACTTTCTATATATTTTCATGTGCACTCTTTTTCCGCGACTAGAATTAAGTGTTTTTAATGAGGCATAGGAAAATATTTTTTTTGTATGATTTTATCTATAATGAAATCATGCAATTTAATGAAAATGATAAAAATAATAATATTTTTTCAAGTCATAGGGTATTTTTGAAATTTCAATAATAATAATAATAATAATAATAATAATAATAATAATAATAATAATATTAGGGTTATAAATGAACGAGACAGATCGCGAGCTATATGACTCTGACTCGGTCAAAGCTCGATCAACACTTGACTCGATTGAATTCGACTCGAGTTCTTAACGAACCGAATCGAGTTCAGTGCACTCAAACTCAAATCAAGCTTGAACTCGACTCAAATTTTTAACGAGCTGAATCGAGCTTAGCAATACTTGAACTCAACTCGATTAGTTTACCCCCTACTTTCCACCTTAACTGATGTTCCATTACTGTTTCCATCATTTGAGAAAGCTCTACCCGCCACTACGCTTATTTCATGTACGAAAAGATAGCAGTGAAGAGGAATATAATATTTCAGGTTTACGTCATCAAGGTTCAGTTTCTGATGCATCACATAAAAAAGAGATAATTGGAGTGTAAATAAAGTTAAGGAGGACAGAAAAAAGTTGGTTTCATAGCACTGACATGGTACAAACAGGGAGGACCATAATTTTATGTCAGAAGTACTGAATAATATTAAAATTTTAGGGGTCAAAATTATAAAATTTTAGAGAGTGTACGCTTAATTATCGATAATAAATACAAATAAAATACATAAGTTATAGTAGATTTTGAAATTTTCAAAGGGTGAGACTACCCCTCCAGCACCCATTAGTCCATCCCTAGTTCCAATGAATCTTAAACTAAACCAAAGCTATATTTATATAGATATGTTATGGGACAAAAATCTTTGTCATTTTCTGTGTCCTAACACTAAAAATAAAATAAAATTTTAAACTATAACTCTAAATTCTAAATTCTAAAAAAATACACTATATCTTAAATTTTCTATACTTTAAACCTAAAAGCTAACCTCAAACCTTTAACCCTATACCTAATGATTTCTATTCATATGTTATGTAATAAAATATTGATAAAGGGTGCAAAGAAGGTACTGACCAAAGCGTGCACCAGTGGTGGCTGGAATATCAGTTACCAACCTGCAGTGTTTGATTTTGATGCAAAAGTGATAGTAAAGTATTGTAATACCCAAGAACCAAACTACAAACTATCTGATGGAATAAAAAGATTTCTGTCATATTACAATAATTAGTACGGGATGACCAATCATAATGTACGAGAAGATTCTTTCTTTCTTTCTTTCTACTTTTTCTTTAGTATTATTATTCTATGTGTATAAAGTTTATTTGGAAGTACTCTCAAAAGCTGTGGTTAGAATGTAGAGTCCATTGTCTTACATATATTTATATGTACGTATGAAGAGATTGATAGAACGGCGAGCACGATTGAGAGCATGCAGTTTGTGTATGTTCAAAGGGAGAGTAATGCAATGGCGGACTATCTTGCCAAGGCAGGGCGAAGGACACAAGAACTTGGTAATATTGAGGTTTGGTTCTATGGTTTGCTTGCTGTCTGGATTTGGTATTGTGGAATTCCATGGATATGTCTGGTCACCGTATTCTCTTGTTCCAGCTGCTCTCCTGATTGTGTTGTACTCTTTTCTTCCATTTAAGATTATGAAGATTTTTAACGAGACACATGATTTCAGAATTAGGCATTTAAGATCATCTTCTACATACGTACGTACGTACATACATACATATAAAGAGAGAAAGATCAGCTCACCAGTGCAAGTATTCCCTGAGGTTGGGGTCACTTGGGCTGGGGGCATCAGGATCCACCATAATCTACACCGAATTCAAGTATATACGTAACTGATCATAAAGAAGCCGAAAATGCGTGTATATATAAAGGAATTTACCAGAGTGTAGAAAGTCCTGAAATCATCCCCGCCAATATCGACCCTTGGCTGGTGCACAGCTTGAGCAGGTTTGAGCTCAACGCCATTATTAACGTCCCTAGAACCGTAGGACACCTTGAGAGCAGTAGTCCTGGTAAAGGAGTCCAAAACATCTCCTATAACCCTACCAACTACTAGTGGATCCCTGTCTCTACGCATGACCGGAAAATTTTTGCTTCAGTTTAGTTACGGAAACAAGGGGTACCTGAGTGGGATTTATATAGGACGGAGACTACCTTTATCTTTATGTCCCTATTAATAGAATCTTTCCTGCTTTTATTACAAGAGTATAATTTTTCCGCCAAGGATTTCATTTTCATTCGTGGGAACTGAATATGCAAACCAATGCTGAAACTTCTATGACCAAAAACATGTGAACCGTTCTAGTATTTTGGTTAACTACAACATGATAAACATATTATCTTTAGACATTAGCATCTAATTACACTAAAAACAAAACAGGCAGGTTAACTATTATAGTACGTTGGTTAATTATAAACAACACTAAGATCTATATGACGAAATTTATCATGAATGAATGAATCTATGGTCCATAAAAAATTAAAATTATATTTTGTCCCTAAAAGTTTATATAATTTGTTATTGATCCTTTAAATTCAACTTTTTTAAATACCCTCGTCAAATAATATTAAGTTCAAGTATGACGTTTGTTCATATATAATGTTTATGAATTAATATGAGTACTCATTTTTTTCAACTAGGTTTAGGGAATGTTTTTAATGAAGATAGTGCTAGCTCACCTTTGTATGATTTCTCATGAGTAAAATCATACTAATTTGATAAAAAAAAAGTTCGGCCAAAACAACTCCTTTAATTTCGAAAAGCCATTCCACAGCATCCCATCATGATCATAGTACAATATGTCTTTATCAGTTGTTTTTTTTGTTTTTTGTTTGCTTCGCGAAAGAATTTATTCGGTTGAACCCCCACAAAACCAAGATGACTGACACCAATCTAGCCACGTTGAGTTAATTTAGACTGAGTCGTTTGTTTGAGTTTTTTTTTTGTCTTTTAATTTAATTATTTTGAATTTAAGTTGTTTTAAGCTTTAGACATTCTACCACAATTAAAACCCTATTGACTCTCTCCTTATTTTTGTTCTTGCGTCGTTCTTCTTTTATTTCCCGTATATTTTTCATCGCCAGTGATAGCACGATAGTATTAATCTTGAGTTGATCGTCAACAGCTGATTTTTTCTTTTTTTTTCTTCTCTTTTTCTAATATACTTATTTTATTTTGTTTTGAGTTATGTTATTTGATTTTGTTTAGTTAGTCTCCTTTTTCCTTATAAAATGGTAGATTTTTTTGTCAGCTTTTGTTGCACGTCTTTTTTTTAATCGTGTGGCATACTTTTTTTATGTTATTGTATCTTTTTTTTTTATTTTTTAGGGCTGGATTTGAAATTGCATCTCTGCATCCAGATGGTGTTCATTGTGTTATCTTGTTGGTCTGTCTCTAGTTTGGACCCTCGTTCACAATCTTGAAGATAAGTCGCGATTGAGCTGTGATAATACTAAGTTGTCAATGAGCCATCATTGTTATATGCGTTTTTATTTTCGTGTTGATGATGTGTAATCTTCATCGCCTATAATGGTGATTGTATGTATCTATCATTTGTCTGAATTATTTAGTTGATATTTTAATTCTTTATGTGTTTAGTCTTATTTTTTTAGTGGCTAGTTTGTGCACTATATAATTTTAGGAAAATAGTTCAATTAATCTATTATTATTTGTAGAATGTTATTGTAAATTTAGATTTTTTCTTTTTTCTTTTCATTCAATAAAACTAGCTGTTATTATTTATCAAAAAAAAATTCAACTCATTCAAGTATTTGTCAAAATCTTTACATAATTTTGGGTGCAAGTTGAGATCGAACTTGATTTAGTTTTTTCTTAATCAACTAGTCTATGGTAGTGTGTGGTTAGTTAAGTTTCACAAGTGGCTAGTGAACTGGATAGCACTACGCCTGGTGATTCCAATGAACGTCGACAGCCTCCATTTTAACCACAAAGACTGGGCTGCTTCAACGTTGCCTTTTCAACATTCCGATTCTGTAAAAGCTCCAACTGGGTCGATGCCTTAGGCTTTGGTAGTGGACGGAAGAATAAACCTAATTCTATGCTCAACTTGCCAATTATCTGGGCGCATAAATTTTTTTATCGAATCTACTTTGATTAGACGTTATCTCGTATTTTGAAGAATAGAAACCATTTCTCCATTTTCAGTGCTTTTATGTATGCCCCATGCTAAAAAAAAATTAGAGTTTAAGGTTTAGGATTAAGATTAAGGTTTAGGGAACTAAGACTAGAGTGTATTTTTTAGGGTTTATGATTTAGGGTTAGAACTTAAAATTTAATGATTTAGTGATGAGCATAGAAAGAGGCACCGAAAAAGAGCAGAAGATTTTTGTCCTATTCGGACACCAACACAACATTTTTAAATGAACTTTAATTTGGAAATTATTCAAAATTTCCTTAAATAATTCTAGTTAGAGTTGTGACCCAAATTCTAGTTTAGGTTGTTCAAATTCTTGGGGAATTTTACTTCTCTCTTTGGATATGTGTTGAAGAGTAGGGAATCTAGTTTGAGTATAACTTCTTTTTATATAGGTTTTCTTTGGAAACAAGTTTCTTATCTCTATAATAGATACAAGAGATTAAAAATTTATTCATTTAGTTGCAATATTTTATTATGCGTTATAGTAAAAGTTCTCATTATCTGCATGTGATTTTTTTCGTTTTAGATTTTCCATGTAAATCATTGTGTTTATTTTTCTTTTCTGTGTTTGCCATCATTTATTTTTTGTCATTATCATCTCGATAATTATAATAAATTGGTATCAGAGATCTATGTTTCTTATACTGGTGACGGTAATGACAACAATGAAGTGTGATATTCTGTTATTGGATCACAACACCATATTCTTGTTATGACAGGTGAAGATTCGAGATGTACTTGCACGTATGGACTTAGACGTGTTAGAAGGGTTTGAGAGTTGTCGCCAGAACGGTCAGATGCAAAAAATGTGTCATAAGGAAACCATATCCCAAATTCAGTTGCACTTAACAAATCATATTTTGCAGAATGATATAGTAGGGCAAGGTTGAACTTCTCTACCACAAACTCCTTTTCCACAGATAAAATCTTAATATTCTATTGTGGTGGACAGACCCATAAGGGATGTCAGACGTTCAAAGAGGTATGTGAAGACTGATCTAATGACATATATGTTGTATGTGTCGAACAATATAAATGCAAACCAAGAACCATCAACATATTATGAGGTCGTTGGTGGTGAACACTCAAACGAGTGGATGTTGATTATGCAAGAAGAGATGGAATCACTCCCTACAACCAAGTTTGAGTAGAGCTTGAACTTGGTCAAGTCTCATTGCTGAAGACTACCCCTTGAAGGGGTTTCTTGGAAGAGGTGGAAATATTGTTTGAAAAGAATTGGTCTCAATGTGGAGATTTGTTAGAGTTTTGATCCTAATTCTTTTAGGATTGATTGAAAGTAAGAATTAGGGGTTATAATGAGCCTGACCAGCTCGCAAGCTACCCAGGCTCGGCTTGGTCAAAGCGCGGCTCGAGACCTTAACAAGCCAAGCCGAGTCGACCCAAGCTCGGCTCGAAAAGCTCGTGAACAGGCTCGAAATAAATTATATATATATATACTCCATATATATTTGTATGTTTTAGTGTTATTAACTTGTTATCATGGTTAAATACTTTAAATTGTATATAATTAGAAAATGTACTATGGTTACTTGCGAACTTCAAAAATAAATTTTATATTTTCTCAAACAGGTTTTACATGTTATTTTTTAAAACTTCAAAAAATATTTAAAAGCAATTTGAGGAAAGAAACAAGCTGAGCTCGAGCCTTGAGTTGAGCCGAGCTCAAACAGTCCAATTCGAGCTCGAGCCTAAAATTTTGAGCTCGATGAGCCTCGAGCCCGAGCCGAGCTTGGGCAGGCTCGGGCTCGGCTCATTATCACCCCTAGTAAGAATCTTAATTTTAGTAGATCTTGTTTAGTTTACATTAATCAAAGTTAGAAAACACAGTTTGAGTGAATTTCTTTCTATGCAGGTTTCCTTTGAAAACAAGTCTCCTATCCTTATAAATAGATACATGAGATTAAGGGCTTTTCATTTAGTTGTAATCTTTTATTCTGCGTCATAGTAAAAGTTCTCTTCCTCTGCCCGTCGTTTTTCCCATTTTGGGCTTTCGGCGTAAATCATTGTGTTTAATTTTCTTTAGAATTATGAGAAAATAATTAAATGAGAGAGAATTACTCTAGAGAGATGTAACCACTTTTAAGATCTTTGCAACTATGGTAGCTATGTTGTAGAGATGAGTATTGTAAGGACGTTGAGAAGAGTGTTTTGGATACACCGAGTTCTAGATATATATCGGGTTTTGGAATACATGGGATATCATGTATTTGCACTCTTCATGTTCTCTATTTTGATAGTGGATTGTTCGTTTCTCTCATTCATGGAGGTAAGCAAGGCCGAACCACGTTAAATCTCGTCTATTGTGCATGTCTCATTTTATGTTATCGCTTTTGTTATTTTTCCATATAAATTTCCTAATAAATGGTATCAGAGCTATGATTTGAGCTACGTAATTTTTGAAGAAATTTTTCGTTGTAGATTTTGTTAGCGATATTAGAAAACATGCAAGATGAGATTTGCTTCAATAATTTTTCAGTTATAGAGGAGTAATTATCAACCGATCTAATGATGCTTCAACGAATGTTATGTAAGAATTGAAGTTATTGAAGACTTGGCGGCGATGCTTCAACGGATATTTTGCTTACGTAAAATCAAAATTGTTGAAGACTTGAAAACCAATGCTTGAATGGAATTTGTGTCAAGGAGGAAATTTGCTATATTTTGATTCAAATTCTATATGGTAATTACGTTGAATATTATATTAATTCTAGTGGTTGAAGATTGCTTGGTAATTGTAGCGACTAATTTTGAAAAATCTCGGTGTTTCAGGTGTCACTTGGAAGAACCGGTCACTTGGTTTAAGTAGACCGAACACCGAAAAGAATGTAACGCCCCAGGTTTAGGGTCTGAGAGTTCAGACTGGGACCCGAGAAAGGTTTGTAAATCGAGTTTTGGGGTTCAGGTTGTCTTTAAATGAAAATAGTTTTAAAATGTTAAATTGAGTTTTTAGGGATAAATAAAAATAAATTAGGGCAAAATGGGATTTTTGTTACAAGAGAGTTTTTACGATAAGAGGGGAATAAAATAGAATATTTCAAAAAGAAAAAAAAAAGATACCCACTTTCTATCTTCTTCCCTTCTCATTTTTCATTTCACGTCAAAAACTCCCAAAGCCAAGCCACCATCCATTTTCACCAATCTCCACCATTTTAAAGGTTTCAAAGAGGTAAACAACTTGGTTTTCACTATTCTCTTCATTTAAATCTTGCTTGTAACATTTTCTTTCCAAAAGCTTGGTGATTTCTCAAGTTCTCTCATTTTGGATAAAATGAGTTTTTGAAGGGTTTAAGCAATTTAGTGAAAATAGTGATTTGGGTAATTTTTAAATCACATTTTGAGTACAAAATAAGGTCAAGATGATGGGTTTATCAAGAAATTCCGAAATGGAATAAATGGGTAAATTTTGAGTTGGGGAAATATAGGTTTTGGGTTGGAAATGGTTCCTAAGGGGTTTGCGGATGTGTGTTGAAGGTTTTGAAGCTTTTGGGTGTGTTTTGGATGTTAAATTGATGAAGTTATGGTTGATTTTTGGTTATAGTGGAAATGTGATTGGTTTTGATTAGTTTCGGGTAAGAATCAGAAATGGTTGTTGTTGAATTGAGATAGAGTTGATTTCAGTGGGTTTGATTGTTGAAAAGTATGTTAACTCTTTGTTTTAATTTGGGTAGAAGCAGCGGATAGAGATTTGGGTACTTCAGATGCGACACTCGGTGTTACGGATGCTTGAAATCGGTGTTTCGGCTATCGTTGGGTTCTAACGGTGAGTGGAAATGTTTTTGAGAGTTTAGGTTGAGTTTGAAAGGCCAACCTAAGCTCGAGAGTAAGTATTAAATGTTTACGTTTTACTTTTCCGAAATTCTATATATTTCACTCTTGTTATGCATTGTTGATATGAGATGAATGTGTGTATTTGATTAATGAGTATGGTATTGTTATGTTGGTTTATATGACGTTTGAGTATTGGCAAATATGAGAGTCTTACCAGGTATAATTGGTCGACCATAGCGTTAAAGTGCACTGGTAAAATCCGCGCGTGGCTCTAGTGATGTAAGATGCCATTAGGGAGGAATACGGTGATGTAAGATGCCACCGAAAGCATAATACTCTTGTGTTGGTTGAATGTTATCTTGGTAGATGTTGAGAGTCATGCTATGTTGTTATGTTGTTGCATTGCTTGATGTAAGATGCCAAACACATGTAAGATTGTTGATAATCATGTTGATGGAATTCAAGTTTGTGGTTTTGTTTTTAATTCATAAACGGTTTTATTAAAACTGCATTGTTGTTGTTGTGGTTTTGAGCACCACTCACTAAGCTTTATGCTTACGCGCTTCTTTCCAACAATGCAGATCGTTAGCGATCCATGAAGCAAAGAAAGGCGAGGGAAAGTCTCTGGTGATCGTAGCTTAAGCTCAAGTATGAATTTTAAGTTGTAATAATAATTTAGCAATGGGAATACTTGCTTTTGTGGTTAAGGAAGTGGTTGTAAACTCCCATGAGTTTGATCATGTTGCTACATCCTTTAAATGTTGAAACCATGCTATGTTGAGGCTTGCTTTGGGTTTTGGTTAAATGCCATGTGTTTTGGCTTGTTGGTATTTTGAGTTACAATGTTCCTTATGAGCTTTTAAGTTTGAGATCCATGCTTGTGTGTATTCATGTTTGAAACCTATTCTTAGGGTGTCTTGCCTCTAGAATGTTTGCTCAATATGTTGCTTCGTGGTTTGTGCTCTTTCGGGGTAAGTTTGGGAATGTTTGAGGATGCCAAATTGCATTTTCGGGCCAATCTGTGCCCAGGCGTTTTGAAACACTTGGTATGGTTTTGGAACGACCAGGCCTTTTGGGGCACCAGTATCGAAATGGGGGTGGTGCCGTTTGGGTACGTTTTGCCTCTGGAGGCCCCCTTTTCGAAACCAAGAGGAGCTGTTTCGGAACAGCCTAGTTTTGATTTTTGCTGAGAGCCTGTGTTTCGAACCGGGCAACTCCTGTTTCAAAACACATGTAGGTAAAGTGGTTAAAAGGCATCTTTGAAGGTTTCCAAATGTTATGATTTAGTCCCTAATGCTTGAATGCTTTCTAAGTGAGTTTATATGTCTCGTTTGTGTTGGTCTTGCCTCGTGTGCTTGAAATATGACTAATAAACTATTTGGTAAGGTTTAAATTACCTTTTTGCCTCTGTTTTGGTGTGGTTTTGCAAAATGGTCCTTTCTGACTGTTTGTCTCCAATTGGACATCCGATTGATGTCCGATTGAGACGTTGTTTTTCCGCAGTAACCCTTAACACCATAGGACCGTTAAATTGCATTTAGACAAGATAAATCTTAATTAAGGGTTGTTAATCGGAGGGAAATTCTCAGATTTTTCTCTGGTTATCCCCGCGTGACTCTTCTGATTCGGTCTTGCGACTAGACCAGGTTGAGGGGGTTACATTTGGTGGTATCAGAGCCTCGATTTCTAGGTTTCTCGGGAAGGTAAGTCAGGTAAGTTGATTCTGTGTATGTTTGTCTATTTTGCACGGTGTTTGTGAGCATGACTTTGTGTTTCTGCTGATGTTTGAAGGTTGGTTAAGCATTCCCATTGCTAGGTATTATTACTATGGAAAAATGATTTTGATTTAAAAGAGCTTGAACACGCGGATCCCTACCTTTGTTGACCCAATGTTTCCTTGTGTGTTATGTTTGATGTTTTAGATTGTATCTTTATTATGGTGAGACTGAGGGGAAGGCCTAGAACGGGTGACCAGGCACCCAGGGATACGCCTCTTCCTCCCCTGCTCTTGATGGTAATGAGGTGAATGTCGGAGGTATTGTACCTCAGGCTGGTGCGAATGTTGGAGGTGATGGTAATGGACCTCAGGTTGGCCAGGGTCAGGCTGGTGTGGACATGGCCAATTACTTCAAACTTTAGCCAGAGCTTTTCAGACGGATGTTGTTGGTCTTCATGCTGCAGCACCACCTCAGGGTGCGGGGACATGTTTGCCCCTTGAGCAACTTCGTAGCTTAGGCGGAGTCGAGTTTCGTGGTATGTTTCCCGAGGGTTTGGAGGCATGGCTTGAGAGCAGTACTCGTATCTTGACTCAGATGGAGTGCTCGGACACTCGTAAGTTGGGTTGTATTGTCTCGTTTCTTCAGGGAGATGTGTATGGTTGGTGGACCAAAGTTATCTCAGGTATGCCTGAGGCCAAGGTTACTTGGGAATTCTTCCATAGTGCGTTCCGCAAGAAGTACCTTGGCGCTCGTTATCAGGACGAGAAGAAGAGAGAATTCATGGCTTTAGTGAAAGGCAATATGTCTATATCCGAGTATGAGGTACAATTTATGATCTTGAGTCGGTATGTTTCAGAATTGGTTCCCACTGAGAGGGAAAGGTGTGAACGGTTACGTTACGGGTTGGTTACGGAGGTAAAGACCTACCTGCTTACTTCTGATTACACTAAGTTCGATGTCTTGGTTTCTAGGGCCAAGGACATTGAGCAAAGTCTAAGTTTGGTTGCTCGATCGGGTGGATCCACTTCAGGGAAAAGGTTGGTCGAGTGGGAGCGAGACCGTAAAAAGAGGAACAAGGATAGAAGGCACCAACTGGACTTTAGGCATGGAGGTGGTAATATGGGATGAGGCCATCAGGGTTGAGGTTTTGTTGCTCGCACACCCGAGTGTGCTAGATGTGGGAGGAACCATTTCGGAGAGTGTTGGGGTACCTTTCGTGCTTGTTGGAACTGTGGATCTCATGCGCATTTGAGGCGTGTGTGTCCTTATCCGGCTAGGGATGGTCAGGCACCAGCTAGAGCTGTTGAGCATTAGAGAGGCTGTGGGCGCGGACCAGGTAATTTCCATCCTAGGAATGATGGTCAGAGAAATGTGGCTCATGTTGTCGCGGTACAGCCCGAGGGCGGTGGACCAGCTAAAGTTTATGCACAACATGAGGCTGTGAATGACACAGATGTGATCGCAGGTAATTTTATGTTACAGTCCTTATCTTTGCTTTCGTTGATTGATTATGGCTCGACACATTCGTATATTTTGGGTGAGCATGCAAGATCGTTAGGTTTGCCTTTTGTGTTGTTAGATATAGGTATGAATGTTACGAGTTCTTTTGGTGAGACAATTGTAGTTAGGAAAGTGTTCAGGAGATGTCCCTTGATGGTTCAGGGTCACGTGTTTCTCGTTGACATGATGGAGTTGCCCTCCTATGGTTTCGATATAATCCTGGGTATGGATTGGCTTGTGGAGCATAGAGCTAGGATAGATTTTGAGACTAAAAGAGTTTCTTTGAGGCTTTTTGATGACTACGAGGTAGTGGTAGTTGGCGAGAATATTAAGTTATTGTCTAATGTTGTTTTAGCTTTAGAGGCTCAGATGATGATGGATTCGGGTTGTCAAGCTTACTTAGCCTATGTAATGAACCCAAATATGAGTGAAGTTAGACCGCAAGATATTAGAACAGTTTGTGACTTCTCGAGTGTTTTCCCAGAAGAATTGTCTGGTGTGCCTCTAGATAGAGATGTTGAGTTTGCTATTGAGACGTATTCAGATTATGCTCCCGTATCGATTGCTCCGTATAAAATGGCACTTAAAGAGTTGATTATAAAACTTCAGGAACTGTCAGATAGAGGTTTTATTAGGCCTAGTATTTCCCCTTGGGGTGCTCTAGTCTTGTTTGTGAAGAAGAAAGATGGCAGTATGAGGATGTGCATAGATTATAGACAGTTGACCAAGGTAACAGTGAAGAACAAATATCCCTTGCCGCGGATTGATGGTTTGCTTGATCATTTGAGAGGTGCTTCAGTATTTTTGAAGATTGATTTGAGATCGGGGTACTATCAGTTGAAGGTAAAAGATGTGGACATACCGAAGACAGCTTTCTGTACGCGATATGGGCACTATGAGTTCTTGGTAATGCCCTTCGGTTTGACTAATGCCCCAGCTTCATTTATGGACATGATGAACCAAGTGTTTCACGAGTTTTTGGATAGGTTTGTAGTAGTGTTCATAGATGACATTTTAGTGTATTCCAGGACCGAGGAAGAACGTGATAAGCATTTTCGATTAGTGCTACAGGCTTTGCTTGAAAATTAGTTGTATGCCAAGTTGAGTAAATGTGAGTTTTGGATTAGGGAAGTGGTCTTTCTAGGTCATGTGATCTCATCCGAGGGGATTAGTGTGGATCCCAAGAAGATAGAAGCAATAGTGAGTTGGAAATAACTGAAGTCAGTGACTAAAATCCGTAGTTTTCTAGGTTTGGTCGGGTATTATCGAAGATTTGTTTAGGGGTTCTCGAAGATTGCTGCACCTTGGACTAAACTGTTATAGAAAAATGTTCCGTATGAGTGGACAGATGCAAGGCAACAAGCGTTTGAAAAGTTGAAGAGAGCATTGACGGAAGCTCCTATCTTGATTCAGTTGGAACCAGGGAAAGAGTTTGTGATCTACAGTGATGCGTTATATTTAGGTTTAGGTTGTGTGCTTATGCAAGAAGGAAGAGTTGTAGATTATGCTTCGAGACAATTGAAGGTTCACGAGAAGAATTACCTTACCCACAACATAGAGTTAGCGGCCGTGGTCTTTGCTTTGAAGATTTGAAGACACCACCTTTATGGTGAGAAATGCACAATCTACACTGACCACAAGAGTTTGAAATATTTGATGACTCCGAGAAAGTTGAACCTTAGACAGCGTAGGTGGTTAGAGCTTCTTAAAGACTATGACATCACAATAGAGTATCATTCGGGTAAAGCAAATGTAGTGGCTGATGCTTTGAGTAGAAAGATGGCAGTTGAGTTGCGAGCTATGTTTGCGAGATTGAGTGTGTCACAGGATGGCGGTTTGATAGCCGAGCTACAAGTTAAACCCTCGTTAGTTTAGTTGATCCGAGAGAAACAGTTGCAAGACAGATCTTTGGCACCTCACGTGCAATATATAGCCGAGGGTAGACCAATAAATTTCTTCTTTGGCGAGAATGAGGTCTTATGTTTTAAGAATAGAGTAGTTGTTCCAGAAGATGCCGAGTTGAGACGTACTATTTTGAATGAAGCTCATAACAGTCCTTTTGCTATGCATCCGGGTAGTACGAAGATGTACCGTGGGTTGAAAGACGAGTACTTCTGGATTGGGTTAAAGAAAGATGTGGCCGACTATGTGAGTGGATGTATGGTTTGCCAGTGCGTTAAGGCCGAACATCAGTTACATTCAGGTTTGTTACAACCGTTGAAGATTCTAGAATGGAAGTGGGAACGGATTACCATGGATTTTTTGTCAGGTTTGCCGTTGACTCCTTCGAAGAAAAATTTAGTATGGGTAATAGTTGACAGATTCACTACTAAGTGTGCCCATTTTATACCTGTTCATAGTACTTACACCTTAGACAAGTTGGCCGAGTTGTATATCAGTGAGATTGTGAGATTGCATGGTGTATCGAAGTCTATTGTGTCAGACAGAGATCCAAGATTTACAGCTAGATTTTGGGAGTGTTTACATCGTGCCTTGGGGACTTGGTTGAACTTCAGTACTTCGTATCACCCACAGTCAAATGGTCAGTCGGAGAGAGTTATTCAGGTGTTAGAGGACATGTTGAGGTGTTGTATCATCAACTTTCAAGGCTCATGGGAGAAACATCTACCGCTAGTAGAGTTTGCGTACAATAACAGTTATCAGACCAGTGTTCAGACGGCATCGTATGAAACTCTGTATGGTAGGAGATGCCACATGTTTTGGCTTGTTGGTGTTTTGAGTTACAGTGTTCCTTATGAGCTTTTAAGTTTGAGATCCATGCTTGTGTGTGTGCATGTTTGAAACCTATTCTTATAGTGTCTTGCCTCTAGAATGTTTGCTCAATATGTTACTTCGTGGTTTGTGCTCTTTCGGGGTAAGTTTGGGAATGCTTGGGGATGCCAAATTGCATTTTTGGGCCAATTTGTGCCCAGGCATTTCGAAACACCTGATATGGTTTCGGAACGGCCATGCCTTTTGGGGCACTCGTATCGGAATGGGGGTGGTGCCGTTTTGATACGTTTTACCTCTAGAGGCTCCCGTTTCGAAACCAAGAGGAGCCGTTTCGGAACATCCTAGTTTTTCTTTTTGCTAAGAGCCCCCATTTCGAAACGGGCAACCCCTGTTTCGAAACATAGATAGTTAAAGTGGTTAAAAGGCATCTTTGAAGGTTCTCAAATGTTACGTTTTAGTCTCTAATGCTTGTATGCTTCCTAAGTGAGTTTATATGTCTCGTTTGTGTTGGTCTTGCCTCGTGTGCTTGAAATATGACTAATAAACTATTTGGTAAGGTTTAAATTACCTTTTTGCCCTTGTTTTGGTGTGGTTTTGCAAAATGGTCCTTCGTGACTATTTGGCTCCAATTGGACATCCGATTGATGTCCGATTGAGACGTTGTTCTTCCGCTGTAACCCTTCACACCATATGACCGTTAAATTGCATTTAGACAAGATAAATCTTAATCTAGGGTTGTTAATCGGAGGGAAATTCTCGAATTTTTCTCCGGTTATCACCGTGTGACTCTCCCGATTCGGTCTTGCGACTAGACCGGGTCGAGGGGGTTACAAGGAAACTAGAGAAAAAGGGGTTCGGAAGTCGGTTACGAGTGGGGAAGGTTTTGCACCCCCATCATGGCCAAAAATCGGTACCTAAAGGTTCGTGACGTATTTACTAAGAAAAATATAAATTCGGTCTAATTTAGAATCTAATCCCTAAAGATGTATGCATGCATGCATGGTCATACAACTCGAATATATATAAGCTCACAATTTACGATACCCGAAGGAGATGACGCCCGAAGATTCGAGACGACACTCCCGAATGGGATAACGAAATCTTGAGGACTAAACTAAATACAACTAAATATGATGCATGAACAAATATAATGTCATAGGCAAATGTGCTATACAAAAAAATATGACAAAAATATGCATGAGCAAAAAATAAATACATGAACAAGTATATGCTAACAAATAATATGAAATGAATTAAAGGGCAATAAAATACATATAAAAATAAAAGAATAAGCAAATAAATAAACGGGGAAATTAAAAGTTAAATATTAGTGAGTTAGAGGTTAGTTAGTTAGTTAATCATACTAAACGTGCCATGAATAATATGGATTCGTTGCGAGTCACCGTAAAACCGTAGGCGAATCATGTTCGAACTAAAACTAATAAAATTATACATATATAAAAGAACGAAAGAAAACAATATATAGGGCATTAATATATATATATATATTATGAACTATAATATAGCTGACAATAATATAGGGCAATTTGAAGAGCATGTGCATTTAGTCGGTTGATATTCTGGGCAACATTTAAGGGGGAAAAAACTTGCATTCATTTGTCTCAAAAACAGGTTACAAATGAAAAGGGCAAACTTTCTCTCGAAACAATTAACAATGGTGGCTCACCCAAACGAGAACAAAACAAACCGACCTGCAAATTAAACCCACAGTGTAAACAACCCTGAATCCTCAAAGTAAATCCCTAAACGGGGACCCTTTCGACTACCCTTAGGATAGTTTCCGACCGTCGATTCCACTACCGTTCCCTCAGATCTAAACGAATCTTTTTAAAAAAAAGGGTGGGCCTTTTGATTTCTCTGCTTTGATTCCTCCTATTTCTCTCCTTTTCAGTACGGAAAAGAATCCCCTTTGAACCCTTTATGCTTGTTGAGTCTTAAAGCCGAATATGGTCGATTTCTCATTGGTTGTGTCCCTATTTGTTGCTGCCTTTCTGAAATTCCTTTGATTTCTCTCTTCTTTGAACACTTTACGCTTGTTGAATCCTTTTATGATTCTTGCTGGAGATGGGGGACCATTTTGGCTTGCTGCACCTTTTGAACCCTAACGTTTATCACATTTTTCAATTTAGTACCTAACTTTTTTTTGTGCTCTTGTGCCCCTAACTTTTCCACAGTTTCTCGTTTTGCCTCTATTCAATTACCTTGCTGTTAAAAAATACCCAGCCAATAACATCGCGCCACATCATCTCCTATTTAACTAAGTCAATCCACTTTGTTTTATTTAAAAGATAACATGTTTTTTTTTTTAAATTTAATCATTGAAAAATCTATTTTTACTTAAAATTAACCCTTATATGTTTCTAATTTTTATAATTTAACATAATATTTGTTATTATTAATAATATTATTTTATTTAAATATTAATATTTAATAAAAATAAATTAAATTAAATATTTTAATATTAAATTAGTATCATTTAGATAAATTAAATTATTTAAAATTAATTCCAACAATTACTTATTCAAATTATGAAGACAATATATGGTCCTCCATGCTCTCTCTCTCTCTCTCTCTGTCTCTGCGTAAAAACCACAAAACTCCAAGGTTCTCGACTGTTCTTCTCGACCATGGCTCGGTGGTTGTTGCTCGACTTCTTGTTCCTACTGGTTGGATCTCACCGCAAGTTGGTACCACGGTTCCCCCAATGCTAGTGACAGAAGTTCTGGCGGTGGACTCAGAGTCTAAGGGGGGATCTGCGCAGAGGAATGAGACGGTCCTAGCCTCTCGGGTCCGCACCTTGGTCTTTGCTCTCATCTCATACAGCGGATACGGGTGCCCGGAGCTCAGCCGATCCTTGCTACTCGACAAAGGAAGGTTGCAAACCTGGAGATGGAAAGGAAGTCCGATGCGGGACTGGGGCTCTAGGCGGCTATCTTTGCTGTTTCGAGCCTCGACTCACGGGATGCTAGCCGGTTCAACGGTTTCGCTTTCCTATGCTGCATTGTTTCGCGTTGTCAAACGACGCTTATGGCGGGTGAAGAAGCTACGAGGACAATGGTTGGGGATGAGGGTGAAAGATCGTTGGTGCTCTCGACAGAAACAAGGTTGAAAAGGCGCGGGTTTCGAGATCTCGGCTGGTGCAAAAGTCATCCCTGACTGTTTTGGAATGCTGTGGGACCTACGCAGATCAAGCCATTTAGTCGTTTTGTTTGATTATAGAAAGGGCACGGGTTTCAAGGAGCACTTGAGCCTTTTGGGTTTGGTTTTGAGCTATCCGAAGAAAGGTGTTTTTGCCTTGTTTGAAGCAAAGTTGTGGTGTGTGGGCCACGGAAAGGCTTTTCATAAAACATTTTATTTTGTCGCCCTCTTTGCTGCTGATGAAGGCACAGCTTTCGAGGTCTCCTTGGGTCCACCGAGATTAGGCTTTAGAGATCAATCCTTGATCAATTCAACCTTGAGTTTTGAAGGACATGCAATGTATACTTTCCGATTCCTTCTTATCGTTCACGATTATGATGATTTAAAATCACCTTTTAGCAAAGCTTCTGTTATTCTGATCACCTCGGAAAAGCTTAAGAATTGGTGTGTTGTCAACGCCAAAGGGCAAGAGACCGTACCGATTAAAGAAGGCTCCACCGTTTTTAGGAAAACGGATAACTCCTCTGAGGGTTATCCGCATCAAAAATGATCAACTTTGTCACCACCTCATTCGATAGGAGGGGTCGAATGACGATGTTCAACATAAAACCTTCCCCTGGATTAGATGGTGCTTTCGTGGCGTTGTTAATCCAAGGTTTTCTGGTTTCAAGTTCGTGTCCCTTGGTTATCCTAGACTCATGTGCAAGGGGTTGATGGTTGCTAGAATTTCTTATCTCGTGCTTCATTCTCCGTTGCATGGCCTGACATCTTTCCCGTCCCAGTTGACAAGACCCTCGTAGGACGACGAGGCACCCTGCCTCCGGATGGAGCTCTCACTAGGATTACGGGATTGTGTCTATAGTCCTTTGCCGGGAAAACCGAGGCGTTTTCTTTCCTTTATGTCATCTTTCCTTGTTTTTGCAATGATCCTGAGTGTAGGATTCATCCTTGCGTTTGCTGTTGTGGGCATTAAGCCTTTAGATTGTGTGGGTTTTGTCGACGTTATCGTTGTTTACGGCTGTTGGCTCAGTCGGTGGAGGGGCTCAGCATCCCAAAGTAGCGTTTGCATGTTTATGCATGTTGCTTCGCTTGACTTTGTTCAGCTTTGGTGGTTGTATCACATTTGCCCTCTTTAATGAAGTTGATTTTATCTTTGATAAAAAAAATTACTTATTCAAATTAATTTTTTGTGCAAAATTAGAATTATATTCGAATCATATCCCATTTATATTGAAATTACATTCGAATTATAATAAAATTATTAATCAAATTTTGGGTAATTGGAATTATATTCGTTTTAGCAAAATTTGAATCATATTTTTAGCAAAATTTAAATTATTAATTATAACTTTGTTAAACTTAAATTATATTTTTTAAGCAAAATTTGAATTATTAATTTGAATATAATTGGGATATGAGTCGAATATAATTTGAATATGATTCAAATATAATACGAATATGATTCAAATATAATACAAATATGATTCGAATAAAATTTGAATTTTGCTCAAAAATATATTTTGAATATAGAAAAATTCAAATATAATTAGAATATGATTCGAATATAATATGAGCATGATTAGAATATAATACAAATATGATTTGAATATAATATGAATATAATTCTAACATAATTTGAATATGATTCGAATATAATAGGAACATGATTCGAATATAATACGAATATGGTTCGAATATAATTTGAATTTTGCTCAAAAAATACATTGCGAATATGGTAAAATTCGAATTAATAATACGAATATGATTCTAATATAATTTGAATTTTGCTAAAAAAATATAATTCGAACTAAGCAAAATTCGAATATAATTCAATTTTTTCTCAAGAAAATATAATTCGAATATAATTATAATATATTTTGAATATAATTCAAAATTTTCACAAAGACGAATATAATTCGAATATGTAATTGTTGGGGTCAATTTTAGGTAATTTAATTTATCTAAAAAATTACTAATTTAATATTAAAAATTTTAATTGAATTTATTTTTATTAAATATTAAAATTTAAATAAAATAATATTATTAATAATAACAAATATTGGACTAAATTATATAAATTAGAAACAAATATGATTCAATTTTAGGTAAAAATAGACTTTTCAATGACTAAATTGAACAAAAAAACAAACTTGGCAGACTTGACATGTCATTTACCCTTTAAATAAAACCAGTCAGGTTGACTTAGCCAAAGAAGAGATGACGTAGTGCGATGTTATTGGCTGAAAATTTGTTTTAACGGCAAGGATAACGGAATGAGGTAAAACGAAAAACGGTGCAAACGTTAGGGGGTACAAGATCCTAAAATAAACTTTAGATACCAAGTTGAGAAAAGTGTAAACGTTAAGGAGGCAAAAAGTAAATTAAGCTTTTTTTTAGCAGAAAGATGATTAAGGTTGTGGGCCACCCGGGTGTTCGGCTAAAATAGGTAGGTGGGCATTTGGTGAGTTGTTGGGTCGGTTATATTTGATGTAAAAAATGGGCATTTGGGGACTGCTTTGGATGTGATGTAAATGGGTTGTTTGGGTAATGGATATAATGTGGACATTTGGGATGCTTTAATTGTAAAAGGACATTTGGACATTAATTAATATAATATGGCTTTTTGAAATTTTTGAAAACAAAAATGGGATTTTAATTTAATTTGGGCTAATGGTTTAGATCGGGTTGAGGCCGAATAAAATGAGTGATTATAATAATAAATGTTTATTTTAATAAGTAAATATCTATATTTAGTAAGCGATTTTATAGAATAAGGTTATTTGATGGCTAAGTATTTGGGTCTATAAATATTGATTAGTTTTAGCCTTTAGAATTACAATAATATCTAACTTAATTATAAACTAAAATTTGAGTCAAAATATAACAATTCGAGTTATTAAATCATTTAGATTCAAACAATATCTGTCTAATCGAATTTAATCAAGTGTATACCTAGCAAGCCATCAACAATGAAGGTTATTAACATGACTTGGCAAGAAACTTAGTAAAATTTAATTTAATTAGTTCATACATTTATTTTAAAAAGGGTTAATATATATTTGATACCTAAAATTAGTTTAAAGGTTTAATTTGACTCCAATTAGGTATTTTAACTTGGCTTCAAGATTCAATTGAATACTTATACATTTTTTGTCCCAATTTTATATTTGAGCGCGATTTTTTTGGTTTAAATTGACACTTGAATCCGACTTCTTAGTTCAAATTGCTATTTATGATTCTTAACCAATCCAAAGTAAAATAATTAAGTTCATGTACAAATTTGAACTAAAAAATCAAGTTCAAGTACTTAATCAGACAAAAAGAAGTTTAGATATATATCAAATTGAGTCATGAAGCCAAATTTAAGTGTCTAATTGGACCAATAAAAAGCTTATATATTAAATTGAAGTTTGAAGTTAAATTCCAAGTATCAAAATATATATTTACCATTAAATGTAACAATCCAATAAATTTAAGATTATGTTCTACAACGCGGTCAACACGACAACTAGGATGATGCTCGATGCATCGACAAACAACATACTCCTAGACAAAGAGCCAAAGAGGCAATGGATATTCTGAACAGGACGACCAAGAACGACTATCAGTTCCCAACGGCCAGACGAGGAGGAATCCAACGCCAACCCACAATAAACGAAATAGGGTCATCAGACTCAATTTCATCTCAAATTGCCACCTTGATAAAGTTGGTCCTGAACATGCAATCGCAAAACAATCATCAGGAAGTCAAGGTAATGGATTTATTTTGTGAAAATTGTGGAGGTAACCATGTCTCTTCTGAATGCCCGCAGAACCCAAAATTGGCCTGCTATGTTGGAAATTTCAATCGCAACAACAACATGATGTCCAACAACTACAACCCAGCTTGGAAAAAGCACCCCAACTTCTCCTTGAGCAACCCCAACAATGCACTCAATCCGCAAAATCAGAATGCTCCAGCAATAGGATTCCAACAAAACATGCCTCGGCAGAACATATTGCAGCAACAACACATGTCGCCGCAACAACCAATGCAGTATAGTTCCCTAAAAGACACTCTTCATGCTTTTATGACTCAAACTAGTGCATATATGGATAATACTAAAAAGTTCATAAAAAATACTAAAATTTTTATAGACATGACGAAGATGAGGCTGCAGAACAATGAGGCAATGTTGAAATCCCTAGAAACACAAGTGAGGCAGTTTGCACAAATTGTGAGTTCCAGACAAATGGGAGCAACACATGAACAATGCAAGGCGATCAGAACTAGGAGTGGTAAGCCGTTGAAGGGACACCAGACTAGTGACAAAGATGAAGATAAGGAGAATGAAGCCTCTACTATGGCAGAACCTGCCGCAGCAATACCCGATCCCACTGCCTCGGCAGGTGCTGACCACACTACCTCGGCAGAGCCAATTAATTCTACTGAGGGCAAGCAAAAAGATGTGGGAAACCCAAATCCATTTCCACAAATTAGATTACCAGGCCAAGAACGGATCGACGACATGCGACCCCCACCATCATTCCCACAAAGGCTGAAACGGAAAAAGCAAGAGTACCAGTTCAAGAAATTCCTAGATATCTTGAAACATGTCCACATCAACATACCCTTAGTGGAAGAGATAAAGCAAATGCTGAATTACGCCAAGTTCCTCAAAGACATGGTGTCAAAGTGAACAAGGATAGGGGAATTCGAGATGGTTTCCAAAACAGAGGGATGTATGGCCATGTTACAAAACCGAGCACCACCTAAACTTAAAGATCCTGGGAGCTTCATGATACTGTGCGCAATCGGGAATCATTATGTGGGGGAAGACATTGTGTGACTTGGGGGCAAGCATAAACTTAATGCCCAAATCTGTTTTCCAAAAGTTAGGAATAGAGAAGGCTAGACCTACCACGGTAATGCTCAAGTTGGCCGACCGCTCCTATGTTCACCCAGAAGGAAAAATAGAAGACTGACTAGTAAGAGTGGATAAATTTATTTTTCCTGCTGATTTCCTCGTTCTTGATTGTGAAGCAGATGAACATGCACCCATCATACTTGGGCGACCATTCTTAGCCACTGGGAGGACTTTTATCGACGTAGAAAAAGGAAAGCTAATGATGAGGTTCAACGATCAACAAGTCAAGCTCAACGTTCTCCAGACCCTAAAACATGCAGACGATCAAGAAGAATGTCAAGTGATGCAAGCTACCGCAGAATTCAATTTTGACATTAATGCACCCTGCCTTGGCAAGCACTACCTCGGTAACGAGTTTGGCCACTGCCTCAGCATGCACTCTGACGATTGCCTCGTCATCGTTCTGGACAACCCTGATGAATTTGAAGAGATTGGCGAAGCTGACATTGAGGAAGCCCTCTAGACAGCCTCTCGTCAAGGTAAGTACTTTGAACCCCTCAATTATTCTAGAGAGGAAAGAAAAAGTGTAAAACCTTCAATCGAGCAACCACCAGTTCTTGAATTAAAACCATTGCCCGATAAATTAAAATATGTTTATTTGTGAACCAATGATACTTTGCCCGTAATCATCTCTTCTAAGTTGCAGCCAGAACAGGAACAAAGCTTGATCAAAATCCTGCGACGGCACAAGAGGGCAATAGGGTGGACCATTGTCTGTTTGAAAGGAATAAGCCCAGCGGTTTGCATGCACAAAATCCTGTTGGAGGAGGATCACAAACCTACCATTGAGGCTCAAAGAAGGCTTAACCAAGCCATGAAAGAGGTGGTAAGAAAAGAGTTTATCAAATGGCTCGATGCCGGAATCATATATCCCATCTCTGACAGTACATGGGTAAGCCCGGTACAGTGCGTACCAAAGAAAGGTGGAATAATCATGATAACCAATGAGAACAATGAATTAATCCCAACCAGGACTGTGATTGGTTGAAGAGTTTGTATGGATTATCGCAAGTTGAATAAATCAACTAAAAAGGATCACTTCCCTTTACCTTTTATTGATCAAATGCTCGATAGACTTGCTGGTAAATTATTTTACTATTTTTTGGATAGTTACTCAGGTTATCATCAGATTTCCATAGCACCGGACGGTCAGGCAAAGACCACCTTTACATGCCCATACAACATATATGCCTTTAGAAGAATGCCGTTCGAGCTTTGCAATGCCCTAGCAACATTCCAACGGTGCATGATGGCAATCTTCTCCGATATGGTGGAGGACTTCCTTGAGATTTTCATGGATGATTTCTCGGTCTTTGGTGATGACTTCGACAATTGCCTCGGCAATTTGGAGAGGGTACTCCAAAGATGTGAGGATTCTAACCTCGCTTTGAATTGGGAGAAGTGCCACTTCATGGTGGATGAGGGCATAGTGCTAGGCCACAAGATCTCATCAAAGGGAATTGAAGTCGACAAAGCTAAAATTGATGTGATCGAAAAACTACCTCCACCGACCTCTATCAAAGGAGTCCAAAGTTTTTTAGGACATGCAGGTTTTTATCGAAGATTTATTGCAAATTTTTCAAAAATTACTAAACCATTGTGCTCTTTACTTGAACAAGATATGACCTTTGACTTTAATAATGAAGGCACTGAGGCATTCGAGACACTTAAACAGAAACTGGTAACTGCACCCATTGTCGTACCACCTAATTGGATGCTGCCCTTCGAGCTCATGTGTGATGCCAATGACTATGTCGTCGGGGCAGTACTCGGTCAAAGGCAAAACAAACTCTTCCATGTAATCTACTATGCCAGCAAAGCACTAAACGAGGCCCAAATCAATTACACCACCACTAAAAAGGAATTACTGGCCGTAGTCTTTGCCTTCGACAAATTCCAATCCTATGTAATCGAAACCAAGGTGATTGTCCACACGGACCATTCGACGATAAAATACTTGTTTTCCAGGAAGAATGCCAAGCCGAGACTTATTCGATAGATCCTACTCTTACAAGAATTTGGCGTTGAGATAAATGACAAAAAAGGGATGGAAAACCAGGTTGTCGATCACCTCTCAAGGCTAGAACAAGGAAGAGAGGACATTACAAGTACAGACATATGAGATGCTTTCCCTGTTGAGCAGCTACTACTGGCCTCGACAGAAGAGGAGACCACCACCGCGGTAGTGATAGACAACCTTGCCTAGGAATTTTTAGGCTACATTGCCTCGGCATTGCCCTTGGCAGTAATGTCTGCTGCGACAACACCCTGGTATACATACCTCGTGAATTATTTAGTTAGTGGCTTTTTACCTTATAACCTTAACTATCAAGGGAAAAAGAGATTCCAAAATGATGCAAAGCATTATTTTTGGGACGAGCCCCTTTTGTTTAAACATTATGCAGACCAGGTTATAAGGCGATGCGTCCCCGGAGTAGAACAACAAGAAGTGCTCCAACATTGTCATTCTTCATCATACGGAGGACACTTTGGAGGAGCTCGAACCGCGGCAAAGGTACTGCAGTCAGAACTTTTCTGGCCCAGCCTTTACTTAGATCCCATGACTTTTCCAAGCAATGCGACAGATCTCAACGAACTGGCAATATAAGCAAACGTAATGAGATGCCTATGCAAACCATACTTAAAGTGAAATTATTCGATGTATGGGGGATTGATTTCAAGAAACCTTTCCCATCATCTTGCGGTAATCTCTATATACTTTTAGTCGTTGACTATGTGTTCAAATGGGTTGAAGCCATTGCCACCCCCACAATGATTCCAAGACCGTGCAGAAATTTTTACATAAACACATATTCACACGGTTTGGGATACCCAGAGCAATAATCAACGATGAGGGTAGGGACTTCGACAATAGACTAATTGTTGCGGCATTGAAGAGCTTTGGTGTCACACACATGATTTCCACGACATATCACCCGCAAACTAATGGGCAAGCTGAGATCTCAAACAAAGAATTAAAGGCAATCCTCAAAAAAGTGGTTAACCCTTTACGAAAGGATTGGTCCCTTTGTCTCGACGATGCCTTATGGGCATATCGGACTACAAACAAGACCCCATTAGGTATTTCTCCATTTTGACTCGTGTATGGGAAATCATGCCACTTCCCAGTTGAAGTTGAACATAAGGCATATTGGGCAATCAAGACAGCAAATATGGATTGGGAAAAGGCCGGACAAAAGAGAATGCAAGAACTCAACGAAATAGAAGAATTTTGGGCCCAAGCATATGACAACGCGAGAATCTACAAAGAAAGGACGAAACGCTGGCACGATAGCAAGCTCCTGCAGTGGCATTTACTGCCCGGGCAGTATGTATTACTCTTTAATTCTCGCCTCAAGCTGTTCCCAGGCAAACTCCGATCAAGATGGTCTGGGCCATTTACAATTGTCAAAGTCTTCCTCCATGGTGTCGTAACGATAAAAAACAACAAATATGGGCAAGAGTTCAAAGTAAATGGGCAAAGGCTGAAGCCGTACTCTGAGTCGAATATCATAAGGGATAAGGAAGAAATCACTTTAGGAGATGCATCTGCATGCCCTTTTTTAGTGCCTTCACTTTTCCTCTTTATTTTCTCATTTGTATTTTATGTTCTTATTTTTATTTCATTTCCCACATCTTTAATTTTCCTTAGGAATAAAGTTTTAGTTTATTATTTGTTTTTAGGATTGAAAACTAGAACCAAGGAAGGGAAGGAAGTTGTTGCCTCGACAGCAAAGCCCACCCCACCATCACGCATCCAGCTACCCCGTGAATCCAAACGAGTCAAACACACTGCATCCAGACCGAAGAGGCTAATCTTACAGAGCGAAACTGACGAGGAAGATAAATCTTCCAAATCACCATCCATCTAAGTTCCTCTTCTTTATGCCATTTATTTTTAATGCCCTTACATTTTTTGTGTGTTAAATTTGCCTATCTTATTGTATGCAATGTAAGCATTGAGGGCAATGCTTGATTCGAGTTTGGGGGTGTAGGTTCAGTTGCCAAGGCATGGCCATACCTCGACATTTTAATATAATTGCCATGCAGTTCTGTTCTTTTACTTGTTCAAAAATTTTTAAACTGCATTGCCTTAACCGAATTTTACTTATGCCTCGGCAATACTTTCTATCAATTACCTTAGTTTAATTTTAATTAAATCTTCTTACTTTGCAATAGAACTCTTTCTTCTTACCATAGTTTAGAACTATTTAGAGCCTTTAATTTTAAGATGCTTAAGGAAGACAACTTAGGATCATACTATAAGATTAGAACTTTAAAACACCTTTGTGACTTGTATGATTTAAGGAGTTCTAGCACACTTAGGGCATAGACTTACTTAGAAAGAAAATTTTGGGTAACAAGTTAGAGGTGCCTAACACTGGCTTTAGCTTAAGGAAGCCCTAGAGGTGTCCAAACCGGCTCTAGGCTAATCACTAGAGGTGCCCGAAACTGGCTCTAGTAGGTTAGATTTCTTTAAAAAAATTACCCAAGTTAAGTAGGTTAATGCTTAAGTGTCTTCTTAGAATCCTTATAATCATCTTGTTCACAATGCATGCACACACTCACAAATCTTATAGTTTGATTCCAGGGAATTCCTAAGGCATCCAAAGATTTAAGGGCCAAGCATTCTTTGCTATGGTTTGGAGAGAGAAGGAAAAGTAAGACAAAGGAGGCTGTTTATAAAAATTAAGGTTTGGCAATTGATGGTTTGCATTGCTTGAGGACAAGCAATAGTTCGAGTTTGGGGGTGTGATAAGTGCCCAAAAGTCATATATTTTTACCCCCTTTTCATGGCAATTATCACTCAAGCTACACCCATTTGAGTTGCATTATGGCCCTTCATGCATTAATTTCATCATTTATGCCTTTGATCCTTATATTCTATTTATTTTATATAAAAAAAGTAATGTTTGATGCATGTTTGGTGCTTTTGCAGATTTGCACACTGCTAGAGCAGGAGATGCCGTGAGGGCAATGAAGGAAAAGGAAGGATGAGGAAGAACTAGGTAGTGACAAACCCTAATTGAGCTAAGCCACAATTGACAGCTTCTATTGAGGGAAGCTGGTGAAGCCTTGCGGAGCAGAACCAGTCACAGACCCATGTCGAGGCAACAGAATACCATGTCGCGGTCGTGTACTATTCAACCCGCCTGAGGGAAAAATAAGCAAAGTGGTAGTAGATTTGTAGAGCTTTAAATGCCGGATTTTTCTACACACTTTGCATGGCAGTCGGAGCTCAAGAGAAGGACGAAAACATGGAAGGAAAGGTAAAGTTGGACTTTTGGCCAAAAGTAAATAATGTATTAAATTAAATAGATTTACCTCTTTAATAAAGTTAAGTCCAAGTCCAACTTAACTTCCTCTCCAAGAAGAATTTGTGCCTACACCATCCCTTATAAAAGAAGGCTTGTCGCCATCACCAAGGGAGGACGAATCAAAGAGAGAGAGAGCTTAGGGTTTAGTTTGTTTTTTCTTTCCATTTATTATGTTCTAATTTTCCTTATGGTTAGGGTTAGTTTGTTTAGTATTCGTGTGAAGACTATTGTACTTTGTTTAAGTTCTTAATGCAATTAAGTTAAGGTTTGCTTATTTTTGGCTTTAATCATTCTTGCATACTTATCGAGAGAGAGAGAGTATGTGAGATTATATATTTGTTCAATATCGAGAGAGTTGAACTCATGAAATGATTAAGCATGGTTTTCATCCCACGTGGTGTTAACTAACTCAGCCTAGAGATAAGTTAAGAGTTTTAGCGACTAAGAGAAACATGTGATTGGTTGGTGTTTGTCTTTGGTTTACGCCGAGAGGTATGGTCATAGTTCAGCCATCACTAGTGTTCCGAGCTTAGAGATAAGAAGGAGCCATTCAAGGATGCTTTGTCGAACCTTAACAGCATCTGCCCAAGAGCAAGAGATTGACGCAACGAAGACTCAACCTTTGCGGCCACGACAAGGACTTAAGTTACTGGCACGACAATTTTGTGTTGCTGTATTCAAGAACGAAGACAAGTCAATAGGATTCCACGCTACGACGCATTATGATCTAGCCTATTCTTCCAACTTGATTCTCTCACTTTAATTTCTGGCTTATTTTAGTTTTAGTATTTTAGTTTATTCAAACAACCCAACTCATCTATGTTTTTACTCTAATTGTTTCGCAGTGCGAGGAAGTAAGACCAATAGGCTAGCTCAATCTTTGTGGAGATGATACTCGATATACTTATCATTATATTACTTGAGACATGTACACTTGCACTATTGCGGGGCACTTTTACGCGAGCATCACAATTTACCCTCTCTTAAGCAATTTGATCGAAATCCAACAAATGGCATGGATGAAGATGGCCTGAAATCCCTCTCTCTCTCTTCCTCTAAATGTTTCAGTTTTTTGGAAGGAATAATGGGAGAAAGGTAGGTGATAAGCTCTCAAATGTGACACTTTTTAATTCCTATTTTTCTAGTTTTTAGGATTTCTTGCTACAAAATCCATTTCATTTTGCTATATTTTGTGCAAGGGACCTAATTCTGGAAAACAGCAGCAAAAGAGGGCATTTCTGTAGTCTTTTTATTATTCTGGTCATGACTGCATTGTGGGCACGACACTGGGCACGACGCGGCTGACGTGGCAGATGCGTGGCGACTTCTAGAAGCTTCTGGAACGTTCTGAAAGACCTTATCAGCTTATCCGTTTAGATTTTCTGCATTTAAATTTCAAAACATTTGAATTATTTTATCTTTACTTTATTATTTTAAATTTTCTTATCTTTTATCTTTGTAAATCCAAGCATATAAATACCACTCCTTGGTAAAGGCTTAGGCATCAATTAATTAATCTTCATCGTTTAGTTTGAAACTCTTGTTATTTCTAGTCTTTAATCAAGTTCTCTTTTCTTTACTTTTTTGTTCTTTTAATGTTCTTCAATTATTTTTATGAAAACAAGTTAAGTATGATAACTAATATCATGCTTAGCTAAATCTCTTGAGCCAAGAACTTGCCAAATCAATTCAAATCGTGAGAATTGAACATTGCCTAAATTCCTTCGGGAATACATTTTTATCTTTCGGTTTAGATAGTTTGGCAATCGGCCTTACTAAAGTTTTTAATCGTTTTTCAAATCAAAAAGAGCTCGTTGGTCTGGAATCGTTTAAAAACATAGTTGGGAGGAAGGATCAGCCTGTGGCAATTTCGACTTCCTGTGAACACTCTTAGCGGCGGTCCGCTAAGGAAAGATAAAATCAGAAGCGATTCTTTTTAAGACAATTTCTGAGTCGGGCTTTTCCTATTTTCAAAACTAAATATTTTAACGGTGATAGACGTGGTTAATTTGTTTAAGAACCAACCTTCGAAGATAGACTTGAGAGGATTGGTTACTCGAGAGAGAAGCAAGTTGCGACGGGTTGGGTCTCGCAGACTGTAACCGACATGATCCCCGGAGTAAAAATCCATTTCAATGATCGAAAGAATTGACAAGGCTAGCTCGAGGCTATTTTACATATTTGGACTTTCTTGTTATTTTCTTTACTTTTGCATTTAATTTCTTCTATTTCATTTTCACTCAATATCCGATCACCCAATTTTTTACTTTTCTTGTTTTCACAGATATTCCTAGAAGCATTAATCAAAGCAACCTTCAGTCAAGAATTTCGACTAATCTCCCTGTGGATCGACCCTCTTTCCCTATAACTACTTAATTTCTTTATTTTATTAATTGTTGAAAGAGGTTAAATATTTATTTATTTTGACGGGTAAAACGACGCTTGTCAAAATTGGCGCCGTTGCCGGGGAGATTTACTTTCGGCACTTTTGACTGATTTTGTTTTTTTATGACCAGGAAAAACCCGGGTACTTTAGCTCCATACAACTCGGAAATCGAAGCTAGCGCTTGTAGAACTCCCGGTGAAACGCTTCGGTGAAAGAAACAACAACAAGAACAAAGCACACAACAATCCGATCAGGAATGCACTTCTGAAACTACACCAGTCGAAGAACCTATACTAGAACCAGAACGGATGGCAGATCAAACGATTCGACAACTAAACGCCGCCCCTACTGTGCAACAACCACTCTGCATCACTTTTCCTCAAGGCGATACTCCATTCCAGCTTAAAACGGGATTAATCCACCTACTCCCTACTTTTAATGGCCTCCCTACTGAAAGCCCACATAAGCACCTTGCCGAATTCCATATGGTGTGCAGCAGCATGAAACCACAAGGGTCTCGGAGGACCAAATAAAACTAAGGGCTTTTCCTTTTTCCTTAGCCAAAACGACTAAAGAGTGGTTATTCTATTTACCTCCAAATTCGATTAATACATGGTCTGACCTTTCTTGTATTTTTCTTGACAAATATTTCCATGCGGCAAAAGCGACAGAAATTAGGCGAAACATATTGGGAATCCAACAAATGCACGATGAATCCCTATACGAATATTGGGAGAGATTCAAAAAGTTGTGTGCAAGTTGTCCGCAACATGACTTATCCGAGCAAACACTCCTTCAATACCTATACGAAGGAATGTTACCAATGGACAAAAAGATGGTAGACGCAGCAAGCAGTGGCGTGCTCGTTAACATGACCCCTACTGCAGTGAGAACATTAATCTCCACAATGGCTGCTAATTCGCAACAATTTGGTTCTGCAAGTGAACCCAGCCGACGGGTTCAAACAGTAAGCACAATTTCATTAGAGAATAAGATAGACAATTTGACTAATATTGTGTATTCTCTTGTTTCAGGGGAGATATGAGCTGCTAAGGTATGCGGAATATGCACTATGCCAGATCACGCAACCGACTTATGCCCATTGTTGCAGGATACATCTGATGCCCAAGTTAACACCATACACAACTTCCCCGGACCTCCCCAAAGACCCTATAACCCACAGAGCAATACGTTCAATCCCGGTTAGAGAGATCACCCAAACTTGAGCTACGGTAATCAGAACCCGAATTACCAACCTAGGCAACAACATCCCCACCAAAACCAAGCACCCCAAAAATCCTCGCTTGAGTCTATTGTTGAGAGATTGGCAGTTTCGCAGGAAAAATTCCAAACCCAAACACAATCCCATCTCCAGCAAATCGACAAACAAATAAGCCAACTAGCTCAAGCCATTAGTCGTCTAAAATCCCAGGGAAAGTTACCATCCCAAACTGAAACCAACCCAAGGGAAAACGTTAGTGCGATAACTTTGCATAGTGGAACAGTGATAACGCCTAAACCGCCCAAGAAAGATGAGCGAAAATCTGACGAACCGAGAAACTCTTCGAAAGACCAGAACGACAAGTCTCCTCCCACCGCAGGTAATGCCAAATCTAAAATTTTTGTTTCTACTTACGAACATGTTCCTTCTTTTCCAGGTAGATTGGTGAAACGAGATAAAAAGGAGGAAGAGAAGGAAATTTTGGATATATTCAAGAAGGTGGAAATTAATATTCCACTTCTTGATGTTATTCGGAAAGTGCCCAAATACGCAAGGTTTCTGAAGGACTTATGCACAAACCGAAGGCGACTATCCAGAAATGAAAAAGTTAACCTTGGTGAAGATATTTCGGCCATCTTTCAATAGCCGTTGCCACCAAAGTACAAGGACCAAGGTATGTTTGCGATTCCCTGTAAAATTGGGAATGTTGGGATAAAAAGAGCGATGTGCGATTTAGGCGCATCTATCAACGTCATGCCGTTAAATGTCTATAAAAAAATTTCGACTGAACCATTGAAAGAAACGCGAGTGACGGTTCAATTAGCCGATCGATCAGTCATCTACCCCGAGGGAGTACTAGAAAACGTGTTGGTACAGGTAAAAAATCTTATTTTCCCTGCTGAATTTTATATTATTGACATGGAAAATGATCGCAACAATAACGGATCCGAAATCTTGCTTGGCCGACCTTTCCTATCAACCGCGCATACAAAGATTGATGTCCGCGACGACATCTTAACTATGGAATTTGATGGGGAAGTAGTTAAATTTGATATGTATAAAGCTATGAAGTATCTTAATTCGGTCGCAAGTTTAAATTTCGTTGATATTATAGATCCGTTAGCTGATGATTTGATCGAAACTGATTTGTGTTATGACTTTTGTAGGGAATTCGCGGATCTTGACGATGAAAATATAGGCGAAATCATTTCAACTCTTTCTTCCCTTTCTGATTTTCGATTAATTCCAACTCGATCTAAACATTTTCCCTCAATTTTACAGGAACCAAAGCCGAAGTTAGAGCAATTCAATTATATATTTTTAGGCGACAACCAAACTTTGCCAATCATCATCTTGAGTAAGTTGTCACATCGGGAAGGAGGTAGAAACTTAGTTGTTGTTTTGCGCACAAATAAAAAGATGAAGGAAGGCGTTAAAACGACAAGGGATGGAGATCACCGTTTATTTGAAGACCTTTCTTTTGAAAAACCAAAAATTAAGCAAAGGTCGTCGAGCTAAACGACGTTAAACAAAGCGCTAAATGGGAGGCAACCCATTCTTTTCATTTTCGTTAATTTTAATTTCCTTTCTTTTTATATTTTATTTATTTTCCTTTATTTTTTTTCTAATTACCTTAATAATTTTTATGCAGGATTTTTCTTTTCACACAACAAGCACAATTCAAGCCTAAGCTGAAGTGCACCGTTTCATTAAAATCGGTGCATTTTAGCACACCCAAATGATACGGTGCACTTTAGCCATGCCCTTACACCCGTTATTTTTTCCCCTCTTCCTCCCTTTCTTTTCTTTCTTTCCCGCAAACCACCAAACCGTAAAAGCACAATACACCCAGCAGCAAAACTCACTCATCCGCAATTCACCATTCCTCCTCCCTACCGTGGTGGCCGACGACCAGCAACCATTCGACGGGTGCCCAACGAAAATGCCGAATCGCCCTTCACTGCACCTTCTCCAGCACCGTTCGTCAGCCGTCGTTCAAGGCTTTCCACCACCGCTGGCCCATGCAACTCCCAACTTGCTCCTCCTCCTCGTTCACCGTCTCCCTCATTCCACTCTATGCCAACGGTGGACTCAATTTCATCACTCACGGGGAGTATCTTTTACCCTTATTTGTTCCTCATTTTCTTTATTTTTATTTTGAATTGGGGCAATTCATTTAAGTGAGGGGGAGGGTAGCAAAACCACTTGTATTGCTTGTTTGCTATATGTTTGACTTTGAGATGAATTTTTCTTGCCATTACTTTATGTCCAACATGTTATAATTGTTATAGTGCATAGGAATATTTGAATGTTGACATTTTTGATAATCAAATGGCATGAGTATAATGATAGTTTGACATCTCTTTTCAATTTGCCTTGATTGCGATAATTGGATTTCTTACCTAGCTTAATCAACTTAGCCTAATTTTGTGAGAATTTGAGCCTTGAGCATGCATCTTATTCTTTATGCTCGTTTTTTCTTGCTTGAGAGTGTCATCTTGGTTTTAGGAATCTAGAACTTGTGGCTTGTATACGATTTGAGACTACACTAGAATGAGGTGCTTTAAGACGATTTAGGCATTAGGGTTTAGCCATTTTCTCTCTTTCATAAAAACTTACCTTTTTCTCATCGCTTAGTGAACCCTCTTGAAGGCTTATATCCCATTTTTTTTGCTTAACCTTCAAACCTTATTCTTCCTTGACCAAACTTTTTTTGATTGAACAAATGCTAGAAACTATATTACTAGACAAAGAAGGGGCTGGAATTCGAATAAGGGCAGAATTTTTTCCATAAAATTAGAAAAAAAGAAAAACAAAATAAAAAGAAGCAATTGCTTCGGAAAAAAAAAAAGAAAACAAAAAAGAAGAAAAACAGTTTCGAAAAAAATGAAAAGAAAAAAATAAACATGTGTTTGCTTGCCCATCTTTAAGCTCCTATTTTGTCTTCACTGTTTATTATTTGAAATATCTTGCGTTGATAATCTTATTTTGCCTTTTCTTTCCATCTTTCTACCCTTTTTCTAAACCCACATTACACCTTGAACAAAAGACCTAATGGTTTTTGCACCTCGATTCTAATTAAGTAGTGGAGAATTGAACTTGTTACAAGCCTATGTAAACCTTTGTTCATGTATGACTTAGAGTGCTTTTGCTTCGCATTTACCTTTAAACACTTTGAGTGCTCTTGAGTGTACCTTGGTGAGGATTAAGACTAGGTTAGGATTTGATTACTACTTGATAGGCAATTGAAAGAATGAAAGATTGTTCTTTGCTTATATCCACTTGGTTTTATTTGTGTCTCTTTCATGATATTTCTTTTGCACTAGAACTCTTATAATTATGCTTGATACTTGTGATGGCTTGAGAAATGTGTTCTTGGGTTAATATCTTTTTCGGACATACTTGAGGACAAGTATGAGACAAGTGAGGGGGAATTTGATAAGCTCTCAAATGTGACACTTTTTAATTGCTATTTTTCTAGTTTTTAGGATTTCTTGCTACCTAATCCATTTCATTTTGCTATATTTTGTGCAAGGGACCTAATTCTGGAAAACAACAGCAAAAGAGGGCATTTCTGCAGTCTTTTTATTATTCTTGTCATGACTGGCATTGTGGGCACGACACTGGGCACGGCGCAGCTGACGTGGCAGATGCGTGGCGACTTTTAGAAGCTTCTGGAACGTTCTGAAAGACCTTATCAGCTTATCCGTTTAGATTTTCTGCATTTAAATTTCAAAACATTTGAATTGTTTTATCTTTACTTTATTATTTTAAATTTTCTTATCTTTTATCTTTGTAAATCCAAGCCTATAAATACCACTCCTTGGTAAAAGCTTAGGCATCAATCAATTAATCTTCACCGTTTAGTTTAAAACTCTTGTTATTTCTAGTCTTTAATCAAGTTCTCTTTTCTTTACTTTTTTGTTCTTTTAATGTTCTTCAATTATTTTTATGAAAACAAGTTAAGTATGATAACTAATATCATGCTTAGCTAAATCTCTTGAGCCAAGAACTTGCCAAATCAATTCAAATCGTGAGAATTGAACATTGCCTAAATTCCTTCGGGAATACATTTTTATCTTTCGGTTTAGATAGTTTGACAATCGGCCTTACTAAAGTTTTTAATCGTTTTTCAAATAAAAAAGAGCTCGTTGGTCTGGAATCGTTTAAAAACATAGTTGGGAGGAAGGATCGGCCTGTGGCAATTTCGACTTCCTGTGAACACTCTTAGCGGTGGTCAGCTAAGGAAAAATAAAATCAGAAGCGATTCTTTTTAAGACAATTTCTGAGTCGGGCTTTTCATGTTTTCAAAACTAAATATTTTAACGGCGATAGACGTTGTTAATTTGTTTAAGAACCAACCTTCGAAGATAGACTTGGGAGGATTGGTTACTCGAGAGAGAAGCAAGTTACGACGGGTTGGGTCTCGCAGACTGTAACCGACATGATCCCTGGAGTAAAAATCCATTTCAATGATCGAAAGAATTGACAAGGCTAGCTCGAGGCTATTTTACATATTTGGACTTTCTTGTTATTTTCTTTACTTTTGCATTTAATTTCTTCTATTTCATTTTCACTCAATATCTGATCACCCCCTTTTTTACTTTTCTTGTTTTCACAGATATTCCTGGAAGCATTAATCAAAGAATTTCGACTAATCTCCCTGTGGATCAACCCTCTTTCCCTATAACTACTTAATTTCTTTATTTTATTAATTGTTGAAAGAGGTTAAATATTTATTTATTTTGACGGGTAAAACGACGCTTGTCAGTAGGAGATGAAACACATGCTCAAATTCCTCTTCTCCCTTAGCCGTGTGTCACTCCCTCTCCACGTGTCTTCCTCATAAACTTTTAAGCATGATAACCCCTTTGATTTAAGTTAATTTTACATGCAAGGTTTAATTTGTTACTCATTAATCAAAGTAATCCTCACTAATTGATCATTCAAGTTCTTCTTCTTCTCAAAATGATCCCATTTTACACAATTTGTCTAATAGGTGACAAGTTTTAACAATTTACTAGAAATCAGATCATAACAAACTTCCAAGCCAAAGTTTGGGATATTACACCTTTCCTTGAACTACTGATTAGCAATGTACATATGTTTTTCTTTTCCACAATGTACTAGAAAGATGTTTTCTTCCGCATTCTTTCTTATCTTCTTCTTTAGACTTCCATACAATTGTCTTTCATCACATTCAACAACAATTTAGAACCAAGTCATCGCCAGCTTTTAGAAAGAAAAAAAATGAGCAATTTCTATAATCTTTCATTGAACTCCTATGCTTCAAAACTTGTGCAAATTAAACAACTTGTTGAGATGCCGAAAAGAAAGAATCTTCTTTCACCATTCTTTCATCCGAAATTACTTCAGAAATAGAAATTGTATTTCTTTCATGGTGGTTTACTAAGAATCGAATGTGCTCTTCATCCTTTTGTTCTTCTTTACTCACCATTTCATCCTACAATTTTCTTTTCATTCAAAATTTCTTGTGGAAAACAGTAATGAAGAAATCCAAACATGACTTTACCGAGCAACACAATTCTGTAGCAAAAGTGACCAACATTCAACAATAACACCAACTAGAAAACCAAACCATCACCAGCTTTTACAACAATATGAGACAATAACCAAGATACTGTAGATTACCAGTCTCACCAACTCTCAACAACACAACCAATAACCAGAAAAACATGAAGAACAAACTCACAACACCAGCAGCTTCAAGTCATATTCAGAACTAACAACACAGTCCAACTTTGGCAACAAGATGTACTAATAGGTGAAGCATGACATAATCAGATAAAGCAATCTAGATTTCATCCATGAGTGAGCATACCATAAACCAAACATTAACCTGAAATTTCAAACAAGTTTTTGAACATTAGAAGCTCTTCTTGATTCTTGCTTCAAGTCGTACACCAAAACCAACTATCCAAAATTGATGCAATGTTCCTCAATAAAAAATACTCACTTAAAGAAAAATAGCAAACAAAGCAATTAATCCACAAATTGGAAAAATGAAAGGTCAGTTGAACCAATGAACTACTCTGTAAAGAAAAATATTATTAAACCGCTTGGAACCTCAAGATTCAAAGATGAATAAAAAACATCAATGACCAGATTCATTTATAGAACCAAACTTGAGCAAACCAGATTAAATCAGAAAACAAGAGCAGATCTCACCAAATTCATATCAGAACTAGACTTGTACATGCAATCGAAATTGGATTCCTATTTTGATGAAGATGATGGAGGCAGATCTGAAAACGAACCGACAAAGATAAAGATTACAACACTATAATCAACGACAATGAGCAAACTATAGATCTGATATCTGAAATAGAGATAAAGATGGTGAAACCAGCGAAGAGAGTAACCGTTATGTGAGTTACGATTGATGACAAAATGACAATGAATCAACGAACAAAGATCGAACAAACAAACGGTTTTAGGACCATCACAAAAGTGGAAGAAAACCAACTTCAGGACCGTTGGTGGCGAATGATACCATGTGAGAAATGAGGCATAATGGTGGCCGAAATAGGTGACCGGTGGTAGAAGTGGAAGAAGAGAATACGACTAGGTTTTAATATTTAACTATAACAAAGTAAATGAGGGAAGAAATTAGTTTTATTTATTAATTGGATTGAATCAAAAGCTAGTCCAGCCTATTACAATTAATTGACTTTTATAGCCCAATATTGAGCCTAAGTGCCTAACCAAATACCTCAACAAACCTTAATTGCTTACCAAATCCAATAACCAAAATACAACTAATTAACAATCTACCAACTAATCACTAATCATTTGTCTAACATTAACAACCCATGGCCTTAGTCTTGGACATAGAATCTTAAATATAAGCATAATGTTAGTACAAAACATTGAAAGGTTTACCCTTGTTTCTTCTTTCGACTATTACCCCTCGCTTCTTATTTTTTATTCTTAGTTTGGCCGGCAATAGCACCAGTTTAAGTGATGATTGTCGATCGTCGGTGTTCATTATTTCTCTTGCTTTTATTTATCATGTTTTTAGTCATTTTTTTCTTGAGTTTTCCTTTATTTTAATAAGAATCTCTGCTCTTGTGGCACGCTTTTCCTCCGTATTTGTGGAACGTTTTCTTTGTTTTTGTGATACGCTTCTTCTACCGTTTAGCATGGTTTCGCATATCTTTGCAGCTCGTATAGAGATCCTCACCACTCTTGTTTTCTGATTTAATCATATATGAAGAACTAGAGCAATTTGTCTGATAGTTTGGTTCGCTCATCACTCCTTTTTCACCTTGTTAAGCATCTCGTCTATAGATTGAGACAAATTATATTCATGAAGGTTTTTGGATTCTTTGCCTATGAACGTCATTTTCCAGTGAGTAGTTCGCTTTCCTTTTGCACTTTTGACTTTTATGGTTTTTTTACAAATTTTTTAGTGTACATAGTCCTTATTTTTCTGTTTTATTCGAGTACGTTGTATTTATGATTTCTCCTTTTATTTTTTGTTGAATTCAGATGCCATTGATAAAAAAATAATATAAGCATAATGTTGTATTAAATTTATCAAATTATTTTTTATCATCTATGTAGGAAGAAAGGCAAGGTTATCAAAACTTGAAGATTGATATTTATTTACTACTAACATACAACCACCTTAATCAAATGTTACAATTTTGACCAAATAATTTGCATGTGATTTATCTGATGATTCAAAAGTCACGACTAGTAGGTAATTGCTTTTGACTTTAATATTGTAAGCTTAATCGCCACATTTAATTATTTATATATAAGTTTTTTACTTTAATGTTAAAATTCTAAATATTTTTTCATTATTATTTGGCATCGTTTTCATCGAACATATGGCGGATAGAAATCGTCTGCCTCTTCATCATGTCTCCTTTTATGCCCCCACTTTAAAATAGTGGATTTAGGGTTTAGAGTTTAAGGTTTAAGGTTAGGGGTTTTGGGAATTAGGGGTTGGGTGTATTTTTTAGGTGTAGGTTTAAGGTTTAGGATGTAGAAATTAGGCTTAGAGTTTAGAATTTAATTTTTAAATAATTTTTAGTGTGGGACATAGAAGACGGCATGATTAGGTGCAAAGGATTTTTACCCACCTATGATCATTTGCAATTGCAAATAGTTTTTTTTATAACTACTACTATCTAATTTATGTGTAATTAATCCGGATTAGGTAGTATAAATATTCATTATGAAATAATTTTTTCAACCAAATTTATTTCATTTATAACTTCAGAATTTGAATCCATTAACAACACTAAGGCAATTGGTTGTTAGTAGTGTCTTCCCTTCTTTAAAAACACAAAATAAAATAATATAACACAGCAGGTAAAATATAATGTATATAAGTATAATAACGGTTCAAAAATATATAAGTACAATAAAATATATTATTTTTTAGTTCATGTATCTAAAAATATCATTTTTATATTAAAATTTTAACTATAATTATGATGTGTAAAATTTATACGAATTAGACCTGCTAATTATGTGGGGGTGGGTCGAGTCAGTTTTAGGTTAGGTCAATTTGGATTCAATCAAATCGAGTTTTAAATTTGTAGATTTTTTATAATAAAAAATATCATATTTTTATACCGAGATTCGAATCCATGTAAAAAAATATAAAGCATTTTTAATCATTAAGCCAATTAGTGAATTTCAATTTGTTGGATTACTTTAGTTTGTGATAGCTTTAGGTTTGGATCAATTTCGAATTCATGTAGTTTAGTTTATTTTAGCTCCATATTGCTTTGTGTTTGAGGTTCACATTTTTCTATTTGCGGTCATGTTTGAGTTATTTTAAGGTTTGAACGTTTAATATTTAAGTCATTTTGAATTTGAGTCGTACGAGATATAGATTGTTTTAAATTCATATTAGTTTAAAATTTTGATATGTTTTTAAGTTTGTAGCAACTAAATTTTATGATTTGATCAAATTTATTTTAAAATTGATTAAATCTAAATTTTGAGTTGAAATAAAATTACATGGTTGTTATACGAGTAGATGTTATTACACATGTCCCACTAAAAAGAGGATATTGTATATGAACCTTATACATGACACATATGTTTCATATGGTGTTTTTATTTGTAATTAATATTTATTTTTAGATTTATTTTAATTATTTTCAACTTTTAATTATATATTTAGATTCCCTTTTTTATTATATTTTTTTTAATTTATATATTTAAAACTTGGTAATTTTGTATGTTTCGGTACTTAAATATCTTTTGGTCCATATTAATTTTAGAATTTGACAAAATAATTCGAATTGATTCTTAAAGTTCAATTTTAATCATTTTAATAATATGACATTCTTAGATTTTTCTACATTATCGCCTAAAATTTTAATTTATATAGTATACAGTTAGGTGATGATATGATACAGTGTTACATCATCAAAAGCATAAAAAATTAAATTCAAGTACCAAATTGAAGGAAAAAAAATTACTACATTTCGAGACTGATATAGACAAAAAAAAAAACGAATACTAAAACGGATCAAATTACTAAGTTTAGGGATTAAAAGTTACATTATACCCTTTTTCTTAAGTTCAATCATTCTACTTTTTGTCAACTTTTTCTCATGTTCCATAATTATCAACTTTTTGTCATTTTCATTTGGATTGGGATGGGATGCATAATAATTTGAAGGGCTAAATTAATTATGTTATGACTTTTTATAAAATTATGAATGCGCGTAGGCCACTCACATGTTAGCTTTCCCTTCATGATTTTTTAAGTTTTTTTTTTTTGCAAGTTATACATCTTCAGTTTCAAGTAATTATTACTCTTTGTGACTTGTTAATTTTTTTTGAATAGTACTTATATATATATATATATATATATATATATATATATATATTTGGTCTTTGTTGGTTCTTTTATTAAATAAAGAGATAATATATTTTCAAGGTAAACGTTAGGATTTGAACACATGTAAAATAGAGCAACATGAACATCCTTGGCCACTAGATCAATTAGTTGATCCCGGTCTTTGTTAGTTCTAAACTTAATTAAATTAAGTTCTAGTCCCTCTAAGTTTTTTGATTCAATTACATTTTAGGTCTATGTTATTTTTTTTTCAAACAAGGTCTATGTTAATTTTAAAATTAATTAAATTAAGTGTTAGCCTTCGATTTTTTAAATATCTATTAGTTCTCTCTCAATTTTGAAATTAGACTCATTAGGCTAAGGCCCTCATTTTTTTTGGTTTAAACACTACTTAGTTTACTGATATTTTCTGTTGAGTTGATCAATCAATAGAAATTCCCAAGAGAGGGGGGGGGGGGGGGGGAGAATTGGCAATTAAAAATTTGGTGGAAGCAAATGTAAAAAGAAAGAAAATTTGCACAAATGATTTATAGTGGTTCAATCATCTCAACAAGGTCTACATCAACTACCTTAGCTATCCACACTAAGAATTTTCACAAATTCACTAATTTGTCTTTCCTTTTAGGCTAAAGGAGATAATCTCACAAATCATAGACTTATACCTCAAAGTCTAACAATTTTTTATTCTAAAAATAGATACAAAAAAGCATACAATGAAATTCCTCCAAAGGAAGTTGTTTGCCCAATTTAAGATCACTATAAACCCCAACACTTGATCGAAAAAGAAATACAATGAAAATCACTAAAGTGTGTACAAGATTTGACAATGAACAACACTACAAATTTTGAATATTTGCTTGGATGCTTTATAATAGTTGTCTTGTTATTGAAGAAGCTTTGGAAGCTTGGTTTTAACCCACTTCATTGATTTTTAGCCGTTTGAGTTGTTGGGAAATTGAATATAACCGTTGGGGACAATTTTTCCAACAATAAATGTAGTCTGCCAACAGTGGGTACGGTACGCGGGCTTATGTATCTGTACCTGCTCAACGAAGAATTAGCCGTTACAAGTAAGGTGTACCGGTACGCGGGTTTGCATATCGGTACGGAGTGAAAACATTACAAGGGATACCGGTACGCTTCGTACCGTACCGGTATAGAGCTTACTCACCGAAAAGTTTGGGAGTTTTTGTAAAGCTTGTGTATCGATACGCGTATAACCGTACCGGTACTCATATTATTTAAAAATAAGTTTAGCTCCAAAAATTTAACAAGCATTTAAAATATTTAAAAATTTAAAGCCCGTATCAGTACGTCATAGGTCGTACCGGTACTTAGTTGCCATTTTTATTTCATGTGGTGAAGGGATGTACTGGTACGCGTACAGCCGTACTGGTACTCAATTGCCATATAAAAGTAAGATGGATTTCAGTACTGAAAACCTATACCGATACGCATATGGCCGTACTGGTACTCACTTACCAAAATGGCTTGATTGAGTACAAAAAACACTTAGAAAATATTTAAGTTTGAAAGTATTAACTTACAAAAATATTTAAGTTTGAATACTTGTCAATTTGTGAGTAATTTCAAGTACCTTAGAAATTTATTTATTTACAATTAAGTCCTTTTTATATCAAAATCAAAATATTGATTTAACAATCTACTCCTTTTGATATAACAAAACCAAATAAACTTTCAATTCACTCCCCCTATCTTTTTGAAAAAATGGTTATTTATTTTTGAAATTTTTTATAAACTCACTTCTTCATTTTTTTGTTAGATCAAAATTAATAGGGTAAATTAAAACACAACAATATAATCAAAATATCTCCAAAACATTAAATGTAAAAACCATAATATCATAAATGTTCAAAGCATAATGATCCAACAATATCCAAAGTACTCAAAAACATAAAGTCAAACCTAAGCAAAAATAATCAAAGTCGTGGGAAATATAAAATCAAACATAGGTGCATAAGTCTATATGATATGATATGATATGCACAAGAAGAGACTAAAACGATGCATCATCATTATCGTCCTCCTCCTCCTCATTATCACCATGAGCATGGCCACACCATTCATGATAAAAGGCGGCAAGAGAGATCTCAACCGAAGAAACACGATGCTCGGTGGAAGACAACCTTGTTTTTATGGTAGTCAATCTCGTATCCAAGGTAGTGAACCTCAAATCCATGCCCATTTTAAACTTGATAAACTTCGCATCAAGGAATGTCATGAAAGCATCAAAGGAAGGTGGAGCAACAAGAGGTGCGTCAATCGGGGATGTCAGAGCCATGTCCTCATCTCCTACTTCTTGAGCATTTGGATCTTGAACCCATTCACCATTGATGAAGTAAAACTTGGCTTTGTGAAGGGATCTAGCATCAATATGACCGGTAAGAGGACACATGAAATCATAGGAACAATCTATCTCTAGCTTATGGAAGATGTAGCTCAAGATAGTTCCATAGGTGAAAGACTTGATGATGTTGGTGTGACGGAAGTTAACGATGTGAACCATCTCGGCAAATATAATGTGAGCAACGTTCGGACGTTTACCCTTACGAAAGTAATAGAGCCAAAAATCATCAACGACTCGAATAAAAGACCACTTACCACTAGACCTGGCAAACTTGACCCGAGACCCGAAACCCGAACCGAATTACCCGAACCGAAACCCGATTTTGACCCGAACATGATGATTCGAAGTTGATCCGAAACCCGAACCGAACCGAATCGAACCGAACCGAACCGAAAATTTTTGTTGAACCGAAATGGACCCGAACCGAAATAGACCCGAACCGAATAGACCCGAACCGAATGGACCCGAACCGAATGCTACCTGAACCGAAAGCTGAACCGAAAGCTGAACCGAATATCGACCCGATTTTAACCCGATTTTGACCCGATTTTAACCCGAATATCTATTGTTAACAATATAATAAATAATAAAATGAAGTATAGAAATTTGAGATCTTGGTGACCAATTTTATAATTTCATCATAAAATATAGCATAAAATTGAAATTGTAGACTAAATTGACAATTTGGAAGTGGAGAAATTTGAGAGTCCAATGATCAAATTTGTAATTATACCATATAAATAAATAGGGGTCAATTTTGGCTAAAAATTAAATCTTTGAAATTAAAATGAACGAAAATATAAATATATTAAATTAATAGACTAAATTACAAAGATTAGTCAATTTCAACTAAAAGTAAATTTTTAGAGACTAAATATCACTACGGGGAGGGGATTTGTATATCCGAAGTCTAAACCGTAGGAATACTTGTGACTAAATTAAATTAAACTAAAACTTAAAGTTGACTAAAATGTAACATTTTAAATGCAACATGGCCTAAAAAGTAATTAATCTCTAGCTTAAAAAATTGGTGGCTTATTTCCCTCCAAAATTTTATCTTTTCTCTCTCTATTTTTTCCAATTGTCTTTTTTTTTTCAATCTAGCTTAAAAAATTGGTGGCTTATTTCCCTCCAAAATTTTGTTTTTTCCCTCTCTATTTTTACCAATTGTCTTTCTATTTTTCTTGATTTAATTGAGTTTCAATTTAGATTAATTTAACTGAAATTTCACATTTAGTTTTAAAATTATTTTAATTATGTCCGTGATTTATGCTTTTAGATTTTAGTTAATTCAATTAGATCCTAAGTTTAATAAATTAATTCATTTCAGACATTATTATTATTATTATTATTATTATTATTATTATTATTATTATTATTATTATTATTATTATTATTATTATTATTATTATTATTATTATTATTATTAACTTTGATTCAATATAATTATACAAAAAATTATATGGATACATGAAGCTTTGATTTAAATATTTAATCAAACTCAAATGCATAGATTGACAAGTTGAATTAGAATTAATCTCATACATCAATAACTCTAAACCCTAAACCATAAATACTAAACCTCAAACCTTTAACCCAACTCAAATCAAATTGACCCGAAAATTTAAATGTTGACTCGACCCGAAATTGACCCGAAATTGACCCGAACCGAAAGCGACCCGAACGACCCGATTTTGACCCGAACCGAAAGCGACCGATCCGATATTGACCCGACCCGAAAACAACCGATCCGATTTTGACCCGATCCAATACCCGAACCGGATCCGACTCATCACAGACCCGAATTAGACCCGAACCCGAACCGAACCGACCCGAACCGAATCTAAACCGATTCTAAATAGACCCGAAATGACCCGAACCGAAACGACCCGAACCGAACCCGAACCGAATGACCCGATTGCCACCTCTACTTACCACATGACGGTCAGAACCACCAAGTGTTAATGAGGTGAAGAAAACGCTCATAGGCTTCGAGGATTGTAATAGAAGCACCCAGGTTATGTGAGGAGCGAAAAGCGAATTCATCAAGACCTATATCCTCCATACCTAGGTGATTGACTAAGGTTTTCAGGTCAAGATAAATAGTTTTTCACATAACAAAAGACTCAAGGCCGGTGGTTTTAGTTTTCTCTTCATTTAAAAAACACCTAGCATTTGAATAAAAAATTCGAACAAGAGTTTTGTAAACAAGTCCGGGAACTTGAAGAAAATGCATAAATTTCCATTGCCACGTCAAATTAAGATATTTGAATTTAAATTCATCGGAGCACATATAATTATAATCAATAACTCGCTCACGAAGGATAGTAAAATAATGAAATTATTGATAATATTCCACTTGATAAGGGTTACCGGGTTCGTTAAAACTTAGGGAATAAATTTGAGAAAGGTTAGGTTTGGCACCTTTATCGGAATTGGTAGCATTAGAGATACCGATTCTAGGACGTTTTCTTGGAGGCATGGTGAAAAGGTTTGGGATATAAAACCTACAAAATTCAAATCACAAAACAATATGTATGCAATTCATCAAATTCAGTCCAATAATATCAACCAATTATCAAGGTAATGTAAAAATAAATAATTTATAGTTATATGCATGTATAAAGAAAATTTTTCATAGGTATAAAAGTTGAAACCTGTAAAATATTTTATACGAGTATAAATATATATATTCAAATGAAAAAAAATTAGTTTTGAAAAATATTTTGTAAAACATTTGAAACTATGGATTTATACATCCTAAATGTACTAAAATCAAACCTAAAAACTATACAAATATAAAGAAATTTGAAATAAGTATAAAAATAGGGGTTTTTTTTACCTTGAACGATGAATGAAGAGATGATTCGCACAAACTTGATGATTGATAACTTGGGTTTAATGTTGAAAATGAAATCCCCCAAGAAATATGAAGATTTTTGGTGAAAATATGAGAGATTTTGAGGGTTTATATAAGGGTTTTCGGCTGAGTTTTTATGAGAAATAGAGGTTGTGTTTAAATCTAATTTGGAAAGCCCCTTTAAAATCCTTAGATACGCACGTAACGGTACGAAGATACGTATATCGAAACATCGCATACTGGTACGGTAACAAGACCGTACCGATCCTCGACACGTACCAATACACGATGATCAGTACCAAAACGCTGCTACGAACCCGTACCAATACAATAAGCCATGTATCGGTAACTTTTGCACAAAATGGACAACTTTTGCGGAAAATAACCCAACAAATCGATTTTAATCGAATTGAAATACATGTTTATGATGTATGAGCATACATGAATAGGCATTCAAAGGTACATACTCCCCCTAACTATTTAAATAGATGCATTTAAGGATAAAACCACATGAACATGAATTTCAAACAAATTCAAGCAAGATTTAAGAACAACCAAAGGCTCTAAGGTTCAAGAAAGGCTTATAAGCCCTAACTTTCTCCTAAGAGTCCAAAACCGCTCCTTATCTAAATGTTTAGTCAAGATATCCGCTACTTGATGCAAGTTATCTACATACTCTAGAACTACATCTTCTTTTAAGACACAATCTTTAATGAAATGATGTCTTATTTCTATATGTTTGGTTCTAAAATGTTGGATGGTATTCTTAGTGAGAAAATAGTGTAACACCTTAAACCCGAATGTCACATTTGGGCCGTAAGCCCAAACCATTTCTTCAAAATTTCCAACCTGGTTTAGCCCAAAAGAGTTTCATACCACAAATCATTCAAATCTAAAGTCAAAACGTTGAAAGACAATTTAAAACATTTACAAAAGGGAGCTCCAAATAGTTTAAGATAATAAAACATTCGCTTGCTTAATACAATTCCAAAATAAGATTTACAACAATACAATAGGGTCATGCGAATATATAGCCCAATAAGACCTACGTGTTGTACTCTAAACAAGCGATGCACTGAAACCTACACTGATGGTGCTCCTCCAATGCACTTGCCAACCTAGAAACATGCGAACGAAAAAATCGATTCCAAACGCTAAGCTAACAAAGCTCATTGGGTACACTTCCACTCTACTATGCTTCATCCAAATCATAAATATAAGCATGTATAAAAAATGATGACATGAAATAAAGGTCAACACAAGCATCCAAAGTCGAACATGAGCAATATCAACAATCAATCACACAAACCCGGGGGTGGCCCGAGGAGACAAAACATCATAACTCCACACCTCATACTCGAAATTACCCATCGAGCATCTTTGAACGAGGCCCGGGGACACAAAGCATCGGGAATTCTCTGTTTAACACTTACCATTGTGTTGCAACATGTTACATGGGTGTTCAGATAATCAATCAATGGTGGAAGGCCAAGAGAGGGGTGAATTGGCAATTTAAAATTTTGAAGGAAGAAAATTGGAAAATGAAAAATTGAAGACACAATGATTTATAGTGGTTCAAGCTTCTAACAAGCTCTACATCCACTACCTTAGCTCCCTACTAAGGATTTCAACCAATTCACTAAAGAATTCTTCCTCTTTTCTAGGTTAAGGAGGCAACTGTTACAATCAATCAAAGCTTTCTACCCAAACCTTGATCAAGGTTCACTCGTTTTACAAGAAGTTGATAGCAACCTAAAAATTCCTCTCAAAGGTGATATGTTTTCCCAAATACAAGTTCACACAAACCCCAAACTTGAAACCAAAGATTGTAATTGATATTACATAAGTTGGGTACAAGAATTTGACTCTAAAAGCTCAAAGAAGTAGGATCTTTGCTTGATTGCTTTAAACTTGCTCAATAGTTGTTGCTATAACAATAGAGAGTTGTTTTTATACCTTTTCATTGATTTCTAGCCGTTTGGGTGGCTGAAGTCTTCAATAGAGCCGTTGGAGGCCATTTTCCCACAATAAATGTTGTTTGGTGACCAGGCGTATCGATACACAAACACCTGTATCGATACCTGACAAAAAAAGAAAGAGTCATTGTGCAATAGCGTATCGATACACAAAGAGGCGTGTCGAAATGGGTATAGTGTAAAAACAAGGGGAGTATCGATACGGTACAGGTCGTATCGGTACAGATTTTTCTCACTAGAATCTGTGAGAAAAGTCTGGTGAAAATGTATCGGTATGCCTAGAGGGTATCGGTATGGGTAAACCAACTTTTAAAGATTGGTGATTCCAATAACTGACAAGGCAACGATAATATCATTAAATGCAAAGATTTGAAAATCTTAAGACCTCGTATCAAAACGTGTAAGACCATATCGATACACTTAACCAAGAACACAAACCTAGATGAAGGTCGTATCGATACGGGTACAACCGTATCGATACTCTTTTGCGAATAAAATTCCAGTAGCTAAAACTCGTATCGAAACACGTAAGGGTGTATCGATACACTTGGGTGTTTAAGTGTAAAACACTTAGGAAATTTTGGGGGTTTTAAGTTTTTGTCTTAGAAACAAGTTTTAATTTAAAATCATTGTCATTTTGTGAGATTTTTGAGTACTTAAAAATTTATTTACTTTTATAATTTGGTCCTTAAATAATTTGTTGTATCAAAATTAAATACATGTTTTACAATCTCCCCCTTTTTGATATAACAAAACCAAATTAAATTTTTAAGTATTTTTGAAAAATACTCCCCCTTTAAGATTAAAAAGGCTCTTGACTTTGAAAAATTTAGCTTTACTAACTTCTCCCCCCTTTTTTGTTAGATCAAAATCAATAGGATATAAATAAGGCAATACATGAACAATAAAGGTACTCCAAGCATAAATCAAAGCAACATAGATATTCATTAAAATTTAAAGCAACATAATTAATCCAACTTAAATCCTAAAAACACAAACGAAATAACCAAAGAATAGGAGTTCAAAACAAATAACATATGTGTATAAAACTAATCCTAAAATGACATGATATGATATGCGAGATGCCTAAGGAGCGTCTTCATCGTCTCCATCTTCATCTTCATCCTCATCATCTTCATCTTCATTATTGACATGGGTTCCATGAAATTGATACGACTCCATATGAATAGCCATATGAGACATATCCATTGAATTCTGACAGTTTTCAAGGGATGTAACTCTTTCCTCCATAGATGTGAAGCGAGTGCCAATGGTGGCAAAACCAGAGGTCATGGTGGTGTCCAAAGAAGCAATTCTAGTGCCCAAAGATTGAAACTTCCCATCAAGATATGTCATAAGAGCATCAAAGGAAGGTGGGGCTACTCGAGCTTCTTGACCGGAACCGCTTGAGGAGCCTCGACTAGATCGGGTTGAACGCCTTGAGGTAGATCGTAGCTTGAATCCATTCTTCATTATAGTATGAAAACTTAGCATGGTGGAGAGAATGCTCGTCGATCGGATTGGTGAGAGGCTTGGCAACATAATAAGAACAATCGATCCCAAGCTTGTGAAACAAGTAGCTCAAAGCGGTGTCATAAGTGAAGGATGTAACAAGAGTAGTATGACGATGTTGCACAAGATATATGATCTTCGCAAACATGATTTGAGCAAGGTTTGTACGCTTACCCTCACGAAAGCAACAAATCTAAAAATCATCAACTTATCGGATCATTGAGAATTTTCCACCGGATGGGCGAAACCACCAAGTGATAAGCAAGTGGAGGATACGATCATGAGCATCAAGCACAGTTACAGAGTCACCAAGAACATGTTCCAAAGAGTTTTCATCATCAATTCCCACATCCTAGAAACCCAAAAAGTTTGCTAAAACTAAAGAGTTCAATTTGAAAAGTTGTTCCCATAAGGTAAGATTCAATAGCAACAACTTCGGTTTTTCCTTCATTATAAATACGCCGAGAATTTGAGTAAAAACTAATGACAAGGTTTCGGTATAAAATCTCGGGTAAGCCTAAAAATTGCATGAATTTCTATTGTTTCATCAATTCAAGATATCTAAATTGAAAACATTCGGAAGATAAGAAAAAAATTGAAACAATGCGCTCACGGTGGATTTTAAAGTTTTTATAATGTTTAAAAATATTCATTGTATTTGGAAAATCGGGTTCATTAAAAAAATGTTGAAAAATATGGTTTAGATTGGGTTTTATAGCATTGTTTTTGGGATTGGGATTTGAAGATTGACTCAAATCTTTTCTTTGTCTTTTCTTAGAACCCATTATAAGAACCTGAAATTAAAATCAAACCAAAACACAATGCATGCATAAATCAACACATTCAATCCAATAAACAATCCAACGATCAAGGTATTAAAAAATCTATATAGTATAGTTTAAAAACATATACAAGTATAAAAAGAATTTTTGGTAAACTAAAAATTGAAAAACAATGTTGAAAAATATATCATATAATTTTATATTAGAACAAAAAAATTTCAGTTTTGAAAAAAGTTTTCACAAAATCTATGAAAAACAAGTTATATATATACTAAATATAATATTTTGAATAAAAAACAGTATATAATTAAGAACGAAATTGAAAAATAAAGAAAGTAGGGTTTATACCTTGATTAAGGATTATGGATGAATGGGAAGATGATGATGCACACGTTTGATGATATAGCTAGGGTTTGATGAGAAACTCAAAAGTTGTATTGAAACCGCGTACCAGTACAATTTTTAAGCCGTACCGATCCTCAACCCATAACGGTACAGGCTTGCATGTACCGAAGCTTGTTCATGAACCTCGTATCAATGCGTGATGAGCTGTATCGATACACACGCACCAAAAATGTCAATTTTGGCAGCAAGGAGCTCAAAAATTCGATTTTACTCGAATCGAAATGCATGGAGATGATAAGTAAACAACATGTATGAGCTAGAATAGATGCATACTCCCCCTAGCAACAAGCATAGATGCATATAGAAGCAAAACACATAAACAATGAAATCAAATAAATTCATGCAATATTTTTCACCAAAAAGGGCTCTAAAGGTCAAGAAAGGCTAGTTAAACCTAACTCTCTTCTAAGAGACCAAAAAACGCTCTTTTTCTAAAGGTTTGGTGAAGATATCTACTAGTTGGTTCAAGGTTTCTACATATTCTAGAACCACATCGTTTTTCAAGACATGATTTCTAAAGAAATGGTGTCTTATCTCTATGTGCTTAGTTCTATAATGTTGGATGGGATTCTTAGTGAGACATATGACACTAGTGTTGTCACACCTAAGATGGATGGTACCTACATCAATTCCATAATCTAAAAGTTGTTGCTTTATCTAAATGCTCAAGCACAACAACTTTCGGTTGATATGTATTCTGCTTCGGTTGTAGATAATGCTACACTATTTTGCTTCTTAGAAACCCACGATATAAGCATACTACCTAGGGATTGAAAAGTACCTCCGGTACTTTTTATATCTATCTTACAACCTCCATAATCCACATCTGAATAAGCATGCAAATAAAAGGAGGACTCTCTAGGGTACCAAAGGCCTAAAAAAGGTTTGTCTCTAAGGTATCTGAAGATTCTCTTAACGGCTATAAGGCATGATTCTCTAGGACTAGCTTGAAATCTAGCACACAGTCAAACACTAAACATAATGTCGGGTCTACTTGCGGTAAGATAAAGCAAAGATCCAATCATAGAGTGATAAAGCTTTAAATCAACACACTTACCCCATTTATATCTGTCAAGCTTTGTATTAAAGCTCATTGGTGCGGTTTGAGGTTTCACATTCTCCAAGCCAAACTTCTTGAGCATGTCCTTGATGTACTTAGCTTGATTGATAAAGTTGATATCCTTCCTTTGTTTAATTTGGAGTCCCAAGAAGAATGAGAGCTCCCCCATCATGCACATCTCAAATTCACCTTGCATTAACTTAGCAAAATCTTGGCAAAACAATTCATTAGTAGAACAAAAAATTATATCATCAACATATATTTGAACTGCTAAAATATCTTTGTCATTTTTTTAATAAAGAGTGTAGTATCCACCTTTTCTTTTTCAATTAAAAAACTTGACAATCTTTCATATCAAGCTCTAAGAGCTTGCTTCAAACCATATAACGCTTTAGAAAGTTTAAAAACGTTGTTTGGGTATTTTGGATCTTCAAAACCGAGTGGTTGTTCTACATACACCTCTTTATTAATAAAACCATTTAGAAAAGCACTTTTGACATCCATTTGAAAAAGCTTGAAGTCATGATAACATGCAAATGCAAGAAGCATCCTAATGGCTTCCATTCTAGCTACGGGTGCATAGGTTTCATTAAAATCGATTCCTTCATCTTGAGTGTAACCTTGAACAACAAGTTTATCCTTGTTCCTCACTATGTTTCCACTCTCATATAGTTTGTTTCTAAAAAACCCATTTAGTTCCTATGGTAGACTTATTACTAGGCCTATCAACTAATGTCCATGCTTGACTTCTCTCAAATTAATTTAATTCCTCATATACAACCAATATCCAATAATCATCTTTTAATGCTTCTTTGATATTCTTAGGCTCAATGCATGAGATAAATGCAACATTGCAAGTATTTTTAAGAGAAAGTCTAGTGGTTACCCCTTTGGATGGATCACCCAAAATCTCACCACCTTTGACATAGTTGAACTCCCTTAGGTAGTTCACTTTCTTTTCCTCTAAAGTCATGTCCTTCAAGGCTTCAAGAGGTGGATCTTATATTTCTTCTTCTTTGGAAGGAACTTCATCTACCTTTGATGATTGCCCATCGTCATTGGCTTCAAAAATTCCTACATCAACATCATCACAAGAATCCTTCCTCGGAAGGAGGTTATCATCGAAAACCACATGTATAGACTCTTCAACAACCAAATTTCTTTTATTAAATACACAATAGGATTTAGAGTTTAGAGAATATTCTAAGAAAATAGCTTCATCATTTTTAGCATCAAACTTGCCTAAATTGTCTTTTCCATTATTTAAAACAAAACATTTGCAACCAAATGGATGGAAATAGATAATGTTAGGCTTTTTTGATTTTAAAATCTCAATGGGTGTTTTCTTTAAAATCGGCCTAACCATTACTCGATTTACAATATAACAAGCCGTATTAGTGGCTTCCGCTTAAAAATACATTGGCAAATTGTTTTCACAAAGCATGGTTCTAGCCATTTCTTCTAAAGATCGATTTTTTCTCTCAACAACCCTATTTTGTTGAGGAGTGAGAGGAGCAGAAAAATTATGGCTTATACCATTTGAATTACAAAAATCCTCAAAACCTAAATTTTCAAATTCGGTACCATGGTCACTTCTAATGTGAGAAATGGATTGACCAAGATCATTTTGAGTGATTTTTGAAAATGTGATGATTTTTTTCTAAAGTCTCATCCTTGGTACTTAAGAATAGAACCCAAGTGTATCTAGAGTAATCATCTACTAAAACGAATGCATATGATTTTCCACCCAAGCTCATAGTTCTAATAGGATCAAAAAGATCCATGTAGATCAATTGTAAAACTCTACTAGTAGAAACATCATTAATAGGTTTGAAAGAAACTCTTTTATGTTTGCCTTTTGCACAAGCATCACAAATTTTATCAAGAGAAAACATTATTTTAGGCAAACCTCTTACTAGATCTTTTGAAACTAATTTTTCTAAAACACTCATGCTTGCATGCCCTAGTTTTCTATGCCATAACGATGAGTCATGTTTATCTTTTGCAACAAAACATGCATTTGAAATATGAATGTCATCTAAATACACCATGTAAATTTTTCCTATGCGATGACCAATGAGCACTATTTTGTTTGTCTCAATGTTCAAAATTTTGTAACCATTTAAATCAAAAAGAACATTGAAACATTTATCACATAATTAACTAATTCTCAAAAGATTATGTTTTAGACTGTTGACATACAAAACATTATCTATAAGAATAGAAGAGTGATTACTAATGGAACCAATTCCTTCAATGTGACCTTTGAGTTGTCACCAAACGTCACTACTCATCCACTCTTTGGTTTTAGCTCGAAGAACCGACTCTTGTCACCGGTCATGTATCTCAAGCATCCACTATCAAGGTACCATAAATTTGCACATGTAGCTTTGGCCTTGTAGCAATGCTCCCCCAACAAACAAATATTAAGTCTTGATTTTTGGTACCCAAATCATTTTGGGTCCATGAGTATTAGCTCCCAAAATCTTGGTTCCCTTGGGAATCCAAGAAGCAATAGCATGAATATCATTAGAAGTAATTAGTTCCTTAGGAACCCAAACACTCCTAATCCTTTTACCTCTAGTGGGCCTTTGGAAGCCTCTTTGTTTGTGGTTATCAAAGTTTCTTTTTACATAGTTGGATTTTGAAAATTCACCTTTCTCAAAACAAGATTTCCCAACTTTTTTCAAAGAAGCTTAGAGATCACTCACCTCCTTGTGGTGGTGATCATGAAACTCAGAAAAAATGTTGTTTAAATCAATATTTTTCTTTTAAAAAATATTTTTTATTTTCTTGTAAATTGAAAACCTTCTTTTCAAGTTCTGAACTGGTTTTAGATAAAGAATCGTTTTAATTTTTCAAATCCAAAATAATTTTATTGTATTTCAAAATTGATTCCTTATACTTCTCTACCAATTCGTAATACACCTCTTACAACTCATCATAAGCTTCTTAAAACTTATCGAAAGTAAAATCAAAAGATAATGAGTTAGATGTTACCTTAGGATCTTCTTCAAGAGCCATGAGGCAAAGATTGACCCCTTCTTTCTCCTATTTATCGGATGGTTCCTCATCACTCCAAGTAGCAACATGATCCTTGAGCTTCTTCTTCTTCCCGAAGCTCTTCTTTTTTAGTTGAGAACAATTGGTCTTTATATAGCCCAGCTTTTTGCACTCAAAACATATGAATTGATCCTTCTCCTTCTCCTTATTCTTGAAGTCTCCTCTTCGATGGAACTTTTTTCTTCTATTGGACTTCTTGAAACTTATGAACCTTTTTGCTAGCATATCCATTTCTTCATCATTCTCTTCACTCGAATCGCTCTCCACAAGAGAATCTTTGAGAGCAATTTTGAGTTTCTTTTTCTTCACTTCCTTTTTCTCTTCTCTCTTCTTCTCTTCCTTGCTTCATGATCTCATGAGTAAGAAGAGAACTCATAAGAGCATCGAGCTTCAAAGTCTTCAAATCCTTTGCCTCGATGATGACGATCCTCTTCTCATCCCATGACTCGGGAAGAGAGTAGATGAGCTTCCAAACAAGCTTATCTTTGGGGATGATTTCTCTAAAGCCTTTGAGATCGTTGACGTTAACGGAGAAGCGATCGAACATCTTGGTAATGCTCTAATCGGGCTCCATCTTGAAATTCTCATAGCTCAAGTTGAAGAGTCCAATCTTGGTCTCCTTTACATCGTTGGTGCCTTCATATGTGGTCCCGAGCTTGTCCCACACCTCCTTTGCTTCATCGAGATAAATGGTCCATCTTTGATTACATCCCAAAAGAGGTAATCATTAGATTTGATGAACAGCCTCATTCGATTCTTCCAATGTGGATAGTTTTCCCCATTAAAGAAGGGCAGTTTGGTAGTAGATTGTGACTCGTACAAGTTGAGGCCGGAAGTAGACGACATGGCTTTGATTGTGGATTGATAAATCTCTCTTAGAATTGACTCGAGAGGATGTTAATCCTTCCAATAAGTGTAGCTCTGGTACCAATTGTTGAGATAATCAATCAATGGTGGAAGGCCAAGATGAGGGTGAATTGGCAATTAAAATTTTGAAGGGAGGCAATTGGAAAATGAAAAATTGAAGACACAATGATTTTTAGTGGTTCAAGCTTCTAACAAGTTCTACATCCACTACCTTAGCTCCCCACTAAGGATCTTAACCAATTCACTAATGAATTCTTCTCATTTTCTAGGCTAAGGAGGCAACCATTACAATCGATCAAAGCTTTCTACCCAAAGCTTGATCAAGGTTCACTCTTTTTACAAGAAGTTGATAGAAAACTAAAAATTCCTCTCAAATGTGATATATGTTAGGCTTGTAGCATGCTCGAATCAATCTTCGATTACTGTCAAGAGGGTTGTTTTTTATCCTTGAATAAATTGGCTAAAACCGATACAAAGATGGACAAATTGCAAAAGGATTTAGAGTGGTTCAAGCTTAACAATAAGCTCTACATCCACTACCTTAGCACACCACTAAGGATTTCCCAATTTACTACTTTGAATTCTTCCTTTTAAGGCCAAAGGGATAACCTTACAACCCTATCTTTTAATGGCTAAGATTGAACCACTCTAGTTTTTACTCAGGCTAAACTAGAACCTCTCCCTTTTACAAGGTTTGTTTGGTAAACTAAGTACCTTATAAGGTGGGTGTTTACACAATTTAAGCCCACAAGAGTACAAAGGATAAATACAATTAAGCACTCTCTTAAACACTATTTACAAGAGAAATGAAAGAATAAGACTTAAAGCTAATTTCTGTTGATCATGTTGCTTGGATGTGTTTTCTAAACTTCTTCAAGTGTCCTTGTGGTGTTTATATAGAGTGGAATGAGTTTCTATCCATTTATGGCCGTTGGGATGAGTCATAGCCGTTGGGGATGCAAAATAGTCGTTACCTACAGAAAATTTCAGCATTTATAACTATAGGGATCGATCCTTTTTCTCAAGGGATCGATCCTATTTCAAAAAATATAACGGTTACACCAAAGGGATCGATCCCTTAAACTAGGGGATCGATCCTGTTGCACTTGGTGGCTGGAATAAAAAGATTGAGGTATTCTGTCCATAAAGAGATCGATCCCCTAATATAAGGGATCGATCCTTTTTGCATTGAGGTTTGGAAATAACCTTTTTTAAGAGCAAAAATGGATCATATTGATTTTGAAAAAGTTCGGCTAAGATGGAAAACATTCGAAACAAAATTTTTAAGTTTGTTTGGACTTTGAATTATTTTTGAAATATTTGAATAAGTCCGAAACATTTTTCACCTAATTTGTTATATCAAAATATTAGTTCAACAATATCTTTGCCCAAATACAAGTTCACACAAACCCCAAACTTGAAACAAAATATTACAATTGAGATTACACAAGTTGGGTACAAGAATTTGACTCTAAAAGCTCAAAGTGGTTGGATTTTTACTTGATTGCTTTAAACTTGTTCAATAGTTATTGTTGTAGAACTATAGACTTTTTTTATACCCCTTCATTTATTTCTAGCCGTTTGGGTGGTTGAAGTCATCAATAGAGTCGTTAGAGGCCATTTTTCCATCAATAAATGTTGTTTGGTGACCAGGTGTATCGGTACACAAACACCTGTATCGGTACCTGTCAAAAGAAGAAAGAGTCATTGTACAATAGCGTATCGATACGTGAAGAGGCGTATCGAAATGTTTATAGTGTAAAATCAGAGGCGTATCGATATGGTACAGGTCGTATCGGTACGAATTTTGCTCACTGGAATCTGTGGGAAAAGTCTGGTGAAAAATGAATCGGTACGCCTAGGGGCGTATCGGTACGGGTAAACCAACTTTTAGGATTTGCTTGGTATGAAGGATGGAAATGTGGAAGGATGTAAAATTTGTTAATCAAATGGTTAAGATTTAAAGTAAGAAGGTGGTTATGAATCTCCACCATTTGATTAACATATTTTCCATCCTTCTTCATTTCCATCATTCATATCAAGCAAAGCCTTAAAGTTTGGTGATTCCAATAACTAACAAGGCAACAATAATATCATTAAATGCAAAGATTTGAAAATCTTAAGACCTCGTATTGAAACGGGTAAAACCATATTGATACACTTAACCGAGAACACAAACCCAAATGAAGGTCGTACCGGTACGGGTACAACCATATCGATATGCTTTTGCGATTTAAATTTTAGTAGCTAAAACTTGTTTGAAACACCTAAGGGTGTATCGATACGCCTGGGCGTATGAGTGTAAAACACTTAGAAATTTTTTGGGGTTTTAGGTTTTTGACTTAGAAAAAAAAATTAGTTCAAAATCTTTGTCATTTTGTGAGACTTTTGAGTACTTAAAAATTTATTTACTTTTACAATTTGGTCCTTAAATAATTTGTTTTATCAAAATCAAATATAGGTTTTACACTGGTTATTTGAATCCCACCAAACAAGTGCCCTCATTGCACGCAACACCATCATATAAACATACAACCTTGTGGTTGCTATATCATCCAAGCACTCAAGCCAATTACGAAGCTTATTACACATTATGATTAAGTAAGAAGTTAGTTTCTCGGTTTTCCAGTTTTACAATTCATTTTACCACTTTAGAAAGCCTATTGGAGTGTAGTTCTTGAATTATCAGCCCCTCAGACTCAAAATGTAGTTTTTCGGGCATATTGCCTAGTGGGTACTGGTATTGGTCCTCGCGTACCGGTACAATACCCCTTGGGTACCGGTACTCACAATATATCGATATGAAAATGGCTCACTGGAATTTTTCAAAGCCTAAGCGTACCAGTACAGGTCAAACCGTACAAATACTGATTTGTATGGCGTACTGGTACAAGTTAAACACCGTACCAGTACCCATCTCTTCAGGGCTGGGCGTTTGATTGAGTCAAGTAAAAAAATTTCAAGTTATTCGAGTTTGCAAGTCCTATTTTAAAGATCAAACTTTATTTGAATTTTTTTTTCCGATTCGAGTCGAGTTTATGAAATTCGAGTACATTGTTCGAGTTTCTTTACAAATTTAATTGTACATATATATATTTCTATATGCATATACGTAGCGGTGCACATATATATTTCTATATGCATATACTTAGGGCTGGGCAGTGCACATATTGATTCTAATTTTAACGGCTTTCTATATGCATATACGATATACATATATATTTCTTCATATTTTCACATGTGATATACATAATATATCATGCAGAATTGACAAACTTGACTTGAATATGAAAAGTGATCAACTAATTACTAAAAAATTCGAGTTATTTTAATTTCCATTTCATAACTCAAACTTTATTTGAAATTTTTTCAAGTTGAGTTTATGAAATTACGAGTCGAGTCAAAATGAGTCGGGTTTTTTCGAGTCGAGTTGAGTTTTGCCCATCCCTACCTCTCTTAGTTCATCCAATGAAACAATGTTCTTAAACTTAGAACACTAGGGTACCGGTACCGAAGCTCAGAAATAGCCCCGTAAGCTCGGGAAATCACTTCACAAGCCCTTAAAACACAACATTTAACCTCCTAACTCGATCCTACATCTTATGGGAGTTGTTTAGGGTGGTTTACTATCGTCTTTACACATTATCAACACTTAATCCAAATTTCACCATTAACAAAGTTTTAAGCTACCAAACACCAAAACATCAAAATAGCGTACAAGGCATCATTTTCATGATATCCATGAAGACAAAGGGGTTAAAGGTGTACTAACCTTACGCCTACAACTGAGAATGAAGCTCCTAGCCTAAGCTTCAAGCATTCCTCCTCTCTTAAACTTTGAAAGCTTCTCCAACTTCTTTCGCTACACAAGAAAGTTGTAAAACGAGTTACAACTTGCAGGGAATGAAAAAGGGAAATCAAAACACCTATCGAGGCTAAAAAACATGATTTCTCAACCTCAAACTCATCTTCTCTAACCCCCTCCCCAAAAAACTCACCATTTTCCAACCTCCACCAAACTTAAAGATCCTTACCTCAAAACGTAGATCATCAAATGATGATCAACTTAGCTCTAAAATTTGGGTTCAATCTAACAAAGATTAAGCCTTTGCATTGGATGAGTGATGAAAGGAAGAAGAAATAGTTGAGGAAAAGAAATGGGGGACAAGGGTGATCTCATCTCCCTTCTTTTATCTACAAAATGTAAATGCCACCAGCCTTTTTCTCTTTGAGAAAGAAGGTAAATTACCCTAATGCCCTTCTACCATATTCCTTCCCCACCCACAAGACCTAACTCAAGCCCAAACACAACGAAGCCACCTGAACACCTTATGGAGCATCTTACAGGCCCAACATCTTGGCCCAAACACACGAGGCTCACGGCTCGGGTCAAACCGACCCACGGATTTTGAAATCCGGGTCGTTACAAATAGCACTCGTATTGTCACACTTTATGAGAATGGTACTTACATCAATTCCATAATCTAAGAGTTGTTGTTTCATCCATATAACTTGAGCACAACAACTATTGGCCGAAATATATTCCGCCTCGGTGGTAGATAGCGCAACGCTATTTTGTTTCTTAGAGAACCATGAGATAAGCATGTTTTCTAGGAATTGACAAGTACCAAAGGTAATCTTTCTATCTATCTTACGAAATCCGCATTCGAATAAGCATGCAAACTAAAGGATGAGTCTCTAGAATACCAAAGACCTAAACTAGGTGTATCTCTAGGGTATCTAAAGATTCTCTTAACGGCTAGTAAATGTGATTCTCTAGGACTAGCTTGAAATCTAACACACAAGAAAACATTAGAGATAATATCAAGTCTATTTACAGTAAGATAAAGCAAAGAACATATCATAGATCTATATAGCTTCAGATCGACACATTTACCTCCTTCACCTTTTTCAAGCTTCATAGAGGAGCTCATTGGTGTGGCTTGAGGCTTCACATTCTCTAAATCAAACTTCTTGAGCATATCCTTGATGTGCTTTGCTTGATTGAAGAAGATGTCATCATTCTTTTGTTTGATTTGGAGTCCCAAGAAAAATGAGAGCTCCCACATCACGCTCATTTCGATCTCACATTGTATTAACTTCGCAAAATCTTGGCAAAGAGATTCATTAGTATAACCAAAAAATAATATCATCAACATATATTTGAACTACTAAAATGTATTTGTCTTTTCTTTTATAAAAAGTGTAGTGTCAACCTTCCCTTTTGTTAAAACCTATTTAACTAAAAAATTTGACAATATTTCATACCAAGCTCTAGGAGCTTGTTTCAAACCATATAAAGTTTTTGAAAGTTTGAAAACATGATTTGGATATTTTGGATCTTCAAACTCGGGAGGTTGTTCCATATACACTTCATCATTTATAAAATCATTTAGAAAAGTACTTTTAACATCCATTTAAAAGGGCTTAAATTTATGAAAACATGCAAATGCAAGTAAATCCTGATAGCTTCCATTTTAGCTACGGGTGCATAGGTTTCATCAAAATCAGATCCTTCTTCTTGAGTGTAACCTTGAGCAACAAGTCTAGCCTTGTTTCTCACTATGTTACCACTCTCATCTAGTTTATTTCTAAAAACTCATTGTGTACCTATAGTAGACTTATTACAAGGCCTATCAACTAATGTCCAAACTTGACTTATCTCAAATTAATTTAACTCTTCTTGCATAGCCAATATACAATAATCATCATTTAATGCTTCTTTGATATTCTTAGGCTCTATGTATGAGATAAATGCAACATAATTACATGTATTTCTAATAGAGGATCTAGTGGTTACCGTTTTGGATGGATCACCCAAAATTTCTCCACCTTTGACATAGTTGAACTCTCTTAGGTAGGTGACCTCTTTTTCCTCTAGAGACATGTCCTTCAAGGCTTCTAGAGGTGGATCGTATGGTTCTTCTTTTGACAAGACTTCATCTACCTTTGATGATTGTCTTTCACCATCATTGGCATCTAAATTCCCTACATCATCATCACAAGTATCCTTCCTCGAAATGAGGTTATCATCAAAAACAACATCAACAAACTCTTCAACCACTAAAATTCTTTTATTAAATACATGATAAGCTTTGGAGTTTAACGAGTAACCAAGAAAAATGATTTCATCACTTTTTGCATCAAACTTGCCTAAATTGCCTTTTACATTGTTTAAAAAAAATATTTGCATCCAAAAGGACGAAAATAGCTAATGTTAGATTTTTATTTTTGAAAAACTCATAAGGGGTTTTCATTAAAAGTGGCCTAATCATTACTCGATTAACAATATAGCAAGCGGTATTTGTGGCTCCCATGTAACCCCCTCGTCCCGGTCTGGACGACTGACCGGTCCGAGTAGGCTACACGGGGAAAACCTAAGTGAAACCACTAAGGCTCCCCTTTGGTTAACAACCCTAGAAAATTTCTTTTTCCTTTATCTTGTCTAAAGGCATATTTAATTCCTAAGTGACCACGACAACGGAAAACATCACGAGATGAAAGCAACCAAGCCTAAACAAAATGTTAAACAACTTATTTTTAGCTTGTTAAACAGGTCGTTTCAAAACACTCAGGAAATGTATCGAAACGCCTTGACTTGGTCAACGGCCTAAGCCAACACGAGAGGACCGTATCGAAACGGTGGTCAACCATTCTGAAACACCCCCAACAGTCAACATCTCGTGGTCAACGACATATTGATCGTTTCGGTACCCCAATTTATCGTCAAAATCTCAGATTTCCAGTGGCAAAAATGTACCGAAACGGCCCCTAAGCGTATCGAAACGCCTGGCCTGAAACAAGAGGCCGTATCGAAACGAGACCATCCGTTTCGATACACGGGCTACAAAAAGGCAGATTTTAGCTAGTTTTTGATACAAGGCAGCCCCAAAACTTATCTAAAACCTCCAAGACTCATCATACATCAATTCTAGAAGAAAAACACCCTATATGGACATGCTTAGCACACAACAAACATGTAGGAGCCATACATCAAATGAATCAATAAGCAGAACCAGAATTCATGCATAACATTCAAGATTCAAGCTTTAGACAACATACATATAACGTTCATAAGGGATACAAGTTTCAACCACAAGACAAGCATGTATCAAGTAAATATGGTTTACAATCCATAGCATAGAGGCATACACATGGCCAACATAAGCTCAACAATTTAGCATGCTCAACAAATCAAAACATCAACTAAGGAGTTTGACACCAACTCCTACAAGTCTACACCCCCATCGTCTAGGCATTATTACAATACATAAATCATACTTGAGCTAAGATGAGAACTCCAAAAGCTCCTTCCTTGCCCGCTTGCCTCCCGAACACTAACGATCTGCATGTTGGAAACAAAGGAGAACGTAAGCTAACTAGCTTAGTGAGAAAAACTCTACAATTCAACAAGCATGCAGTTTTCAAAACACTTTTCACATTTCGCATGAAATCAATGAATGCACGAGTGATCATTACTACGAGACTACACATGGCTCGTACAAACACAACCAACTTACACACGGTGGGACCACTCATCACCGTTCGACTAGTAGATTTCCGATGGGACCACTCGTCACCTTACTCTACTACTAGTCATTACCGGTGGGACCACTCATCACCGTAGTTTAGACAACCATCACGTGAGGCTCAACTTCTACACGACTACACAACAACAACAATGCAAACAACTCGAAATGCACAAGACCACATCATACGACCATTCATCAACAAGTAACAAGAAGTAGGAGGATTAACTTACACTTGGTTTTAAGTGGACCCTCAAGGTCCCACCCAAACCCCCAAGAGTTCCCATTTGCAAACAAAGTCAAGGTTTGACATTTTACTCACCGTTGCTACCCAAAAGAGAGCCGAAATCCAAGCTCAAGTCACTGAATTCTCCGGATTCGCTCCCGAGGCTTCACCAACAAGATTTCTTACTTCTAAACATCCCAACACAAATCAAACAATCTCAAATCAGTCCACACAACCATGTAGCAAACCCGGAACACAATTCAAGCATCAAACACATGATTTTCAAGCTATGAACAACCCCTAAAATCATCAAACTCGAGCAGCCCTTAAACCCAATCCAAAACTTATAATTTCAACCTCTTTAACACAATTAAATGATTCCAAAACAACCCTTAACTAACATACTAACACTAGCCTTCCATTTCCAACATAAAACAACCCCAAAAACTCCCTTAAAACCCTTCTAAAAACCCACCAAAACCCAAATCCGAGAATCTTAATAAAACACTTTAAAAATCATATATGTTGGACCCCATGATTCATAAACAACTCATATATCATCAACAAATCAAAATATTTAGTTAAAAACAATAAAGGTAGCATTTTTAATCAAAACTCCCAAAAACTCAAATTCTAAAATCTTGGACAAAAATGAAAACTAATGGTACTTTCAAAGAGAGGAAGATGAGAGCAAGATGGGAATGTGTTTACCTTTCAAAACCGGGCCAAAATGAAGAAGCAAGGAGATGGAATAGTAAAATGAGGATGAGCTCTCTTCTTGTCGTTAGAATTGAAAAATGGGAGAAGGAAAAAGACAAGCTCTCTTTTTTAATTAAAAGGGGTTTTAAAATGAAGTCCAACTATTTACGGATTCGCCATTAATGAGATGGCAAATCTCATGATTCACAAATTCCATGGAAGATGTAAAACAATTCAATTTAGTCCAACACAAAAATGTTTGCTTTGAAATTACAAGATCCAAATAATATATATTGTTATTTTAATTATAAAACCGAGACTCAAATATTATTTAAATATTATTTTCACCCGACCCCTAAACCCGGGTGTTACAACTCTCCCCCACTTAAGGAATTTCGTCCCCGAAATTACATGACGGAAACAGATACGGAAACTGCTCAAGCATATCAGCTTTCCTCTCCCACGTGGCCTCTTTCACACCTCTTTGTCTCCACAACACCTTGACCAACTCTATGGTTTTGCCACGCAACACCTTACTATCAGAAGCAAGTATCTCAATTGGTTCTTCATTATAAGACAAATCCGGATTCAGTTCTATTTCCTCAACAGACATAACATGAGAAGGATCTGATATATATCTCCTAAGCATCGACACATGAAACACATCATGGATCTTTTCTAGCTCAGAAGGCAATCTCAACTGGTAAGCTACTGGCCCAATCCGCTCAACTATCTCATAAGGTTCAATGAATCTTGGGCTTAACTTGCCCTTCCTCCCAAACCTCACCACCTTCTTCCAAGGCGAGACTTTCAAAAACACTTTATCTCCCATGGAATACTCTACCTCTTTCCTCTTTAAGTCGGCATAGGACTTCTATCGATCTGAAGCTGCTTTCAGACGTTCACAAATCAACTTTACCTTCTCGGTGGTGCCCTTAAGCAATTTAGGCATCGGTACAAGCTTCTGTCCGGCTTCGGCCCAACAAATCGGGGTTCTACACTTCCTACCATACAAGGCCTCATAAGGAGCCATCTGAATACTCGACTGAAAACTGTTGTTATACGCAAACTCCACTAACGGTAGATGTTTCTCCCACGACCCCTGAAAATCAATGATGCAACATCTCAACATATCCTCCAATACTTGAATCACTCTCTCAGACTGACCATCTGACTGTGGATGATACGAAGTGCTGAAGTTCAACCAAGTACCCAAAGCTCGATGCAAACACTCCCAAAATCTAGTTGTAAATCTCGGATCTCGGTCTAACACAATCGACTTCGGTACCCCATGTAGTCTCACTATCTCACAGATATACAGGTCGGCCAACTTATCTAGGGTATAGGTGGTATGAACTGGTATAAAGTGGGCACACTTAGTAAATCTATCCACTATCACCCACACTGAGTTCTTCCTCGAAGGAGTCAACGATAGCCCTGACACAAAGTCCATGGTGATACGTTCTCACTTCCATTCTGGAATCTTCAATGGTTGTAACAAACTTGAGGGAAACTGATGCTCCGCCTTGACTCTCTGACAAACCATACATCTACTTACAAACTCGGCCACGCCCTTTTTTAGACCAACCCAATAATACTCTTCTTTTAACCCTCGATACATCTTCGTGCTACCCGGATGCATAGCAAAAGGACTATTATGAGCCTCATTCAAGATCGTTTGCCTCAACTCGGCATCCTTCGGAACCACTATCCTATCCTTGTAACATAGGATCCCATTCTCTTCAAAACAATACTCGGTAGGCCTATCTTCGGCTATGTCTTGCACGTGAGGTGCCAAAGACTCATCTCGCAACTCCTTCTCTCGAATTAACTGAACTAATGAAGGCTTAACCTGAAGCTCGGCTATCAACCCACCATCCTTAAACACACTCAACCTTGCAAACATTGCTCGTAACTCAACGGCCACTTTTCTACTAAAGGCATCAGCCACTACGTTTGCCTTGCCCGGATGGTACTCTATAGTGAGGTCATAATCCTTAAGGATCTCTAACCACTTACGTTGCCTGAGGTTCAACTCCCTCTGAGACATCAAATATTTTAAACTCTTGTGGTCGGTATACACGGTGCACTTCTCACCGTAAAGATGGTGTTTCCAAATCTTCAATGCAGACACCACTGCGGCTAGCTCTATGTCATGGGTGGGGTAATTCTTCTCATGAACTATCAACTGTCGCGAAGCATACACTACTACCTTACCTTCTTGCATAAGCACACACCCTATCCCTACGTAGGATGCATCACTGTAAATCACAAATTCTCTCCCCGGCTCAGGCTGAATCAAGATAGGAGCTTCGGTCAAAGCTTTCTTCAATTTCTCAAACGCTTCTTGTCTTGCATCTGACCACTCATACGGAACATTTTTCTGTAACAACTTAGTCAACGGAGTCGCTATCCTCGAGAACCCCTCAACAAAACTTCTATAGTATCCTGCCAAACCTAAGAAACTGCGGATTTCTGCCACTGACTTCGGTTGTTTCCAACTTACTATGGCTTTTATCTTCTTGGGATCCACACTAATCCCACTAGCCGAGACCACGTGACCTAGGAAGACTACTTCCCTAATCCAAAACTCACATTTGCTTAGCTTGGCATACAACTGATTCTCTAGTAGGGTCTGAAGTACTAACCGCAAGTGCTCATCGTGCTCCTCCTCGGTCCTAGAATATACCAAGATGTCGTCTATGAACACTACCACAAACCTTTCCAAGAACTCATGAAACACACGGTTCATCATATCCATGAAGGCTGCTAGAGCGTTAGTCAACCCAAAAGGCATTACCAAAAACTCATAATGTCCATAACGTGTACGAAAAGCTGTCTTCGGTATGTCCACACCTTTTACCTTCAACTGATAGTACCCGGACCTCAAGTCAATCTTCGAAAACACAGAAGCACCTCTCAATTGGTCTAGCAAGTCATCTATCCTAGGCAAAGGATATTTGTTCTTCACTGTTACCTTATTCAATTGCCTATAATCTATACACATCATCATGCTACCATTCTTCTTTTTCACAAACAAGACCGGAGCACCCCACGGGGATACACTAGGTCTAATGAAGCCTCTATCAGTCAACTCCTGAAGCTGTGTCTTCAACTCTTTCAACTCTTTCGGTGCCATTCTATATGGAGCAATCGACACTAGTGCAGAATCAGAGTACGTCTCAATAGCAAACTCAACTACTCTATCTGGAGGCAAGCCTGGTAGCTCTTCCAGAAAAACACTAGGGAAATCACATATTGTTCTGATGTCCTGAGGTCTCACCTCACTCATATTAGGATTCATTACATAAGCCAAGTAAGCCTAACACCCTGAACTCAATAACCTTTGAACTTCCAAAGCCGAAACCACATTGGACAAGAACCTGACGTTCTCACCAACTACTACAACCTCAAAGTCATCGGTAAGCCTCAAGGAGACTCTCTTGGTCTCGAAGTCAACCTTAGCTCTATGCTCTACAAGCCAATCCATGCCCAAAATCACATCAAAGCCATAGAAGGGTAACTCCATCATATCAACCGGAAATATGTGGCCCTGAACCATCAAGGGACACCTCTTATACACTTTCCTAACTACCATTGTATCACTAAAAGAGCTAGTAACATTTACACCTACCTCTAGCCAATCACACGGTAACCCTAAAGACCTTGCGTGCTCACCCAAAATATATGAATGTGTCGACCCCGAATCTATCAAAGAAAGCAAACTCAAAGACTGTAATGAGAAATTACCTGCAATGACATCAGTGTCATTCCCAGCCTCTCGCTGAGCATACACCCTAGCCGGTCCTCCTCCCTCGGGCTGGACTGCTACAACATGAGCCAAGTTCCTCTGACCCTCATTCCTTGGCTGAAAGTTCCTGCGACCGTGCCCACGACCTATCTGGTGCTCAAAGCCCCTAGCTGTAGCCGACCCGCCCCTAACTGGGTGTGGACAGTTACGCCTCATGTGGTCTCGGGATCCACAGTTCCAACAAGGCCCAAAGGCACCCGCACAATCGCCCTGATGGCATCTCCCACACCTATTGCACTCTGGTGTGTGCATAACAGCTCCTTGGCCCTGATGGCCCTGACCATAGTTACCTCCCCTATACCTCGTATCCGGCTGGTGCCTCCTATCCCTATGCCTCTTGGCCTGGTCTCTATCCCAATTCGCATGTCTCTTTCCAGAATCGGACCCACTAGCACGTGCTCTAGAGCCTAGGTTCTGCTCTATATCCTTGGCCCTAGAGACCAAGACATCGAACTCAGTGTAGTCAGAGGCAAGCATGTAGGTTTTCACATCTGTAGTCAACCCATATCTGAAACGCTCACACCGCTCCTTCTCATCTGGAACCAACTCTGGTGCGTACTGGCTCAACCTCACAAACTGAACCTCGTATTCAGACATGGTCCTATTACCTTGAACCAAAGCCATAAACTCCCTTTTCTTTTCATCCAAGTACCGGACTCCAAGGTACTTCCTCTTGAAGGCATTCTTGAAGAACTCCCATGTGATATCTGCCTCGTCCATACCAGAAGTAACAGTGGTCCACCAAGTATAAGCGTCCCCCTGAAGCAAAGAGACGGTGCATCCTAACTTACGGGCGTCTGAACACTCCATTTGACCCAAGATGCGAGTAGTGCTCTCTAGCCACCCCTCCGAACCCTCGGGAGATAATCCACGAAACTCAACTGCTCCCAAGTTGCGAAGCCTCTCAAGGGGTAACCCTACCCCCGCACCCTGAGGTGGTGTTGCAGCTTGCATACCGGCCAAAGTTGTCTAAAAAGCTCCGGCTATGGTCTGAATTAAATGGGCCACATCTGGACCTGCCTGACCCTGGCCCACTTGAGCCCCGTTACCTCCCACATTAGCATCAACTTGAGGCCCATTACCATCACCTCCAGCATTTACCCCATCACCATCGGGAGCATGAGGAGCAGAAGGCACGTCCTCGGGTGCCTGGTCACCCGCTCTAGGCCGTCCCCTCGATCTCACCATAGCAAAACAAGATCTAAAGCAATAAACACACAACAAACGAGGAAAATGTTAGGTTAGCAAAGGGCAAGGACTCCGTTTCTCAAGTTCGTTAAACCAAAACAATTTTCCTTTTTGACAACAACACCTAACAATGGGGACATTCGACTAGCCCTTACCCAACCAGAGAAAGCCACGGAAACATGCTTACAAACACCATGCTAGCAAGCAAACATTTGGGCATACATGATAAAACACTCATTAATACAAAGCAACATCATAACACATCAACTTACCTCACTTACCTACCCGAGATCTCAGAAACCTCAGGCTCTGATACCACCAAATGTAACCCCCTCGTCCCGGTCTGGATGACTGACCGGTCTGAGTAGGCTACACGGGAAAAACCAAAGTGAAACCACTAAGGCTCCCCTTCGGTTAACAACCCTACAAAATTTCTTTTTTTCTTTATCTTGTCTAAAGGCATATTTAATTCCTAAGTGATCAAGACAGCGGAAAACATCACGAGATGAAAGCAACCAAGCCTAAACAAAATGTTAAACAGCCCATTTTTAGCTTGTTAAGTAGGCCGTTTCGAAACACTCAAGAAGTGTATCGAAAAACCTTGACTTGGTCAACGGCCTAAGTCAACACGAGAGGACCGTATCGAAATGGTGGTCAACCGTTTCGAAACACCCCCAACAGTCAACATCTCGTGGTCAACGACATATTGACCGTTTTGAAACACCAAGACCCGTTTCGATACCCGAATTTATCATCAAAATCTCATGTTTCCAGTGGCAAAAACGTACCGAAACGGCCCCTAAGTGTATCGAAACGCCTGGCCTGAAACAAGAGGCCGTATCGAAACGAGACCATCCGTTTCGATACACGGGCTGCGAAAAGGCAGATTTTAGCTGGTTTTTGATACAAGGCAGTCCCAAAACTTATCTAAAACCTCCAAGACTCATCATTCATCAATTCTAGAAGAAAAACATCCTATATGAACATGCTTAGCACACAACAAACATGTAGGAGCCATACATCAAATGAATCAATAAGCACAACCAGAATTCATGCATAACATTCAAGATTAAAGCTTTAGACAACATACATATAGCGTTCATAAGGGATATAAGTTTCAACCACAAGACAAGCATGCATCAAGTAAATATGGTTTACAATCCATAGCATAGAGGCATACACATGGCCAACATAAGCTCAACAATTTAGCATGCTCAACAAATCAAAACATCAACTAAGGAGTTTGACACCAACTCCTACAAGTCTACACCCCCATCGTCTAGGCATTATTACAATACATAAATCATACTTGAGCTAAGATGAGAACTCCAAAAGCTCCTTCCTTGCCCGCTTGCCACCCGAACACTAACGATCTGCATGTTGGAAACAAAGGAGAGCGTAAGCTAACTAGCTTAGTGAGAAAAGCTCTACAATTCAACAAGTATGCAGTTTTCAAAACACTTTTCACATTTCACATGAAATCAATGAATGCACGAGTGATCATTACTACGAGACTACACATGGCTCGTACAAACACAACCAACTTACACACGGTGGGACCACTCATCACCGTTCGACTAGTAGTTTTCCGATGGGACCACTCATCACCTTACTCTACTACTAGTCACTACCGGTGGGACCACTCATCACCGTAGTTTAGACAACCATCATGTGAGGCTCAACTTCTACACGACTACACAACAACAACTATGCAAACAACTCGAAATGCACAAGACCACATCATACGACCATTCATCAACAAGTAACAAGAAGTAGGAGGATTAACTTACACTTGGGTTTAAGTGGACCCTCAAGGTCCCACCCAAACCCCCAAGAGTTCCCATTTGCAAATGAAGTCAAGGTTCGACATTTTACTCACTGTTGCTACCCAAAAGAGAGCCGAAATCCAAGCTCAAGTCACCAAATTCTCCGGATTCGCTCCCGAGGCTTCACCAACAAGATTTCTTGCTTCTAAACATCCCAACACAAATCAAAAAATCTCAAATCAGTCCACACAACCATGTAGCAAACCCGGAACACAATTCAAGCATCAAACACATGATTTTCAAGCTATGAACAACCCCCAAAATCATCAAACTCGAGCAGCCCTTAAACCCAATCCAAAACTTATAATTTCAACCTCTTTAACACTCTTAAATGATTCCAAAACAACCATTAACTAACACACTAACATTAGCCTTCCATTTCCAACATAAAACAACCCCAAAAACTCCCTTAAAACCCTTCTAAAAACCCACCAAAACCAAAATTCGGGAATCTTAACAAAACACTTTAAAAACTATATATGTTGGACCCCATGGATCATAAACAACTCATATATCATCAACAAATCAAAATCTTTAGTTAAAAACAATAAAAGTAGCATTTTTAATCAAAACTCCCAAAAACTCAAATTCTAAAATCATGGACAAAAATGAAAACTAATGGTGCTTTCAAAGAGAGAAAGATGAGAGCAAGATGGGAATGTGTTTACCTTTCAAAACCGAGCCAAAATGAAGAAGCAAGGAGATGGAATAGTAAAATGAGGATGACCTATCTTCTTGTCGTTAGAATTGAAAAATGGGAGAAGGAAGAAGACAAGCTCTCTTTTTTAATTAAAAGGGGTTTTAAAATGAAGTCCAACTATTTACGGATTTGTCATTAATGAGATGGAAAATCTCATGATTCACAAATTCCATGGAAGATGTAAAACAATTCAATTTAGTCCAACACAAAAATGTTTGCTTTGAAATTACAAGATCCAAATAATATATATTGTTATTTTAATTATAAAACCGAGACTCAAATATTATTTTCACCCGACCCCTAAACTCGGGTGTTACATCCCACCTAAAAATACTTTGGCAAATTATTTTCACAAAGCATGGTTCTTGCCATTTCTTCTAAAGTTCTATTTTCCTCTCTACAACCTCGTTTTGTTTAGGGGTGCGAAGAGCTGAAAAATTATGGCTAATTCCATAAGAGTTGCAAAACTCTCCAAAACCAAGATTTTGAAATTCAGTTCCCTGGTCACTCCTAACATGTGAAATAGAGTAACCAACATCATCTTGGTTTGCTTTAGAAAAATGCTTTTGAAAATGTGATGAATTTTTGAAAGCTTCATCTTTTGTACTTAAGAATAGAAATCAAGTAAATCTAGAGTATTCATCAACAAGCACAAAAGCTTTTTGTTTTTTTCTAAAGCTTGAAAGTAAAGTAAAAGATATGCAAACAAAAATAAATGACATTGAAAGGAACCCACTTACATGTAAGTCTTGATTTTTCTTTTCAATATCATTTATTTTTGCTTGCGTGTCTTTTATTTTACTTTCAAGCTCCAAATTAGTTTTAGAAATAGTCATTTTCATTTTTCAAATTTAAAACAACATTTTTTGTTCTTCAAAATCTTATCTTTAAATTCCAAAACTAATTCATCATAAACCTCTTATAATTCATCATATGCTTCTTGAAGTTCATCAAATGTAAAATAAAATTTAGATGATTTAAAGGTTACCTTAGGATCCTCTTCAAGTGCTACGAGACATACGTTGGCTACCTCTTTCTCATCCTCACCGGATGAGTCTTCATCGCTCTAAGTAGTCACATGAGCCTTGAGCTTCTTTTTCTTATCAAAGCTCTTCTTCTTTAATTGGGGATAATCAAAATTGATGTGTCCCGACTTCTTGCACTCATAGCAAATGATTTGGACCTTCTCATTCTCTTTTGATTCATTCTTAAAGCCCTCTCTTCGATGGAACTTTCTTCCTCGGTTGGACTTCATGAATCTTGTGAATCTCTTGGCTAGCATAGTCATCTCTTCGTCTTCTTCTTCACTAGAATCACTCTCATCTTGTGAAGCTTTGAGAGCAATCTCAACTTTCTTTTTTCCACTTCCTTCTTCTCTTTATTATTCTTCACTTCATCCTTTTTTCTTGTATCATTAACTCATGATTGAGAAGAGACCATATGAGCTCATCAAGCTTCAAAGTCTTCAAATTCTTGGCTTCGATGATGGCAATCTTCTTTGAATCCTATGAGTCGGGAAGAGAATAGATGAGCTTTCGATCAAGCTTGTCCTCTAAAATTATTTCTCCATAGCCTTTAATCTCATTCACAATAACGGAGAATCGATCAAACATTGTCTTGATGTTTTCATCCGGTTCCATCTTGAAGTTCTCATAGCTAAGATTGAGAAGCCCAGTCTTAGTCTCTTTCACTTTATTTGTACCTTCATGAGTAACTTCGAGCTTGTCCCAAATCCCCTTGGCACTAGAGTATGAAGGCATCTTGGCATACTCATCCAGTCCAAGAGCACAAAACAAGATGTGCATGGCTTTGGCGTTGAATTACAATTTCTTTCGATCATCATCGGGTCATTCTTGCCTTTCCTTGGGGACGAGTTGGTCTCCTTCGCTCTTCATCAAAATGGATTTTCCATCTAGCACTACATCCCAAATAGGTAGTCGGTGGATTGGATGAACAACTTCATCTTATTCTTCCAATATGGGTAGTTAATCTCATTGAAGTATGGTGGCCTAGAAGTGAATTGAGCTTCCTCCATGAAGAAGTTGTCAAAATAGAGGCCATGAATTGACTTGAGAATTGATTGAGCAATGGTTGGATCTACTCAAGAGGATGTGAAGCATTCCAATGAGTGTAGCTATGATATCAATTGTTGAGTTGATCAATCAATAGAAATGGCCAAGGGGTGGTGAGTTGGCAATTAAAAATTTGGTGGCAACAAATGCAAAAAGAAAGGAAATTTGCATAAGTGATTTATAATTGTTCTACCTTCTCAACAATGTCTACATCCACTACTTTAGATACCCACACTAAGAATTTTTACAAAATCACAAATTTGTCTTTTCTTTTAGGCTAAAGGAGATAACTTCACAAATCTTGGACTTATATCCCAAAGTCTAGCAATCTCTTATCCTAAAAATGGATACAAAAAAGAAAACTATAAAATTCTTCCAAAGGAAATTGTTTGCACAATTTAAGTTCACTAAAAACTCCAACAATTGATTGAAAAAGAAATACAACGAAAATCACTAAGTGTGTACAAGATTTAACAATGAAGAACACTCAAAAACTTGGATATCTGCTTGGATGCTTTAGAATAGTTGTCTTGTTGTTGAAGAAGCTTTAGAGACTTGTTTTTATACTCACTTTCTTTGATTTCTAGCTGTTTAGGTTTTTGGGAAATTGAATATAACCATTGGGAACAATTTTTCCCGCAATAAATGTAGTCTGCCAACAGTGGTATCGATACGCGGATTTCGTATCGGTACTTGTTCAAAGAGAAAATAGTCGTTACAAGTAAGGGGTACCAGTACGCGGGTTTGCATATCGGTACAAAATGAAAACATTACAAGGGGTACTAGTACGCTTCATATCGTACCAGTATTGAGTTTACTCACTAAAAAGTTTGGGAGTTTTTGTAAAGCTTGCGTATCGGTACGTACATAGCCGTATCGGTGCTGATATAATCTGAAAATAAGTTTCACTCCAAAAATTTAACAAGCATTGAAAATATTTAAAAATATTTAAAGCCTGTACCGGTATGCCGTACGTCGTACCGATACTCAGTTGTTATTTTGATTTCCGGTGGTGAAGGGTCGTACTGGTACGTGTACAATCGTACCAGTACTCAGTTGCCATGTAAAAATATGATCGATTCCAGTACTGGGAACCCGTACCGGTACACATATGGCCATATCGATACTCACTTACCAAAATGGCTTGATTGAGTACCAAAAATACTTAGAAAAAATTAAGTTTGAAAGTATTGACTTACAAAAATATTTAAGTTCGAATGCTTGCCAATTAATGAATAATTTCAAGTACCTTAAAATTTTATATATTTACAAGTAAGTCATTATTATATCAAAATAAAATAGCTATGTCTTTAATTAAAGCTCTAACTAAAAATGAGATTCGTTAATACCTCTTCTAGTATTATTGTCTTCAAGGTCTAAATCTAAATTTTACCCCCAATATATTTTTTGAATAACTCTTTTCTCAAATGATAATAAATATTATTATAATATTTTTTATCCTTTTATACTTATATGTAATATTTAAATAAAAAACTAAAAATCATTACTCGAAAATTGAACACAAGACTAATAGGCTCATGTACAAGTATTTTACCACTTATCTGTTAATTATTTGTAAACTATTTTTATGTATGAAATATTTTTTCACCCACATTGTAAATTTGACTAAAACCTAATATATATTTTTCTTTCATTAAATAATTAAGCCCCGGTTGGTGAAGAGAAACGGTGGTTTTTTTTTCTTCTTCGCAGCTTGTGTGTTTTTATTTTGAGCATTAATTATGCTCTTTTTTATGCCTTACACTAAAAATATTAAATAATTAAATTTTAAATTCTAACTCTAAATTTATATTTTTAACTTTAAACTTTAAATCCTAATAATATATCATACCCATAATTCTTTAAACCCTAACTTTATATTCTAAATCTTAAACTTATTTTCTTTTTTAAATAAAGACACCGAAAAAGACATAATTAGGGCAGACGATTTTCATCTTTTAATTTTGGCATTTAAATTTCATTTAATACCGATATAACATCATTTTTATTACATATAAAGACTTCTACCAAACTTAAACCTAAAAATCCAACAAATAATTCCAAAGAAAATATTTTTGATAAAATATAATTTAATACATGATAAAATTATATTCTGTGGTAAAATTAATAATTTAATTTGGACCACTAAACACAATTTTTGTCTTATCCCTACCCAAAATGAAGCTAAGGTGGAATAAAATTAATCATTTGATTGAGAGAGAATTAATCATACTTTAGATAAAGCAAAGTTGAGAAAAGAACAATGATTAACATATGATTTGAATAGGTGAACAGCCCATGTATTTCCTTATACTATATTTTAGGTATCATACCCTATAGCTGTATATAGGGATGTAAAAACAGGTAATCGGACGGGTTTCAGGTCGGGTACTGTCAGGTCGGGTAAAATCGGATACAGGTCATTTCAGGTCATTTTTCTGTTTTGACTCGACTCGGGTCGGGTGCGGGTCTATTTCAGGTCGGGTTTATTTCAGGTCGGGTTCATTTCAGGTCGGGTCCATTTCAGGTCGGGTCTATTTCAGGTCGGGTCCATTCCAGGTCGGGTCAAAACAGGTCGGGTCCATTCCAGGTCGGGTCAAAACAGGTCGGGTCCGAAGCAGGTAATTGACAGGTTAATTCAGGTTCGGATACACTTCAGGTCGGGTCCATTTCAGGTCGGGTCCATTTCAGGTCGGGTCCGTTTCAGGTCGGGTCCGTTTCAGGCCGGGTCCATTTCAAGTCGGGTCCATTTCAGGTCGGGTTCATTTCAGGTCGGGTTCATTTCAGGTCGGTTGCATTTCAGGTCGGGTGCATTTCAGGTCAGGTAATTTCAGGTCGGGTAGTTTCAGGTCGGGTAATTCAGGTCAGGGTATTTTCGGAATTGAAATTCGTATTGAGTTTGAGTTCGGTACAACCGTATATGTAGTTGATAGACTTTAGGGTGGCCTCCGTCAATCGTCATTGATTTTGAGTTAATTGTTTAAAGTCATATCAAATTAAAATTATAAAACATTGGAGTAATTAAAAAAATAAGGGTAATGTTCACGAATAGTCCCTTTCGTTTGGTGTTTGTTCTAGTTTGATCACCAGATTTCAAAACAGCGTATTGTGGTCCCTTACGTTAATAATGTGTTTTATTTTAGTCACTCTTCCGTCATTCTCCGTTAAAGGAGTAACGGACGGCTGACATGGAATTTTAAAAATTAAAAAATTCCACGTGTATAATACACGTGTATTATATTTATACACATGGCCATCCCCTCTCTTTCCCTCCGCTTCTCCATTCTTCTTTCCCTTTCTTTCGCCGCCTCTTCATCTCCCCCCTTTCTTTCGCCGCCTCGTCCCGCTGTTTCAAATTCATCCGCCTGAGCCATCTTAACCAATTCATCCATTGCAGCCAATGCAAGTTCCAAATACAAGGATCTTTCGACCGATCGGTCGAGTCCGATTGTTGCATGGGGAACCGCCGGCAAAGCATTTGTCACCCCACCACTAAAATCGGGATCCAGTGCCAGAGGCAATGTTGTAGCCACGGTGCTTAAACCCCCAAAGCCATTGCTACCAACTCCGAGTTCCAAGTTAGAGTTTGGCATCAGAGGTTCAATTGAAGTGGCTAGCGATGAACTCGGTCGCCCCAAAAATTTGCCGGCGAGTGCACAAACTCGATCTAACTCGTCCTTTAAACGAGCGTTTTCGATTCTAAGATGTTGCTCTTCGAGAGATATGTCGCCGATAATTGCCGGACCGCCGCAGTTTGTGCAAATCGGGTTCCTCATAGCATCCCTGATTGACATGTTCTCAGCTCGAAGCTTGTCGTTCTCTTGCCTCAGCAAAGAGTTCTCATGGCGTTCCAATTGAGTCTGGAAAAAAGAAAGATCAAGTTAAGGAAAGATGAAACGAAAAAAGAAAAAGAAACAATGGTTTGATTCTTGTCGATACCTTCATTTGTGTACGGCGATTTTGAAACCAAAACTTGACCTGTCTGGTTTCTAAGCAAAGCCTTTTGCTAAGCTCCAATCGCTGTTTCTCATCGGGATGAGGGCACTCCTTAAAGAGACTAAACCAAAAACCAAGCAAAGCAAAAAAAGGTAAGGTTTTGTTTAAGGCACTTTGGTTCAAAAACATGAAAGTGAAACCATACGCTTCAAGCTCTTGGATTTGCTGAGGAGTGTGTCGGTGGTATCTCTTCTTCCTCGGACGGTTGTCGGTGGCGTCTTGGTCATCACCCGAAACTCCATCGATGTTATCACTTCCAGATCTTCTCTGCTTCTTCTCCCAACACTTGTTTCGAAATTCTCACCCATTCGAACCCCATCTCCTTGATTATCTATACTCGGTTGCTGCTGCAAACAGCACTCCAAAAAAAAACCCAACAACCCAGATCAGTCCCCGTAATGAAAAGCAACAACAACAAAAGAACAAAGCAACCTTATTCTTTAATAGTGTAAGAGAGATACAAGAGCAAGAGAGAGGCCTGGAGAGTTGAATATGTTCTTAGGAAGAGAAGGAGAAACGAGTTGAGGCATGTTGGAAATGTTTTTGTGTATGCTTGTTTTGTAGATTAAGCGAGACGAGGAATTTGAAACAGGATTTGAGTTCACCGGCGACCAAAGGGTTAACCGGCGACCAAAGGGTTAAACGAGAGCAAATCGGACGGCGTAGCTTTGGGGATTGATGGTGGTGATTGGAGATTGGAGAAGAAGAAGGGGGGAGATGAAGAGGCGGCGAAAAAAAGGGAAAGAAGAATGGAGAAGCGGAGGGAAAGAGAGGGGATGGCCATGTGTATAAATTACGTGGAATTTTTTAATTTTCAAAATTTCATGTCAGCCGTCCGTTACTCCTTTAACGGAGAATGACAGAAGAGTGACTAAAATAAAACACATTATTAACGTAAGGGACCACAATACGCTGTTTTGAAATCTGGTGATCAAACTAGAACAAACACCAAACGAAAGGGACTATTCGTGAACATTACCCAAAAAATAATGAAAATGGGTCAATTTGGACTGAAAAGGGGTCAATTTGGATTAAAAATAAACTTTCACAGATTATAATGAACAAAAATATCAAATTAAAATTATAAAACATTAGACAAATTTAAAAGAAAAACAAGGAAAATGGGTCAATTTGGAATAAAAATAAAGTTTTTGGGACTAGAATGAACAAAAATATCAAATTAAAAGTATAAAAATTAGAGTAATTACAAAACAATAAGTAGAGGTCAATTTAGAATAAAAATAAAGTTTTAGGGTCTAGAATGAACAAAATTTCAAATTAAAATTATAAAACATGATGAATTAAAATATATACAAGGGTCAATACGAAATTAAAATAAAGTTAAAGGACTAGAATAAAGAAAATATTAAATTAAAATAATAAAACATTAGACAAAATAAAAAAAATGTTGGTCAAATTGGAATAAAAATAAAGTTTTAGGGTCTAGAATGATGAAAATATCAAATTAAAATTATAAAATATTGGACGGATTAAAAAATAATGAATATGAGTTTAGGGTTCATACATTTATAGGTACATTTACATACATGCATTAGGGTTTAGGGTTTAGGGAAAAATTTATTAAGGGTTTAGGACTCATACGTTAATATCTACATATATACATACTTATATACGTTAGGGTTTAAGGTTTAAGGTTTAAGCTTTAATGTTTAGAGTTTAGGGTGTAGCGAAAACTCATTAAGGGTTTAGGGTTCATACATTGATAGATACAAACATACTTACATACATTAGGGTTTAAGGTTTAGAGTTTATGTTTTAATGGTTTAGGTTGTGGATTTAAGGGTTTAGGGTTTAGAGTTTTATGAAAACTTCACTAAGTGTTTATGGTTTAAGGTTTAGGTTTAGTGTTTAAGGTTTAGGGAGAAATTTATTAAGGGTTTAGGGCTCATACATTGATAGCTACATATATACATACTTATATATATATATATTAGGGTTTAGGGTTTAATGTTTATGTTTTATGATCAATTGTCTAGAGTTTAGGGTGTAGCGAAAACTCATTAAGGGTTTAGGGTTCATATATTGATAGATATAAACATACTTACATACATTAGGGTTTATGGTTTAGAGTTTATGGTTTAGGGGTTTAGGTTGTGGATTTAAGGGTTTAGGGTTTATGGAAAACTTTATTAAGGGTTTAGGCGTTAGATATTGATAGGTATATACATACATACTTACATACATTATGGTTTGGGATTTAGGGTTTAGTGTTTAGAGTTTAAGGTTTAAGGTAAAACTCATCAAGGGTTTAAAGTTCATACATTGATAGATATATACATACTTATATACATTATAGTTTAGAGTTTAGGGTTTAGGGTCTATGATTTGATGAATTTAAAGTGTTGATAAATGTAAAATATTAACTATTAATTTTTTAAATCAATTTAAAGTGTTAAATAATATTTCTGTTAAATATACATATATAATCAATTTAATATATATGTATAAAAAATTGTATTTAAATATTCATTTCATGCTTCTAAATTTTAAATTTTGTTAAATAATTCAATATGCTTAGTACTAACTCATTTAATGTCAATTATTTCTGGCGTTAATAACTTAAATTTTATTAAATTAATAACTTGTGATGGATGAATTAAAAATAAATTATTTAAAATTTAAATCATTTTATTAATTATGATCATTAAATTAAAATTTTAATTAGGGGAGAAGTTAAACATTAAAAATACTTTAGTTTTTAGTTTAGGGTGGAAAGTTAAAAATTAAAAATATTTTAATTTTTAATTTGGGGAAAGTTTGTAGCCAAATTGGCGGGGGGGGGGGGGGTGGATTTCGATAAAAGAATTGGCGGGGGCGGGGGAAGGGGGCGCCAAATTGATTGAAAATTGACGGGGTTTTGAGTTGAATTTGTTATTTATGGGTTAATTACCCTTTAGGCCCTTCCTTAATTAGATGTTTAGGGTTTAGATTATTTAAGTTTTAGTTTGTTTTTTTAGTGCTAACTTTTGGTATAGTTTCTTTAGATTTAATTAAACATGGTTGAACTAAAAGAAGGATGAGCATGTCACAACTCACATGTGTCCTCAATTTTTTGGTCTAATAACAATTTAGGTCTATATAAGTATAATTATTATATAAACTATGTATTGTCCCTAAATTTTGAGTTTGAATACTTATTAAGTCCTTGTAATTTTGAAATTCAATATTTTAATTCCATCAGATGTTCAATATTGATTTCTCCTTTGTATTGAAATAAAGTATTTTATGTGAGATAAATTATGTCTTTGCTATAAGATCTGAGAGCTAATATTATTACAAACAAATTTTTTGTATTTTATCAGTTCAGGTCAAGAACAGGTCGGGTCACTTAACAGGTCGGGTTTAAAAGCAGGTCGGGTCCATTTCAGTCGGGTTCAAAACAGGTCGGTCCATTTCAGGTCGGGTCCATTTCAGGTCGGGTCCATTTTCAGGTCGGGTCCATTTCAGGTCGGGTAAAATCGGATATCGGGTCAATTCAGTCGAGTAATTTCGGTTATTTGCCAGGTCGGCTTCGGGTTCGGGTTCTTTTCAGTCGGACGCAGGTCGGGTTTCAGGTCCAAATTAACAGGTCCAATTCGGGTTCGGGTCGTTTTCAGTCGGACGCAGATCGGGTTCGGTTGCTACAGTAACAGGTCAAATTCGGGTTCGGATCAACAACAGTCGGTTGCAGATCGGGTTCGAATCAACAAAAACTCGGGTCAAATCAGGTTCTGACTCGGGCAGATTTCAATCAGGTTACCAGGTTCTGACTTGTTTTTACATCCCTAGCTGTATACTAGCTTTGAATTAATTTAATTAGCTCAAAAATCAATAAAATAAAATAATAAGGGTTGGTTTAACTAGTACATATGGGTATTGACGATGAATTAACTTAGCAAACAAATATCAACATTACCAACCAAATCACAATTGACCCGGCAAATATTTGCAAAAAAAAAAAAAATTAACTTAGCAAACAGTGAAGATTTGTTTACAATTATCAATATCTAATTTATTGGTTGATTAATTTGGATCAGGTACTATAAAAGTTCATTATAAAAGTGATTTATTTCAACTCAATTTTCTTCATTTGCAACATGAAAATTCAAACTTTTAACGTTACTCAAGGGATCTAATCTCTTCCAGTTAGAGCAACTGGTTGTTTGGTAGCAAAGATTAAAGAATTGACAACCTTTATTTTTGTTTCGCATTCATCCCATGTGCCTTCCGTTCTTTTTTATAACTACCTATACTTAATTAATTGTTCGATTAATTTAAATCGAATGTTATAAAACTTATTCTAAACATGATCTTTATAACTTATTTTTTTATTTACAACGTCAAAATTAAAACATATAATCTTACATAAAATACTTAAAACCTCATACCAATAGTCGGTAGCCTTCCATTCTTTACTCATAAATACATAATAAATGATGTACAGCACCGGATCTTTTATTCTTTCCTTCGACTTTTCAGGAGGAATTTAATTTATTAATTTGTTAAGCAAGTGTTTTTTTAGTAAATTACATGGTCCATTTTATTTTGTTAAGCAAGTTTATACTTTGTTTATTGAATATTTACCTATGAAAATTTACATTTAAAATTAATATTTCCATTTCAAAATTATTAATTCATTTTAGTAGTATTATAAAGAATTTGTTAGCAAAGCCCATATAAAAAAAGGAAAGAATTATGCTTTATCCTTATCAAATTTAAACATACACAAATATAACATTTCTTGTTTTTAATAATATAATGTCGAAAAATGTTCTTAACATTAAACTGAATAGTTATTTTGGTCTATATTTTTTTGAAGCACTTTAACTTCTAAAGTTTATTTTGGGTCAAAATAGTCCCTATGTGGATTGAAATTTTTAGTCAAATAACGATAAACAACTTGAAATGACTTGACAGAATGATATGACATCATAAAAATAATTTATATTTTATATAATTTTATAAATTTATTTTTGATTGATGTGTCATTTTTTCAAAGTCGGCACCTTTATCTATATGGCACAGCCATGTCAGTGTGCACTGCCATATATGTATGGTACGTCATTTCAAGTCATTTACTGTTAGTTTACTAACAGTTTTCATCCACATAGATGTCATTTTAGCTTAAAATGAAAAATTATAAGTTAAAATCTTCAAAAAAGCATATGAGTCAAAAGAACTATCTAGCAAACGCTAAGGGCATTTTGAAGTTATGCCTTTTTATTATCAGTATTATTACAAATAACAAAGCATGTTAGTTAAAACATTCTTTAAAACTTTGAACTTATATAATAATTCCTAGGGGTGTTCAATCGATACCAAACCGATCGAACTAACCGAACTGAAATTGTTTCAAAAAATTTTAATCGAACCGAAAAAAGTTCTGTTAATTCAGTCGGTTTTCAAATTAATCGAAATTTGTTATAAAATTTTGGGTAAATTACATAAATGGTCACTAAACTATGTTAAAATGATCTTTTTAGTCATTGAACTTTCAAACGTTATAAAACAACCATTAAACTTATTGAATTATTAAAAAAATATCATTGATTCATTGCACGTTATAAATTATTGATAAATATTGAAAAGTTTAATGACCATTTTCTAATAATTCAATAAATTTAATGATCATTTTGTGCTAATTTGATAAAGTTTAATGACTATTTTATAATATATCAAAAAATTTAATGATCATTTTATAATTTTTAAAAGTTTAGTGACCCAAAAATAAATATATGTAATATATAAAATATATAATATATAAAAATTTCAATCAATTCGGTTAATTAACCGATTTCGAACCGGGTTAACCAATAACTGAAGTTTAAAAAAAATGATTAACCGTTAACCGAACGAACGTAAAATTAACAGACCGATCAACTAAAAAACTTTGGTTTAGTCGATTAATTCGGTTAAAACCGAAGTCTGAACACCCATAATAATTCCTATAGTTTTATTATATAACTTATGGTAAACTACACCATTAATCATCAAACAGTCTATGTATCGATTTGGTCACTATACTTTAAAAAAGTTTAATTTTACACTAAACTTTCGACATTTTTTTTCATTAAACTTTCGACATTTTTTTTCCATTGAGTTGTTAAATCATTAACAGTCGGATATGTGGTAGTTTTGGCGCTAGCGTGAAAGCCAAAACAAAAATTATTCCACATCATTTTCTTCATCAAAATTAGAATTTTCGTTCATTTTCATCTGTCACAGAAATCGTCATTCTCCAATGTCTTTTATGATCATTCTGAACACCGGAAAACTCATCAAGTTCCGCAATCAGTTGTAGTTGTAAAAAATTTGAATTTGCCGGCATTTTATGTGCTCATGCTTGGAAGGTGCTCTCATTTCAAAATTTCAAACGAATTCCAAATCAATATATTTTGAAAAGATGGACGAAGGAAGCTAAGATTGGAGTTATTAACTCCATAAATTCTTCAACATCTACTAGATCAAATGATCCCAAAGTAGATGTTAGAACTCGTTACAAGATGTTACTTAGATGGTATTCCCATTTAGCGGCACGAGCTGCAATGAGTGAGCAAACATTTGATATTGCTACAGGTGATGGAGAAAAGACATTTAAAAAGGTTGAGACAACTTTGAAGCAATTATCGATTGAAGAATCATTGAACAGATGCGGAAAAAAGAATTTTTCAGTTGATGCAAGCGAAAAAGATGAGGACAGTGAGAAAACAGTTAAAGGCATCAAGTGTAAACCTAGAAGAAAAGGAGATGGATCATCAATTCGACTAAAAAGTGCTTTAGAAAAAGCTACAAAAAAAAAAATCGACAAAACACTAAATCAATAAAAGCTTTGCGAGAAGAAAATGTATGGATGATAAATTTTTAATTACTTTATATATTGCTCTTCACTATTTCTTAATATTTTAGTTTTTTTAATATAATATTTTACTAGATACTGTTTATGATAAGTTATGTATATATACATATATTACTTTGTTTATTTACTTTAATTTTTTAAGCATAATGAACTAGTGATATTAATTATATATTTTAATATTTTACAGCAATTTCAAGTCGATGGTGATCAATTAAATTTGAACGTTTTGAACTCATGTGATCAATTTACATCTCAATACACACAGGTAATTTAAGTTTTATGATAAAATTTTGGCATATACAAAGATTATTATCAGTTTTATATTTTTCTAACTTTTGTGTATTAATAAGCAGCAATGGGATTCTAATTTGGACATGAACACCATGAATCAGTCTACAATTACAAGTATGGTGGATTTATTACAGGTAATGTTTATAATGTAATAAACAAATGCAATTCTATTTTATTTTGATTGTGATACTCACTTATGTACCTTTTTAATATTTGTAGGCTCAAATACCACAAGCGCAATTCTTACAAAGAAGAAATTTGGAAGAAAATCAAAAGAACATATGAAATACTTGACTTCAAATATTGGTGGAACGCAAGATTTAAGTATCGTACATCTATCTTTTAAAAGTTTAATAATTATTCAAATTTAGCTAGTTTACTTTGTTAGGAAAGAGGGTACTTGCTACATTACTAAGAGCTTTTTTTTAAAAACTTTTGTTGAATTTGTGGGTTCTTATGATAAATAATCATGATAGTCGTTATTAGTTATATGTTTCTAATAATTTAATTGTTCATAGACATAATTTTAATTTTTTACTGGCTTAACAACAAACATACTTTACTTGAAAAAGTATGAAAAACAACATAATTAAGCTTCAACAGAATGAAACTACAATTATTGAGTTGGGAAATATTTTTTTTAAAATGCCAAGTTCAAAAAAATTAACAAATTCAGAACCAAATAAAATATAACTAATGAATCACCATTTCATAAAATCAAACTACTCCATAAACTAATGAATCTAGAAAAGTAAAGTTTATTCTTATTGAAATTACAGGAAACAAAATTAAATCTTGAAACAAAAGAAATTAAAAGATTAAGCTCTATTGTTTCGTAATTATCTTCAACTTTACGAATTCAACAATCCATTAAAGTTGCTGCACTCAAACAATGCCTTTGCTGTCATTTTCCTATCGAATCTCTAAATATAATTTAACCCTGTTGGCAGCTCAGTATGAACAATAAATTCTGGTGCTCAAAGCTCCCTTCACTTTTCAATTTGATCATGTTGTGTGCCAATGGAGATACCCAACCCAAGATGCTTCCCAAAGCTATTCTCCATTCTTCGGCAAGCACTGGATCACTCATCGAGAACCTTACTCCTTTTAGTGTACCCTTTAGGATAATCAAATTCGCATAATGTAATGCTAACGCTGCTACACCTTACTTACTTGGCGGAGGCTTAAGAAGCTTTGAGTTTGACTCGAAAAACATAACTGTCATATCTTTCTTTTATTCCTGCTTTGAACAACTCTTCAGCAGGCTTGATACAAAGCTGAAAGCCTCAGTGTTTTCGGTTGGAGGAACCATTGCAGAAGTTGAGAGACTTCGAAGTACGAAAAGGGATACCCAAACCCAAAAACATGCTTCATCCTTTCCAGAACAGTGAAGATAGTCTAACAAGCATGGAAACAACCGTATCAAAGCTTTTGTTCAATAAAGATATTTTTTTGTTCAAATACGAACAAAATTCATATGCCATTTTCTTGTGCTATAAATAGTGATGTGCTATCAAATTCGAGGATCACATACAACCAATTGCATTCGATCTAACTACCAACTTTGAAATTTAAATACATTGCATCATTTCACTTATTCAATGTGATATGAAAACACATTGAATAATGAGAGGAAAACACTACCTTATGTGCCCTTGTTTAACACACGAGAATGGTGAATAGACTTGACCATACCAATCTTGAACATAATTGTATGCAAACACATAATCAAGCTCATTTCAACACTCATCCTAAAGCCCATACATGTTCATCATGTTAAGCAGTGCTTCACCTTCAAAGACTCCTAACAATGTGAGAAGGTCTGACTCAAAGCATACTAAAACCTCCACAACTCAAATTTACAAAAAATTAATAATTAATCTATATTCAGTATGTATTCACTCAAAATTTCACCCAAAACAACAAAAATTAATTAAAATTTCAAGAGTTTTAGGTTATACTCTTTGAAGTTATCAACAGAACAATAATAAATTTACTATAAAAAAATTGACTTCTGATGCTAAGCATTTTAACAGTTTCAACTCTTCAATTTTATACTCTTCAGTTTTAGGTAATGTTTATAATGTAATAAATAAATGGCAGTGAAACCTTAGAAGCAAACAAGAACAAATTAAAAAATCTGACATGAAACTTTAGTTTCCCACAAAATTTTTTTTGATACTCAATTTGAATCTTTGTTTTCAAAAAGAAAAAACTCACCGGCGGAAGCTATAGAAGTTTGGGTGGCAGCAACTTCAGAGGATTGATTTGGCAGCAACTTAGATTAGAAGCAAACAAGAACAAATTAAAAAATCTGACATGAAACTTTAGTTTCCCACAAAAAAGATTTTTTGATAATCAATTTGAATCTTTGTTTTCAAAAAGAAAAAACTTACCGACAGAAGCTATGGAAGTTTGGGTGGCAGCAGCTTCAGAGGATTGATTTGGCAGGGGAGATCGAGAGAAAAAAATTAAAAACAAATAAACTTAAAAAAGGGGGCAAACGGCCAAATAACGTTAACATCTAATTTTTGGTTTAAAAATTATTTTTGGGTTAAAAATTTTAATACACATGTCAATTGATTATTAAAGGGGCATATATGGGGGCACAATAAGGAGGCAGGTGATTTTCACTCCCACTTGACACTATTTGTAATGGAAAAATGGAAATAGTAGACAATTAGTAGTAATATTTTAAGAAAATAAAAATGCAAAAAAAGAAGAAGCTTTTATCATGCACTGCTTGCTAACTCCCCTCTCAATTCAAGGCCAAACCCTCTCTTCCTTTCTCTCTATCTAACTCAAAGGAGCCATTTTATTTCAACTCCTTTAACATAACGTCAAAAATCACTCTCTGCTCCATCTCCCTTCCATTTTCTTTTGCTGAAGGAAAAAAAAGTAGAAAGTTTCATCCTTTTTTATTGCTGAGATTGGCTAATTCTGTGGCTGTAAAGAGTTGGATATAGAGAGATAAAAGGAAATAAAAGAGAGAGATGGGTTCATGTGTTTCAGTGCATAAGAGTCCTCAAGAGTCAGCCATGAAACTTGGACTTTCTTTTGAGTCTAAAACAGATAACCTCATCATCCCACCTTCACCTGTTAAGGAGAAACCAGCTGCCAATGCCCACTTTGCTCTCGAATCTCAATCTCCCTTTTATTTCAAAGATTTTGGTAAATTTCCTTCCTTTTTTAGTTTTTTGGTGAAATAAGTAAAAACATGTTGGGATTACTGTGGTTGGTTTTGAGGGTAAAGACAAACTACTTGATTTATCTTTCTCTTCAATGGAGTGCAGAAGTATCTATTCTATTTTCTAGTTTTTCTTTTCTCTGTTTATGTTTTTGGATGGTTTTTTTTTTATGATTTGAGATCTGAAATGGGTATTTGGTCTTTGTATTTTATTTATAGTAAGAAAATTAACTTATTGTCTTCCATGAATGATACGCCTGATGAAAACTTGTTTTGGTCTGTTGATTCATGATTATGAGATGAACAGGGTTTTATACTTTCGTTTTTTTGTGTGCAAATTCATAGTCTTTTATTGTCCTCCATGTTATATAGAGAGAAGAGATTTATTACAGCATAGGCAGCAGCAAGGAGGTTCATGTCTCAACCAATTTGCCAAACTGAGGCCTTGTGCTTTCATCACAAATGTCACTGCCATTGCTTTTACTTTTTGTTAACATGGCACTGTTCAGTTAGATGGTTACTACATAATGGAACTGCAACTTTTCCCCCCACTTTCAATTGATGATGACAAATGTACCAAAAAATAAAGTAGCTATCCTTTGGTTATTTCCCCTTGTCTTGCAAGAAAAGTCATTTGCTGTTTTGGAATTGTTAGGTGTATTGAGAATTGTTAGTTTACACGAAAACGATGTCATTAATCACGGAAACTAGTAGAACACGAGATGAAGCTAATCTTTCCCTTATATGGAAGTATTTAATTTGAAGTTGAGAACCTAACTTCAGCCTGATTGAATGTATAGACAATTCAGCAATTAGCAATCTTCTTCCTGTGTGTATTCTGTGTTTGCATCTTTGTTGGGGCCCTTGATGATGGATGGACCACTCTTACATAGTGGGAAGCTGCTAACAGTTTTAAGAGTTTGTTGTCTTTTAACTGTCAAAATTTGACATTAATGGAGAGTTATGTTGTGGTCCTTACTACATGTAAAATATATGTCTCATTACAGTACATGTAGGTACATCATATACATGTCACTGTTGATTTAACTCACCCCAACAGGGGTAATGCAAAGGATAGGTCAATCCTTTGCGAGTTTCTAAATTTCATAAATAGCTCCATTAAAATCGGAATCGAGTTATGTTGTGCGTTAGCACTTTCTTCAGAAATGAACCCTTTTATTTTGTGTGTCCTTTAACATCAAATTGATTTTCATTCCGCAGGTAGTAAAGAAGAAACATTTTTTGATTCCCGGGCATATCTAGATTCGGATTGTGAGGATGATTTCTTCAGTGTTAATGGTGGTAAGATTTTAACCGTTCAAAAACGCTTCTAGCACGCTTATATCATCGGCATATCTGTCAATTTCTTCTCTGGTGTTTCCTACTGACTTCTGTATTCTGACTGTGCTACTTCCATTGCTGATCGTTTTCGAGTTAAGTACACATTTTTTTCTGAGTCTATATTGATGTCTCATCCAAATGTTGTACATTCCTGTACAGATTTTACTCCATCTCGTGGTAATACCCCTGTTCATCATAGCTTCTCCGTGGGGACGCCTCGAATTAACCAGGCTACTGTGGATGGATCACCATTGTCAGTTTCCGAAACATCGCCAACAGGAATGAAAAAGAAGCTCCTTGAACTGTTTCGAGAAAGCGTTAGAGAAAACGGAGATGTTAACGAGCTAAACAACTCAGGCAACAAGGATATATCCAACCGAACAACCCCTTACGTGTCCGGAGCTAACTCTCTTTGTAGTAGTGAAAGGACTGCTAATGGAGATAACCCTATGTTTAAGGAAAAGCCATTTAAGTCCATGCAGTGTTGCCTTCCGAGCTTTGTTTCATGCAGTAGTTTTAATGATAGGAAGAAGAGGATGAGCCCTGCAATAGCTGTAAATGCCGAGTCGTAATACCCTTCAAATTACCGGCGCATAGGTCGATGAAGCCGGGATCCCGACTTCCTAAGAGTAGCATGCTTGAGATTAACTTTGAAGCTTTGTCAAGTAGTGAAGTCGTTGGATCATGGTGAGATATGCATACATATGTTATTTATGGATTGTGAGGCATGTAAAAAGCATCCAAGCAAATGTTTGATGTAAAACTCCGATTAGGATTTTTACCATCTCAATTAACCGTAAGTGAAAAACTTCTTTTCCAACAGGAAATCAGCTCATAAGCGAGTGTTATGTAATAAAATGACAAGAACCAAAGGAAAACAGTAAAAGATTGGAAAAATAATATCATAAGTTTGTCCTGCCAAGTCATCTATAGTACCAATCAATAAAAATCATCAATTAAATTAATTTTTTTATGTAATATTTTTACCAAATGAATCTTCACTCATATTTACTTTAAATAAAATTTAAAAAATAGGATTTACTATGTGAATCAACACTTGTTAAAAATATAATACGAAAAAAACTAATAAAATGATTGGCCGATACTATAAATAATGTGACGAGACATGTATATGATATAATTTCTCAAATGTATGTGACTGTTGATAAAATATGTTGCTTAACTGGTTTATTGGACTGCTCGTAGTTTAAGTAGATGGGTTGTTGTTATCACAGTGTTTATGAAATATAAGATTATTTTTAGAATAAAATTATAAAATAAAAACATGGAAAATGTCGCATTGCATTATTTAGTTGGTTTAAGGTTTAGGGTTTAGGGATTTTGGTATTAATACATGCTTTAAACAGAAAGAGCCGTTGGAGCATTTATTACACAGGGGCACCAGTACGCAATATACAGTATCGGTACAGATCCATCGGTATCAGTACAGCCAAGCCTGTATCGATACTAATTTTAGCTACTGGAATTTTTTTAAAAACACGGGGACAAAGAGGCGTATCAGTACTCTGAAATTCGTACCGGTACGAGCACTCTGGGTATTGGTACGAGTCAAACCCTATCGGTACCCAGAGTCTGTTTTTTAACGCTTTGGCTATTTAAAATAATTTAAAACATGTCAAAAACTCTTTGAAAATATTTCAAACACTTTTTTCAAGTTTTTGGACTTTTAAAATATTTTTGCAAATTAGTTTAAGTCCAAAAATATTTTTCATTAAGTTATATCAAAATCAATTAAGTTTATCAAAAATTAAATAAACGGACAAACCCAATTTTCTTGATTTAGTTAAATAACCCAATTTAATATAAAAATCTAATTTTTCACGATTAAATGAATTAAAAGGTAAAACTCTTATTTTCAAAGATTAATGGTCAAGCTATTTCACACCGGTTAAAAATAGTTTCAACACAAGGGGACAATGGTAAGCTCATTCTCTTGTTTTTCTGCAAAGAATTAAAGATTCACCCTCCCTTTCCTATTTAAAAAGAGGAATTTACCTTACTACCCTCCCATCATCCTCTCAACCAAACTAGAAGCCCAACAACCACCTATAAACCCACAAAAGCCCTCAAAGGCCCAAACTCTTGTCCCAAAACACATTCCCAACGGTTTGGGTTTAACCGACCCAAGGATTCTAAAATTCGGGTCGTTACATACACATATAGGTGAAAAACAGGTCATCCAGTTCGAGCATTTCGGTTCGAATTTTTTCGGGTCTGACTACATTAAGTCTAAGTTTGGTTCAGTTTGGGTCTACGATGATTTTAGTTCGGGTATTGGGTGAGGGCGTCCGGTCAGTTGATTTTCAGTTTGGTTGATTTCGGGTGGGTTATTTTCGGTTCAGTTGATTTTGGATCGGGTCAATATCAGGTTAATAGGAGATCGATCAATTTTAGTCGGGTTTTCAGGCCAAGTTAGGTTTTTCCACCCTATATATGATCTTATATAGCATGTATATTTGACTTTTTTGTGAGTTGTGCGACAATTCACATCTCATATTTATTTATTTATTTTAATATATTTTCTTTATTTCGGGTTGCCTTCGGTTTGGGTGAAATTGGATCGGTTCCATTCGGTTCGGTTAAAAATCGGTTCGGGCCCATTCGGTTCGATTAAAAATCGGTTCGGGCTCATTCGGTTCGGTTAAAAATCGGCTCGGTTTTATTTTCGGTTCAACTAAAATTCGGTTCGATTTTAGTTCGATTCGATTTATTTCAGATTTAGAATTAAATTCGGGTTATCAAATTCGAGTCAATTTCGAATCTAGATTCAAGTAAATCAATTCGATTCTCTAATCTCGAGTAAGTTTGTCAGGTATACGTACACATAAACTATCACACAAACGGTTACATCAAAAATTTTAATATTTTTAATATTTAGTCAACATTTCCTTTAAAAAGAAATAATTTGATTCTTTTTTGAAAAGTCTAGAATTAAGTTTAACATAAAAAAATAATCAAATGCATAATTGTAAATATCGAAGGTTATGAAAATAATAAATAAAAGCAGCTCATTCAAAACCTTTTTTGTTATCAGCATTGAATCAAAGTAAGAAAGTTATAATCCTTTTTCTCTTTCTTGTATACATATATTTCAAACACAGATCCAAAACCATACTTAGCTTGAGCATTCTGATAAACAACAACAACAGAAAACCATACACATCATGCAAGTTATTGATTCTTTTGTTATGTTGGGCTTATATTTCATGGTCCTGGTGGTTGAACCCGATGGAGCATATGGCTCAAGCCGTGGTTCGTTGGCCGGAAACAATGGTGCAGCAGTTGCTCCAGTAACCAATGGGATTTGTGCCATCTCGGTGACAACCCATGGTTACAAGTGTGAGGAACATGAAGTAAGTGCATCAAATTAAATGACATGGGATTTTAACAGGTTTAAGGCTTAAGACTAATGGAAAATGTCTTCTTTTTATTATTTATTATTTATTTTCCAGTTGAAAACCGACGATGGTTATATCTTGAACATGCAAAGAATTCCAAAGGGACGTGTGGGTGGGCACAAGAAGCAGCCTGTACTGATACAGCATGGTATCTTTGCAGTGAGTTCATTTTTTTTTCCTAATCGGATTAACTTTTCATGTGATTTATTCGAGTCCAAGATTCAGATTAATCTATTTATAGGGTTGTTTTAAAAAAAAACGACATTAAAGGGATCATAACAATTATCTACCTTAGTTTGGGGTATGAGATTGTGGTTGAAAAGTTATATATGCAACATGGCTTGATTGTTGCTTGTTTGAGCCGTGTTGAACATTTTCGGGCCCATGAGCGAAAACTCAAAGATAGATCCCAATAGAACGAAATTACATCTCATTATTTTCAATAATTAATTTTATATTTTATTAATAAATCATATATACGTGATTAAACTTTGCTAATCATATTATTTTTATGGTTTTGTTAAGAAAGTTTGAAGGGATTGATTAATTGTGGGTATGGTATGGAGCTTGATTTTGAACAATAAATACAAAAGATGAGAAATATTACATCGTTTTTGTCGTTAGATTGGAGAAGAATAACAAAGAATTAAATTTTGGAAAACATAAATGAAATTTTGGAAAGAAAATTAAATTTTACGGTTAGATTATTTATAAAAAAAATTACTGTTAGAGTAATATATTCATTTGGTAAATTAAAAAAATAAAATTTTAAAAAATAAAAAATAATTAATTTTTAAGAGCCCTTAGCGATTGATCATGGTGTTCCTCTTCTAAGACCCTATTATTGCTTGTTTATAGTGCTAATTACTAATTATGTGTTGCATTGGTATTTCCTTCCATGCTTGGCTTAATTTCATGCGTTACATTAATTTTTTTATAGTAATGATTTACAAATCAAATTTGAATTTGAGATAAGTTTAATCCTTATACTATGCTTTAATCAGAATGAATTATACCATCAAATTTATCAAAGAGGTTGTTTTGTCATTTAGGTGACATATGCCTTATTTAGAGTTCTAAAGAACATTCTTAAGCGTTTTAGGGCGTATGGTTTAGTATCTTTCTGAAATATCAGAGTTAATTATATTACTTATTCAATGGATCCCAATTTTTAAATATTCTGATTTCATCCTCAAAATATGACCAGCTTCATTTTAAATTGGTCCCAAACTTTTAAGCATTTCAATTTCATCCTCAAACTATGTCTCTCATTCTAAATTACTCCCCCAAACTTTTTAAACATTCTAATTTCATACCAAATTATCAGTATATGCTAAGCATATCTTATGTTAATAAAATGGTTATAAAAAATTGTTAATTGTCATGAAACACTGATGTGTATTATGTAATAATATGAAGTGGTATAAACGATAATATGATGGTGAAATTAGAATATTTAAAAAAAGTTTGTGGATCAACTTAGAATTAGGCTCATATTTTGGGCGTGAAAATGGAATATCCAAAAGTTTGAGACTAATTCAAAATGAAAGCCATAGATTGAGTATGAAATTAAAACATTTAAAAGTTTAGAGATCAATTTAAAATGAGAATAATACTTTAGGGACGTGTGATGAAATTAGAACACTTTTCGTGGTCTGTTTATGGGATGATGTAACATCAAAACATAGCTGATGAATTTCATGCAATTGATACTTTTGGTTTTAGGATGGGTGAAAATAGAATATCCAAAATTTTGAGACTACATTTAGAATGAAAGCATAGCTGATGAAATTAGAACACTCAGGCAACCAGGATATATCCAACCGAACAACCCCTTACTGTTGAGAGATTGGGTTGATTTAATTATTTCACTTGTATTGATTAAAAGAAATTACATCCTTATACACAAGTTAATGAAGTAACTAAAATAATTAACAAACTAGCTAACAAAATAACTACTTTGCTAACTAATTTACTAACAGACTTTCTATCTGAATTTATTTACATTCTACACTCCCCCTCAAGTTGGTGGTTGAAAAATGTTCTTCAGCCCCAACTTGCAGATTAAATTGGTGTGTTGTTGTATCCCAAGAACCTTTGTCAAAACATCAGCCAATTATTATGAAGATTGAACATATTTTGTCTTGATCAAACCAGCTTGAATCTTTTCTCGAATAAATTGACAGTCTATTTTTATGTGCTTAGTTCACTCATGGAAGACTGGATTTGTTACAATTTGGAGTGCTGCCTTACTGTCACTAAACACAGTAGCTGATAATTCAATGCCTGCATCAAGTTCTTCAAGTAAACCTTTAAGCCATACTATTTCATTTGCTGTAAAAGTCATGCTTCTATACTCAGCTTCAGCTGAAGACCTTGCAACTGTACTTTACTTCTTTGATTTCCAAGAAATCAAAGAATCTCTCAGCTTAACACAAAAATCAGTCACTGATCTTCTTGATATTGGGCAAGATGTCTAATCTGAATCACAAAAAACAACCAACTAACATTTGCTAGTGCTACTAAGCAATATACCTTGACCAGGTTCTTTCTTCAAATATCTCACAATCTTCAATGCAGCTTCTATATGGGATTGCTTAGGATGTTGTATGAACTGGCTAAGATGCTGAACTACATAAGTGATATCTGGTCTTGTATGTGTTAAGTACAACAACTGACCAATTAATCTCTGAAACCGTGCTTTATCTTCAATCATATCATCTTCAGGTGGATGAGGTAAAGTTGCATCATATTCCACTGTAGTCAGCCTCAAATTCTGCTTTAAGGGAGTCAATGCTGGTTTAGCTCCCCCTAAACCAGTGTTTTCTATTAGCTCCAAGGTGTATTTCTTTTGATTCAACAATATACCTTGTGCTGACCTCAAAACTTCTAGTCCTAAAAAGAACTTCAAGCTGCCAAGGTCCTTCATCTTAAACTTCTGATTTAAGAGAGTCTTTAAGTCATTGATCAAAAACAAATCATTCCCTGTTATGAGCAGATTATCCACATAGATGAGCATAACAACTATCTTGTTTCCTTGTCTCTTTGTAAATATGGAGTAATCGGAATTGCTTTGTACATAATCTGCTGCTAAAAGAGCTTCAGTAAGCTTCATGTTCCACTATCTAGAAGCTTGTTTAAGCCCATAAAATAATTTTTGTAGTCGACATGCAAGGTGCTCCCCCTGACTACAAAAACCAGCAAGAAGTTCCATATATATTTCTTCAAATAGATCTCTTTGAAGGAATGCATTGTGCACATTCATTTGAAAAAGAGGCCAAGAATAAATTGCAGCAAGTGCCAACACAGCTCGAATAGTAACCATCTTAGCTACTCGAAAAAAAGTCTCTACATAGTTAATTCATTCTTGCTGACTGTATCCCTTGGCAACAAGGCGAGCTTTGTATCGCTCAACCGAGCCATCGACCTTGTATTTGATTCTATAGACCCATTTGCAGCCAATGAGTGTTTTCCCTTGAGGTAATGGAACAACATTCTTTGTTTTGTTAGATTCTAAAGCTTGCAACTCCTCTTCCATGGCTTTAACCCAAACAGGATGCTTAACAGCTTGAGAATAGGTTTTAGGTTCAACAAGAAAAAAAATAGAAGCAATAAACGAATGAGTGTGAGAGGGAAGATGGCTATAGCATATATTATTAAGAATGCAGTACGAACCTGGAGCAGTAGAGGATTGGTGAGTGCAAACAAAGTCTTGTAACCAATTAGGATTTTTACCATCCCAGTTAACCGTAAGTGAAAAACTTCTTTTTCAACAGGAAATCAGCTCATAAGCGAGTGTTATGTAATAAAATGACAAGAACCAAAGGGAAAACAGTAAAAGATTGGAAAAATAATATCATAAGTTTGTCCTGCCAAGTCATCTATAGTACCAATCAATAAAAATCATTAATTTGATTAATTTTTTTATCTAATATTTTTACCAAATGAATCTTCACTCATATTTACTGTAAATAAAATTTTAAAAATAAGATTTATCATGTGAATCTTCACTTGGTAAAAATATGACACGAAAAAATTAATGAAATGAATAATTTTTATTGGTTGAGACCATAAATAACGTAATGAGACATGTATATCAATAAAATAGGATTTACCATGTGAATCTTAACTGGTTTATTGGACTGCTCTTAGTTTAAGTAGATGGGTTGATGTTATCATATTGTTTATGAAATATAAGATTACTTTTAGAATAAAATTATAAAAAAACATGGAAAATGTTACATTGCATTATTTAGTTGGTTTGATTGGAATATAAGATTACGGTGTGTAGGTGAGTAAATTTACATTTTATTAAATTGTCGTTGTATAATTTTAAATAAATTATTTTAAAAAAACTGCATATAATTAAAATTTTATATATTTAAAAATTATATATTTTTTTCTACATAATTAGAATTTATCACATTAATATTTGAAAAGAATGATATTTTTCCTAATTAGATTAAATTTTATTTTTAAAAAATTAATTAAATTTACATAATATAAGTGGACCTTCCACGTTTAAATTATAAAATAAACGTAAAACACTGAAAAGTAACGTTTGACTCAAAGAACCAAACAAAAATAAATAAATTTTAGTGATCGATTAACAAAGATTGAGTTAAATTTACCTAAAAGGAATATTTCGTTTCTTTCCGTTTATAAATAATTAACTTCCCCTTACGGTCCATATTATCTCTAGAGGTGGCAATCGGGTCATTCAGTTCGGGTTCGGTTCGGGTTGTTTCGGTTCGGGTCATTTCGGGTCTATCTAGAATCGGTTTAGATTCGGTTCGGGTCGGTTCGGTTCGGGTTCGGGTCTAATTCGGGTCTGTGATGAGTCGGATTCGGTTCGGGTATTGGATCGGGTCAAAATCGGATCGGTTGTTTTCGGGTCGGGTCAATATCGGATCGGTCGCTTTCGGTTCGGGTCAAAATCGGGTCGTTCGGGTCGCTTTCGATTCGGGTTAAAATGGAGTCAATTTCGGGTCAATTTCGGGTCGGGTCAACATTTAAATTTTTGGGTCAATTTGATTTGAGTTGGGTTAAAGGTTTGAGGTTTAGTATTTATGGTTTAGTTTAGAGTTATTGATGTATGAGATTAATTCTAATTCAACTTGTCAATCTATGCATTTGAATTTGATTAAATATTTAAATCAAAGCTTCATGTATCCATATAATTTTTTTGTATAATTATATTAAATCAAAGTTTATAATAATAATAATAATAATAATAATAATAATAATGTCTGAAATGAATTAATTTATTAAACTTAGGATCTAATTGAATTAACTAAAATCTAAAAGCATAAATCTCGGACATAATTAAAATAATTTTAAAACTAAATGTGAAATTTCAATTAAATTAATCTAAATTGAAACTCAATTAAATCAAGAAAAATGGAAAGACAATTGGTAAAAATAGAGAGGGAAAAAACAAAATTTTGGAGGGAAATAAGCCACCAATTTTTTAAGCTAGATTGAAAAAAAAAAAGAAAAGGACAATTGGAAAAAATAGAGAGAGAAAAAACAAAATTTTGGAGGGAAATAAGCCACCAATTTTTTAAGCTAGAGATTAATTACTTTTTAGGTCATGTTGCATTTAAAATGTTACATTTTAGTCAACTTTAAGTTTTAGTTTAATTTAATTTAGTCACAAGTATTCTCACGGTTTAGACTTCGGATATACAAATCCCCTCCCCGTAGTGATATTTAGTCTCTAAAAATTTACTTTTAGTTGAAATTGACTAATCTTTGTAATTTAGTCTATTAATTTAATATATTGATATTTTCGTTCATTTTAATTTCAAAGATTTAATTTTTAGCCAAAATTGACCCCTATTTATTTATATGGTATAATTACAAATTTGATCATTGGACTCTCAAATTTCTCCACTTCCAAACTGTCAATTTAGTCTACATTTTCAATTTTATGCTATATTTTATGATGAAATTATAAAATTGGTCACCAAGATCTCAAATTTTTATACTTCATTTTATTATTTATTATATTGTTAACAATAGATATTCGGGTTAAAATCGGGTCAAAATCGGGTTAAAATCGGGTCGATATTCGGTTCAGCTTTCGGTTAAGCTTTCGGTTCGGGTAGCATTCGGTTCGGGTCCATTCGGTTCGGGTCTATTCGGTTCAGGTCTATTTCGGTTCGGGTCTATTTCGGTTCAACAAAAAATTTCGGTTCGGTTCGATTCGGTTCAGTTCGGGTTTCGGGTCAACTTCGAATCATCATGTTCGGGTCAAAATCGGATTTTGGTTCGGATAATTCAGTTCGAATTTCGGGTCTCGGGTCAAGTTTGCCAGGTCTAATTCTCTCCAACTGCAATCAATTTCATGATTTCTTTTAGCACACCGTAAACTTTCTATAATGTTCCAAACATCCTAATAGCCCTTACTTTTTTATTTTTATGTATTTTTATATTAAATTTAATTTCTCAATTTTTTGAATATAATAACTAAATCCCCATCCGTTTATAAATTTCTTTTTAAATTTTTAGCACACAAGTTGAGGTGACCTATTTAAAAATTTTAAATACTTAAATTAAAATTTTAAATTTTTGATGGATTTAATTTAAAATTTAGGGATTTTAATAAAATTTTCAAAATTTTTGTGATGGATTTAATTTAAAATTTAGGGATTTTAATAAAATTTTCAAAATTTTTGAGCTTTGATGATAAATTTTAAAAATTTTAGGTGGGAATTTAGTTAAAATATTCAAAAAATTGAAATATAATAACAATTTTTAAACATTCAAAGGGCTAAAAATTAATTTGCCAGATTTTGAGGGGGACAAGGCCCCCACTGGCTATAACTACGGTCCGCCTCTAGTGATACGGGTTCGAGCACTATGTGTGTGCGTTATTAAAGGGCTAAAAAAATTGAACATACACTATCTTGTAATCGCACCAACATATTTTAAAAATATTAATATTTCATATAAAGTTAAATTAAGGCATAAAGATAATTTTAGCCCTTAATATTTACATTTTTTTTGTCATTTTGGCCCTTATCCTTTTTAGGATACATTACGCCCTCAACCTCTATCATTTTGTCAAATTACTATTTTTAACTAGTGTGATGATTAGACTATTAAAAATTTAACGGAGATGACATAACACATACATGTGATAATACTTTTTAAATGACACGTCATTTATCCTATCACATGTTTACACTTGAAATATAAATTCATTTTAATACAAAATATAAAAAACAATTAAAATTTAAATAAATTATTTTAAATCAATTAAAATTAAGGCTTAATACTCAAATAGGTGTCCAAACTATGTTTGTGGATTACTTTTGGTGCCTAAACTATTTTTAGCTCTAAAAGGTGCCTAAAGTTTCAATTTTAGTCATTTTAAGTGCCTAACCGTTAATAAAAAACCGTTAGCCAATTAAATTGTGGAAAGTGGCATGTATTTAATTTTTAATTTCTTTTAATTAATTTTTAAATAAAATTAAAAATTTAATTTTATAAAAAAATAACAGTTTTAAATCTTTACAAAACAATATCAAATCCCTAACCTAAAACCCCAAATCCCCAAATTATTGTCGATGCCGTTGTTTACTATCTCATCGGAGGCCATCACTACCGCCGCCGGACCACCACGACTGTTTCCTCCAACCACCCATCACCGATAACCGATGGTAGGTGTGTTACCGACTTCCTTTCGCGATTTTAGCTTCTTTCGACGTTAAGAAGCCGATCGACACACCTACCGCCGTTTACCGATAATGTGTGGTTGGGGAAAAGATCTTGGTAGTCCGGCAGCGAATATGGGGGCGGCGGCGAAACCATTGGCGGCAAGTTCAGCCGGGGAAGTTAAGGATTTTAAATTTGGGGCCATTTTGTGAGTTTTGGGAAATTTAGGGTTTTTCTAAATAAGTTAAAATTAAATTAAAAAATAAATAAAATAAAAAATTATTTTTAATAAAAATAAGACAGTTAACAGTTAGACACATAAAATGATCAAAATTGAAACTTTAAATACCTATTTAGAGCATATCAAATGCACAGACAATTCTAACTCTGAATTAAATCTTTCAATATTTTAGTCAACATTTCTTTTAGAAGAAATAATTTGATTCTTTTTCGAGAACTCGAGAATTAAGTTTAACATGAAAAAATCAAATGCATAATAATGCATATCGAAGGTTATGAAAATAATAAATAAAAACAGCTCATTCAAAGCCTTTTTTTTGTTATCAGTATATCAGCATTGAAGCCAAAGAAAGAAAGTTAAAATCCTTTTTTCTCATTGCTTTTTCTCTTTCTTGTATATATATATTTCAAACACAGAACCAAAACCATACACAACTTCTCCCTTCTGATCAAAAAAGAAAAGAAAACCATACACAGCATGCAAGTTATGGCTTCTTTTGTTGTGTTAGGCTTATGTTTCATGGTCCTGGCGGTCGAACCCGATGGAGCATATGGCTCGAGCCGTGGTTCGTTGGCTGGAAACAGTGTAACCAATGGGATTTGTGCCATCTCGGTGACAACCCATGGTTACAAGTGTGAGGAACATGAAGTAAGAGCATAAAATTAAATGACATGGGATTTTAACAGGCTGGAAACTAATGGAAAATGTCTTCTTTTTATTTTCCAGTTGAAAACCGACGATGGTTATATCTTGAACATGCAAAGAATTCCAGAGGGACGTGTGGGTGGGAGTAGGGGTGGGCAGCCTGTACTGATACAGCATGGTATCTTTGCTGTGAGTTCGTTTTTTATCATCGGATTAATATTTCATGTGATTTATTCGAGTCCCGTATTCAGATTAATCGATTTATATGGTTTTTTTTTAAAAAAAATTGACATTAAAAGCATCATAACAATTGTATACCTTAGTTTGGGGGTATGATATAGTGGTTGATTATATGGAATATGGCTTGATTATTGTTTGTTTATAGTGCTAATTACTAATTATGTGTTGCATTGGTGTTTCCTTCCATGCTTGGCTTAATTTCATACGTTACATTAATTTTTGTTGTAGTCTTGATTTACAAATCAAATTTGATTTGAGATAGAGATAATTATAAGTTCAATCCTTATTTAGAGTGCTAGAGATCAAGTATTTTTTGATTAGATAGTAAGGTATTATATTTCATGTCGGAATTTAAACTCATATAAGATAGAACAAAATAAGTATCTTTAGCCACTAAGACAATTAGTAGATTTTGATAGAGATCAAGTCTTTAGGCAGGGATGGAGCCAGGATTTGGAGTTTGGGGGCAAACTATAAATGTTTGAAAGTGGGAAAAAATTCATAAATAAACCAATTTTTAAATAAATTTAAATAAAATTTAGTATCTTTATGAAATATCATAACACTTTTGGTTGTTTGTTTATAGGGTGATATAACATAAAAAATAGAGGCAGAAGGTAGTGAGGACCGAGGACTAACGAGGATTATGACATCACTAGATTAAAAAAATTAGAATTTAGTCCTTAAAAGTTTTTAAAAATTTAACTTGATACCCTTAAGATTTTTTAAAATTTATATTAAAATTCTAAATTTTTGAATTTTTTAACCATACTCTAGAATTTTTAAAAGTTATTAAGCCTCTTAAAAGTTTTAAAAATTTTAATTAGACTCTAATTTTTTTGGAAAAAATATTCTAAACCTTGAAAATTTTAGTTTAAATTTCTATATTTTTAAAAGTTTTAAGTTGACGCCACAAACTCTTTCACCAAGTTCGGCCACATTTTAGAAAAAAGCATAGCTGCTTAATTTCATCTGATACTTTTGGTTTCAGGATGCGATCACGTGGCTCCTGAATTCACCTGAACAAAATCTGCCCATGATTTTGGCTGATAATGGCTTTGATGTCTGGATTTCTAACACCAGAGGCACTCGGTTCTCCCGGAAGCATGTTTCCCTTAACCCTGCCCAACCGGTTCTCTTCTTTCTCTTCCTCCGACCTATGGAAATAAACTCATGTCATGTCAATAATATTCATACTTGAATTTGAGAAACATATTTTGTCTGAAGTGATTAAAACATTGTTGAAACTGAAAAAAAAAATGACAGGAATTCTGGGATTGGTCATGGGATGAATTGGTGGCTTACGATCTACCTGCTTTTTTCGGCTATGTATTCAACCAAACAGGCCAGAAGATTCATTACATCGGCCATTCCCTGGTAAGACCCGGATTGAAACGACACAAAACCGACTTCAACCCGATTGATTCGGATCGGGACATTGTTAATCTGCTATTATGTCCATGTGGTTGACAGGGAACTCTTATGGCTATGGCATCATTCTCAGAGGGACATCAAGCAGATATGCTGCAATCTGCAGCGTTATTAAGTCCAATTGCATACTTAAGCCACATGAAGACTGCACTCGTTGTTCTTGCTGCAAAAGCCTTTGTTGGTGAGGTATGTGTGGAAAACACTTCAATTTATCTTTAAAAAGTAAAGGAACATTAATGGCTTAAAGGGTTTCCATGGTTTTGCCAACAGATCGCTACAATGTTTGGACTAGCAGAATTCAATCCGAAAGGGTGAGCGAAACCATTGTTACATTTAAGGCCATGTTAGAAATGCTATCATCTAAATTCTAATGGTTATATATATTGACAGACCAGAGGTATCAGTCTTTCTCAAAGATTTGTGTGATTATCCAGGAGTTAATTGCTATGATCTATTATCTGCAATTTCAGGTACTAGATCAATCTTACCTTGTATACACTACAATTACAACTTTCGATTGGTCAAACTCCGATTGTTGTTTAGAATTTATCCTCCAGCAGCTGATTTCAGTTTTCTTACTTGTAATTCAAGGTAAAAACTGCTGCCTCAACGCCTCCACGATTGATTTTGCCTTACAGAATGAGCCTCAACCAACCGCAACCAAAAACTTGGTCCACTTAGCTCAGAGTAAGTCCATGAAGATTGAAACCCGACTCTCGTATCGTGTTAATGGTGTTTAAGTTTGTTTTTGTGACTGCACAGTCGTTCGAGATGGGGTTATCAAGAAGTACGATTACGGGAATCCGGACGATAATATGAAGCATTACGGAGAAGCCAAGCCACCGGTTTACAACATCTCGAATATCGATCGAGAACTTCGGTTGTTCATTAGCTACGGAGGCCTAGATGCTCTGTCTGATGTTGAAGATGTGGGGCTGTTGCTGGATCTTCTCAAGTTGCATGATGTGAACAAGCTGTCGATTCAGAACATCAAAGATTACGCACATTTGGATTTCATCATGGGAGTAAACGCCAAGGATATGGTGTACAATCAAGTCATTAAGTTCTTTAAATATCAGCAATGATCCCTCAAATGAGACCTCATCTTATGTAAAAAAAAACACACCTTTTTTACTCGCTAATAAATGATATGTAGAGATCAGTTCGGATTGGACAAGATGATTAATGAACATAGTGGCGGATTCACCATATGTTTAGGATAAACACGTGTTTACTATAAAATTGAATTTTCTTCCTTTAGTTATTCATTTTATGTAAGGATTCATATTTTATACACAGGCGGTGGAATTCAGTTTCCACAAGCATATTAGTTTTAGGATATAAGCAGTTAATTTAGGGTTTAGGGGTTTAGGTGTAGGGGGTTAGAATTTAGGGATAGTTGTTTTAATTTAAAGTTTGGGGTTTATAGGTTAGGGTTTAGTTTTTAGAGTAAAATGGTGAGATTTAGGTTTTAATCTATAAACCCTAACCTATAAACCCTGAACCTTAAATTAAAACAATTATCCCTAAATTCTAACCCATGCACCTAAACCCCTAAACTCTATACCCTAAATTAACTCCTTATACCCTAAAACTAAGGCGCTTGTGGAAACTTTCAGTTTTCACCACATGTGTATAGAATATTTATCCTTTATGTAAAAAGGAAAATACACGTCCTTGATAGATTTACAAGATAAGGCACTCTTTGCCATTGAAAAAAATGGAGGGATTGTGCGATTAGGATTAACAAGAAATTGGGGAAAGAAAATGTTGCCTTGGAGGTCAATGAAGCTTCCCCAACCAATTCTGATATTTCAGATCAAATTCGGGTTATTATGACTGAGTTGATTTCAAGTCACAATTCGGGTATATCAATTCGAATCACGGATCAAGTTTGCGAGATCTACATAAGATTTAGTGAAATGACGTGGTATGATCTACTGCGAGTGTTTATCCTTTACCAAATATTAATTTTAATTAACAAAATTTACCAAAAAAACACAATAAAAACATAGGCAAATTTGGCTGAATATTCCTTTTTAGGAAATTATTTGAAAAAACACCCCTCCGAAAATCATTTGGAAAAATATCCTCATTCGGTCCACGTAATGACGACTCGCGTTCTGGCAAACGCGATTTTTGAACTCACGCTCAGAGAGACGCGCGTTCAATCTGATGTGTCGTGTCTTATCCGTTGGCCTGTTTTTATATTCATTAAAACAGAAGTCGCGCCTAGCAGGACGCAAGTTCCACGAGAAATTGAGATGAAACGACGCAAATTTAACGCGAGTTTTGTGTATTCCTGTTGTTAAAACAAACTTCGATAGGCATGTTTTAGGTGAATTTATAGAGTGTTGGGGGATAATATTTCGTATTTTTGAACTTTCACGTCGTAGTACTGAAACATCTCTCGAAAATGCTATAAAGATCGGCACGTATAAGGCATCCTAAAGGGTGTAAAAATCACGTTAAAACGCTATCTAGCCTTGTTTTTTTTTGCATGAAGAATAAGCAAGCATGGGTCGATAGGCATGTTTAAATGGATTTTGTGATATGTTGGGGGATATTTTTTTCTTGTTATTTAACTTTCACGTCGTAGTACTGAAACATATGTTTACAATGGTGCTAAAATTGGCGTGTATAAGGCATCTTAAAAGGTCTAGAAATCGCGTTAAAATGCTATCTAGCCATGTTTTTTTTTTCATGAAGAACAAGCAAACATGGGTCTATAGGCATGTTTAAGTGGATTTTGTGGTATGTTGGAGGATGTTTTTTCTTGTTGTTTAACTTTCACGTCGTAGTCCTGAAACATATATTTACAATGGTGCTAAAATTGGAACGTATAAGGCATACTAAAGGGTATAGAAATCGCATTAAAAATGGTACGAGAACCGAAAAACGAAGCTTGGAAGATCATTTATGATATTTAGAAATGAAATATTACACTGAGAAGTACAATTAGTCGATTCGAGGGCCGATCCTAAGAGGACATTTTCTTCTGTCCTGTCCGATATTCCTACATTTAGTGCACCGTTTAGGTTTCCCAGTTCATTCTCGAGGAACCATATTATCGGCACAGTGAATCCTAGTTGAACATGGGCGGCATTTTTTCTTGCTTCGCAGGGAAAGCTCTGGGCGTATTTTATGTTCATCGTCAATCATATGACGATCACGCTCATTTTTTATCAGAGGAAACTCATATCACTATACCTTGAATACGTTTTTAAGTCAGTATACCGAATCAACGAGTGTCATGACGTCAAAATGAACGAATGCGCATGCAGCGAAGGTGTGCGCGCACGTATACTTGAATGTCTATAAGACTTCGCAATCACACGTTCTTCAGCGCATATCAACCACATAATTGTTTTTGCATTATTCCTTCAAGCGGTCGTGAATATTCATAAATCTGAAAGTGATGTCTGCGACGGGAGAAGCATATCGCACCCATCACGTTTGCGTGCACATTGTATATTTGAAATTTTTACTGGAGATCTGGATAGAACTTGTGGCCACCTGCCATCAAGTCCATTGCTTGTTTTTTTAGGGTTGCAAAGAGGGTAGCCAGTCGGTAATATGTCGCCTTGACAACGGATGTGATAGGTAAATGACGCGTCCATTTAAGAGATGAATTGATCGCCTCAGCCAAGTTCATTTTCATGTGACCATATCGACGACCCCTATCATAACATCGCAGCCATTTTTCCGTCGAGATATCAACGAGATAGTCATATCCATCTAAATTTCTTACTGTCAACTCTTCCAGCAGCTCCTCAACCTAATCTACTTGGTGTCCGTTGTCTATTCAATAAAAGACGGGATAGTTAACGAGAAATAATAATAAAAGCAATGATAATTAAAATTGTACAGAGTGAAAGGCGTACACACGCGAAGAACCATTATAAGTTCATCATCATTCTTATATCTCTGGTAGTAATTAGCAGCAATGTGTCGTAAATAGTACCGGTGATGTATATATGGGGGTTCCCAAGACGCACCATACGGGAGATCGCTTCCCATATCTCTGCGCCTCTATCTGAAATAATACATATATCCGCTTCTCTTTCTCGTAGAACCTGTCGTAGGACATGTGTGAGCAGGTTGGTGAGAAAAATGTCCAAGAAAAGATATCTTCCTTTTCAACGATTGCAAAAGCTATTGGGATGCATTTTCTATTGTCGTCTAAGTGTATCCACCATACAAGAATGTGCCATCGATCTGGAGCATCGACTTACAGTGGCGAAAAGCCTTAATGCATTGCGGAAATGTTTAAAAAAGGCAAAAAAAACTTGGCACTCCCTAAGTACGATACGATCATTGTAGTATGACGGTACAATTTTTGGTTGTACAACCATTCCTGGATTGTATCTTTGTATCATCTTAAGCCACATTCGCAACTCATTGTACGATTCCTCCCACTGCCCATACAGTTAATGGATGACACGATATCTTGCAAACCATGCTTTATCATATTTAACCATATAAGTTTATTAGGATTTAATGGCAGCTATACATATCAGCACATTTACATGTGGATTTGCTTTCACGAGTGGAAGGATGGCATCACAAAGCACGTGCACATCCAAGTTAGGATGATCTTGGCTCAGGCTTCCTACGAAGCATGTATGAGGCCCGTCATATCTCGTTATCTTTCACATTTTGTTCAGCCTCTTCAATCATAATACACGGATCCTCCAATTACATCCCTGGTACTTGTGGGGACATTCTGCAATATACTTTTCGCTTCTGTTTTCCTCACAGTGGATGTAACTGAGCGACGTATGTTGTCATGCTTAATCGCAGCCTCCGCTAGTTTTTTAGTCTTGAAGACCATTCTAATTTGCAGTTCACCATCATTCCATTCGTTGTACTGCTCCAATTGTGGGAATTCTAGAAATTATGTAGCGTTGAAGCCTTCTATATCCACTGTTGTGAAGTGGAATGGTGGTTCGTAATATGTTGAGCTACTGCCTACTCTACTAAAGTTGCGCGGGGCAACATCTTCCTCTACATCATCCTCCGAAGCATCTTCCATAGCAATGTCTGCATCATCCTCTACATTCACGGGCTCGTCAAGGTCTGCTTGTTCTTCAGGAAATAAACCCATCTCGTCACCATCGGGCCCGACCTCCCTAAGTGGTTCTTCATCAGAATTATCCCCTTCAAATCAGACTAGTTTTGTTTCATCAACAACTTGTACATTAATAGGTTTTACAGTCATAACTCGATTACGAGACCACTGACAAGGTCTATATCCAATATCTAGTTGACAACAATAACGCTTGAATATCTCCCCATAAATGAGAAATCATCTACATTCCGCTCACTAGGGATATAAGTTGAGTGTCGTCCGGTTGAGAAATCATCAAACGAGTTAAACTCTTCATGGTAAGACGTCCTCATAGATGATGACGACCCTACACCCACACTATATAGATTGTACGTTGAGTGTTGGGTTGGTGGCATGTTCATGTCAAAGTCTTACCTGGCCACGCAAGAATGCCTTGGCCTCGAAGTAGAAGATGATGAAGCTTGGTCATTGCCCGTATTTAGTAAGTTGATGTTGGACTATGAGCATTTGGGTCGAAGTTAAGATTTGCTCGTAGCCAATTTGGAACCACATTATGACCTCCGATATAACCTTTAGAAAATGTTGCGAGCTCTAAGGGTCATCCCAATGAATACTTAGTATGGGTATCGATCATTATATCCACAGCACCATCGTCCCAAACATCAAATATTATGATTGAAATGGTTCTAACGACGAAGGTAGTCGATACTTCAATGACACCAATTCCCTCCTAGAAGCACGTGGAACCTTCCCCAATATCATCTCCTTCAGCATTTCATACGTTACTCGCTTCAGAATCTCTATCATAACAATGTTGGGGGACTGAAATATGACAACGAGACTTGCATCAGGGACCATCTGACCATCATAGTATATCACAACAGTCACTCTTCTTGCCATTTTTGAAAATAACACAGTAGTAAATCTTCTTCTCACGCGAATTTCTCTAAACGTTTGTTACAAAATATTGCTTTCACTGATATTGTGTTGGCTAATTTGGCTGAATATTCCCTTTTAATATGACTTGACGTGTCAGCCACGTCTGTCGGAGATGGATGACATGTGCGTGGAACTCACATTTAGCTTTAACAGTGATTTCCTGTATGACCGAATTGACATGTCTTGACGTGTCAGCCACGTCTGTCAGAGATGCATGACGTGTTAGTGGAACTCGCTTCTAGCCAAACGCGAGTTCAACCAACTTTTTGCAGGATTCCTGATGTGTCAGTAGAACTCACGTTTGGCCATACGCGAGTTCAACCAGCTTTTGCAAGATTCCTAACGTGTCAATGAAACTCATGTAATCCAAAAGCGAGTTCAGTTTCTAAGACACGATTTAAATGATCTCGGCTATAAATACCACCACAATAGAGTTTACACCACCTGCCACAATATCCGCCTACCTATATTTCGAACCTACAAATACAAATTATGGCACAATTTTCTGCTACTGTTTTCTTTTGTAGAACCTACTTCTACACTTATTTCAATGACAAAATCACAAAAGATGATTTGTTTGAGTTGATTTCAACACGAGTTAGCGAGTCTACAAGCAAAAAAATTTCTACCTTGCATGTCAAAATGTCAGTCGATGAGCCTAACCAAAAAGAACACTACATGCTAACACTATCCAACGAGAAAGATATGTGCAAGATGTTTCGGTCATACAATTGTGTTGGGGGTACAAACATCAAGCTCATTGTAAAAATTGATGAAGGCTCCAGTTCATCAACCAGTGTGTCAATAGCCCCCATTGTCCAGATGAAGACGCGACCTCTACACAAAATTATAGGAGACTTCAAGAGAAAGAACAAATACTTGAGGAACTAAACTTAACATCTGACATAAGTATAGATTACGACGACAATGAATGGGGTTTATCTTCCATTCATTCTAACAAGGCTTAGTAATTTAATGTTGGTGTAGTTATTTCAATTAACTATCGTGTATTATGTTTTGTTAATATAATTTTGTGCATCTATCCAATTTAAATTGCTTACTTACATTACATATTTTTTTATCATATCATAAATAACGAAAAATGGTGGTGTCTAATGTTATTTTGATGATAGGGCAACTCCGAAGATGACATTTAAATCATTGTAGGAAATAACATTTTCAATCTGTTAACATTCACAAAAGATGTAATTAAAAAAACGTACGAATCATCCAATTACATTGGAAGAACTAGCATGTATGAGGTCCATCATATCTTGTTATTTGCCACACGCTGTTCAACCTCTTCATTCGTGATACACGAATCCTCCAATTACATTTGTGGTCCTTTTGGACACATTCTACAATATAGTTGTCTGCATTCGTTTTCTTCATTGTTGACACAATTGAGCGGCGTATGTTGTAGTTATTAATTGCATCCTCTGTGATTTTTTATTGTGAATATCATTCCAACTTTTAGTTCTTCGTCACTATCAACTGCAACATCACATGATTGTCTCCCTATATATGAGAAATCATCTACTTTTCCAGCCATTATAGAGCGAATTAGTATGGAATTGGCAAAGAGAAATATAGAGCGAATTAGTATGAAATTGAAGGTGTGAGTTTTTGAGGATGTGGAGGTGGCCTATTTATAGAGGTGTAAATGAACCGAGCTTGAACGAAAAATACTATGTTAATGTGGGTTTGTTTATTTTTGAAGGTGTTCATGTTTGGTTCGTGTTCGTTTAAATTTCTAAAATTATGTTTTTGGTCGTTTATTTATTTTTGAAAGTGTTCGTGTTCGTTTATTTAATGTTTACGAATATGTTCGTCTAAGTGTTCATGAACGTGTTCGTTTTAAGTGTTCATGAACGTATTCGTTTTAAGTGTTCATGAATGAGCTTATAAATTATTCTATAAACACGTAAATTGTACCCCCTAAACATGCTTATAAAAAAGCTTATAAAAGAACATAAACGAACAGTATACAAGCATTTTCACCCTTAAACAACTGATGTTATTCTTCAAGCATTTTCACCCCTACAAAATATGGAGAGATACAATGGTTGTTACATATAGCTGAGTAGTCTTTGTTATCAGATATGCATTATACCCCTAACCATTTGATGCTCTTCTTCAAGCCTAGAGGCGTATTTGAGGTTGATATTGTACCCCTAAACATGCTTTCACGAAGTGTGCAAATAAACAAGCTTCGTGGATTTCATGGTACCCACAAAGACAGCCAATTTTACCCACTTATCATCATCATCTTCAATGGTATGGGATTTGACTACGGTTACATACGGTGGTCTTTATCTAGCCTCCACAATTAAGGCGTAAAAATAAGTTACATGCAGCCTTGAACAAAATGTTAAGATGTTTGATGTTACCTCTCCAAAATTATTGTTTTTAATGTCAATCTTACAATGTTTTTGCTTGTTATTAGGTACATTTAGTTGCATTAGGATGTTAAAATTATGCATTTACCTAAGGAGTTAGGATTTGTGTCTATGTCAGGGTGAAGGGTTGTTTCTATGGTTATTTTACAAGTTTAGCATAGGATTTGGCGCGGGAAAGCAACAAAGATAGGATTGCCAAGAAGAATGCCAAATGTTGTTGGCACAAAAGAACGAGACGGTGCCAAGCACTTGTTGGCAGATAAGTGCACTTGATGTCATGCCAAGAGATTGTTGAACCCCGAAAAAATAGGAAAGGATCAGGCTCCTAAAAGATTGCGAATGGATCAACTTCCGAAAAAAATAGCGGATAAGGTTGTGCCAAGTGATGTTGGCAAAATTGTGCCAAGCTTGGATGCCAAGGCAACATCGGCATGATGACATCAGCCCTAGCTTGATAAGCTATCACACCAAGCTGATAAGATATCAAAATGACCAGATAGAGCTTTATCTCTTATCCTTTGATCATTTCAAATTCAAATGCAAAGGCTTATCTCATCCTTTCCCATACACGCCTATATAAAGACCAACCGATCAAGCAATTAGGGGCAGCGAAGTGAAGATCGAAAGTGATCAGAGTGAGGTGTTAGAGAGCTCGACGAGTGACGGTTGACTGCACCGAGGAAGGGTGGTTCAACCTCGTAGCCGAGAGCCTAGCGTGGAGGGTTGCATCGAGAGACTTCTCTGCCTATTCCCTTGGCACAAGTTGTTTATCTTTAGTTTTTTTATGGTAATGTTTTTGAAAACGATTATGGTTGTGTTGGTTAACCCCCTCACCATGAACTAATTTTCATAGTTGGTGTGGGATGTTTTGGATTGAATATTGGCTTTATGCCTTAGTTCCTTTATAGTAATTCTGTTTTTTGGCAAAGTTTTTCTATTTGGCATACTCTAATTTTTCCTAAACACTATGTCAAGCGAGAGCTGGCATAGTACGCCTATTGCCTCTCAATATCTTAACAGACTTGGGTTGGAGACGATTAAGTTGTTGAATACTTTGGAGAGAAGCTTCGAGAGAAGTCGTTCAAGTAGATGAACTTACTTTGGAAGTGAAATCTACCCCCTCGGAGTATAGATTGGTTTTAATCAAATTGGTTTAAAAATCATACACTATAGATATATAGGGGTTTTTATGTGACCGATTTAGGGCAATGGCCATCGAGAGAGGCTTTGCCAATGTTGAATCTGCTCGGCAAACAACACCAAGACAGTTTTTCCAATAAAGGTTGACATGAGCTATATTAAATCTAGGCATTCCCTGCCAACAGTCATCACTCATTTAGAAACACCTTCATTGCCAACATTTTACGTCATTTTCTTTAGTTTTTAAAACAACTCCAAAACAAAACATCTTTTCTTCCAAAGCAAGTAACTATCAAGACAATCGAATTCCAAGGCAATCTCTATGGGATCGATACTCAGCTTAACTCTTGTATTACTTGCAGACCGTGTATACTTGCACGCAAAAGACTCTTGGCATACAATTGCCCATTACCTATAAATTTCCCCCTTTGCCAACATTCAGTTTACACATCTTCTACAGAGTCTACATTTGACGGCACTTCAAAAAGACCACGCATTTCTGGATATTGTGATTTGTCGTTCCTCTTGAACAAAAACACGGAACACCCATCTCATAAGAACTGTTAACCCACCAAAAGCATGTACTCATCATATAAATGCAACTACATATACCAACACACTAGAATATCCGAAAAATCTTTTTGCAAAAGAATTTTCCAGATACGTCGTTTGTTGCCATTAATAACTACAATAGAATCGAAACCTAAATCACTACAATGCAATCAAATTTTTTGGTTCGCATCTACTCCCTGCTCGGATAATGAATGATTTACCAATATTTAAAGTGCAAATGAAACCCGAATTTATCTAGACGCGCATTTTGAGGAACACAAAACTCTCGTTTATCTCGAAGCGAGTTCAGGAACATTGAACTCGTGTTTATCTAGATGCGAGTTCCTTTCACTTCAAAATTTTTCACCTTCTTTCTATTATTTCACAATAGTTGTAGGTACGTCAACCAATTTCGCTTGTTTTATTCACTTGATACATTTAAGTACGACTTGGTCAAAATCAAGGCAAAAATAAATCTGAAATATATAATACTTTAACGAAATAAAATGTTATATATTGCTTTATATATTTAGATACAATAAAATATTTTCAGATACAATAAATAAAACTAATGATGCCTATGTCCACTGGTACCACACTCCGGTGGACGACAAGGTCGATTAGGATTGTGTCGACAACGAAGGGGATCAACTGGATGCTCATCATCATCGTCATCATTCCCGATTCTAACTCCAATAGCATTACTCATTATAATTGGCCCACCTATGAAGAAAAGGGACTGCAGCGGTATTTTGCTAAACAAACATGGTTTCAAAATTAGTTGCCACCGGTGGAAACTGATACAAAATGTACGTAGGCTGGAGGAACACTCGACGTCCCACTCATCATCGCTGAAAATGAACCATAGGGGTTGGACACAACAGGCGTGAAAAACCTTCGGTCAGACTCGGCGGCGGATGAAATGATGAGTGCATCGAGTGGGTGAAGGTTTGTGGTCGCATCAGTGGGGTGGCCTGTGATGGTCCCAGTGCTGAGAAGGCAAAAGCATGCCTTCTCCTCGATGATGAAGCACCACCAAAAGTGTTTCATCTTCCCTCGTACGTTGAGTCGGTGGGCGGTTGCATTGCATACGCTCAATGACGACAGCTCATTCCTCTGAAGTCAAGATAAATGGCTTCCCATTTGTTATAAACAACGCAAAGTAATTATTGCTGATCATCGTATCAAACATTACGTAGTCACGAATAGGTTGTCGTTGCGGATGGTCCCTTTCCCTCCATTGAGCGATCCAATGTATACGCTTCATTGACCCAACATTACTTTCCCTCCATGCAAAATAAAAAGTTTTATTTTACATTATAAATATAAATTACGTTCAAATTTATAAAACATTAAATCAATTAAAAAATACCTCGAGCTTCCCTTGTCGAGTGAGCCCATGAAACTCGTCCAAATTTGGAGGGTCCATCGAGATTCGTTGGACATAACCAAACTGTCGTAAGACGCGATCGCTAGGATGCCACTCAACTATAGCATACCAGATGAGTGGTACATTGGCCATCCAAGCAATCTTCGTCGCTTCTGAAAATTCTGGGAGGCATTCATAGACATCCGGATCCGCGCACGGTGTCCATAAAAATTGTACGATATTCAATTATAACTATGTATAAACTTTAATTTAAATAAATACACCAAATTCAATAAAAAATAAACTCGAAATTTTTATCTGATTCCCAGATTCATTCTCAATATCATGTTTGGTAGCCTTCAGACTTTGGGAAGACCAACATGAATTAAGTTACCGCTCCACCTACAAAACAACAACATAACTTTAATATTAAAAAACGTATATTAAAAATATATGGACTTGGCTCGCTCAGTTGAGGGCATAAAAATGGCATTCTAAACCACGCCCACGACTGAAGCAATAGAAGACAACCTCTAATGTTGTACTTCTCTAGATCTGTGTTCTTACACATCTCCCTAAATAGAACTACCAATACTGTCGATCCCCAGATCAATTTACCAGCATCATCAAAATCATGTAGCCACATCAGAAACACACGACCACCATCCATATTGTCTGGCTCAGCCCCTAGCAACTCCAAACACAGGTAATAGCCTCTCCATCAACCGACAGACCAAGAATATGCGAATCGTCCTCCAAGGTAATCATCGCCTCATCGTACGAAAGGTGGAATGTGTGTGCCTCCGACCTCCACCTCTCTAGAAGAGCGTTGATCAAATCAATTTCCAATTTCACACCTCCAATGATTTTGGATACGTGAAGAAATTCGGCCTTCTTGATATATTCTTCTAGATTCAGGTGGGGTCCACTCGTCATCCGAGTGATAGAAACTTCCAAATGACGTTTCATCTCATCTTAAAAAATTAAACAAACCTAAATTAAAACTACTATACTATTTATTTATAAAATATTAAAACTATTTTTAATTACAAAATATGATAAAATAATAAAATTAAAATAAATAGATAAAATTTACATGTCTCTGTCAATAATCGAAAATATGTTTATGATCTAACCTTATCAACCTCGCCATTGTATCAAACCCAAGAAATTAACCGAGAAATTTTAAAGATCTAGGACCCTAAAAATTGATAGAGAGTAAATTGAGAGTGAGAATTCTAATGTGGGGAAAAGGGGTGGGGGATGGGTCCATTTATAGTGCAACTCGCACCGGTTGGAGAGCGAGTATTTAATGAAACTCGCGCCTTGTAGGACGCTAGTTTTGTGTAAATTTAACGCCTTCATTTATTTTTCAACCGGTCAAATTATTATCCCGAAACTCGCTTTACACGAAACGCGAGTTTAGTTCATTTTTAATATTTTATAATGCATACGATAAATTCACGCCATTTCATCTCAATTTTTCGCGGAACTCGCGTCTTGCTAGGCGCGAGTTCTTTTTTCATTGAATATAAAACAGGCCAACGGATAAGACGCGCCACATCAGATTGAACTCGTGTCTCTCTGAGCACGAGTTCAGAAATCGCGTCTCGCATAACGCGAGTCGTCATTACGTGGACCAAATGGGAGTATTTTTTCAAATGATTTTCAGTGAGGGTGTTTTTCCAAATAATTTCCCAAAAAGAAATATTCAGCCAAATTCGCCAAAAACATAAATGTTTATAAAAAAATAATAGATTAAAAGTGGTTACAAGGTAGTATTTACTCATAGATATTCTTAACCTTTTAACAATGGGCATATACCTTGTAGACAAAGCTGATTAAACTCGTATCTTTTAAAATGAATATCATCTAGTTTTCTACTGGGACACTTGTTAGGTTTATGTTTATCTAAATTAATAATAAAAGACTAATGGATCATGAAATGTGACAATATAAAGATTGTTGTCCTAATGCCTATCAAATCATGCATCCCAAGAAGTTTGATTCTTTATTTTAATAATAATAATCATTCACGGTGCATTTGCATGTCATTTGTTTAATTTATTTTATATTCTTAAATTCCTAATCAATCTTTATCCTCTTATATTTTTTTATGTATTCTTAAGCTCCAATCAAACATTGTTTTTTTTTTCTTCATAATCTTCAGCTCCAATCATGCTTCTTTATGATATCACCAACTTCCGTCACAAAATTCAAGTGCTGATCCATGAAACCACCAACCTCTTCGCCTTAAAATTAGTTTAAAAATAAGAGCCTTATCTGATATGCTTTGTAAATTATTTTACTTGGATTTCTCTTAGTTCATCTTTTTGAGCAACTTGAAATATTAAACAAGTCGAATTTAACCAACAAGTATTGGGTATAATAGTAAGGCACATTACTCTCCTTAAGAAAAGACTTGAGTTAAACTTTGAAGAAGACATTGTTGGGAGTGGGAGTCACGAATCCTGAACATAAATCATAAAATGGACATGTAATTTACCAAAAAAACAAATCACATTTAATTATGTCAATATTTAATTTGAATAATTCAAGCCTTTATTTTTTTATATTAATATCTTTTAATATATATATATATATATATATATATATATACATATATTAATTTTTAGTTAGTAATATTTAAAATTATAATTTGAACTCGAACTCAAAATATTTAAATATAAATAATTGAGCTTGAGGATTTTTATAGAAATCAAATTCACGTGTTTTTCTATTTAGATAAACATGTTTAATTGAACTTAATCGGGAACAAACTCTAACGGTTTATTAAATGAATTAACGTTGAGATGAATTAGATTAATATGTATAGTAAAAATTAGGAGGATATATAACACTATATAAAACTTTAAGTTTTACGATAATTCATGAGACTATAAATTAATGATTGGTATTAAAAGTTAAAAACGTGAAAAGTTTTAAGAGGAATGCGAAAAAAGTTTAATTTTAAATATTAATTTACATTCATCCAATGATCTTAATTTAGTATAAAACTTTGTAGGGTTTATGTAGTGTAAGTGAATCCTAGTCTATATATGAGTTAGGGTATGTTGATAATATGCCAAGCTTAAGAGTTTAATACGTTTTTTTGAATCGTTGGATTAGTGAAAATCGACGACTGAGATTAACCGTAGGCAATGAGAAGATTTTTATAGTGAATTATCTTAATCTAAAAGTTTTAATCTAATTCATTAAAATCAATTTAGGACTGTAAAACTTGATGGGACCTAATATATATATAGTTAGGATCCACTTACACAATGTAAAAATTTAAAATTTACAAATTTTTACACTGTAATCGGATCTTATATATATATATACAAACACCTAATCCAGCTGAATTTTATTAAAAAAAATGCTTAATATTCAAAAAGGTGCCCAATATATACCTTTTGTTCCAGTTTGGTGCCTAACGTTTCATTCCGTAACTCATTTTGGGTTTTTTCGTCAGCGCCCGTTAAAAATTTTATGTTAACCAATTATAACATGACACATGGCCTATTTTATATATTTATTTGATTTCTGAGTTATTTAAAAATTATATACTTCTTAAAAAACCCCCAAAGTTTTAATTTCTTTCAAACAAACCCTCAAATCACATCTCTTTCAACGTCCGGTATCCCCATGCGTCGGCGGTTCACCGTTCACCACCCAAGCATCGAGTACCTCACCGTTCAACATCCTCACCCTCTAGCCGTCGATTAGAAGCCCAACCGATCTCTTTTTTCTTCATTTTTGGATGTTCATCGACAGAGAAATCAACGATTCATTTGCTGATTTTTGACGACAAAATCATGAGGCTTTCGGTCGTGGGGGCCGACGAAGGAAAAGGTGGCCGGTAGTGGGAGGGGAGGAATTTAGGGATCTAGGGTTTGGATTTGTAAGGTTTTAGAGAAATTAAAGATTTTGGGTTTTTTTTATAAAATTAAAGATTTTCTGATTTTTAGAAGAATAAAAATTAAAGAAAATACTACAATATGCCACAGTCGTGTTTTCATTGGATAACGGAAAATTTTTAACGTCCGTCACGGAAAAATCTAATCTGATTTACGGAATGAAACGTTAGGCACCAAACTGGAACAACGCATATAGGTTGGGAACCTTTCTGACTATTAAGCCTTAAAAAATCATAGAAGATATTGTAATATACAATGCATCCATAAGGGAGAATAATGTGGACTAGTCCAACAAAATCTGTAACGCCCCAGGTTTAGGGGTCAGATGTTACTCGGGTAAATCAGGTTTGAGTCGTGGGCTCATTTTAAATTAAATTGGGTTTTGGTTTAATTAAAAGGGTTTGAATTCATTAATGGCATTTTGGTAAATTTTAAAATGAAGGGGAAATAAGATGACAAAAAGGGGGTTTTATTTGAAAAAATGCTCATCTTCTTCATTCCACCATTTTTGAAAACCTAAAACCCCTCTTATCCCCTAAGGCACTATTTCATCAAATCTCTTCATCAATTCAAGGGCTCTCTTCGAGAAACAGCGGATTTGGCCTTGGGTGGTTCGGATGCGGTTTCGGCAAGTTCGGAAGCTTGAAACGACTTTGTGGTTTGTATTGGTGTGCGAATGGTGAGTGGGAATATTTTTAAGTGACATTTTGGTTCAAATGTGGTTTTGAAAGAGTTTGGGTTGAACTTGAAAGGTCAACTCAAACTCAAGAGTAAGTTTATGTGAATCGCCTCTTTAAATTCCCCTTTTTACCGTTTGTTTTCCATTACTTGTGGTGATAACTTGTTATGTATGAAATTTCAATACTTTGGGAGGAAACATGTTGTTTGTTATTATGTTGTTGATCATGCGGGATGAAATTAATGGTGATGTTCATATGCCTTGTAAAATATCTGTGAGTTGGTGCAGGTTGTGTACGGAAATGGTAAGTAAGACCACTTGCGGTTGGTAAGATTGTAAGTAGCAAGTTTGTGCATAATTGTGGATTTGGTTACAAGTTGTTTTGGTCGTGCATGATATAATGTGTTCATGACACATGATGGTGATTTGTATATCGTGTTGCATGGTTGGTGTCGAACCTCACGTGATGGTTGTCGTTACTACGATGATGTGTGGTCCCACTGTGTGTGTTTTGGTTATGCTTGTGCATACCATGTATTGTTCATGTTTGTGTCTCACTATATCATTTCCTTCTTAATGGTTTTGCTTTAAATCTAAGATTGTGCCTTTATGCATACCATGAAGTGTGATGCCATGATGAATATCTATATTGTGGACTTATGGTTGAACTTGTATGTTAGTAAGAGGATTATGTCGTTGGATGGATTGTATGTGTTGGCCTTTAGTTTTAAAGAAAGCTTTGAACCCTGCATTGTCGTTGTTATGTTTTTTAGCTCCGCTCACTAAGCTTTATGCTTACACTCTCCTTTTTCCGACAATGCATACCATTAGCTTGGAGTTAGCAAGGACCAAGAAAAGGCGTCCAAGCGTGTGGTAGTTTGCTCAAGTATGGTTTATTAAATAATGTAGTAGTTTAGCAATGGGAAATGCTACGTGTTTTAGGAGCGTGTATCTTGACTCCTTTGTGTTGGCTTTATGTTGTTAATGCTTTGTGTTGATGGATTTGTAAACCATGTTACGTTGTTGCTTAAATACTTGTGTTTAAAGGCTTATGACCATGTTCCACGTTTGCTTGTGTGTTATGTTTTAAGGCATGTAAACCTTGTTATGAAGTGTTTATGTAAGTGTTTGCTTCTTAGGAACGATATGGTCTAGTATATGTATGTTTAGAATGCAAGTTTCTCGTAAGTGTGGATGCCTTGATGTTAATGCTCTGTTGTTAGTTTAAATTGCTTCGTATGCTGTTCCATGGTTGTTAAATGTTGTATGGGTGTTTGTTTGTGGCTAGGCGAGTCGTAAATTGCATCTAGAGTTGGGTCTTAGTGCGTTTTGCTGCTAATCTGAGTTTTGCAGTGCAGGGCGTATCGATATGGTCCTACACTTTGGGACTCAGATTAGGCTTAGTGTACCGATACGCAGGGGTGTATTGATACGCCAAAACCTCTCTAGAAATCTGAGATGTTGACGAGATTTTGGCGTATCGAAACGGAACCTAGGCGTATCGGTACAGTTGTTTATCGTTGACCGTGAGAGGTTGACTAGCGATGGCGTATCGGTACGGTCAACCAGTGTACCGATACGGTCTCCCTGTGTTGACTATGGGCTGTTGACCTAATCAAGGCGTATCGATACGCCCTTATAGTGTATCGATACTGCCTGTTAAAAAGAGTAAAATAGGCTGTTTTAATTGCTTGTTTCGTATGCTTCGTATTCCTTTCGTTGTGTTTTCGATGTCGTGTTTCACATAGGACGTATGAATGCCTCTAGACAAGATAATAATTAAAGAAAAAAATAGGGTTGCTAACCGAGGTGGGGCCCTAACGGGATTCATTTCGGTTTTCCCCATGTAGCCTACTCGGACCGGTCAGTCGTCCAGACCGGGACGAGGGGGTTACAAAACTCATACAAGCACCTAAAAGTGCAAAGAAAAGTAAATATTTCTATAGAGATTAGCATAGCGTCAAAATCCAGAAGCCTTCCTAAATCTTCTTGTCTCTGTCTAAACGAGACACATTACGGGATGAAAAAGGAGTGGTGAGCGAACCAAACTATCAGGCAAATTGCTCCACCGAAAACTAGAGTTTTGAGAAGTATGAATCTTAACACTATATATAGGCTATTTTTTCCAGATATTCCTTTTTGGGGTTTTATCTGGAAAAATACCCCCATGCACGATGCGATTTTCAAACTCACGTTCTACAGGGCGCGACTTCGGTCCAATGTGGATATTATTATCCAAAATTTATTTTTTTAAAATAAATTGAAGCCGCATTGTACATGACGCGACTTCCACGAGAATTTCAAACGACTCCTCACGAATTTATCGAGAAATATGCAGAAGTCGCGTTCTGTAGAATGCGACTTTTGCTTAATCATGTTGTTTAAACAAAGCTTGATAGGGTTGTTTATGGTTAATTTTCATGGTCTTGGGGGATAATTTTATGGTTTTGATCTTTTAACTCATAGTAGTGATGCATCTCTTCAAAATGGTGTAAAAATTAGCGTATATAAGGCATCTGAAACGGTGTATAAATCGCGTTAAAAAAGCTACCTTTCCATGTTTCTTTGCATGAAGAAAATGAAAACATAGGTCAATATGGTTGTTTATGGTTAATTTTCATGGTCTTGGTGGATAATTTTTCATGGTTTTGATCTTTTAACTCATAGTAGTGATGCCTCTCTTCAAAATGGTGTAAAAATTGGCATATATAAGGCATCCGAAACGGTGTATAAATCGCGTTAAAAAGGCTACCTTGCCATGTTTCTTTGTATAAAGAAAATGGAAACTATAATGCCCTGGTTTTGGGCCTAGATGTTTTAGGCTTCGGATCGGGCCGGTAGGAAACGGTTCGAATCGTATTAGGTGGTTCAGGGAGATCAAGGTTCGGGATAAGATAAAAATATGACAAAAAATTCTAAAAAACTCTAAAATCATGTTTAAGAGGTTGGTCAAATCAATTTTACAAAATGAGTTTTGAAAGTGGTACATTTTGGGTAGTGATCAAAATGTAAAGTTTTAAAACTGTGGAAAATGCAAATTTCAAAAGAGGAGTCAAAATCTTAGAATCTTTAGGGAGCTTTTGTGCAATTACACCTTTCCTTAAATTGAGATGTGTTTTAAATGGTATTTAGATGAATTGTTTAAAAAGATATTTTAATTTATTTAATTGTTAAAATGGTAAATTGAGAAGTTTTTGACGTAACTAACTTTTCCCTTCTCATTTTCAGCAAAACCCATTTCTAAAACTATTTCTCCAGATTTCTTTTCTCCCAAACACTCTCTCTTTGATTTCTTATTCATTTCCAAGAATTCTCTTCAATTTCTTCAAGATTTGTGAAGCAAAAACTTGTCAATTATTAAGGAAAGCTAAGATTGGAGGTAAATTACATTCTCAACCTCTAATCAAGGTTCTTTATTGAAATTCCCAAGATTATTGACTCCTAATTGTTGTTTTTAACTGAGTTTTAATTTAATATCAAAATCTTGCAAAATAAAGGTTTAATTCTTGATTTTCAGAGTGTTGTTGATGAGCTCTGTTTTAGATGGAGTATAATTGAGTTTTGGTATGGTTATGATGTTGAAAAAGTGTTTTGATGATATAGATCCCGAAATCCTTGAGATCCTTGAGTTTTATGATAGTTTTAGTTGAGTTTTTTGAAGTGTTTTGATGGTGATATGTTTGTTGGGGGTATAAGGAAGGGTTTAGATTGTTTTTAAATGTGTTTTGATGAATATTAATGGTTGGAAGTGATGATTGTTGGCTGGGCTTTCTTTGGGAAGCAATCGAATGGGTTTTCGGTTGTTTCGGATGGGTTAATTGATGTAGTTTTGCTGGGCAGCGAGTTTGTGTTTAGTTGCTGGTGTTGGAATGCATTTTAATGCATTGGATCTCTGTTTTTTATGCTCTAAAAATAGGGGACATTGATCCAGAAGCAAGCAAAGCAATTTTGGAAGCTTCAGGCGAGTAATCTTCGCGTCGGCAAGCGAAGTTTCGCGTATCGGTGAGTGGAAAAGAGTTTTCCTGCTTTGAAACATTTTGAACGTGGTTTTGGGAGCTTAGTGTAAGTTTGAAACACTTAGCTAAGCTCAAGAGTAAGTAAATCGGAAGTCTCTCTCGAATTGTGCTATGTTTTGGTTTGAAATGCACTTGATTTAAATGTGATTTGATTACTGTTTTTAAGCATGTTTTGAGCAATGATGTTACTGGTTTTAAATGTCATTTTGTTAAGGATGCACATGGTAAGTGATCCTTGAGTTTATATGATTTATGCAATTGGTTTTAAGCATGTTAATGCTTGTGAAAGTGGCATTGAGGTTTATGCTTGTAAAATAGTGAATTAATGATGATTGATGATTATATTGGCAAGTGATGGTAAATGGTTTTTTGTTACTTTAATCGGATATAGTTAGTCGGCTATAGGATTGGGTGTACCATGAATAAAGTCACCTTGGATGTCGAGGGGTTGGGATTGTGCCGTAATCTCCATCCAAGTACCCTAACGATCGAGGCTAAGATCACAATGATGGATGGTTCAGTTTCGTGTGTGAATCTTGTGGTTTGTGTCCTGTGCTCTCGTTAGTGGAATTATACAACTACCGATGAGTGATGTTGAGGGGTTGTGATTGTGTCATTATACTCCATCACGGGTGTTGACGGGTTGTGATTGTGCCATTAAACTTCACCTTGTAAAGTCTGTAGTGTGTATGAAGCGTGTGGGACAATGCTTGTAATCCGCGTATCCGATTGTGTCAAGTGTGTTGTGTTTTGATATGGTCCTTGATGTTGATCACTTGCGAGCCAATATAATAATGATGATATAATGAACGTTTATTTTTAGAAAACATGTGATGCTTGAGTTTTATGCTAGAATGCATGTGATGCTTGGTTTAAGCATGAACAAAGGTTTTTGTTGTTATAATTAATGATGCATTGAGCATGTGGATTTGAAAGTGGATATAATGTTTTAAAGTGCATGTTTTGAAGGAAGGCATATGTTTACAAAAGACGATGACTTGGTTTTAAAATGCATTGATGAATACTTGGTGTTTTAGCGGTCCTCACTAAGCTTAATGCTTACGCTCATTTATTTCATCAATGCAGAGAATTGAGCATCTTTGGCAGCAAGAAAGCAAGGGGCATCCAAGTGATTTTTAGCTAAGCAAAGTATGTGATTTACTTTAGTGTAATAAGAGGCAATGGGAGGGATTTCCACTCATGGATTGTTTGGTGATGTTAAACACCTCGAGCATGTTTGGTTTGTGTTTTGAGACTTGTAAATGGTCTCTTTTTGGTTTATGGTCTTACCTTTGGTATTTTTGCTATGCTATGGATTATGTTTAAAAGCATGCTTATGTAGTTCTATACCCTTCATGATTTTCCATGTCTAATTCTTGAAATATGTTTAGGTGTTGATGTTTATGTGTTAGATATATATGTCCTAGCATGTATGGATACTTTGGAACTGATTGCTTTATGATAAATGTGATTTGAGGGCTGTTGGATGTGCTTTTCTGGTAGTGTATCGATACTCGAGATTGAGTATCGGTACTCGAAGGCTTTTCTCAGGCAAATCAGCTTAGGGGTATCGATACGAGTTGCCCGCGTATCGATACGCCTGTGCAACGTTTGAAGGTCGTACCGATATGCAAGGAAGCGTATCGATACCTATTTCCCAACTTTGGCTACTGCCTTCCCGCGTATCGATACATGCTTAAGTGTACCGATACTGAGTCGTTAATTTCAGTTAAAAGTATCTTCTAAGGATCTGAAATGTTAAATTTTGGTCCTGGAAGTTGTATGATCAATTGGTTGAGTTTGGATGATCCGTCTTGTGATGAAATTTGAAATGGAAGCATGTTTTATGACTAATTAAGGTTTAGTAATCCTAAAATTGGATTAATCCCTGTAATTTTCTAAAATTATAGTTTTGTCCCTAAAAGTTAAATGTATGCAATTGAACCCCTAATTGAACTCTGATCGCTATGTCGTTTCTTTTAAAATGTCTTGTTGAACATATATGATCTTAATATGCATCTAGAAAAGATAAAAAGAAAAAAGGGTCGTTAATCGAAGTCAGCTTTAGCGAGTTGGCTTCGGTTTTCCCCGTGTAATCTCCTTAGTTTGGGTTGGGTGTCTAGGGTGGGCTAAGGGGTTTACAGAAACATGGGTCGGTACTCATTTTTTAGTTGATTTTGTGGTAATTTCGCGGGTTTTTTGTTATTTAACTTTCACGCCGTAGTACGAGAACACATGTTTAAAATGGTGCAGAAATTGGCGCGTATAAGGCATCCTAAAGGATGTAGAAATTGTGTGAAAAATGCTATCTTGGTATATTCCTTTGCATTAAGAAAATGGAAACATTGGTCGGTATTAATGTTTTAGTTGATTTTGTTGTTCTAGTGTATGCTTGTGGTTTTTTTGTTATTTAATGTTCACGTGGTAGTACGAGAACACATGTTTACAATAGTGCCTAGAAAATGTAGCTTTGGAGGTTAATAATGTTATTTAGGATTAAAACATTAGTGTTACAATTACAATTAATTGATTCAAGGGTGGGTTCTAGAAGGACATTTTCTAATGTCGTGTCCAGGGTTCCTACAATTTCCATACAACTTAGGTTGGCCGGTCCGTTCTCAAGGAACCGTATCGCGGCACAATGAATCCTACTAGACTTTGGGCAACCTTTTTTGTTGCGTCGCAAGGATTCATTTGGTTGTATCTTAGGTTTATTTTCAACCACATCACGATGACGTTCATTTTCAATTGGAGGAAACTCGGATAGGTATACCATGAAAATGTTTTCAAGTCTATATACAGGATCAACGAGTGTCATTGCGTCGAAATGAACAGATGTACATGCAGCGAAGGCGTGCAGAAACGGGTACTTGAATGTTTGGAAGACTCCGCAATCATATGTTTGCTCTTGTAGATTAAAAACGTAATTGTGGTGCATAATTCCTTCTAGCGGCCGTGAAAATTCAGTAACTGTAAAGCGATGTTCGTGACGAGAAAAGCATGTGGCTCCCATCGCGTTTGCTTGCGCACGATATATCTAAATTTTTTTGCTGGAGATCCGGATGGAACCTGTGGCCACCTGCCATCCAGTTCGTAGCTTGTTTTCTGAGGGTTGCAAAAAGGGTAGTTAGTCGATAATATGTTGCCTTCATAACTAATGTGATAGGTAAATGACGTATTCCCTTCAGAGACGAATTGATCGCCTCAGCCAATTTCGTCGTCATGTGACCATTTCGACAACCCCCATCATAACATTGCAACCATTCTCCCTCGAGATATCAAGAAGATAGTTATACCCATATTGATTTCTAACTTTCAACTCTTCTAGCAGCTCTTCAACCATCTCTACTCGGTGTGCGCTGCTTATTCAAAAAAAATACAGAATAATTAATGAGAATTAATAAGAAAAGACAAGTTAATTAATAATTTTGAGAGTGAAAGGTGTACCCATGCGAAAAACCATTATATGCTCATCATTATTCTTATACCTCTAGTAATAATTTGCAGCAACGTGTCGCAGACAGTACCGATGATAAATATACGGAGGTTCCCAAGATGGTCCCAAACGTTCGATTTATCCCCAGATCCCTGTGCCTCTGTCTGAAATAATATATATGATGTCTTTTCTTGCTTATATGACCCGACATAAGACATGAGTGCGTAGGTTGGTAAGAAAAAACGTCAACAAAGGGATATCTTCCTTTTCAACGATGGCGAACGCTACCGGAATACATTTTTTGTTGTCTTGTGCAACTGCCACTAGTAAGATCTGGGTGTATATGTCATACAAGTATGTGCCGTCGATATTCAGCATTGGCTTGTAGTGACGGAATGCCTTAACGCAATGCGGAAATGTCCAAAATAGGCGGAAAAATTTGCACTCCCTAGGTACGACACGATCCATTTCGTATCTTGGAACTGTCTCAAGTTCCACAACAGTTTCTGGGTTGTATTTTTGCATATAGTTCAGCCACGTTCACAACTCGTTGTAGGATTCTTCCCACTACCCATACAGTTGTTGGATGGCACGATATCTTGCATATCACGCCTTATTGTATTTAACGGTGTACGTGAAATGATTTTTGATCGATGATATACATACTAGCACAGATACACGTGGATTTGCTTTTGCGAGTGGAAGGATATGATCATACAACACATGCACATCCAAGTTAGGATGGTCTAGATTTAGGCTTCCCACAGAGCATGTATGAGGTCATTCATATTTCGTTATCTACCACATGTTTTTCCTCCTCTTTAGACATGATACACGGACCCTCCAGTTACATCCATAGTACTTGTGGGGGCATTCATCAATATATTTTTTCGCTTTAGTTTCCCTCACGGTGAACGTAACTGAGTTGTGTATGTTGTAATGCTTGATGGCTGCCTCCACAAGTGTTTTAGTCCTGAAGACCATCCCAACATGCAGTTCACCATTATTTTGTTCGTTCAACTGGTCCAATTATGGGAATTCTAGAAATTCTGTAGCGTAGAAGCCTTCCATATCCACTGTTGTGAAGTGGGATGGTGGATTGTAATACGTAGAGCTTTTTCAAGTTCAAGTAAAACTGCCCGGGGCAACAACTTCCACAAGTTCTTCCTTCGCATCATCGTCTGCAACTTCCACAAGCTCGTCAAGGTCTGGTGGTTGGTCTGGAAATAAACCCATCTCATCACCTTCGGGCCCAGGCTAACTCAGCAGTTCCTTATCATAATTATACCCTTCAAAACTATATGGTTCTGATTCATCAACGTGTACCCTACTAGGTTATGCAATCGTAACCCGATCGCGAGAATGTGTTTCCATCGATGAGAAATCAATTGCGTTTGCCTCACTGGGGATATAAGTTGTGTGACGTCTGGAAGAGAAGTCACCAAACTGATAAATCTGTTCATGGTAGGAAGGCCCCATAGATGATGACGATCCTACACTTGGGATATAAGTTGAGTGTCGTCCGTATGAGAAATCATCTACGTTTGTCTCACTAAGGATATAAGTTGAGTGACGTCCGGAAGAGAAGTCACCGAATGGGTTAAACTCTTTACGGTGGGACAGTCTAATAGATGATGATGACCCTACACCCGCACTGTATGGATTATACGTTGAGTGCTCGGTTGGAAGCATATTTAGGTCAATGTCGAACCTGGCTACGGAAGAATGTCTTGGCCTCGAACCTGAAGACGAGAAAGCCTGGTCATCACTTGTACTTAGTAAGTTGAAGCCTTGTTCAGACATTTTGTTTAGAAAATGTTACAAAGAGCTATAGGGGTCATCCCATGGAATACTGGGTATGGGTGTCGATCATCATTTGCACATCTTCGTCGTGACTAACATTGAATACTTGTGAAATAAAGCGGATCTATCGACGAAGGTAGTCAATACCTTAGTGAAATAAACTAGGATTGCATTAGGGGTGAGTATCATCAACTACCTCATCATCATCAGCAGCAGCATCATCATCACCACCATCATCTCCGGTTCGAACTCCAGCAGTACCACTCGTTCCACCAGGCCAACTAAGGTAGAAAATAGATTGTGGTGGCGTTTGTTAGACAATCCCGGCTCCAAATGCGGCTGACACCGGGGAGAACTACAAGAAGAGCACATAGGCTGCAAGATAGCTCGAGCCACCACTCATCATCGCCGTAAATTGAGCAAAGGGGTCTGACACAGAAGGCGTTAAATAACCTTGGCTCGGACTCTGGGTCAGCTATGGTCGCATCAATGGTGGAGTAGAATCTGATGGTGGCGGCTCTTCGAAGGCAAGTGTAACCCCTAAACTCGACCCAAAAGAAATAGGCCAAATCTAGAAAGTCTCGTTTGAAAACTTGTCCCTCAAGTTATAAGTCTTAAATTTAAATACTTTAAAATACGAAATTATTATAAAAAATAAATAAGCTCAATAACATTTCATTTATTATAAAAGCGTATTCGTATAATATTGTTCTGACAATTTGATTAAATTTACGAAAATAACTTAATAAATGCATGCATCTAATAAAACCCAAAGTCCATATTACATAAATATCCCAAATACTGAGTCGCCTAAAGAGTTAGAGTATCTGAAAAAACCCAAAGTTAAAATAGTAATTCGAAGTAAACAAAAGAGTTCATACTGAATGATAAGATATCTTAATAAATATGAGATGCTCCAAGTACTGAGTTGCCTAAAGAGTCTGAGTATCTGAAAGAGAAACTAAACGGGTGTAAGCTAAAGAGATTAGCGTGTCTCTAAAGTGCACAAAAACACAAAACCAAAATAGTATTTTATTTTCTGATAAAGTTTCTTAAAAACACATTAAATCCGATAAATCCAAATTATAATGATATGATATCCGATGCATGACTCAATACCCAAATGTCCGATATCATACAGAGTGGAGGTTGCCCTCGCCAGAGTGAAGGTTTCCCTCACTTTTTTCAGAACACAATTCTGATCCCATAACTCAATGATATGATTTGAAAAATCATAAATCTGAACTTTTACGAGTGTCACATTTTCCGAAAATTAGATGCTTGATTTAAAAACACATTTTAGTATGCCATTTTTCTTTTAATTTTTATTTTTATTTTTTCTCACATCTTTAAATTATTTTTTAGGATAACAGTGTTATTTTTAAATAACGTTCTTTTATATTATTTTGTCTTTAGGAAGGAGTTCAAGGCTGTGAAGAAGATGGGTCGATTGGTGGTAAAAAATTCCAAGCCCAACACAAAACCCATTCACGGCAACCTCACCCATTCCCTCAAAACATGACAACCTTTCACGTTCCCTTCTTTATTGCCGCCAAAAACTCCCCCACTTCCCAAGGCAACTCTTGTCGTACACGAAACAGTTGGCATTCAAATTTTGAATGCCAACTAATTATTACCCCTCCATCTATTTAAACTCCCATCTAAACACTCAACCATCACACCCATTCTCTTCTTCATCCTTGAACTCAAAAGCTTTTCTCCTTTTATTTTCTCTCTAATTCCCGACTTCTCACAACCAACAAACCACTCAACCATGGCCTTGAAGCTAGGAAGAGGAGAGCACTCTCAAGCAACCGAGGAACCGGCCTTCAAATGGTTCGCCCCGCCGGAGGTAGAACGGAGATACCTTGCCAAATTTGTCAGCCGACAAGTGTAGGAAGAGCAAGGTTTCCAATACTCATCGTCACACACCGATTTCGGATTGGAGCCTTTTATTTTCAACAAAATCGAGCATAAAAAATGGCAAATCCTTTGCCAGCAACCGGATCCGGGCAACGTAAATTGGGTAAGGGAATTCTATGCCCACTCTCCAAACCCCAACAATCTATACGTACATGTTCGAGGCCAAGCCATACCAGTGGAAGCCGATTCCATCAATCTCTACTATGCCATTCATGTGGCCAAAGATGAACACAAGGAATACATCGACAAACTCACGGCAGACGACTATGGAGATATGCTCAAGGAGTTGTGCATTGTCGGAACAGCATGGAACAAGGGAACGGTAAATCGCTGAAGGCTTCGGCCCGAGGCTGAACTTTGGAACACGTTTGTTAAAAGATGCTTGATGCCCACATCGCACAAAACCACTGTAGATAAACCAAGGCTTGCACTTATTCATTCCATCTTGCATAATATATTTATTAATGTTGGATCTATCATATGCAATGAGATATTCATGTGTAGCCAAAAGGATAAGGGTCGCCTCTACTTCCCAAGTCTCATCACCAGTTTATGCAAGCAAAAGAACATACCTACCGATTCGGCCGACAAGCAAACACCAACGAGAAAAGGATGGTCAAAGGCTCAATACTACAAAATAATACAGATTAGAGAAGCCGAGCCAGAGTCCACTTCAGTACAAGGCATTGTCGCGGCAACCTCGTCGGGCAATGCCCCTAACAACTTTACAGACTGATGTCGTGGCAACAACACTTAAGCGCCTTGCACAAAAGATCGATACAATGGACAAACGACAACACTAGTTCATGCAATATATAAGAGACTTCAACAACTCAATCGTTCAATTAATCTTAGAAAAGTTCCCAAAAAATACGTTGCAATTTCCGATCTTTTCGGCTGACATCCTTGCCTCGGCAACGCCCAGAGCCTCTACCGCGACAACACAAGGAGATTATGCCTCGGCCATGAAGACAATCACTACCTCAGAAACCCATGAAGACACTGCCTCGGCAATTCCAGCTACCTCTGCTGTGGCAACGAAGACTAATGATGCCTCAAAAACCCGAGCAGACAAGGGCAAAGCACTTGTAGTCGAGCCAACCCAAACCGCAACATGGTTTGATTTCTCCGACTCTGACGAATCAATTGCTCCCCAAGCCAAAGTCGTCCTAGTTTCACCCATCAAGAAGCGCAAAAACCTCCACCAGAAAAGAAATATGCCTTGACAGTGATTGTAACCCCCTCGACCTGGCCTAGGTGATAGACTGAACCAAACGGATCACACGAGGAATATTAAAGTAAACCAGGAAAGTTTACCTCAATAAACAATCCTATTTTTTTGTTTATCTTGTCTAGATGCTCGTTAGAAACCTAAGTGTTTATCATCATAGCAGAACATACATAACACCATTTGAACATTAATTAAAACTCAATTGCATTCAATTACGATTTTAGGGACCATTTTGCAAACTTATCAAATTACGAAGGATTCCTCCAATTTTAGGTTGCCATATTTAAATTAATCATATTACATGCATTTTTATCAAAAATGAACTCAAAATAATCATTCATGCTCACTTAATTACATCCACAACATTCAGGGACTAGAACACAAAGAATCAGAATTTCATAATATACCATTAACTAACATAACATCCAATTGTTTCGGTACAGGCTAGCCATGTAACAAAACATGTGTATCGAAACAGTACCTCACGGCTCAGAATACGGGCCCATATCGAAACACCCTTGAGGTGCTTCGAAACTGTGGTTTCCAGTAGTAAAACGTACTGGAACATACATTTCCTGTTTCGAAACCCTAGGCCATTTCAGGCTCACTGTTTCGGTACAGGCTCGAGTGTATCGAAACTTCTGGGCCTGTAATGACACCTTTGCTGGTTTTTTCACACTTAAATCCATCCTAAACCAATCCAACATGCTTTCAACATGCATACATCATATTTAAACATCAATCCTCAAACATTTGTGGCATATTGATCATCAAATCATGGCATATTACATCAAGAATAAACTATAGGCATGTAATCTAGCAAATAAGCTACTCAAGAGTCAAAACTCAAACCTATGCACAAACCATCAAATATAGGCCTTTTACAAGTATAAAACCATAAAAGCAAACATGCTCAAAAAGGGTGTTCATACACATCACCCAAATAAACCATGGAACCCTCATTGCCCTGCCGAGCGGAAAGGACTGACAAACCATTGTCGAGGTAATGACTAAGTCATTGCCGAGGCAATGCCTAGACATTTGCCGACAAAGGAGAAAATAAGCAAAGTGGTAGGCGACTTAAAGAGCATAAAACGCTGAATCTTTAGAGATACTTTGCATGAAGATCGGAGCTGAGGAAGATCATGAAAAAGTCAAAGGAAGGACAAGGACAAAAAATCGATAAGGAGGAATAAAATAATGAATTAAAAGAGATTTATTTCTTTTATGAAGTTATGTTCAACTCCAACTTATCTTCCTATTCCAAGAAGAATTCGACAAGGCCATGCTCTATAAAAGCCAAGGCCTAATCGCCATTTACAGGCTGAAGAGATCGAGAGAGATTCGGTAGAGAATTTAGAGTGCTTTTTATCGCCATTATGAAGTAATTCTTCTTTTAGGCTAGGGTTATTTTGTTTAGTAGTTGTGAGAAGATTATTGTAATTAGTTTAGGTTTTTGTTAATGCAATTAAGTTCAATGCTTGCTTATTCTTGGTGTTTACTTTTTCTTGCAATTGAATCGGGAGAGGATATTATGATTGCATATATTTGTCTAATATCAGGAGAGTTAGACTCCCAAAACGAGTAAGCATGGTCTTTATCCCAATTGGTGAAGACTAATTCGACTTAGGAATAAGTACGAGTTTCAACAGCTAAGAGAAGCGTAAGATTGGTTGGTATTCACCCTTGGTTCACGCTGGGAGGTATTATCAAGGTTTGCACATCAACAGAGTTTTGACTTAGGGATAAGAAGGAACCATTGAAGAACGCTTTGCCGAACCTTAGAGGTTGTCGCTCAATTGCCCAGGCAGTAGCCGTGTTCTTTTTCGCGACAATAGTTTTCCCATTGTCGAGGCAATTCTTTTGCCCATTGTCGAGGAAATCAAGTTGATGTTTGCATTCAAAACCGAGATAGTTTACGATGCAACATAATTCGACCTACTCTATCATCATATTTACTCAATCTCTTAATTTATTTGCTTTCTTTATTTTAGTTGTTTTCTCGACTAAACCATTACTCGTGTTTTTATTTTTCTACAGTGCGAGACGATAATCTCTAGAAGTAGCACCAACCCATGTGGAGACGATATCTTTTATACTATAACTTGGCAACATGTATACTTGCACTAAAATTGCGACACTGAATACGCGCAAAAATAAGAAAAACTAAAACTTCATATTGTACCTGCTATGTCATCGTGCATCCCATCATATCCAATGCGAAATCTGGTTGGATGTACCGAATCTAGACGTCTAATCTCGGATCTAGCTGATCCACCACTCTGAGCATGTCTACCTCTATTAGAAGTACTAGAAGCAGCTGACCTAAGTTGCCTTCTACCCTTGTGAGTTGTCTGAACTGATGCATGTGTCTGACTCTGAATGGATGAATTGGTAGGTGAACATGGACAATTTCTTAGGTAATGATCACGTGAACCACATCTAAAACACGCTTTGTTCATCAATCTGCACTCTCCATTATGCTTTTTATTGCAATAATCACATAAAGAAATAGGACGACGAACTTTCGAGCTACCCACACTACTAGACGAAACTATCGATGCTGTAGGTCTCATATTTCAATAACTATGAGGAACAGACTCATCTCTAGGACTCTTTCCAGTCAAGTTGACAAAACTTGGCTGAGCAGATGTGTTCGGTTGTTTCACGTATTTCTCAGAATTCTGAACTCCCTCAACTTCCATAAGTGCAATTATCCTCTCAGCAGTCTTAGCTCAACTAACCAAGTCGCTAAACATTTTATCATGATGCGTAGCAACATCTCTCTGAATCGGTAGTCGAAGTCCTTTCAAAAACTAGTCACACGTGTCTTTCTCAGTCACAACTAACCCAGGAGCATACTTTGCCAACCTCTGAAACTTAATCTCATAGTCATTAACCAACATATTATTTTGTTTCGGATTCATAAAATCATCACGGTAGTTTGCTAAGAACTCGGCTTCCACATTTCAATACTGAAATGCTTGTTGGAAAAACTCCCATGTGACCTGACTAGCGGGAACAATATCAACCACCTACTCCCACTAATTTTGTGCTTCACCTTCTAGCAATGATACAACGGTCCTCAATTTCTGATTGGTGGGGTAATCCATTTCAACAAACAATCGTTGTAACTTCTTTAGCCAATACTCAGCATTGGCTGGATGTGTATCAGTTTTACTCTCAAACAATTTCATCACAGCAGCTATAAATTCTGTAGATATGGGTTTCCTCGAACCCTCTAACTGGCGAAAATAACATAGCAACTCACGGCGAATCGTGGCACTATCCGGCTGAATTGACTCAGTGTCCTCAATATCAAGTGAGTTATCACTCCCAATCTAATGTGCTCCCAAATGTTCGTTCTCATTATCCGATATTACATTTTGATTTTCTGTTTGATCAATAAAAGGTAGATGACGATGATAGATTATGACTCCTACGCGGTGGCATAGTAAACTACCTACAAAAGGTAAGAGCCTATAGTCACATTCGGTACTAGAGTCTCGGATTTAAAACACGTAGAAAGTAATTCAATAAAAAAATCAATTGAAATCATGTTAAATTATTCTAAAAGTCCCCATTTACCCAAAATATTTCAGATGCATTCAAAAATCAAAAATATTTTGAAAACAACTTTTGTGTCTCACAATTCGAGGGTTGAACTTAGCTCTGATACCACAAAATGTAACCCCTAAACCCGACCCAAAAGAAATGGGCCGAATCTAGAAAGTCTCGTTTGAAAACTTGTCCCTCAAGTTATAAGTCTTAAATTTAAATACTTTAAAATACAAAATTATTATCAAAAATAAATAAGCTCAATAACATTTCATTTATTATAAAGCGTAGTCGTATAACATTGTTCCGACAATTTGATTAAATTTTCAAAAATAACTTAATAAATACATGCATCTAATAAAACTCAAATTATAAACAGTCTCAAAGTCCATATTATATAAATATCCCAAATAAATTTAAAACAGTAATTCGAAGTAAACAAAAGAGTTCATACTGAATGATAAGATATCTGAATAAATATGAGATGCTCCAAGTACCGAGTCACCTAAAGAGTCTGAGTACCAGAAAGAGAAACTAAGGGGGTGTAAGCTAAAGAGCTTAGTGTGTCTCTAAAGTGCACACAAACACAAAACCAAAACATTATTTTATTTTCTGATAAAGTTTATTAAAAACACATTAAATCCGATAAATCTAAATCATAATGATATTTTGTCTGATGCATGACTCAATATCCAAATGTCCGGTATCATACAGAGAGGAGGTTGCCCTCGCTAGAGTGGAGGTTTCCTTCACTTTTCCGAACACAATTCTGATCCCATGACTCAATGATATGATTTGAAAATCATAAATCCAAACTCTTACGAGTGTCACATTTTCCGAAAATCAGATGCTTGATTTAAAAACACATTTTAGTATGCCATGAATGATGTTTCAAATAATATCAAATCACAATTCAGATAATTTATCAAGAAAGTACAAAATATCATTTCACAAATATATATAGCAAAATAAGAAACACACCTTAAGCAACAGTAGCTCTAATGTCGAGAAGGGCGGGTCTCACACTCAGTTCTAGCTGAATCAAAACCTACGAGGTAAGATTTCAATATCAGGATTATCACTATCACTAAGCCACCGATTATAAACATAAACACTACTCTGAAGAATACTCACGAGCAGGCCTCGAAAAACGTGTACAACTGGTTTGAACAATAGGATGTAACTCGATAAGCTCGGAGAATGCACATCGGTGGCGGCGACAACCATGACGACGATAGCACAAAATGGCAAGAACGACGACAGTAATACCTCTGATGGCACCAAAATGGTCATTTCCGGCCAAGAATGAACATAAGCAAAAGAATAAAATAACCCAAAACAAGAGAACATGCAAACTTAACCCAATAAGCTTACCCAACCACTTACCCAAAACCAAATATGAGAACTGACAACGGAGGAGAGACGACGACGCTCAAACACAAGTTATACGAAAGGTTTCCGATGGATTTTCTCACATACACGAACAGAGGAGAGGGCGAAGAACGGTGGCGCAAGGAGAATCTGAATGGTTTTGGACCGTTTTCGAGCAATCGACAACGAGGGAGGGTGAAGTGGACGACGACGCAAGAAGAAGTCGAACGGTTCTTCACGGATACTAAGAAAATAACAAGGAACAATGGTGAACGGATGGGTGAGTTTTGGTCGGGCGGCGAATGGGATTCGAATGGTGGTGGTGGCGGCGCTTTGAACGGACGATGGTAACGCCCTCGTCGAAGCTTGATCAAAAATGAGGGTTACGAAACTTTATTTTTACGACAGAAGAGGTGAGGGGTGCAATTGTTGATGCTAATAGTAGATGAAAAGCCTTTAGTGCTAAAAGATTGTCTAAATATCAAGCTCCAAAGGGTAAAATGCACAAAAGGTCATCCAACTCTTTAAAGGTTTGTAGAACAACACCCAATCTTTACCCGAGTTAAAAAAAGACCACCAAAATTTCTGAATTAAACCATAAAGTTTTGAATTTACTCCATTTAGTCCCCACACTCAATTAGGGTTTTGATTAAAAATTCCCAAATTCTAGGGTTACCGAATTAGGGATTTCAAAATTTGGGCTTTTCGAATTAGGAGAAATTTTGGGGTGTTACAGTAGAACCACGACTTCTCGCCGATGATGACACACTGTCGGAGGTGTTTCGTGCTCCTCTTCCCTTCGAACGCTGAGAACGTGGACGGTTGCATTTTGACGCCGATAGACGACCGTTGCTTCCTCTTGAGTCAAAATAAACGACTTCCCATTCATCGTAAACAAATCCTCGTTATCATCGCTGACCATCTTATCAAACATATGGTACTGACGCTCTAGTTGCCATCGCAGATTCGCCATGTCCCTCTAGTGAGCGATAATGGCGTGGTGGTACACCGATCAATTAACCTATCGGACAATAAAAAAAATTTATTATTCTTTTTAGATATGAATTACATTCGAGTTAATAAAATAATACGTTAAGTATATAAATATTTATTACCTCGGGCTTCCCTTGTAAAGTGAGTTTGTGCAACTCATCCAGATTTGGAGGCTCCACTAAGATACGTTGGAAACAACCAAACTGCCGTAAGACGCAGTCGGTCGGATGCCACTCAACTGTGGCATAGCAGACGAGTGGTACAAAGGTCGTCCAAAGAAGATTCGTCTCGTCCGAAAATTCTAAGATGCATTGATGCACTTCTGGATTCTCGTACGGTGTCCATAAAAATTGTACAATATATAATGTGTATATTAAAAAAGAAAAAGATAATACGTATAGTTAAATATGAAATTTATTTTATATAAATACACCAAAGTGTTACCTAGTCTTTCGAAAAATTCTCAATATCTTGTCTAATAACCTTCAAGCCCTTCGCAACATCAACATGAGTTAAACGAGCGGTCCACCTAGAAAAGAAGAAGATAATTTTAATTATAATAATACACATATTAAAAAATTAACTCTTTTCTTACCTCTGGGCCAGTGGAAAAACATATGGAGTAGGCTGCAGAAGCTCAGGGTGTAAAAACGACATTCTCCACCACGCCCAGGACTGGAACAACACCAAACAACCTCCGATAGAATACTATTCTAGATCAGTGTTCTTGCACAGCTCCGTAAACAAAGTGGCCAACACCGCGGATCCCCAGCTCAGTTTACCGGCATCTTCAAAATTCTACAAATACCGCAACCACATCGTACGAACCTTGTTCTAGATTTTGTCAAACATCAATACTTCACCGATCATCTATAAAATATAAGCACGAGCATATGCCTACAATACGAATACACACACACACACACATATATATATATATATATATATTAGCACATGGCATGAAAAATCTATTATTTCAATAATATTCCTAAAAATTATTTTTACCTTCTTCACATTTTCTCTCGCGTCAATGGGTACATCTCCAAATTTATTCCGCAACCACACTAAATTTATTTTTCTATTGTAAAAACGCTCTGGCGCAGCCCCTAGCCCATTCAAACATAGGTCCATCCAATCTTCAGTACCGGGACCAGTGATAGTCTCTCCATTAATAGGCAAACCCAAGATATGAGACCCATCCTCTAGGGTAATCGTCACCTCGCCGCAAGAAAGGTGGAATGTGTGTCTCCGGCCTCTACCTCTCTAAAAGAGTGTTTACCAAATCAACGTCAATTTTCGCACCTCCAAGAATTTTGGATGCATGCAAAAACCCGGCCTCTAGATCAACAAGTTGGTTATCTCGTCATCTGGTTGTAAGAAACATCCGGATGTCGTTCCATCCCATTCTAAAAAAAAACATGTATGTATAAATAAAACTACATAAAAGAATATAAAAATACGTATTTATAAATAACAATATATAATAAAATAAAATAAATTATATAAAACTAGATAAAACTTACATTTCTCCGATGATAATCGAACACGTTCTTGTGATCCAACCTTATCAATCTCGCCATTATATCAAACACAAAAATCAACCGAGAAATTGAAAGAAAGTATATTTGAGAGAGAGTAAATTTTTTGGTGTGGGGCAGAAGGGGAGGGTGGGGACCAATTTATAGTGGAAATCGCACCAGATGAGGTGCTACTATTAAATGAAAATCGCGTCCTACACTACACGATTTTCGTAAATCGCACCCTACAGAACGTGACTTCTTCATAACCTTAATGTGGTAAATAAATTTTCTACCGACGCAATTTATTACTGTAGAAATCGCGGCCCACGAAACGCGACTTCATTTTATCCCGGCAAGTCGTTTAAATTCTCGTGGAAGTCGCGTCTTGTACAACGCGACTTCAATTTATTTAAAAAAATAAATACCAAATAATAATATCCACATTGGACCGAAGTCGCGCCCTGTAAAGCGCAATTTTAAAAATCGCATCATGCACAACGTGATTTACCCTTACGTGGGTCGAATGTGGGTATTTTTCTAAATGTTGTTCTAAGAGGGTATTTTTTAGATAAATCCCAAAAGGGAATATCTGGACAAATTAGCCTATATATATTAGGGGTGTTCAAAAATACCCAACTCGATTAACCCGACCCGACGACCTGAACCTAAAAATATCGGGTAGTCTTATAAAAAAAATTACCCGACCCGATAATTTTTCTGAGACATGGGTCGGGTACCTGACCCGGTAATTTTTTCGAGACACCGACCGGAGGTTTTCCCTTACCGGGTACCCGACCCGACCCGATAATTTTAATATATATTTTAAATTATATTTTCATTTTAAGTTTCTTAATATTTTTACTCTAAAACTAAATTTTAGTCCCTAAATTCATTTTATGTTTGTATTATATACTTTTAAGTTTTAAGTTTAAAACTTTTTAAAAATATTTTTGTGTTTAATATGTATTTTTTTTTTAAATTTTAGAATTAAAAAAATAAATATATATATATATATAAATCGGGTACCCGATATCCGATTTTTCGAGTACCCGGGTTTCACGGGTACCCGAGTAGTGGGTAACCGGGTATAACGGGCTGAAACACGAGCCGATAAAATAGGTACACGGATGAATCGGGTACCCGACAATAAACACTTCTAAATTATATACATAAAATTTGCAGCAGCCTAAATATAACTTTGGTACTTAAACTATACACATTCTCCCAAGTTGGTACCTAAAATTTTTTTTTCCCAAGTTGGTATTTGAACTATACACTTTCTCCCAACGTGGTACCTAAAGATCTTTTTCTCCCAAGTTGGTACCCAAATTTTAATTTCATCCACTATTTTAATACTTTTATTAACAGTTTTAGTCCCCAAAACTTATGTATTCAATCAATTTAGTCATAATTCGAAATAGTTCAATAAATCTAACATTTCATATTTAAAAATTTCATCAACTTAATCATTTTTGTGAGAATATCAAATCAAGCGAGTCCATTAGATTAAAGCAACAATTGGATAACTGAATTCTATCAACAAGTTGTGTTTAAACTTTTATTATACCAAGAAAGTAATATAACATTTCTAAGAGAAGAACAAACAATTTAGGTGAATAACACATAGTAAATTGATAGAATTTTCAAATATAGAGAGTTATATTTATTGAGTTGTTTCAAATTAGGACCAAATTGATAGAATGTATAAGTTTTGATACCAACTTGGGATAAAGTGTCTAGTTCAAGTACCAACTTGGGAGTAAAAAATCTTTATGAACCAAGTTGGAAAAAAAGTGTATAGTTCAGGTACCAGTGTGAGAGAAAATTTTCTTTAGGTGCCAATTTAAGACAATATATTTAGTTTAGATACCAAATGTATATTTAACCCAATATATAAAGTAGATGAATCCTAAAAGGGAATATATTTTTTTCAGAAAAATCTCAAAAAGTAATATCTGGACAAATTAGCCTCTCTCTATATATAAATAAAGTAGATGAATAGCAGCAGCCTCTTAACTATAAAAATTTGCTTTTTGAATTGAATTTTTTTTTGATTTTTTTTAAAATAAAACTCGTGACGATGTCAGAAGAAACGATATTCATAGACTACGTTATAAGAAAAGTGTATAGCTCAAGTACCAGTGTGGAGAAAATTTTTTTAGTACTAATTTATAAAAATGTATCTAGTTCAGTACCAAATGTTTAAAGTAGATGAATATCAAAAAGGAATATATTTTTTCATATAAATCTTAAAAAAAAATATCTAGACAAATTAGCATATATATATATATATATTAAATTTTATAAGTTTTTTATATTGTTATTATCAAGAAAAAATATGTAAACATGTAAAAGTTCTTTTTACACCGTGTAAGTTGATCTTAACCTATATATATATATATATGTGAATTGCAGCAGCCTCTTTACTTAATTATATACATAAAATTTGTTTTTTGAGTTGAAATTTCTTTTTTCTTTTTCGATTTCTTTGAAAATAAAATTCTTGACGATGCCGGAGGAAACGACGTCCATAGACTACGTTATGGAGAAGGCATCGGGGCCTCACTTCTCCGGCCTCCTTTCTCCGATTGCCGCCGCCGCCGCCGCCTCCGCTTTTGCGGACGCCAACGCTCATCGTCAGCCTTTCGTCATCGGTATTCCCCCACTTCTCTTTAAAACAAACAAACAAATCATTTTTCCGATGAGCAGGCGAAAATTTTTCTTTTCTCGCTTTGAAAGCCAAGTAAAGTTTTGATACTTTTATGAATCAGTAAGGCAGTATAATTCTCAAATCTGAATAGCTATCTCTAATTTTGCTTTCACTTCTTCAAATTAAATAAAAAGAGAAGCCTTTTATTTATTTATTTTTAAAAAATGCCAAAATTTGATCCTTGTTTATATCTCGAGTGATTAAGCAGGTGTTTCGGGAGGTACAGCTTCTGGTAAAACTACAGTCTGTGACATGATCATCCAACAACTTCACGATCACCGTGTTGTCCTTGTCAACCAGGTTCAAACTCGTGTTGCTATTTTATAATATGAACTGTAATTTATTGCATTTGTTAGTTTACATTTTTCAATTCTGTGGATGTAGGATTCCTTTTATCGCGGTCTAAATACTGAAGAGCTAAAACGCGTGCACGAGTATAATTTTGATCATCCTGGTAAATTAATTTGATTTTTTTTTGCTGATTTTGATGTCTTTTGTTATATTGTATGGTGTTTTGTTGACTGTGCTTTATTTTTATTAATGATTGTGTAGATGCTTTTGATACTGAGCAGCTGCTGGATTGTGTTGAGAAGCTTAAAAGTGGACAACCTGTTCAGGTCCCGATTTATGATTTTAAGCTACATTGTCGATCTTCGGATAGCTTCCGACAGGTAGTTCGTCGGTCCATTCATTCGTTGTTGAACTTTGTTTAATGATGCTGGAGAAAGATGCTTTCATTCAGTTAAAGAACTTGTAATAGTGGTTTTGGGTGTTTTTTTTCTTCCTATTTTAGATGTAGGGCTTGCCTGTTCTTGCTTTTTTTTTTTTTGCCTTTTCTTTCTTCTTTTAGTTATTAAGTTCTTAATTGCATTTCAGAATATTCAAATATGTTTGTGATAATTCAATAAGTTGGCTACCTATCTGATCTGTAGCATGTTTTAATGTATTTTCAGGTTAATGCTTCTGATGTCATAATTTTGGAAGGAATTCTTGTTTTCCATGACCAACGTGTCAGGAACCTTATGAATATGAAGATTTTTGTTGATACGGGTTTGACCTCTTTTACCGAGTACCTTACCATTATAGATATGCCTATTTGTATTACTTTGTCAAGATGCTAGATCCGTTATCTTCACATAAGTCATAGTATCATGCATGCCTCACGAGGTTAAACAACCTATAGCCGTTGCCAACCACTCAAAAATGGAAAACTGTTAACTGTAAGTTTCAATAATAGAAATATAAGAACCGATAGAAATTAGATTAAAATCAAGTATTTATCAAGAAATATCCATTTTGCATCCAAGCTGAAATGGAAACTCATGGATAGAAGTAAAAACTAAGCTCAGAGTCATCTTGTGTATTAATTGAGTAATTGTTGACTGCAAACTGTTTTAAATTGTATGTATCCATTTACCTGCCAGCCAATAGAAGAGGAACTATTAGCTATTTTTTTCCTTTTTTTTACAAAAGTCAACCCAATCAATTCAGGGAAATTTTAAATGTGGGTTCTTAAATCCCAAGGATTGTCACCAACAAATTACTTACAAACTCTATGGCGTCACCTAGTTGAATGTATTTGCTTTTTTGTTTCATTGCCTGTAAAATGGTGCATCTGTTGTCTTTTCCTGTGACCGTGTTTCTTCCTTCTTGCTCTCATTGGTTCTTATGGTTCTCGGTTTTATTTGGCAATTTGTTATAGATGCTGATGTGAGGCTTGCTCGTAGAATAAGACGAGATACAGTTGAGAGGGGTAGGGATGTAAACTCTGTTCTTGAACAAGTAAGCCTATCTATACCATAGTTTTCTTTGTAATTTAATCCTTGAAATTATTCCTGAACAAGCCTAAATCTCTGGGATGTAATTTACACTTTACATGATATGCAGCTTGTTTAAGTTTACTTGCTAGGTAGTTGATGACTTGATGTCATGGTCAATGTCTGTGTATTGGTTGTATTCAAATACTGAAATGAATATCTGGAAGAATAAGAGGGATTGGATTTGAAACAGAATACGTTCTCATTATCATGCATCCATTAGAACGCTTATGGAGAGCTTTTGATTAATGTGCCTCACATTTAAGTATTTCAACATTTTGATAATGGCTTTGCAATATTCTGTTATTTGTGCAGTATGCGAAGTTTGTCAAGCCTGCATTTGATGATTTTGTTCTCCCATCAAAGAAGTATGCTGATGTCATCATCCCCCGAGGAGGTGATAATCATGTTGCAATTGATTTGATTGTGCAACATATCCGCACTAAGCTTGGTGAGCATGATCTCTGCAAAATCTATCCCAATGTGTATGTAATTCAGTCAACATTTCAGGTATATCTCATTCTTTATCTCTATCCTGTTTCTTTTACAAATTGTTTGATCATGTAGACTAGTGCATATATCTTACCAACATAGCGAGCATATGATCATTCATGTGCAGCTCTTTCATGTACTATGTACACTAAAATGTTGAGAGAAAGCTGTCGCACTTATTTTAGTTAGAGCCGGTGAAAATGACACCACTACTTTAAAGTTATTCCCAACAATTTTTAATCTAACGTGTATGGTCTTTTCCCCCTTAATTATTTCATAATTAGGACTTATGGCGCAGATTAGAGGAATGCATACTCTGATTAGAGACCGGGATATTTCTAAGCATGATTTTGTCTTCTATTCAGATCGGCTAATTCGTCTGGTACCTTCTCATATATCTTGTCAATGAACTGTGTGTTATTTTTCCTCAAGTGTTTTCCAAATGCAAAACGTTACTGATTTTGTTGCATTTGATTTAGGTGGTGGAGCATGGTCTTGGACATTTGCCTTTCACCGAGAAGCAAGTAGTAACACCTACAGGTGTGAAAACTACTTCTCCTTTCTGAGTATCTGCAATTGGAGATGTCCAAAAAGAAAATGATAAATTTTTCTTCAGCTTAAGATGTTTTATCATTGAAACAGTTAATATTCTGCTTATGTTTGAAACTTGCTGCCATTTCTTTTCAGCATCTGTATATACTGGGGTTGATTTTTGCAAAAAGTTGTGCGGTGTTTCCATTATTAGAAGGTGAGCTTTCAATCAGGTATCATATTGCTCAGTTCTTGTTATTTGACAGCGGACCTTGCTTCGACAGTATCTGGGGTATAGGGCGATATACAGTTGCTTCTGGTATAATTATGATGAATCTTAGCTCAGTTGCTTTTTCCTGTATTTACTAACAAGTTTTTCTTCTTCCTGTTATTTGTTTTATTATTACAGTGGTGAAAGCATGGAAAACGCATTACGTGCATGTTGCAAAGGAATAAAAATTGGAAAAATTCTAATTCACCGAGATGGAGATGATGGAAAACAGGTTAGAAATGTTATTTGGATCTTTATGCTGTTAGGTACTTATATAAAATCAATCTAACCATTCATATGCTTTCTCGAAAACTTTTAGCTTATATACGAGAAGCTTCCCAAGGATATTTCTGAGCGACATGTCCTCCTTCTGGATCCGGTGCTCGGCACAGGTAAGTTTGTTCCTCTTCTTGCAGCTATGTTCTTGTTTTCCTGAAACTTTTCCACATCCTTTTTCTTCTTCAGTTAACGAAAAAATCACAAATTAGGCTATCAAATTTAAGAAAGTTGCATACAGAGGAGGCCTTCAATTTATTGACTTATTTCTGCGGGCCATCATGTTGACTTCTCTTGTAGGGAATTCTGCGAGCCATGCCATTGAACTACTGCTACGGAAAGGAGTTCCGGAATCTCACATCATATTCCTGAACCTCATTTCTGTAAGTTTTCAACGATGTTGGTTGCGGGATCTGGATGCATCATACTACTTTGCTACTCTTTCTACGTATTGATCTCGATCCTCCTCTAATTTTTTTAGGCGCCCGAAGGAATCCATTGTGTTTGCAAACGGTTCCCATCCTTGAAAATCGTGACTTCAGAGATCGACGTAGCACTAAATGAGGAGTTCCGTGTCATACCAGGGATGGGTGAGTTTGGTGATCGTTACTTTGGCACCGATGACTGATCCACCATTGTTGGCAAGTTTGAATTAACCAGGTACAGGTTGGTTGAATATGTAATATTCTGAAATACATATAGAAGCTACAGAATGCTCGATTCGTGAACTTACGGATTGAAGAATAGTCGAACCATTGTAAAAGGCGTAAACCATTATGAAAACCAATTTCATGGGGTTGATTTTAGACAATGCAGAATCCATAGCCTTATGAATCGTTATCAAACGTTTATTGAACGTTAATCAATACATAATGGGCGTAAAAGAGTCGAACCCTAGATGCATAACGTCAGTTTAGCAGTGTCGTCGTATTTTGGTCAAAAGAGAGATAAAAGTTTATGATTAAATTGATAAAATTATGGTAAAAAAAGATCATTCTGACTTTCGATTTATTTGTACCAATATTTTATGATCCTTCCGTATTCTGTTTTTATTACTAATCCTATTTTGGTCAGTTATAGCAATTATCCAACCTGCCAAAATTATATTTTCTTTGGACAAGAAAAGAAATTAATTTGTAGGCAAAATTGGCTGATTATATCGCAGTATTCCTCTTATTGAAATTACTGCATGCAAGTTGTTTCACAGTATACGCACAATGTTGCTTCAATGTCTTTTACAATTACATCACACATAATCACAATGTTATTTAGCAAATTCATAAAGAATATGTAGCTGCATGAGATGAATCCTTAAAACAGTCCAAGAAACCATATTCAATGAGTTCGAGAATCGACTTACCGATTAGTTTTCCTAGCTGCCATTTATCCAACTGATTTTAACAATCTGTCCGGTTTAAATTCCGGCCAACCTATCTCGATATGAATCAGCTAGCACCAATATAGTCTTCTGTTCATGTGATCCAACATTGAAGATGGAGAGGAAGACTTAGCCATGCGGCCGTGCCTTCGAATAGGATTTCAGTCTCCTTTGCAACCCCATGTGGAAATGAGCAAAAAGAAAAAGAAAAACCTGAATAAACACAAATTTCACCATAGATCCAACACTGATTACCTTGCAAAGGTCAGGAAAGTCATGGTACTTTCTTACACTAAAACATTTACAGGGCGATTGAAGTGGCAGGGTTCATCCAAGAATTCAACTTACAAGAGGTAAAATCCCCAGAGAATCAAAGATAAAGATTAGTACATAAAAGGCATGGCAAAATATGGTTTAGGGAAGGTCTCCCTCAGGCACATCCCAGTTATCATCATCATCTTCATCCTTCTTCTTTGAAGATTCTTCCTGATTGCTTGGTTGCGAGAATCTTGCTTGGGGACGTCTGGTCATAGCACACGAAGAAAACAGCTATCACTAACAATCATCAACTGTATACGATCGGCTAAAGATCATTAAACAGAAGATGCCACACTGCTATGACCGAGATTGGAATATTACTTAAAGGAACACAATTTTGATGATGGAATATAGCAGAAAACAACATGAACCGACACTTACAATTCATGAGCTCAACAAAAACCAAGAAAGCGAAGACCTCATGGACGATGTAAATGTAGGAAGAAACAAATAAAAGCTACAATAAACAAGCTATACATCAATCATACACCTTTCTAAAACACGAAAATACATGCTAAATGTATAGGTAAATCAAACCAAAGAAAACTACACAAGCTTCAATGTTTTTTCCCCTATGGCCAACATACAAATATCAAACAGAATCAGCTTGTGATCATAGAGCACGAAGAAAACAGCTATATCACTAACACTTATCAACCGTATATGACCGAGTAGATATCATTAAACAGAAGATGCCTCACTGCTATGACCAAGACCGGTATATAACTTCGCGGAACACAATTTTGATAATAGAATATGGAAGAAAACAACATGAAGGACACTTACAATTCATGAAAATATTGACCCCTGAACAAGATCCAAGAAATCAAAGACCTCTGGACAATGTAAATGCAGGAAAAGACAAATAAAAGCTATACAATTGAGATTCGACGCTGCAAAAAGATAACATGTCAATGATACTGATACACCTTTCTAAAAAACTAAAATACATGCTCAATGTACAGGTAAATCAAACCAAAGAAAACTACAGAAGCTTCAATGATTTTCCCTATGGCCAACATACAAATATCAAACAGAATCAGCTTGTGATCAGCATTTCAGTAAAAAAAAAAAAACTGAATTCATAATTTCTAGCTTCACTAAGGAAACCAATTTGCCTAAAGCTCATATGAATTCTTTTCCCCTAAAATAATCTTTGGCCTCAACGACCAACAAAAACCCACAAAAAACCAAAACTTTCCAAGATAAAACAAAACCCAAAAACAAAAATCCAAACAAAAGAGGAGAAAGGCAAGAACTTTACCTTCTACGATTACGTTTAGCAGCCTCGCGTGACTTGCGTTTCTTCTCGTCTTGCTTATTCTCATGGAACTTTCTTCTCTTACACTCTTGAATCACGCCCGCTTTCATCACCTCTCTTCTGAACCTGTTAAGCAACCTTTCTTCAGGTTCGTTTTCATCCACAATAACCTGAACATTATAAGCGGATTTGAAGAAAAGGGTATTCGCATGTGCAAGAGAAGGGCATATAACAGATGATAATTCAGCGGATAAGGAAGGGGATTGATCCTCTTGAGGTGACAGTGAAAGGTGAGTGATTTTGGGTTTCTGGGATGAGAGTGAAAGGTGGTTGAGAGGTGGGGCTTTGGGTGGTGGCGGTGGTGGAGGAACGGAAGGCGAGAGGAAGGAGAGGAAGTTCGAAAGAGAGAGCCAAGTGGCCATTGTTACGGATTGCTTTTTCCACTTTGTGGATGGGGATTTTATTACCTTTCCTTTTCTGATTTTATCATTAAAGAAGATTCATGGTTTAATAGCAAAATAAGTGCCCGGGTTTTATCTCTTGTTAATTTTGGCTTAACAGTTAAATAAGTGTCTAAATTATATCATTTTTTTTCTAAATAGATGCTTGAACTGTATTTTAAGCTAATTTGGTGTCTAACGTTTCATTCCATGACTCATCTAAGAATTTTTCATCAATGATGTTAAAATATTTCGTCATCCAATCAGAACATGACAAGTGACCTACTTTTTATACTTTTAATTTTTAAATTTCTAAAAATCTCTAAGTTTTAATTACTTTCAATCAAGCCTCCAAATCATATCTCCTTTACCGTTCGGCATCCCACACGTCGGTGGTTCACCGTTCACCGCCCAAGTATCAAGTACCTCAACATTTTATATTTTTCACCCTCTAGTTGTCGATTAGAAATCCACAATATTCACTTTAAATGGATGAGGGGCACTCTACAGGTTTTCAAACCAATCACATGAAGGATTTTATAGGAAATCAAACAGATCTAATCATGTAAAAATGCAGTGGATAGACATAATTATAAAGGTTACCTCGATAAAAGATCTTGTAATCACATTGTGCTGAAGCAGCCGCGAATGGACGACGAACGACTATTGGAATGCTAGTACCCTTCAAGTTTTTGAAAAACTTAGTTTACGTGGGTTTTAGGTGTTTTCGAAAATCACATATCTCTAACCCTAGGCGCGCGCGCACACACATATATATACCACTTGGTAGGAATTCAAATTCAATCTAAATCTAGATGATGTGATTTATTTAATAATATTATTATTTATTTAAGATAAATAAATAATATATTTTAAAACAAATTCCTTATCAAATAAGGAATTTTAATTCAATCAACTCTAGATAATAAGATTATGAATAATATTATTTATTCAATAATATTTTTTAAAAAATATTAAAATAAATAAATATTCTATACGAATTTAAATTCTTTATATTCGAATAAATAATCTCTAATAATATAATTTAAAATAATCGTATTATCTTAAATTTATTATTGAAAGTAATAATCACAATCATTCTTATCAATTCTTGGTCTGCGACCCTATAGGTTCAATAAACGTTGGCAGTAGATAAAATTATATTTTATTCTACAAGTCATAAGTGGTCTCTATCAAGACATTATGACTAGCCGAGTTAAATGAAAAGCTCATAATCCGAGACAACCTTTAATTTAGTTTATGTCATTATCCTTTTATCTCACGATATCTTGATGAAATATAAGGCATGAAAAATGTTAACCTTATATCGTTCTATCTTTAGTTTCTTGATGCCCAATTGAACTGACTAAACAAATGACATTGATCTCTATCAATTCATTTGAGCACGGCCATGTATTTCTCAGTGTCAATAATCGAGGGGCCTGGAGATATCTCTCTTACGTTAAGCGGGATAAATTTCATCTTAATTACTCACATCTCACTACATGATTCTTTATTATGTTCAAGCATAACTGTTATAATCGTCCGGTTAAAAATGATGTTTGATTATGTCAAAACATAATAGTCATCATGTTGAGAACTATAGTAATTTTAGGTCTAAGGATTAAATGTCACAACTGTTTTAAGATTAATATATAACTTTAATCCATGTATTAATCTTAAGATGGGTCAATCCTAATATTTGTTCTCAACAATACATATATAAATTTGATTTGAATCTCATTCATACATTCATCTAATGAATATCTATCAAACTTTATACTAATCTTTATTATTGTTCCCACAATAATAACTGATTATGGATATTTTGAATAATAATATTCAAGAAAACAAAAACATGTAAATTTATAAATTCAATAAATCAGAATATAATGTTCATATAATAAGCCATATGACACTATAGCTAACATCACACGCAAGAGAAGTATCTGTTTCAATGATGAGGCTCTTTGAGAACACTCTGAAATTGGCCAAATAAATGGAATGAGCTTCTTTAATGGCTAGGATTTCTGCTGAAGTACCATCCAAGATCTCAACAGATTTTGGCAAATATGGCCTGCACCTTCCCCGAATGATCCTCAATAAACCACCAATCCTAGCATCGCCAAAACTACCTGATACAACACCTTCAACATTAAATTTGAGCGAATTAACAGGTGGCGGGCACCAACACGAGACATCTCATAAAGTTGATTCTCACCTATATATTCGTGATTAAATAATATATTGTTATGACATCATCATATTAAAAAGGGAAAACTACACCAGTGACCACCGATGATATTGGGGATACCTATTTGAACCACCGAACTAAAAAAAACGTCAATCACACCACCAAACTTATTAAATCAACCTATTTTGACCACCGCCGTTAAAAAATTAACGGAGGGGTGACGGAAGTGCCACGTGGCAGTTGATGGATATATTTAAAAATTATAAATTTGGTCCCTGTTATTTACACATTTTTTTCAATTTAGTCCTAATTTTCAATTAATAAAATAATAAATTATTTAATTAGGTAGTGACACGTGTCAACACCTTATTGGAGGACTTTTAATTATTTAGATTTAATTTTATTAATTTATTTTCCTCCTCCAATCAGGTGGTGACACGTGTCACCACCTATTTAGAGGAGGAAAACGAAATTGAGCATAAATGCCACCCAAGGGATTTGAACCTGGGTGGTGTAGGTGGAGATGCAATAGTTAAGCCACTGCACCAAGCCCAACATTATGCTTTAAAACACCCAACTTAATATATAACTCTTATTGGTTTCTACATTTATAACCCAAAAGCTCAAACCCTAAACATTAATTTCACATATATAAATCCTAAACCCTAACCCTAAATATTTCAAATTAAACATCAAACCCTAAAATTTTCAAACTAATTTCACGCTAAATATTTTAAATTAAACCCTAAACTCAAACACTAAAAATTTCAAATTAATTCCATGTTAAATGTTTCAAATTAAGCCTTAAACCCTAATCCTAAATATTTCAAATTAAACCCCAAACCCTAACCTTAAACCATAAATTTCAAATTAATTACACGATAAATATTTAGGGTTTAATTTGAAATATTTAGCGTGAAATTAATTTAAACCCTAAACTCAAACCCTAAAAATTTCAAATTAATTCCATGTTAAATATTTCAAATTAAGCCATAAACCCTAAACCCTAAATATTAACCATAAATTTCAAATTAATTACATGATAAATATTTAGGGTTTGAGTTTAGGGTTTAAATTAATTTCACTCTTATTGGTTTCTACATTTATAACCCAAAAGCTCAAACCCTAAACATTAATTTCACATATATAAATCCTAAACCCTAACCCTAAATATTTCAAATTAAACCTCAAACCCTAAAATTTTCAAATTAATTTCACGCTAAGTATTTTAAATTAAACCCTAAACTCAAACACTAAAAATTTCAAATTAATTCCATGTTAAATATTTCAAATTAAGCCTTAAACCCTAAACCCTAAATATTTCAAATTAAACCCCAAACCCTAACCTTAAACCATAAATTTCAAATTAATTACATGATAAATATTTAGGGTTTAATTTGAAATATTTAGTGTGAAATTAATTTAAACTCTAAACTCAAACCCTAAACATTTCAAATTAATTCCATGTTAAATATTTCAAATTAAGCCTTAAACCCTAACCCTAAATATTTCAAATTAATTTGAAATATTTAGGGTTTAAGCCTTAATTTGAAATATTTAACATGGAATTAATTTGAAATGTTTAGGGTTTGAGTTTAGGGTTTAATTTAAAATATTTAGCGTGAAATTAATTTGAAATTTTTAGGGTTTGAGGTTTAATTTAAAATATTTAGGGTTAGGGTTTAGGATTTATATATGTGAAATTAATGTTTAAGGTTTGAGCTTTTGGGTTATAAATGTAGAAACCAATAAGAGTTATATATTAAGTTGGGTGTTTTAAAGCATAATGTTGGGCTTGGTGCAGTGGCTTAACTATTGCATTTCCACCTACACCACCCAGGTTCGAATCCCCTGGGTGGCATTTATGCTCAATTTTGTTTTCTCCTCTAAATAGGTGGTGACACGTGTCACCACCTGATTGGAGGAGGAAAATAAATTAATAAAATTAAATCTAAATAATTAAAAGTCCTCCAATAAGGTGTTGACACGTGTCACTACCTAATTAAATAATTTATTATTTTATTAATTGAAAATTAGGACTAAATTGAAAAAATGTGTAAATAACAGGGACCAAATTTGTAATTTTTAAATATATCCATCAACTGCCACGTGGCACTTCCGTCACCCCTCCGTTAATTTTTTAACGGCGGTGGTCAAAATAGGTTGATTTAATAAGTTTGGTGGTGTGATTGACGTTTTTTTTAGTTCGGTGGTTCAAATAGGTATCCCCAATATCTTCGGTGGTCACTGGTGTAGTTTTCCCTATTAAAAATAGTGGACTAAATTAAAAAATATTAAAAAAATTGAAGTTAATTTTAGGTTAAATAAATAATTTTAGCACTAAATCGAACAAAAATATAATTATATTTAAAATATTGAAATAAATTGTAAAAATTATAAAGTAGTTGGGGCCAATTTCAGGTTAAATAAAGATTTTTAAGACTAAATTGAACAAAAATAAAAATTTGACACACTTAACGTGCAATTTACCCATTTTATGAAAGACAACTGATTTTTTTGTTTATTAATGTCACGTGGTGCATTCTGATTAGTCCATTTTTTTGAAAATGGAGTTTTATTCATATTGAGCAAGAACATCTGTTTCGTTAAAAAACCTCCCTAAAATCCTTAACGGAGAAAAAAGAGTGCACGATGTTAATGCTTTATTACACACTAAATACCCAATTAAGAAACAAACACTCAACAAGAACAAAAAACAATCAGGATCGCGAAACTATAACAACCAACATCAAAAGATGAAACCAGTACTACATCCCTTAACCTGGCAGACTAAGAAACACAACCATTCTCGGCATAAAACACCATTCTCACACTAATGCGATCCAACCGTCCCTAACCACACACATCACCAATGCCAGCAAAGCCAAAAACACTCATCTTCTTATGATCCGCACCTGCTCTAAACCATACTTCACCAAAGTAAAAAAAACAGTCACGATACCTTGCTGAACTGCAAAATCTCATAACTTATAACAACTAAAATGTAAAGCAGGGGCTCCACTAGAAACATATTTTTCTTCAAAAACTTTTGCAGCATGTCAGGGGTTACAACATTACCACAGTTTCAACATTTCAATATGCTGATTTATGCCCTGTTTCGCCAGCGAATGTGCTTCGCAATTAGCCTCCCTATATGCAAATTGAATTTTTCACCCATTTGAGCTGATAATTGAGTTACATTCCTTGACAATCGTAGTGAACAACCCAGGGGTTGTAAATGGTTTGCGAATCCAATTTACAGATAACTGACTATCCGATTCTATGATTAGTTTATGAGATTTAACCCATTTCGACTGAAGGAAAACTTGACATACCTCGTATATACCAAGCAATTCTGCCTGAGTTGGATCAGCTATCCCAATAGCTTTCAAAAGATGGCCGCGACATCTACCCATCTCATCGCACAAAACATCTCCTATACCCGCTTCCCCATAGCTTCCCTTGACGGCTGTATCGACGTTGAATTTTAGATAACCCGATTGAGGGGCTACCCAACGGCTCAAACTTTACCGGCAAGGCTGCTCTCTACTGATAACAACTTCTTGGGGCATACGAACAAAATTTAAAAGGGATGGAATAGACTGCGGCCAGATGCTTTTTGCCCAATGTCCTGTCCTTAGTAATGCAAGTTCATAAATGTGTTCAACAGACAGTACTTTGTTGTTAAAGATTCGCTCATTTCGATGTAACCAAATGGTCCATACGAAACTGAAGAATGCTAATTGCCATACCAGAAAACTACTAGATTGAAGTTTCTGCGAATTCCATAGATCGAAAAAAGACTTGAAATCCCCGGAAATGACTAGCTTAAGATTAAAACAGCCCTGCCATCTCTGCCATGTACTCCAAGAGAATTTGCAATGACAAAATATGTGATTTGTTGATTCGGTCATCTCGGAACAGAAAACACAAAGACAATCATTTGACACTGATACTCCTCTTTTGCGTAGCTCCTCCAGAGTTGGTAATCTATCATACATAGCTTTCCACACAAATGCCGATACTTTCAAAGGTACGTGTTTCAACCACACCTGACTCCATCATTTGTCACTATACGACCCGCCAGCCACTACCTTTGAACAAAAATCCTTAGGTTTGTAAAACCCCGATGATGAACCCGTCCAAACAATCCTGTCTGATTGAAAATGGTTGTTACCTACTTCATTTAAAGTTGCCATAAAATTATCCCACAACTGAATTTCCCACTCGAACAAAGGCCTCCTGATAGCTAAATTCCAACTCCATGTTCTATTCACTACAACTCCAAATTCACATACTTTGCCATTTTTTTTTATAGAGAGAGCGTAGATTCTAGGAAACGAACTTCGTAAGCTTGGGACTTTCGTCTACGGATCTTCCCAAAAGTCTATGAGTTTGCCGTCTCCCAAAGCAAATTTGATATGCTGTGAAAAAGAATTTTCCGGTTCAATCAACGGTTGTATAATGTTACGCCACAACCATGACTTTTTCCTTCCTAGGCAGTAGAAGCTTAGGATCGTAACCATATTTCGCATCAATGACCTTTCTCCAGAGACAATTGGACTCTATGCCATACCTCCACAACCACTTGTTCAGCAAAGCTCTGTTCTTTACTGTCAATTCGTCAATACCCAACCCACCATACTCGATTGGTTTGCATAATTGAGACCATTTGATCCAATGTATGGGTTTTGCCACTTTATTACCCCATATGAAACTCGTTATTCTATTGTTGAGAAATTTCGACACGGCAACATGCATGATAAACAGAGACATGTAATAAACGGGTATGTTGGAGAGGACTGACCTAACCAAGGTGATTCGGCCTCCTAGTGACAGTAAATGTCCTTTCCAAAAATTAAGTCTGGCAAGCACTTTTTCGACGACCGGTTTCCATAATGCTTTTGAATTATGAGAAAAGCCAAGGGGTAAGCCCAAATAGGTGGTAGGGAAACGATCGATACAACACTTCACTTTATTTGCCCACTCTAGCAATTGCGAAGACTCAATATTTATTCTAAAAATTTTCTTCTTCTTTAAGTTCAACTTCAATCCTGACATGAGCTCGAAAATTCTGAAGATCCTCTTAGAATTCAATAAGTATTCCTCGTTGGCTTCAAGGAACGTGACTAAATCGTCTGCAAACTGTAAGTGAGTGATAGAAACATTGCTCTGTCCAACTTGCACTTCTTGAATGAAATTCAATGCCACCGCTTTTTGGATTAGTTTGCTCAGAGCTTCTCCAACCAAATTGAAAAGCAAGGGGGATAAAGGGCATCCTTGCCGAACGCCCCTGCTGGTTTTAAAGGTTTGAGAGGGCCTTCCATTTATTAGAATTGAAATGTGTGTTGTCGACGTGCACATTTTGATCCAGTTTCTCCACTTTGTTTCGAAACCCATCTTGTACATAATAAAGAATCATGTAGTGAGATGTGAGTAATTAAGATGGAATTTATCATGTTGCGACATATTTCACAATTTTTTATACCAAAGCCTTTTTTATCAAGATTAAAATTATGGGTTATACCGAAACCCAATTTAGTCCATTATTTTAAAAATCCTAGGAACGACAAGTGGTATTATCATGTTGCGACATATTTCACAATTTTTTTTCAAAAACACTGTTAAAGTTAACGGTCAACGTTGGTCAAAGGTCTAAATTGGTTTTTTTTTCTTGAGTTTGAGGACTTAATTGAGTGCAAAAAAAATTATGAGTTTAATTGATTTTTTTGCAAAAGTTTAGGAGCTTATTGAATCCTTAAGCCTATTTTCTTAATAGTTTTTACTTAAAGAGGAGAGAAGAATTTTGTATCTAATGGCTATTAAACTCATAACCTTAAAAAAGGGAGAATGATATCAATTCATGACTTTACAAAACGCTCTAGAGATAATTGACAATAAAGAATAATTTATATAAATTAAACGTCTTTTATTTATTATTTATTTTATTAATTTAAAGATAGATGATAACTAATTATTTCATCATTAAATTATGTTATTTATCATTTAACTTCTTAACGTGACAACTTATATGTGATATTATTTTATTGATTTAAAATTTTAATAATGTATACTATAATTACCTATAACAAGCTAGAAGGCAAAGTAGTGACCATTAGAGATGGATCGAGGAGGATGTTAGAGATGATCACTAATCACTATGGTGAAATTGACTCAATATTATGGTTGATTTTTTTTTTTTAATTTATTACACTTTGAACACTGCACTTGCTACAATGCCCCTCACTAGTGCCGCATGATTTTCCATCCACACCCATGCGCCTGCCAAGTGTCATCTCTGCCGCCATCCATCTTCATCCTTTATTTTTTTAATTTAAAATCATCTCCATCTCTAACAATAATTATACGTCCCCTGCCTATTCCACAATAATATTTATATTCAATAAAGAATCTATCATGTCATGTTTCGTCATTGCACTTAATAATATTTGACATTATGAAAGCTTTATTTGTTAGTATTGTGCATCACAAAAGGCAACGCACTAATTTTTTCTTCTCATTTTAATATATTAACATATATTGTATATTAAAATTAGGGCAAATTACTCATGTGAACACCGAATTATTTGGGCGTATCTATTTTGATTATCGAACTAAATAACACGTCAATCAGACCAGCAAATTTTTAAATTGGTCCTATTTTGACCACCGTCGTTAAAAAACTAACGAAGGGGTGATGTTGCATTTAACGGAAATTTATAAAATTGCACATTTGGTCGATGTTATTTACCTATTATATCAGTTTGGTCCTAATTTTAATTTAAATAAATAAAATTAATCAACCAATCAGATGATGATACGTGTCATCACCAATTGGATAAATTTAATCAAATTTTAATTTAATTTATTTAATATTTAATATATTTTCCCGTCCAATTTAAAGAGGAATAGAATGGCCTTGGGGTGGACCAAATGTTGAGTGCATAAAAGTTCTATATTTTACCCCTCATTTACCCATATTTTTGCTGCACTCAAGCATGATTTATTGCATACACATCACAATTAGATAAAACTGCACAAATGCTGCTGAAATTGATCACTTTTGCAGATGTCTGCCGCCGCAGCAACCCAGGGCAGAAAAGGAGCAAAGGCGAGTTGCGGAGCTGGAATTGAAGGACAAAGAGCCACTGATTGTCATGACACCTGCCGTGGCAGCTGGGACGACAGAGGTAGGGGTGATAACGAGCCGAGATGAGCCCGAGCCTGGCCAGGCTCAGCTCGGCTTGGCTCGGAAACAATGTAATTGGGCTCGGCTCGTGCTCGAGGCTCGCCGAGCTCGGAATTTTAGGCTCGAGCTCTGCTCGAAAACAATTCTATTGGGCTCGGCTCAGGCTCCTCAGGCTCGGCTCGAAATGAAAAAAATTAGTTTTTTTTAATATAAAATATTCGTTAAAAATCCCTTTCATAACCAACACTAAAACGAAATTCAATGACCGGAAAGGGGAAAAAGTGCCAAAAATTAGATTAATCCAAATAATCAATAAATATTCTTATAATACAAACACATAATTAAAGAAAATACAAAATCAAACAACAATCAACTAATGAAAGAAAATACAAACGCATAATTTATTTTAGTGCATATGTAGATTCTGAGCCTGTTCAAGAGCTTTTCGAGCCGAGCCTACCTAAGCTCGGCTCAGCTTGTTAAGGTTTCGAACCGAGCCCGAGTCCGAGTCGAGCTCACTCGAGCCGAGCTTTGACCGAGCCGAGCCCGAGTAGCTCGCGAGCCGGTCAGGCTCATTATCACCCCTAGACAGAGGGACACTGAGGTGGAAAAGTGAAGTGGAGCTCGACAGATAGAGGATTTCAAGCCAGTCTGTCGTGGATCACTCCCATATTTTTCTAAGCCCTGAAGCAGAAGGAAGGCCAGACCCAAAGTTCAAGGAAGAAAGTCAAAGTAAGAAAAGAGGACGAATTAAAGGCATCTTCTCAAAAGATTTAGTCTTTAATAGAGTTGTACTTTAATTTAAACTTGTATTCTTGCCATATTAGAAAACTTGGACCCGAGGCCTATATAAAGGCATGTAATTCGACCTAGAAAAGGATATCTCACTCCTAGCCATCTTCCCCCAAAACCCTAGTCATTTCTCTCTCTCCATCATGTTCTAAACCTCCCCAAGGGCTAAGGGTTGATCTTGTAAAGTAGTTGTAGGGATTGTATCTTAGGATTTTTCTGTTCAAGTAAAAAAAAAACTTCAAGTTTATTTACTCTGGTTTTTCAACATCTCATAAGAGCATCTGGAGAGCATTGTGAGGTTATCCATTTGCTTAATATCGGGAGAGTTAAGCATTCGAAAGGAGTAAATACGTGTTTTCCAGTTTATGGTTAAACCATCTTGGCTTAGGGATAAGTACAAGGTTAAGTGGTTAAAGAAGAATTCACAAACATTGGTGTTCACCCTTTGATTTACGTCGAGAGGTGTCATCTAAGACGTGTTCATCAATAGAACTTGGACCTAGGGATAGGACAAGTCAAAACATGGATTCTTGCCAAGCTTGAAGTACGGAGTTGTTGATCACTGCCGCGACATCAACGGACCTTTGTCGCGACATGTGCTGCCGCGACAGGAACAATAGAACAACAGAAGTTCTTCTAGACAGTACAACACCTGCACTACTGAGCAATTCAATACCGATCTATTCTCTCAATCTAATTTCCTTATCTTTTATTTTAGCTATTACTCAAGATTACTTCAAACAATCATTTAAACTATTTTTTTTCTTGTGCATCAATTCAAGGATAGAGTTATTTTCAGTCCATGTGGAGACGATATCTGATACTCTAGTATCACTTTACTACTTACGTCGTGTACACTTGCACTATTTGCTATAGTCTTATTTACACGCAACAAGTTTTTGGCGCCGTTGTCGGGGACTGGCAACATACCTTTACCTTTTAATTACTGCACTTTGTTTTTGTTTTTATTTCCTGTTTTTAGTTGTTTTATTTTCCCCGTGCTTTTCACAAGGTTCTCTTATTGCTTATGCGCATATCGAGACGTGGTAAGGAACATGAGTACAAATTAGACCCAGAAATCGAACGCACATATCAACTCAGGAACCAAGCCCGACTCTTGATAGAAAGAAACAACTATCTTGAGGAGATACTGGAAGCAATGGTGAACGAAAGGCCAGGCAATAAGGAAGATGACAACAACAACCCCAGGGGTAATGTGGATCCTCCTAATAACCCCTGAAACGATCTGCCGCCGCCCGCTGCCCCAGTAGCACGACAGACTTGTCAAGAGTACATGGATAACGACCATGTCGAATTGGAAACTACCCTGCCAGATGTGGAAGCTGAACACTTCGAACTGAAACCTGTCATGTTCAACATGATAAATTTTGCTGGACAATTTGGTGGTTCTGCTACTAAGGACGCACGTGAACATCTAAAAACTTTCTAGGAAATCTGTGGATCGTTCCGACTGCCAGGAATAAGTCCGGAAGTACTGAGGCTCCGGCTATTTCCTCATTCATTGAGGGATAGAGCAAAAACCTAGTGGAATAAGTTAACGCCGGGTTCAATAAGAACTTGGGCGGATCTCTCTCGTCAACTTCTTTCTCGTTTTAACCTTTCTCATTTATCTAAAAGATTGCGTAACGAGATTGCTACTTTTCAACAGGAATATGACGAACCAATGCATGAGGTGTGGGACAGATTTACGACTCTCTTACGAAACTGTCCAATGCATGGATTTCCTGTATGGAATCAAGTTGTCAAATTCTACAATGTTTCCAATGCACACACTCGACCGAGAATAGATTCGACAGCAAGTGGGTTATTACTGGATAAAGAACCAGACGAGGCAATGCTGGTGTTGAAAAAGTTAGCAAAGAACGATGAGCAGTTTCCTACAGCTCGAAGAGGAGGTAAACGAGGAATATCTGTAAAGGAATACGAAGCTGACAACTCAGTCAAAACTCAGATTGCATACCTCACTAAGATAGTTGAAAATCTACAGCGGAAAGATTCTAAAGCTGTATTTTCTGCCGAAGAGGTGTGTGAAACCTGTAGAGTAAATCATAGCACAGAAGAGTGTCCATTACAGCTCGAGGAATGGATGTATGTTGGAAACTATAACATAAATAAAACCTACGACTCCAACAACTACAATCCAAACTGGAGGAAGGACCCCAAATTTTCATGGAGTAACCCCAACAATGCACTGAACCCTTCAGTCCAGAACAACCAGAACCAAGGAGGTCCTAGGATTCTGTCACGACAGCAACCACAGCAGCAGCCACAACAGCATCTGGCAACCACAACGAGCATACTGGAGCAAACCTTGGCCACATTCATGCCTCAAACAGAAGCGTATATAGAAAACATGGATCACTTTGTCAAGAAAACTGAATCCTTCATGGACAAGATAGAGATGAGAATGACAAACCATGAGGCTACCCTAAAATCCTTAGAGACACAGATGGGCCAGGTTTCATAGTTCATAAACCCAAGGCAGAATGGAGGATTCCCTAGTGATACTGAGGTCACTAGAAAACCCACACATGAGCAGTGCAAAACGATTACAACGAGGAGTGGGAAACAACTACAAGGGCCGATAATAAAAGAAACACTCAGTAAGGAACCGACCCTACAGACACATGCCGTGAACACTACCCCGGCAGAAGAAAAATAGTCTGTTGTCGTTACACCTGCCACGACAGCAGAAGAAACAAAATAGCAGAAAGAAGAAACTGAAGATCTTGAGCCTCCTCAGATCCGACTTCCATGTGAAGGACGCCTTGAAGATTACCGTCCTCCACCCCCTTTTCCACAACGGTTAAAAAAACAGAAACATGAGTACCAGCTTAAGAAAATCTATGATGTTTTTAAGCAAGTACACATCAACATTCCGCTATTAGAAGCCATTAAGCAAATGTCTGGTTATGCAAAGTTTCTGAAGGATGCAATGTTCAGAAGGTCCAGACTTGGGGAATTTTAAATAATGATGATGACAGAAGAATGCATGGCAATCCTACATAAGCGACCACCCCAAAGAAGAAGGATCCTGACAGCTTCATCATATCGTGCATAATTGGTGACAAGTTTGTGGGTAAGGCACTTTGTGATCTTGGTGCTAGCATTAATCTAATGCCCAAATCTATATTTCAAAAACTATGTATTGGACAAGCAAGACCTACGATAGTCATGTTGCAACTGGCAGACCGCTCTTACGTACAACCGGAAGGAAAGATTGAAGATGCCAAAAAGCCAATTTAAAGGCTTGCGTTTCGAAACATACTTGGCCGTTTCGATACGCGAGCTCCAATTTTAAAGCCAGACCAGGCCGTACCGATACGGTCCACTTCGTTCCGGTACGGGGGTCTACAATGTCGAATGTTTCGGAACTCGTTCCGAAATAGGCACTCACAGAGGCAAACTGTATCAAAACGCGTACCGAAACGGGAGCTCACAGTGTCAAATCGTATCGAAACGACACCACCCCCGTTCCGATACGAGTATCCCTGGAGCTACAACCGTTCTAAAACAACCACGAGCGTTTCGAAACGCCTGCACACAGAGTGAGCCTGAAAACAGTTTTTTGCATCTTCAAACATCCCCAAACTCGCCACAAACACCAAAGATCACAAACAACCATCATGCATACAATATAAATGCATCACATCCTACCACAAGCATGATCAAACATACAAGCATGCATAAAAGACATTTAACTAAGAAGAACCATACATCCACAAAAGCATTACATAAACAAGGTTTACATGCCTTTCACACAAAAACATAAGCATCTCATAAAACATTGTTTACAATCTTCAACATCAAAAGTATAGGCATTTAACAACATGAAAGCCAAACATAGGAGTCTACAAACGCTCCTACAACACATAGCATCCCCATTGCTATCTATTACATTATTTAAGAAAAACCATACTTGAGCAGCAACACACGCTCTTGGGTTCCCCTTCCTTGCTCATTGCTAACTTCCACACTAATGATCTGCATTGTCGGAAATGAGAGCGTAAGCTTGAAAGCTTAGTGAGGGAGCTCAAAAACAAAACATCGATAATGCAGGGTTCAAGCATGGTATCCATACACATCAACAAGGTATACGTTAGCACTAACACAACAACTTAGCCAAACGCTACAACAATGCGTGAACATGACATCTTACCTCATGTTATGCTAAACAAGGATGTAACAAATCATCTTACACATCATCCATAGATGAACAAATATATTGACAACTATATAGCTTACTCGGATACGCGGATAACTTCCGTTGGGATTTTCGCCCCAATGTACTCAAACAATAATATTACCTTTCGGTGGGATTTCACACATCACCGTTGCCTTTACGGATGAGATTCCACTCATCATCACATACAAACATTTTTCGGTGGAATGTTACTTCACCGTACTTCTCCTTGGTGACTACACATCACCAAGGCCACGCACGAATTTGACTCTTACCTTGTGCACACTCATCCTAATGATCGATCATTTATATCCGGTAATCAAGACTAGTGCCAACATACTAAACGAGTATCACCATGATTTCACAATCATGTAACACAACATATCAATCACCATTATGCAACATCAATATATCGCAACATGCATAAACGAACACATATCACATATGCACATTTAGCAAGAACTCATAAAGTCAAACAAGAGATTAAGCTACCAACTTAATCCCCACGTTAGATTGGCCTACCAAGAACAATCTAATACCTCAACCACACACTTTGAACCAATTTAAAACCATTTTGGACATTCCACTCACCGAACACCCTTAAAGCAAGCCAAGAAAGCCGATCAAGCCTCCAAGTTTCCCAGAATCGATCCCGAAGCTTTTCCAACGATTTCCCTTGTTTCTAATAAACCAAAAACAATATATTACTCAACAAATCATCCACAAAACACTGCCACTAATCAGATTACAATCTCAAGACCATTTTACTACATTTTCAAACCAAGAACTAACCAAAATCTTCATTTTCGGATTTATACACGACCCAGCAAATACCCATCGATTCTAACACCCAAATCATCAGTAAATACACTCAAAACAACCCTCAAGCATAACCATATCATTAGACCAACTTTCCCTCACAAAACTACCTCAAAAACTCAAGTTTTCTACCCTTTAGCACACCCACAAATACCCATTTCAGGTTTTCAACAAAACACCATCATTTTAAGATACAATACTCTTAAAAGCATGATTAAAACATATATTATCTTTACAAATTAAAAACCAAACAAAAACCCATTAAAGCTTCCACATTTTTCCTAAAATTTGAATACTTGAAATGTCACAAAAACGGAGTTTACTAAAATCTAAAACCATACAAACGTTTAGAAAGATGAGGAGAAGTCAAAAACACTTTTACCTTGATGAAAGCACTTGAAACCGTGAAGAAAATGGATGGAACAGTGTTTTGGGGTTGAAGGGAGGTTTTGTCGTGGAATTTGGTTTTGAAGAAGAAGATGATGACTTTCTAAAAGTCTCTTTTTACATGATTTTTTTTCTCATTTGGAAATCTCCATTTTGCCCCTAATGAAAACATAGGGCCTTTTTAGTTTAAAACCAATCCCATTTTAAATTAAAACAAGTCCAACGACTCGAACCCGATCTAACTCTCCTAACACCCGACCTCTAAACTCGAGTGTTATATTTTACCATCGCAGGTTAAAAGATTGATCATGGCACAATTATTGATATTAGAATAGGAGTTCCTTCAGCTGGCTTGCAGAGTACGATACCTGTGTAATTAGGGGCATGTATGTCACATTTTGTTTTATATTTAATTCTAAAACTCGTTTGTATAACATGTATTATGAACTCTATTTTGTTGTTAATGATTTTGAACTTATGTTTCAAGTTGTAACTTGTTTTTACGGTTTTAAATGGTTTGGCTATTTGTTTTATCTAAAAAATTTAATGTGGGTCACTCCGGTGATCTGAATATGACACCTCGAATTGGATCAGGTTACCCGTATCGATCTTTGGGTGTTACATTGTATGAATTGTGTTGAGATATATTTTCCAGCACTATTGTCGTGATGTTGAGTTAATGTGAATTGATAATATAATTCTTACTTGTCATACATTCAAAATGATATGATTCATGAAACCATAATGAATACATAGAAATGACTAATGTTTAGAACAAGTTACATTGAGTATAATGATGTCACACTTTCCTTGTTTAAGAATATCATGACATGATATATTATGAGAAACCAATACATATTGTCCACGTAAACTAATTAGATTCATCAAATAGAGTGGCGTGCCATTAGGGTCTCACAGTACTGTATCGTGTTATTATAACACTTTACGCACCTTGATACCATTATTCATCTTGGGAGATTTCACCATCTTATTATTATAGCCCCTATGTACATCAACATTATGTCATCTTGTTCACTAGCGTCTCGTGCATCTCAATTGATCCATTTATCCGAGTCCTTGTAGTCTTGTTTATATTAGGATAAAGAATGAACATATATATATATATATATATATATATATATATATATATATATATATATATATATATATATATGATGCTTGAGAGAATGTAATCATGATATAGAACTTTATATATGTATATATTGATGAAGTTGTAAAAAAACATGACATGGATGAGATATAATTTTGCTTGGGGTGTGTTATTATGTTGATATGATGCATTGTGAACTATGTTGTGATTTTATGTTCTTTATTTCCATATCGTTAAACTTGTTTTATGTCTCACTAAGTTGAAACTTTATGTGCGTTGTTTGCACACATTGGTAGCAGATCTTGAGATATATGGTTTGATCGAGAAGTTGCATCACCAAGTGCAAAGACATCATGGCCTTGTTAAGTAGTGCTTGAACCCCTATTTGATATTTCGTACTAAATGATATGTATAAGGTTCAAATTATGTTTGATTTAGCTTTTGGGTGATGTTAATTTTTCTTCTGATTTAGTGTAGTTAAAATGTGTTAGGTCATAGTATGAGTCCTAGTCTATGATTTGATTGCCTGGTATAATTTTAGATGAAGAATGTGTTTTAGCATGTCTATGAAAAATGAAAAAAACGTGTAAGTGACTTTAAATGGACTTAAATTTAGTAGAGTGTGCTTAGCATGCCATATTTGAGATCTTGACATATCATGTGTCATTTGTATTTGTAAGGCATAAAGTATATAAACTTGTTTGCATAAGAATAATTTAGTGAAATTAACTTTTGAGTGGTTTTTTATTTAAGAACATGATGTATTTGTTTTAATGAGTATGATACACAAATTCTTATTTTAGTGTTTAAACGATGTTACAAATTGTGTTCTTTAATGTATTTAGATGTATTGCACATAGGGATGTAAAAACAAGTCAGAACCTGGAAACCCGACTGAAACCTGCTCGAGTCAGAACCTGATTTGACTTGAGGATTTGATTACCTGAACTCGATCTGTAACTGACTGTTGTTGATTCGAACCCGAATTTGACCTGTTATTGTAGTGACCGAACCCGACTTGCGTCCGACTGAAAACGACCCGAACCCGAATTGGACCTGTTACTGTGGACCTGAAACCCGACCTGCGCCCGACTGAAACGAACCCGAACCCGAAGCCGACCTGGCAGATAACTGATTTTACCCGACTGAATTGACCCGAGATCCGATATTACCCGACCTGTTTTGAACCCGACCTATTTTGGACCCGATCTGTTTTGAACCCGACCTGTTTTGAACCCGACCTGTTTTAGACCCGGCCTGTTTTGAACCCGACCTGTTAGTTGACCCGACCTGCTTTGAACCCGACCTCTTTTTAACTTGAACTGATATTGATCTGACTTGATATTTACCTGATATATAGTTGAAGAAGTCTACGATTTGATAAATTTAAAGTGATGATAAATGTAAAGTATTAATTTATTAAATTAATTTAATACTAACTCGTTCAATATAAATTATTTGTGAAGTTTAATAAGAATTAACATACTTAAATTTATTTTATTAAAAATATTCAAAATTTAATTTTTTTATCAAATTAATAAGTTGTGATGGATGAATTTAAAACAAATTATTTAAAATTTAAATCAATTTATTAATTGTGATCATTAAATTTAAAAAATATTTTATTAAAAATTTTAATTATAACTATTAAAACAAAAAAATATTTTTTTAGTTTAGGGAAAGTTTTTCTTGAACTAATAGGGGAAAGTTTTTTTGATTGATAGGAAATTAATTATTGGGAGTGAGATTTTTTGGCGCCAATCAAATAAAGTGGAGGGGGGAGATTTTGCTGACAAAATGGGGGGGGGGGGGGGAATTTTGCCGCCACATCAAATAAAATTGGGAGTGGAGGTGTGATTTTTTTATTTAGGGGTTAATTATTCTTTAGGTCATTCCTTAATTAGATGGTTAGGGTTTAGGTTTTTTAGATTTTAGTTTGTTTTTTAGTCCCAATTTTTAGTTTAGTTTCTTTAAATTTCATTTAATTAGGTCATGCTTCATAAATTAATTAACTATTAAGCTTTTTGGTTTGCTTTAAATTTAATTTGGTCCTCGTATAAAGATTTGGTAAGTAATTAAATTTAATAATTTTATTCATTTGTGATTTTGGCTCTAATTAATAATTTAGTTTTAATTTATTTTTAGATTTGTCCTTTTTATGTTTCAATTTATTTTTTTGTTAGATTTATGGGTTTATGTTTAGGGTTTAGGGGTAAATGTGTCAAGTTGATTGTTTGGGGCTATGAGATTAGTTTAGGGATTATGTGATTAGGCTTGCACTCTAATTATTAGTGAATAGTGTCTGTAAGATTTAGATATTCATGTTTGGGGTTTAGGGGTAAATGTGTCAACTTAATTATTTGAGATTATGAGATTAGTTTAAGGATTAGGGGACTAGGCTTGTACTCTAATTATTAGTGATTATAAGATTTAAGGGTTGAGGTTTATGGGTATTGTTTAGGGGTATACATATATAGATACAAATATGTATGTTCTAGTATATATATATATTACAATATATCCACACTAAAACTTACATATATATATATAATTATAACAATATACATATATATACTAAAACTTAAATACATGCATATATATGTATGTATATATGTGTGTGTTTTAGTATATATATATATATATAATTAAATATAACAATATATATCATAATATATGTATATGTATATTTATATGTATATGTGTGTATATATATATATATCTGTAGATATAAATTTTATTCATTTTTAATATGGTGATATTTTTATTCATTTTATTCCCTAAAATTTTATTTTCCACAGAAAGTTACCCTTATTAATTTTTAATTTTTGTAATTTACTCCAATATTTTAGATATAAAACATTTGATGATATTTTTGTTCATTCTACTGCCTAATATTGTGACTAAAATGTTTGTAAGTATGTATGTATGTACATATCAATGTATGAACCCTAAACCCTTAATGATTTTTCTCTTAACCCAAAACCTTAAACCCTAAAAATCATAAACCCTAAACACTAAACCCTAATGTGTGTAAGTATGTATATAGTTATCTATGTATGAACCCTAAACCCTTGATGAATTTCCCTAAACCCTGCACCATAAACCCTAAACCATAATGTATGTAAGTATATATGTATCTATCAATGTATGAACCCTAAACCATTAATAGATTTTCCCTAAAACCTAAACCCTCAATCGTCCAATATTTTATAATTTAAATTTGATATTTATGTTCATTATAGCCCTTAAAACTTCATTTCTATTCCAAATTGACCCCAATATACTAATTGTTTTTTTTAATTAGTCCAATAATATATAATTTTGCTTTGACATTTTGTTCATTTTAGTCCTAAACTGTATTTGTATTCCAAATTGACCACTTTTTATTTTTTTAATTAGTCCGATGTTTTATAATTTTAATTTGATATTTTTGTTCATTTTAGTCTCTTAACTTTATTTTAATTAGTCCGATGTTTTATAATTTTAATTTGATATTTTGTTCATTCTAGTCCCCTAAACTTTAGTTTAATTCCAAATTGACCACATTTATTTTTAATTCCAAATGTTTTATTATTTTAATTTAAAATTTTGTTCATTCTAGACTCTAAAACTTTATTTTTATTCTAAATTGACATCTACATATTGTTTTTTAATTACTCTAATTTGTATACTTTTAATTTGATATTTTTGTTCATTACAGTCCCCATAATTTTATTTTTATTCCAAATTGACCCACATTTATTTTTTTTTAATTTGTCCAATGTTTTATTATTTTAATTTGATATTTTCTTCATTCTAGTCCCTTAACTTTATTTTAATTCCATATTGACCCCTATATATATTAATTCATCATGTTTTATAATTTTAATTTGAAATTTTGTTCATTCTAGACTCTAAAACTTTATTTTTATTCTAAATTGACATCTACATATTGTTTTTTAATTACTCTATTTTTTATACTTTTAATTTGATATTTTTGTTCATTACAGTCCCCAAAATTTTATTTTTATTCCAAATCGACCTCTTTTCATTGTTTTCTTTTAAATTTGTCTAATGTTTTATAATTTTAATTTGATATTTTTGTTCATTATAATCCGTGAAACTTTATTTTTAATCCAAATTGACCCCTTTTCAGTTCAAATTGACCCCTTTTCATTATTTTTTAATTAATTCAATGTTTTATAATTTTAATTTGATATGACTTTAAATAATTAACTCCAAATCAATGACGATTGACGAAGGCCAACCTAAAGTCTATCGACTACTTATACGGTTCTACCGAACTCAAACTCAATACAAATTTCAATCCTGAAAATACTCCGACCTGAATTACCCGACCTGAAAATACCCGACCTAAAATTACCCGACCTGAAATTCACCCGACCTGAAATGCAACCGACTTGAAACGGACCCGACCTGAAATGGACCCGACCTGAAGTGTATCCGAACCTGAATTAACCTGTCAATTATCTGCTTCGGACCCAACCCGTTTTGACCCGACCTGAAATGAACCCGACCTAAAATGGATCCGACCTGAAATGGACCCGATCTGAAATGGACCCGACCTGAAATGGACCCGCACCCGACCCGACTCGAGTCAAAACAGAAAAATGACCTGTACCCAATTTTACCCGACCTGACAATACCCGACCTGAAACCCATCCGATTACCTATTTTTACATCCCTAATTGCACATGCTTATATATACTAGGTACTCTCTTTTAATGTTTTATGATGATTACAAATGAATTATGTTATACCTTCGTGAATGCCTTATATCTTCGCCAATGGCCTAACTCCAAACTCAATATTGTCTCCGAGAATGTGCTCATGTCTTCTGAACCTCTAGGCTAAAACTAATATTATCTCCGGAATGATCTCTATGCCTCCAAAACTCTATCTCTGAATCATCGATTCCAAAGAACGTTGATAGACATGATAGTTGTCTAATAAGTTGAACCTACTCCTTCCAACTCGTCAGTAGCCATCATACACTAAACATGGCACCTCTCGTCATTAAGGACCTTAAAGGCCTCGCCTCTATAAAGATGTCAGAGAGACCCATATACATAGAGATACGTTGACATAAAGGGTCGGTATCTCTCTCTCTAAACACTTCATATTTCTTGTTCTGACCACCGTATGTGGCTCTCGACCATAACACTGGATCGGGTGAACCGCCATAAGAGACCATCAACTCCCCCTTGTACCAACAAGTTATAATAATTAAATGTTCATTTTTTGGGGTTTTTTTGTGAATATTAATTGTATTTAAGCCTCCCAAGCTTTAAGTATCGGAATCGAGACATCCAGTGTTCAAACTGGATTTCAAAAGTTTTTTTTTTGACATGTCAGGTATCGAAACCAGGTCTTCAGTTTCGGAACAAAACCTTAAATTTTACATTTTCACAAATCAATCATAAAATCATAACCTTTTCAATTGATGTTTGATTCCTGTTTTTAGTTCGTAATTGTGAAAGAACAAGTGTTTAAAAATATATTTAGAAAATAAAAATGAATCTTTTAAATGGCCCTCAAATTTTTTAAATTTCGCAATTTAGTTCAAGAAGTTTCAAACCTATCATTTGGGTGCCTTTTTCAAATTTAATAGATTTGATTCTTTTGTGATTGTTTTAAAATGAATCTAAAAGGTTTGAGTGTCATGTTAAATTTTTTTCTCATGAGTTGATTATTAATAAGTTTTTTTTATTTTAAATTATTACATTATTTTATTTTAACATTATTTCGATATCTGAAGTGGCATCCTCTGCTCAAATATATGTTCAAATAAGGTCTGGAGTATTACAAAAAGTATTGGCACGATAAAGATTAATATGTTCGATGAAAATATTTGAACATTTGATAAAGTGAGACATATTATAGATTTGAGATGAAATCTAATTTTATTAGGTACTTTGGATTGAAAAGGGTACATATTCTTCAGTGAAGGTTGAACTATAAAATCTACAAGGGTTCTCTCGTTGCGATGAAAAGGCGGAGAAAGGCTGTCAAGATTTATGTTCTACACGGTTAACAATTTTAGAGGATGCAACTGATGTTTCCTCTTCTAGGTCATATGACGATTTTATGGACATAATAGATTGAAGGAGCATAAAGAGTTCAACTTTGTGGACATAATAGATTTAAGGAGCATAAAAAGATTAATTTTGTGCACATAAAAAAATTCGAGAAACAAAAGAGAGTTAAATTATGTGGGTATAACGGATTCGAGAAGGAGAAGTTTGATTTCATGAGCATAACAGGTTTGGAAAGGAAGTTTAGTTTGTCACACGAACTTGTAACGCTAAAAATATAATTATTTCTTCACAGTGTTCCATTAACTTAAATATGCATACAAAAGAAGCTAGACTTTCACAAATGTTTAATGAGGCTAATACTAGTGACTAAGGATATAATTGTCATTGATGATTAGTGTTGTGTTGTGGATGATATTACTCTTGTTGGTAAAATTGAGAGCAAAATTGACACTTATGATAATATGATGGTCGGATCACTTCCTACATCCAAGCTTGAGCATGGTTTGAAAATGTGGAGAACTCGTTCGTCAAGGTGGATAATTTGTTTCTCATTGAGTTTGAGATTTTTTATCGAGGTTTGAATTTTTTTTCTTGGACTTCTTGCACTTTCAGAATTCTTATTAAGGTGTACATTATTAGAGTTTATGACCCAAATTCTACAAGGCTATATTCTTCAATCAGACTTTGGTTAAGGTGGGAAACGTAATTTGGGTATACTCTTCTATGCAAGTTTCGTTGTATTCAAGTTACTTACCTTATAAATATGTAATGTGGTGTAGGGTTTAGTAAGTCGTCACAAAAAGTTGTATGGGTGTTCAAACTTTGGTTTTAACCAAATTAACCGACCCAACGGAAATTTTTTCGTTTAATCGGTCTGTTAATTTTAAGTTCGGTCGGTTAACGGTTAATGATTTTTCAAACTTCGGTTATCGGTTAATTTGGTTCGAAATTGGTTAATTAAAAGAATTAACCAAAACTTTTATATATTATATATATTACATATTTTTTTATTCATTGAATTTTTAAAAATAATAAAATGATCATTAAATTTTTTGATATATTATAAATGGTCATTAAACTTTATCAAATTAGCACCAAATGATCATTAAATTTATTGAATTATTAAAAAATAATAATTGAACTTTTTAATAATATCAATAATTTATAATGTGCAATGAATCAATGACTATTTTATAATATTTCGGCAAGTTTAATGGTTGTTTTAAAACTTCTGAAAGTTTAGTGGCTAAAAATATCATTTTAACATAGTTTAGTGACCATTTGGGTAATTTATCCAAAATTTTATAAAAAAATTTTGGTTAATTCAAAAATCGAACTTTTTCGGTTCGGTTAAAAAATTTCGAAATATTTCAGTTCGGTTAACGATTAATATGAATAAAAATTTGGTTAATGAATTTTTTGTAGTTCGGTTCGGTCGGTTAACTGAACCGACCAATTAAACACCCCTATGTGATAACAGAGTCGCCAACGGTCCCTTTTAAAATAGGCAGACTGAAAACCTAAAACAAACCAGCGATTATGAATCTCAAGGGTTCGAGGGCACAATTGCGTGTGGGGAAAGATTAGCACCCCACAACTCCCGTAGAACGGTGCTTACTTGATCATAAATATTTTCTTTTGAAACCCAGATGAATGCATGCAAAGATTAATGTAAATCTCGACAATGTTCTATAGGTGACACGAATTCACTCACAATTGAGGAAACCCATGACAAACATAAACACATTAGGGATTAAGAAATTATTCTCTAAAATTCGGAAGCATAGTCTCGCATGGGAGTTTCGACTGTTCCCCAACTGCTAGGGAAAAATCGAGATTAACCCCACTTGAGAAAATACTCTATTTTTTGTGAGGCGAAGAAAAGGTTTTTGAATGACATATTATGTAATTTTATTAATTCCTAAAGAGAACCTAAAGTCTAGGGTTTTATTCTAGAAAGTGCATGCTTAAAGAAACTAGTCCTAAAAGGCATTATTTTATCTGACCGAGTTGCGCATTGAACACCACTCCTTCAAACCTAAGGTAGTGTGAGAAACTTGATCCTTTGAACCCGAAGATATTGAGTTGACCAATGAGAACAAATCGAACGACGCTCCTTCAAACCTGAGGTAGAGTGAAAAAACCTCTGATCCTTCGAACCCGAGGATACTAAGTTGAAACTAACGAGAACAAATCGAATGTCGCTCCTTTAAACTTGAGGTAGTGTGAAGAAACTTTAATCCTTCAAACCCGAGGATATTAAGTTTAAACTAACGAGAACAAATCAAATGTCGCTCCTTCAAACCTGAGGTAGAGTGAAGAAAATTTGATCCTTCAAAACCAAGGATATTGAGCTGAAACTGACGAGAACAAATCGAATGTGGCTCCTTCAAACCTGAGGTAATGTGAAGAAACTTTGATCCTATGAACCCGAGGATACTGAGCTGAAACTGACGAGAACAGATCGAACGTCGCTACTTCAAACCTGAGGTGGTGTGTAAAATATGAATCTGATCCTTTGAACATGGGTATACCAAGTCGAAAAGATTATATGCTCCTTCAAACCCGAGGAGAACAAATCGAACTCCACTCCTTCAAACCTGAGGTAGTGCGAAAATATGACTCTGATCCTTCAAACCCGAGGATACCAAGTCGAAAAGATGATCTACTCCTTCAAACCCGAGGAGAACAAATCGAACCCCACTCCTTCAAACCTGAGGTAGTGTGAATTCTTATGTGAATTCTTATCTTGGCTCTTGGAGAGGTCTGTTCGGCTCCTCGACTTCTTCAATCTTACTAAATTTGGGCTTCATTTACTTTCCCCAATGGTCAACTAGAACTTGAGTGTTGAACTGCGTCATAGTCCATGTACATGTTGTAACGCCCTGAATTTGGGGCTAAGAGTTAGCTAGATTGATTAGACAGTTCGGGTGAATCGGATTAGATGGTTTGAATTGGTTTCGAGAAATAAAATCAAATAAATTATTTTTGGGTAAAATAAAATATGGGAAAATATCCTAAAATTTTAATGTATTACACATATTTGAGGCATTATTTTGATAAGATAAATTTGGATTAAATGACTTTTTGGTTTGGTGACTGGAATGTAATGATTTAAAAACTATTTTGGTGACTAAATCATAAAAGGGTCAAAACATAGAATCTTTAAGGATCTATTGGTTTATCAAAATTTTCCATTAATTTTGGCTATTTTAAAATAGTTTTCAAAGGATTTAATAAAATAAAATGATTTTAAATTGTTTTGTTTTAATTAGGAAAATGCTTGCTTTCTCCAAATCATTTTCTCTGAAATTCTCAGCAACCAAACTACCATTTTCTCTTTAAGAATTCTATGGATTCATATTTTAATCTTGCTTTTGATTTCAACAATTGATTTCCTTGATTCTACACCAAATTACCTTGGAGATTTCATTAAAAACAAGCCAGTTGAGGAGGCAGTCTATAATTAGAGGTGATTTTCGTTTCTCTCCTCTAATCAAAGGTTCTTACTGAAATTCTCAAGTTCTTGATCCTTTACAATCGATTTTTAACATGTGTTGGTAGTTAAATCTAGATTTAAAGGTTTAATGTTAGTTTAATTAAGAAATAGATGGATCTTTGTTATGAATCTAAATCTTGGTGATCTTGATTGATTTAGATCACATCTAATGAGTATTTTAATGTCATAATATGAGATTTACAAAAGAAATCCCGAAACTAATTGAATTGCTAATTTTCTAGGTTGCAAATAGTATGATTTTGGGGTGTTTTTGGTGTTATTAGGTTGCTGGAGGTATAAGGTGATGATGTAAGTGTTTTTAGATGTTAAGTGATTCAAATGGTTAGTATATGGATGGGCTTTGTTTAGGATGAAATTGGAGGTGTTTTTGGTTGTTTCCGGGTGGCGTTTGGTGGAGTTTGGATGTGTATAGATGGGGATTGATGTTGTTGGGATTATGGATGCACAATGGTACATTAATCCTATGTTATTATGTGAATAAAATAGGGGAGATTGATCCTACAATGATTGATGAAGGATTGAAGGCGTAAAACGGCTATTTTCGTATCAACGAGGAAAGCTTTGCATTGTTGGTGAGTGGAAATGTGTTTCGAAGCTCTTAAAGGTTTAAAAGTTTCTTTCGGGGTTCCTGACCCATTATGATTTAGCTTTTATTTCGATTGCAAGCATGGTTTATTATCTATTGTTTTATACTTGATTTTCCATGAAAATGTAATGCAAATGATGATATATATGAATGTCTATGAGATTTGGCAAAAGGTTTTCGAAACAGAAAATTTATGGTTTTTAAACATGATTATTGCATTGGAAATTGGTTTATATGTTGCATATGGAATAATAGTGAGGTAACATGGTTTAAAAGTATATATTGGCTAAGTGGCAATGAAGTAAATGTTATCGGATATAGTTGGCATGTCATACGGTTTAAAGTGCACTATAATGAGTCACCTCATGGTTTGTTGAGGGGTAATCTCCAACCATTGAGAACCACAACCGTTGAGGGGTTACTCCGGCTTGTGGATTAAAGGTGTGTTTAAAGGTAGCACCACGAAAATCCTAGTACCCGATGTGTTTTCATAAAAATGTGATGAAATGGTTTTGATCACTATAATGCCAATATATAAAATAATGTATCATGATGAACATGAAAGATGGATTTGATGTGTTTTATTATGATGATGCTCCTTAAGCTATGCTATTGAAATGCTTATGCATACGAGACTATGCATGTAATCCATGAAAGATGCTATTGAAATGGTTTTATGATGCTCATTGCATATGAGACTATGCATGTAATCCATGATACATTGAAAAGCATATGGTTTGATATGTTTTATGAGATATTTGTAAATGCAATGAAGGTTTATCAAATGATCTTTTAGCCTTAAAGCTTGGTTTTATACATTGGTTTAAATTGCATTGATGAGTGTTTTTTAGCATCCCTCACTAAGCATCTTGTGCTTACACTCCATTCTATCCTTGCAGATAAGTTAGCTTTAGAGGCAACATTTGGGCTAGGGATCTTCTAAGGTTTCAGATTTTACAAGTATGGTTTACATACACGAACTTTCGTAGCAATAAAGGGGAAATGTGGCCTTGGGTATTGGGAGACTTGTAATGTGTTGCTCCCTGTTTTTGAGCATGTTTCTAAAATACCATGTGTTTTGTGGTGTTTGATGTTTGATATTGGGCTTGGGATAGCTTTTGCATGTTTGGGGTAGAGAGCATGCTTATATGACTTTGTTAATGTTTTCCATTCTTTGATGGTTGATTTTGCATATGTGGATTTGTGGTATGATGATGTCTTTTGGTTCATATGATGTTTAGTAGAAGTTTAGGTGATGTTTCTTTGAGCCAACATGTCATATGTTAGGCCAAGAGACCATTACAGGTCCAGTCGTACCGATACGGGTCCTTAGGGATCGGTTTGCGGGGGCTGAGAAAGGCTCAATTTCTGGAAAATTACATAGAGGTATCGATACGCCCTTTGCATTTTACACATGTTTTGGTACATGGGCTATCGTACTGGAACATATTTTAGCTACTTAAATCCCCTGTTTAAAAAAAATGAACCACGAGTATCAGTACGCATGGCACTATACCAATACCCTATTACAAAAGAGACCCGTACTGATACGGGCATGGTATGTATCATTATCCAGCCTGTTAATTTTGGTAAATGTTTGTTGAAGTTTGACTTTGTTCCATTTTGGTATGTGATTCTTATTTATGCAATTAAATGAGTTTGGTATATCCTATTAAGCTAGAATTTAACTGTCATGCATGTAACCTGATTAATTAAGGTTTGGTAACTTCGGATTTAAGCGACTCCTCATAGTTTATCAGAATTACAATTTGGTCTCTAAATTGCAATTATGCTCATCGGATGTTAATTCGATGTTTGATTCAAACGATAATTTATCCGCTACCATCATGATCATTTTAGGAAATAAATGTGCATCTAGAAAAGATAAAAAGAAAAAATGGACCTAATTTTGAGTAAATCGATTCGGGTTTGTTTTGGCAAACCCAATATAGCTCGCCTAGTTTGGTGTGGCGTCTAGTCCGGATATCAAGTGCATAGCTTGTGTCTTTGAAGACTTTAAATGTTGTGGCGATATTTGAGGTTGTGAAGTTTCTTCCAGACCGCTCGGTTCATCCTCATGATTATCGCATTGCTCAAAAATCAATTCCTTTTTAATTCGCATTATTTTTCTCCATATATAATGTGTTCAAGCTTCTCAAACTTGTTTAACTAAGGGAGTGCAGAAATATCATTCTAAGAATAAAATTCTATAAGTGCACGTGTGTGTTTCCGATTGCAACTAGCCACTCCTTTATTAGCTTCTTTTTCCTTTTTCTTTCTCTTGTTTTTTACCTCGAGATTTCATTTCATTAATTGTTTGACTTGGTCATGATTTGAAAATCACTCATGAAGCCAAGGTATAGAGTAGATAGAGCTTTGCTACCTTATTAGATACTTAACCTCACAGCTATAGCGGAGTGCCATCAAGGTTTTCTTTTCACTCTTCGTTTTTCATTTATCTCGAGATTTCATCTCATTACTTATTTGACTTTGTCAGGATTTGAAAATCACCCATGAAGCCAACATACATAACAGATGGAGCATTGCTTCCTCAACATTATAGCTTCAACAGAGTGCCCCCGAGATGTTTTTTAGCTACTAGTTACAATCTATGTGTTTTTATTGGGGGATAGAAGACTATTATTAGAATTTCAATTTCAAGCAACTCATTCGGGTCAAACTTTCCTAGTCCATGATTCCATATTTATGAATTTCAAAGATTTTCTCATCATCGAGCATCATCCAAGGTGTAGTAATCTTGCTTTGCCGACCTGAGTAGCCTAGAAGACAAGTCACATTTCATCGTTTTTACAACACTCGATTGATCGTTATCAGAATCAAAGTCGCATTTTGTAGTTGATACCCAAGGACCTACAAGAGTAAGATGAGATATACATATATATATATTTACATGAGAAAATATATTAGTGACTATAAATGGTCTGAGCCAACAAGAACGAAACTTAACAAGCTTGAAGCTTTTTGTCTGAATCCAAGCTTTCAATCCCACTACACCATGAGAAAATATATTAGTGTCTATAAATGGTCTAAGCCAATGAGAACGAAGCTTACCTAGCTTGAAGCTTTAACCGAGCGTAACATAACAACACCTTTTGACCGACCTCAGATTGAATAAATAAGATGCAAATGATGATGATGCAGGGCCATTGATATTCCAAAATCTAAAGCACATTTCAAAGATCATGAAGTTCGTGTATGTTACCTCCTCAAAAGTACTGATTTTTATGCCATTGTTACAATGCTTTTCAGTACATTTAGTTGCACTTAGATGTTAAATTCATGCATTTGCAAAAGTCGTTTAGATTTTTTGTCTATGTCAGTGTGAAGGGTTGTTTGTTGGGAATTTTGTAGGTTTGGCATGGCAATTGGCAGAAAAGAGCAGCGCAAGAAGGAATGCCAGAGAGGATGCCAAGATGCTGTTAACACAGATGGACCAAACAACACCAAGCACCGGTGGCAGAGAATAGGAATTTGATGTTAGTCCAAGTAGTTGTTGAACCCGAAAAAATAGGACCAGGTCAGGTTGCGAGAAAAATAGCAATTGGATCAATCTCCGAAAAAATAGTGAATAACTGGTGCCAAGCTTGGTTGGCAGAACTATGCCAAGCTTGGTTGCCAAATGGCGACAGCAGATGACATAGGCCCTAGCCAACACCTTATCAGCTTATCACTTCAAATCTGGATAAAAGGTGATCACAAGAATCATCCCTTGCACATTCAAATTTCAAATGCAATGGCTTATCCTAGTCTTCCTTGCACGCCTATTTAAAGACCGATCGAGGAAATAATTAAGGGAATGAAGTTTTGGAAAGAGACGATCGACGACCGGCTACACCAAGGAGACGTGGTTCGACCCACTTGACCGAGAGCCTGTATCTTGAAAAGCTGCATCGAGAGACCCCTTCTCTCCCATTCTCTTTGTCAAGTTATTTTATTTTCTTTTTAAAGATGATGTGTTTGAAAAAAAGTTGAACATTTTGTGGTTGATACTCTCCCCATGAACTAATTTAATAGTTAATGGGGGATGTTTGCGTTGAACGCTATTTTTATGTTAAGTTTTTAATAATGAAAATGTTTCGGCATTGTTTCTTCTATCTAGCATACTTTACTGTTTCTTAAATACTATACCAAGCGAGAGCTGGCACTGTTGGCCTATTGCACCTCAATATCTTAACAGACTTGGGTGAAAATGATCAAGTTGGTGGATACTAAGGTGAGATGCTTCGAGAGAAGATGTTCAAGTAGATGAACTTACTTCGAAAGTAAAATCTACCCCTTAAGAGTACATATTGGATCTTAAACAAATCAGTTTCTAAAAATGATTCACTATAGAGATACATGGGTTTTTACTCAATCAATTTAGGGCAATGACCATCGAGAGAGGCTTTGCCAATTTGAATATGCTCGAAAAACAATGCCAAGGTATGACATTATTAGAAGCTGGCATGGCAAAAATAGCGTGAAAACCAGGCATCTCTTGCTAACGCTCATCATTCATTTGACACTCTCCTTGCCAATGCTAGTTTATTTTAATTTTCTTATCTTTACTTTATTTTTAAATCAACTTTCAAATCAAATTAACTTATTGTTTAAAATCAAATCGAATTCCAAGTCAATCTTTGTGGGATCAATACTCAACATACTGTTCTATTACTTGTCGACCATGTATACTTGCACGCAAAAGACTCAATATTTAGCACTATTTTTACTACATAACCAATACATTTTCTACCCCTTTTGCCAAAACTCACGCGAGTCAACAAGTTTTTGGTGCCATTTTCAGGGATTTCAATAGATTTTTATTATTATTTTTACTTTTTTTTACTTATCCGTTTTGTTTGATGTATGCCTAGGAGCCGCTCTACGGACTATCAACCATTTGACCCTTGAAATTGAACGAACCTACCACATATTGAAGAGGAAAATCAAAGAGATGGCTCAAAATGGTAACGAATGAGTAAAAGGTGTCCCGCAAAATCAAGGGAATCCACCTATACATAGAGGAAATCCAGTCGCACTCGTAGTGGACGATGCCATTGAGAGACCAATACGAGAGCACTCGGCACCCAATATTGATAACTTGTTGCCAATAGTGATTGACACTGAGGTAAATGCATCAAATTTTTAACTTGAAGCAATTCATGGAGATTTTCCAGTTATTTCAACAGCCTGGAGTATCAGAGGATACTATGAAGCTGAAATTATTCACTTTTTCCTTGAGAGACAAAGCCAAGACTTGGCTCAATTCTTTGCCACCTGGTTCAGTCACCTCATTAGGAGACCTATGCAAGAAGTTTCTGACATGTTTTCAGCCTCCAACACTCACTGCCAAGCTATGGGGTGAGATCATTACTTTCATGAGGGTTGAGGATGAGACCTTATATGATGCTTGGGAGAGATTTAAGGACCCGTTGAGAAGGTGTCCTATGCATGGATTTCCGAATTGGACTCAAACACAAACCTTCTACAACGAATTGGATGCACAAACGAGGATTGTCGTTGATTCGTCGACACTCGATTCATTGCTTGACAAGAACTACACAGAGGTTGTTGGCATCCTTGAGAGTATTTCAATCAATGATTTTGAATATCTTGGTATCAGACTAGGGACCAGAACCAGAACTAGTGGGAAATTGAAGGTTGATGAACTAACGTCCATTCATGATAAGATTTCCAACCTCACCAGCATGGTGAGAACGTTGCAAAAGAATAACGAGTCCCAAGAAGTTAAAGCATTAGAACCATTCTGCACCATCTGTGGAGAGAGCCACCATGTGGATGATTGCCCTACCAACACTGAGTCGATAAATTTTGTTGGAAACGTAAATTACAATTTTAATCCTAACTCAAATACTTATAATGCAGGATGAAAACGCACCCTAACATGGCTTGGGGAAATCAAGGAGGCAACCAAGAAAATAACCAGTGATAGAATGCCCAGAGGCAGAATAACGATGTCATGCCAGCATTCAATCAGAATGCCATGCCACAGAAAGCCCAAAATAACTTTCAGCAAGGGCAGAGACTTAACCAGGGAGGCACTCTCACGAACTACATGGAGAGGAATGATGGCACGGTCCAGAGTTTGGTAGCATCAATGAGGAATTTGGAAGTTCAGATTGGGCAGATTGCTAATGCACTCAGCAATCGACCCCAATGAACATTGCCAAGTGATACGGAGGATGCTCGGGACAAGGAAAATGAGCAATGTAAAGCTGTAACTCTTCGGGTGGCAAGCAATGCGATGTGGAGAAGGCTTCCAAGCACCCAACATATTATCAAATTGGAAAGTTTGTACCAGCAGATGATCCCAAGGAAGTAAAGAAAGAGGAAAGAAAAACAGACGATGCCCGATTAGATGTCAGGCCTGATGCCAAACAGACTGGTGTCAGCACCACCTTAGCAAAGCCAGGGGAGCTGGAATTTGCTTATCTTTCGCCACCATTTTCAGCAAGGATTCAAAAGCATAAGTAAGATTAGCAATTTAAGCGCTTCTTGGAAGTTTTTAAGTAGTTGCAAATCAACATAACATTGGTAGTTCTTGAGAAAATGCCCAACTATGTCAAATTCATGAAGGACTTCTTGTTCAAAAAGAGGAAGTTGAGAGACTTATAAACTGTAGCTCTCACCTGGGGATGCTGTGCCATAATCCTAAACCAATTTCCACCTAAGTTGAAAGAACCAAGAAGTTGCACTATCTCATGCACCATTGGAAACAAATTTATGGGCAAGGTATTGTGTGACTTAGAAGCTAGCATCAACTTGATGCCAATGTCCATTTTCAGGAAGCTTGGCATAGAAGCAAGACCTACCACGGTGACACTTTAGTTGGAAGATAGATCTTTTTCACATCCTAAGGGTAAGATTGAGGATGTGTTGGTAAATGAAGATAAATTTATTTTTCCAGCTGATTTCATCATTTTAGATTATGAGGCTGATGTTAATTTCCCATTTATTTTGGGTAGACCATTCATTGCCACGAGTAGGACTTTAATTGATGTTCATAAAGGAGAATTGACAATGCGCATGAATGATCAACATGTTACAATTAATGTGTTTCAAGCTCTTTAAATGCGCAGATGAACCCAAGGAATGACAAGTTGAGGAAATGATGGAGTCCATTTTTACTTTGGGCACGACACAATTATGCCAAGATGCAGATTTCGATGCCAAAAAACCGATTGGCAATAAAGAGACAACAGAAGAATCTGGAGAATCGGCCTTGGAGGCTGAAGAAGTGAGCTATTTTGAGCCACTAGAGTTGGTCGGCAGAGGGGACAAGGCACCTAAACCATCAAATGAGGAGCCTCCAGAGTTGGAGTTGAAACCATTGCCAGGCCATCTAAAGTATGCTTATCTAGGTAAACACTCAACTCTGCCAGTAATCATTGCTGCTGATCTCACTAATGATCAGGAGGAAGGATTGCTGAAGATTCTAAGCAAATATAAGCAAGCCTTGGGTTGGACCTTGGCCGATATCTGAGGTATTAGCCCAACCATTTGCATGCGCAAGATTATCTTGGAGGAGTACCATGGCAAGACCATTAAAGGCCATAGAAGGTTGAATCCGAGCATGAAAGAGGTAGTGAAGAAAGAGATCATAAAATGGCTTGATGTCGGGATCATTTATCTCATATCTGATAGCTTGTGGGTCAACCCGGTGCAATGCATGCCAGAGAAGGGTGGCATGATCGTGGTACAAAACAGTAAAGCTGAATTGATTCCTACCAGAAAGATCACAGGATGGAGAGTATGCATGGACTACCGAAGGCTGGACAATGCCACAAGGAAGGACCACTTCCCATTGCCTTTCATCGACCAAATGTTAGACAGGTTGGCAGGTAAAGCTTTTTATTGTTTTTTGGATGGTTATTCAAGTTACAACCAGACTGCCATCACCATTGATGATCAAGAGAAGACCATGTTCACGTGTCCATATGGGACATTCGCCTTCAGAAAGATGCTATTTGGGTTGTGTAATGCCCCAAAAATGTTTCAATGTTGCATGATGTCTATTTTTTCTGACATGATAGAGCACAACATGGAAGTATTCATGGATGATTTCTCAGTGTTTGGCAAAACATTTGAGGAATGTCCTCAGAGTTTGGAGCGAGTGTTAAGGAGATGCATTGAAACAAACCTAGTGTTGAATTGAGAAAAATGTCACTTCATGGTGACGGAGGGGATTGTTCTCGGGCACAAGGTAACCAAAAGAGGATTGAAGGTCGATCAAGCAAAAGTGGAGGTAATTAAACAGTTTCCACCACCTGCAAGTGTCAAAGGTATAAGAAGTTTTCTAGAACATGCGGGTTTTTACCGGTGTTTTAGTAAAGAGTTTTCTAAAATTTCTAAACCTTTATGCATGTTATTAGAATAGATGCCGCTTTTGCATTTGATGAATCTTGTTTAAGAGCGTTTCAGGGATTTAAAGAGAAGTTAATTAACTCCGCTATAGTTGTGGCACTGGATTGGAATGAGCCCTTAGAGCTCATGCGTGATGCCATCGATTATGTCGTCGGAGCAGTATTGGGACAACGGCGTGATAAAGTTTTCCATGCCATATACTATGCTAGCCGTACACTTAGTGAAGCATAGTGGAATTACTCAACAACTGAGAAAGAATTGCTTGCATTTGTATTTGCTTTTGATAAATTCATATTTTATTTAGTTGGTAACAAAGTTGTGGTGTATACAGAACATTTGGCATTGAAGTATCTCTTGGAAAAGAAGGATGCCAAGCTCAGACTAATCCGATGGACGCTTCTCCTACAAGAATTTGATCTTGAGATCTGAGACAAGAAGGGTAGTGAAAACTTATTAGCTGACCACCTCTCACGACTAGAACATCACCTTGAAGATGGTAAGACCACTACCATAAGAGATGAGTTTCCTGACGAGTATTTGCTTGCAGTTAATGCCATGCCATGGTACGCTGACATAGTCAACTACCTGGTAAGCAACATTTTACCACCAGACTTGGCATACAATGCCAGGAAAAGATTCCTACGAGAAGTGTGGCAATATTGTTGGGATGAGCCTATATTGTTCAAACAGTATGTTGATCAAGTGATCCGTCAGTATGTGCAGAGGATGAGCAGCATAACATATTGCATTTATGCGATGCCGCACCATATAGAGGTCACTTTGCTGGGATGAAGACCACTTCCAAGGTGTTACAGTCAGGATTCTTTTGTCCCACGCTATACAAAGATGCTCACAACTACGCCAAGGTATGTGATCGATGCCAACAGAATGGAAACATCTCTGGCAAACACCAATGGCCACTCCAAAACATTATGCATGTGGATTTATTTGATGTATGGGGGATACACTTTATGGGTCCATTTCCTCCATCATTTGGTAATGTATATATTCTTGTGGTTGTTGACTATGTATCGAAATGGGTAGAGGTTGTTGCCCTGCCAACGAATGATGGCAAGGTCATTGCCAAGTTCTTGCAGAAACACATTTTTACTTGATTTGGTGCCCTTAGAGTGATTATTCATGATGAGGGTACCCATTTTAAATGCAATCTAATTTCTAAAGCTTTGTGTATGTATGGAATTCAGCAGAGGATGGCCACGGCATGCCATCCACAAACAAATGGTTAAGCCGAATTTTCAGACAAGGAGATCAAAAGTATTTTAGAGAAGACTATAAATCCATCAAGGAAAGATTGGTCCTTGAGACTAGATGAGTCCTTGTAGGCATATAGGATTACATTTAAAACTCTTTTGGGTACTTCACCATTTAGACTTGTTTTTGGAAAACCATGTCATCTGCCAGTTGATCTTGAACATAAAGGCTACTGGGCCATCAGAACACTTGGCATGGCATGGAGAGTTGCTAGAGAAAAGAGGTTACTAGACTTAAATGAGTTAGATGAATTCATAACACAAGCCTATGAGAATGCTAGAATCTACAAGGAGAAGGCCAAGCGCTGGCATGATAGTAGAATAATTCCAAGACAGTTTGAGGTAGGCCAACGTGTTTTGTTATTTAACTCACAACTTAAATTTTTTCCAGGAAAACTCATATCAAGATGGACGGGCCCTTTTGAAGTTGTCAAGCCCTATATCCATGGACCTGTAGACATCAAGAATTTGAAGACGAGAGAAATTTTTAAGGGGAATGGTTAATGTTTGAAGAACTCTTTGGAAGGTGATCGAGTGCAGTGCAGACATGGAGTTTTGTCAGGGTGGGGAAAGATTGGTGGATTGTTGGCTGCACCGCGGTGCTGTGGTCCCTATGGCTTGCGAGGAATGACGTGATTTTTAATCAAAAACAGCTCGCAATTGAGGAGCTCATGTTTCTTGTTAAATTGAGATCCTTTTATTGGATCAAAGCTACAGCGCGAGGAACGGACATTACCGAAGCTGCTTGGTGGAATTGGTCGGTGACTTGTGTGCCATCATGTAAGGTGGGACCTCGAGTTGGGATCCGTTGGTGTCCGCTGTTGGAAGGGGTTCTCAAGTTTAATGTGGATGGCTCGGCAAGAGGGAAGCCGGGGATGGCAGGTTGCGGGGGTGTGTTGCGGGATGAGAGGGGGGTGGTGTTGGAGGTGTTTTCGGGGCCTTTGGGTTGTATGGATTCGAACGAAGCTGAGGTATGGGCTATCTATCATGCAGTACGTTTACTAGCGGAGACGAGGTGGCGGGCAGATTGGTCGTTCATCATTGAATCCGACTCGCAGATTGCATTGTCATGGGTGATGCACAAGGAGAAGAGACCTTGGCGGTATGGGTGGTTGTTTCGCGAGATCGATAGTGCTTGTATGCAGTTGCGTTGTGTTTGCTTTAACCATGCTTTCCGTGAGGTGAACTTTTTTGCCGATACCTTGGCAAAAGGGGGCATGGATAGAGTGTCTTGGTTTCATATTCTTGCGGATCCTTGTATGGTGTCGTAACGGGTATCGTTCTTGTTATTGGGGTTAGTTGTTTTTTACTTACCATGTGCACTCTTTTTCCTCCAATTTAGGTTAGGGAGGTTTTTTAAGGAGGCATATGGTAGGTTGTATGATTTTGGTGCTTTGAATAAAATCATACGTTATTGATCAAAAAAACAATGCCAAGCAGGTTATTCTCTTGGCAGAGGTACCATAGCACCATCATCATGGTTTTGAATCTTTTTAAATATTAGGATTAAATATTTTCCTTTTAACTTTTTCTTTATTTGTTTACATTTCTTTTACTTTTTAATTTACCTTTGCTGCGTTAAAAGGTTTACTTTGAGTTTGTGCATATTTGGTATGCCGAAAACAATGCCAATGTGCGGCTTGGCATGAAACAATGACACACTAAGTGAATGTTGCGTTTCAAACAGAACGTCGGCACTAAGGCTTAGCATGCGGCGTATTGGAATATTAGAAAAAGAGATTTATCCTAGCTTGATTAAATTCGGCCCATTAAGGAGAGAGATTATTTTTCTTTGAGTTTTAACCCTAGCTGTCTAAAAATAAGGTTGAATTTAAATTCAACTTAATCACCTTATCACTCTACTCTTTAAACATATCTGATCACTTACACCTTATCACATTCACCTTATCACTTTATCCCTTATCAAATCAAACCTTTTTATTTTCCATCATTATCCGCATTAAATTCGGCCACCTTTATTACACTCATTAAAACACTCAAACTCTTTACTTTCTACCTACCCTATATGTTTCAAGAACCAAATCTCTCTCACTTTCTCTCTTTCTTTTTCAAGCAAGAAACCAAGAATCACATTTCCCTTTCTTCTTTCTTCTTTGTCCAAATCGTTCCAAGATTTCTTTTCGCTCTAACGGCTTTCTCATCGACTACTTTCAAAAGGTTTTTCAACGAGGAGATCCGGAAGAAGTTTGACGCAAACTTTGCTCTGGGATCCTTTTACATCGAGAAGCACTTCAACTTCGAGACTGAGGCAACCATTAAATTTCCTCTCGAGTTCATGGCTTTAGTCGACCAACACAAGTGGAACAAGTTCTGCTAGCAGAAAGGGGAGATTTACGCCACCCTTGTTCAAGAATTCTATGCTCATCTTGTGACTAAAGATTCGCCCTTCTTGATAATTCGAGGTATGTGTGTGCATTTTGATGAAGGGTATATAAACACAATGTTTGAGCTGGAAAGTGCATGGGATAAACACTTTGAGTTCGTAGATTAGATGAGTGCTGCCAAGAGAAATAAATTGTTGACTGATTTGTGCGGACCTGGCACGGGATGGATCGTATTGTCAAAAGGACACAAGACGGTGAAACAACTAGCATTGAAGCCTCAGTCGAGGGGTTGGAACCACTTTATAAAGAAAAATCTGATGCCAACATCGCACAATGAAACTGTATCGGAGGAGAGGCTGCCATTGTTGCACTCAATCATCGTCGGCCGAAAAATCAATGTTGGTCGGCTCATCATTGAAGAAACCTATAACTGTGTGGCAAGAGGTAATGGTAGTTTGTTTTTCCCTCTTTTAATTTCTAACATTTACATGCAACATGGTGTGCCCAAGCTTGATACAGATAAGGGCTAAACGATCAAGGGAACTACAATCACAACTTTTATTTGGAAAAACCTCACCACTGTCGAGGCCAAGCACAAAGGCAAAGGGAAGGAAAAAGTGCCAACGCCAAAGCCCAAGCTGCTGAAGGCAGAGCCAGCTCCTATGCTAACTAATGTAATGGCATTGCTCTCCCAGATCTACTAGCGCCATGAGATTATCCTCCAAAAATTGGAGACGGCTGAGGAGCGGAATCTCAAGTTCTGATGTTATGCTTATACCAAGGATGTTGCCACTAAAGGAACTCTTGAAGGCATTTCCCCAGGTGTCTTGCTAGACTTCCCAGATTTCCATGTCGAAATATTTGTCAGCGATGAGGCCATGCCATCCAGTTCTCAATCAATTCATACCTCATCTGATGCCACAGTCTTGTTGTCTCCAGTTCAAGTTGAATCCGCCAGATCTGAGTCCCCATTTGAGTCGAAGGAACCCAAAACCAAGTCTGCCAAAGCTAAGTCTGCTACAAAGCCTGCTACTACACCTACTGCACATGCTCAGTCCGATACCACCGCTACTCCTGCCATGTCAGACCATGTCAAGATTGTGGAGGAAGTTCTCCGAGATGTTGGAGCCTCTATTGCCGCCGAAAAGCCAAGCATGAAGGGAAGGAAAAGGATGGCCCTCAATCGTGGGACCTTTGTGAAGAGAATGAATCGTGTTACACATGAAGTATCATCCGAAGGGGAGTCCTCCTCTTCCTAAACTCCTTTGCATTCCATTGCATTTTCATAATCATGCATTTTTATTTTTTCTACTTTACTGTATATATGTTTTGTTTTCATGCATTGAGGACAATGCACATCTTGGGTTTGGGGTGTGTATTTTCTTGAACTTATGCCATACATTCCATGTTTAAATTTTTGTTGCCATGACATGTTGTTGCCATGCCATGTAGTTCATATAGTTTAGTTGCAAACCGAACCATTAAAAAAGTGTAAAAGAAAATTGTCTCGGCCGAATTTTGAAGATTGTTAAACAATTGGTTAGGCAAGCTTAATTTGATTTAATTTTCTACCCGATGAAGAAATTTTAAAATCTTTAGTTTGCCATGCCAGCAGAATAGTTATATCAAATTTACTTGGAAATTGATCTCTAGTTTAGGAAAATGAACTTTCATTTAACACGTAGTATGCATCTAGTTCCCTAGAAAACTTGGAAGTTTTTAAACTAAGCTTAGATTTAAAAAAATGGTGTCCGGATAAAAAGAAACTAATAAGTCAGCAATGTTCTGCCATGGCAATAAAAAATAAACTCTCCTATACCATAGGGATAATAAGTTACTTGGGGCTTTCGTGGTTTGCTCCCTCTTAGTTCTCAAGTCCAAAACCTTAGGGTATGAGTTGAAGAGAAAGCCTAGTGTTATTTGGATTAACGTGGGGGTTCGTGGTATGCTCCCTCTTACTTCTCATGCCAAACAATGTCACAAAGCAAGCTTAAATTAATGCCAATAAATAAAGGAAAAAACATTTGGCAAGAAAAAAAATTGAGTTTAGGTAGTGAAATTGACTAAGGGAGTAAAAGGATACTTGATGCCTATTGCCTACACATCATGCACTTTTCATGGACTTAGACTAGAATTATATTGCCGCACTTGAATTACTATCTGCTTGGCATTGTTGCACTGAGATACTTGAGAGCAGAAATAGAGCCAACTTTTACGTGCCAGCACTTGTTAGCATTTTGACCAAAATTTTGTTGAGGTACTATTTTCACAATTTTTATTTTTCTTTGCATTACTTGAGGACAAGCAATGAGCTGGGTTTGGGGTGTGTTACCTCCTCAAAAGTACTGATTTTTATGTCATTCTTACAATACTTTTGCTTGCTTTTGAGTACATTTAGTTTCACTTAGATGTTAAATTCATGCATATGCATAAGAAGTTTAGATTTTTTGTCTATGTCGGTGTGAAGGTTGTTTTGTTGGCAATTTTGCAGGTTTGGCATTGCAATTGGCAGAAAACAGCAGCGCATGAAGGAATGCCGCACTTGAATTATATTGCCGCACTTGAATTACTATCTGCTTGGCATTGTTGCACTGAGATACTTGAGAGCAGAAATAGAGCCAACTTTTACTTGCCAGCACTTGTTAGCATTTTGACCAAAATTTTGTTGAGGTACTATTTTCACAATTTTTATTTTTCTTTGCATTACTTGAGGACAAGCAATGAGCTGGGTTTGGGGTGTGTTACCTCCTCAAAAGTACTGATTTTTATGTCATTCTTACAATACTTTTGCTTGCTTTTGAGTACATTTAGTTTCACTTAGATGTTAAATTCATGCATATGCATAAGAAGTTTAGATTTTTTGTCTATGTCGGTGTGAAGGTTGTTTTGTTGGCAATTTTGCAGGTTTGGCATTGCAATTGGCAGAAAACAGCAGCGCATGAAGGAATGCCAGAGAGAATGCCGAGATGTTGTTGGCTCCTTGGATCTTGTAGTTACCCCCTTGGATAGATCACCCAAGATTTCACCACCTTTGACATAGTTGAACTCCCTTAGGTAAGATACCTTCTTTTCCTCAAGAGCCAAGTCCTTTAAGGCTTCAAGAGGTGGATCTTGTGCATCTTCTTCTTTGCTTGGAATCTCATCCACCTTTGACGTTTGTCCTCCATCAATGGCTTCAAGGATTCCTACATCATCATCATCACAAGAATCCTTCCTCAGAAGGAGGTTACCATCGAAAACAACATGTATAGACTCTTCTACTACTAAAGTCCTTTTATTAAATGCACGATAGGCTTTAGAGTTTAAAGAATACCCTAAGAAAATAGCTTCATCACTTTTAGCATCAAATTTACCTAAGATGTCTTTTCCATTGTTTAAAACAAAACACTTGCAACCAAATGGATGAAAATAGCTAATGTTAAGCTTCTTAGATCTTAAAATCTCATAAGATGTTTTCTTTAAAATTGGCCTAATCATTACTCGATTTATAATGTAGCAAGCGGTATTTGTGGCTTCCGCCAAAAAATATTTAGGTAAATTATTTTCACAAAGCATGGTTCTAACCATTTCATCTAAAGTTTGATTTTTCCTCTAAACTACCTCCTTTTGTTGAGGAGTGCGAGGTGCGGAAAAATTGTGGCTAATCCCATTTTCATTTAAAAACTCTTCAAAACCTATATTTTGAAACTCGGTTCCATGATCACTTCTAATATGAGAGATTATAAGCTCAAGTTCATTTTGAGTTATTTTAGAAAATGTGATGATTTTTTCTAAAGCCTCATCTTTTGTACTTAAGAATAGAACCCAAGTAAACCTAGAATAGTCATCAACAAGTACAAAAGCATATGATTTACCTCCCAAGCTCATAGTCCTAATAGGCCCAAAAAGATCCATATGAATCAATTGTAAACATCTACTAGTAGAGACGTCATTAATGGATTTAAATGAGGTTCTATGTTGTTTACCCTTAGAGCATGCATCACATATTTTATCATTAGAAAACTTAAGTTTGGGCAAACCTCTAACTAGATTAAGGGGAATTATTTTTTATAAAACACTCATGCTAGTATCTCTTAATTTTCTATGTCAAAGCCATGAGTCATGTTCATCATGTGCAACTAAACATGCATGAGATGTATGAATGTCATATAGATGCACCATGTAAATATTGCATATTCTATGCCCTATGAGAATCAATTGATTTGTTTTAATGTTCACTATTTTGCAACCAATTTTATCAAATAGAACATTAAAACCTTTATCACATAATTGACTAATGATCAACAAATTATGTTTAAGAACGTTAACATATAAGATATTTTCAATGAAAATAGAAGAGGGGTTACCGATGGAGCCAATTCCTTTAATGTGGCCTTTGGAGTTGTCACCGAAAGTTACTACTCCTCCACTTTTTGGCTTTAATTCCATGAATCGACTCTTGTCTCCGGTCATGTGTCTTGAGCATCCACTATAAAGGTACCATGAGTTTTAACATGAAGTTTTGGCCTTGTAGCAATGCTCCCCTACAAACAAAGAAATTAGGTTTTGGTCTTTTGTACCCAAATCATTTTGGGTCCATGTGTGTTAGCCCTCAAAACCTTGGCTCCCTTAAGAATCAAAGAAGCAATAGCATTCATATTATTAGAAATAATGTGTTCCTTAGGAACCCAAACACTCCTAATTCTTTGACTTTTAGATTGCTTAGAAAAAAAATTGTTTAGGATGAAAAGGTTTTCGTTTTACATATTGCGTTTTAGAATAATTTCCTTTTTCAAAATTGTTTTCCCAATAGTAATAGAAGTTTTAAGATTATCCACCTCCTTGAAGTTCATCATAGGTTAAATCAAAATTAGATGAGTTAAGGTTTACCTTTGGATCATCATCAATGGCCATGAGACAAAGGTTAGCCACTTCCTCCTTCTCCACGGATGACTCCTCGTCACTCCAAGTTGCTACTTGAACTTTGAGCTTGTTCTTCTTCCCAAAACTCTACCTCTTCAATTGAGGACACTCGGAACGGATGTGGCTGGACTTTTTGCACTCATGGCAAATGATTTGGTCCTTCTCCTCTTCTTTACTCTTGCTCTTGAAGTCCCCTTTTCTATTGAACTTTCTTCCTCGGTTGGACTTCATTAAGCGAGTGAATCGTTTGGCCAACATGGTCATCTTCTCATCTTCATCTTCACTAGAATCGCTTTCATGATATGAAGCTTTAAGAGCAATTCCAATCTTCTTCTTCTTAATGTCCTTCTTCTCAACCTTCTTCTCCTCCATTTTCTTTTCTTCTTCTCTTTTCTTCTTCATGATATAATGGGTGAGTAGAGATCCAACAAGAGCATCTAGCTTGAGAGTCTTCAAATCTCGAGCTTCAATAATTGTCGTTCTCTTGCTATTCCATGGTTCCGGAAGAGAATACAACAACTTTCTCACTAGCTTGTCTTTAGAAATGATCTCACCGAAGCCCTTCAATCCATTTACGATGACCTAGAATCGATCAAACATCTTGGAAACACTCTCATTGGGATCCATTTTGAAGTTTTCGTAGCTTAGATTGAGTAGCCCGATTTTTGTTTCCTTGACGTTGCTAGTTCCCTCATATGTTGTCTCGAGGGTGTCCCAAACTTCCTTGGCATTCCTGATCGAGGACACCTTGGAGTAGATATCCTGACCAAGAGCACAAAAGATGACATGTAGAGCTTTATCATTGACTTGCATCCTTCGTCCATCATCTTCGGTCATTTCGGCTTTGACCTTTAGGACAAGTCTTCCTTCACCGTCTCTCTTCATCGGTATGTATGGCCCTTCTTCAACTACATCTCACACCATGTAGTCAGTAGACTTGATGAAGAGTCTCATCCTATTCTTCCAATATGGGTAGTTATCCTCATTGAAGAATGGTGGTTTGGTGGTAGATTGAGACTCGTAGAGGTTGGAAGTGGAGGTGGGTGTCATTGCTTGACTAGTTGTTGATCAAAATCTCTTAGAATCGACCCAGGGGGATGTAATCCTTCTAATGAGTGTAGCTCTGATACCAATTGTTGAGTTGATCACACAATTACAAATGGCCAAGAGGGGGTGAATTGGTGATATAAATTTGAAGGGTGAAAATTTGGAAGAATAAAAATTGTGACGCAAGGCAATTAGAGTGGTTCAAGTACTCTAATGAACTCTACATCCACTACCTTAGCTCCCACTAAGGATTTTCAACCAATTCACTACTTGAATTCTTCCCCTTTTTCTTGGATGAGGAGGAAACCGTACAATTTGATTAAGCTTTCTACCCAAAGCTTAATCCACTCACTTTTACAAAGAAGAATATTTGGTAAACTCTACAAATTCCTCTCAAAGGATAATGTTTACCTAATTACAATTTCACACTCCCTAAATTCATAATAAGAGATTACAATGAAGAACACAAGAGTTGTGTACAAAGATTTTACTCTAAAGGTACAAAGTTTGGAATTGAGTGCTTTGATGTTACTTGTAGGTTCAATAGTTGTTGTTGGTGCATTTGAGACTTGTTTTTATACCCTTGTATTGAATTCTAGCCGTTTGGGTGGTTGAGATCATCAATAGAGCCGTTGGGCTACAATTTCCTGCAATAAATGTTGCTCAACAACCTATCGTATCGGTACGGCTCGGGGGCGTATCGGTACCTGTCTCAAAAAAGAAAGAGTCGTTGTGACTGAAAAATAATGTGTATCGATACAATTTGAGGGCGTATCGGTACAATATTAAGGGGTGTATCGATACGATAAGCTGTATCGATACAGATTTTGCTTACTGGAATCCCAATTTTGGTTTTGATAAAAGCGTATCGGTACGCTACCTTAGCGTATCAGTACGATTCAACGGTCATTTAAAATTTGGGATACCAACTAACTAACAAACCAACGTTCAAAAATTAAATGCAAGGATTTTGCAAAGGTCAACATATCGTATCGATACGTTGACATCCTGTATCGGTACGCTATAGCAAAATAATGTTTTGATAAGAAACATGTATCGATATGGTTTTAATGCGTATCGATACATTATAGCTTAAACTCTTGCCCAGATGAATGTCGTATCGTTGCGGGGTTATATTGTATCGGTACGCTATGAACGATTAAAATTCTAGTGTTGAAAAATTGTATCGATACGCATAAGGGTATCGATACGCCTGGGCATTTTGTTGAAGTTAGGCTTGAAAACACATAAAAAGACTTAGTGAAATTTGAACCTTTGAGTATGTTTTGACTTGGAATATTGTTTGGTTCAAAATGGCTTGCCAAAAAGTGGGACTTTGAAAAATACTTAAAAATTTATTGTTTTGCAATTTAGTCAATAAGTCTAAGTGTTATATCAAAATCAATTTTAGTTTCATAATCTCCCCCTTTTTGATATAGCAAAACCAAATATAAATTTTTATGTTTTGAAACTTTTGAAAAGCTTACCCCCCTTAATTTAAGATAGGTTTTCAAAATTAAGTTTTAAGTTCTCAAAATTGGCTCTATAATCCTTCTTCCCATTTTTGTTAGATCAAACATAAGCACAAGGTAGGATAATAGCAACAATAATATTATTGAATTCAAAGAAAACTTCAAATTGAAAGCAACAAAATAATTCAAAGTAACAAGTTCAAACTCAAATCCTAAAACATAAATAAAAAGCATAGAGTACTAAACATAGGTGCATAAATAATGAAACTAAATGACATGAGATGATATGCAAACTACTCGTTCCCATCATCATCATCTTCGTCCTCTTCATCCTCATCATCTTGCGTAGGTTGATTCCTTCTATATTGGTTAAGCCAAGCACCATGGAAAGATGTGAGAAAGACATCCATGGATTTTTGTTGAAGAGCGATGGCTTTCACTTGATCCTCCAACGATGTGAAGCGAGTGTCAAGACCCTTGACTCGATCTTCCAAGGATGTGAATCGAGTGTCAATGGCTGCAAACCCGGCTTCCATGTTTGTGAATTTCTCATTAAGGAAAGTCATGAGATTGTCCATGGAGGAAGAAGCAATCGGAGCACCTTAAGAGCTTGAAGGAGCATGTGGAGCATCGACCGGAGCATCTTGTTGAGGAGCTCGAGGGACACGAACCCATTCATTATCGACATAAGTAAAGTGAGCACGAGAGAGGGAACGCTTATCAATAGGTTGGCCAAGGGGTTCAGGAAAATCATGTGTGCAATCAATCTTAAGGGAGTGGAATAGGTGACTCAACGCCGTAGAATAGTAAAAGGATTTTACTTGGTTGGTGTGACGGTGTTGGACTAGGTAAACAAGGTCGGAAAACATGATTTGACAAAGGTTAGGACGCTTACCCTCCCTAAAGAACCTAAGCAAAAAATCGCCTACTTGACGTATTGTTGAAAATTTTCCTCCTGATGGACGAAAAAACCATGTAACAATAAGATGAAGGATTCGGTTATGAGCATTTAAAACATTTACAGAACCTAGAGGACCTTGACCTAAGGACTTCTCATCATCAATTCCTATGTTTTCAAAACCAAATGATTTGCAAAGAGTATCTTGATCAATTTGAAAAGTTTTGCCCATTAGATGTGACTCGATAGCAACAACATGTTCTCTATCTTCATCATGAACGCATATGGCATTAGAAAAGAAAATTGTGACCAAGTTTCAATAGACAATGGGAGGAAGGCTAAAAAACTTATGAATTTCCATTGTCGAATCAAAGGAAGGTATTGAGATTTAAAACTTCCTGAGCTTAAAAACATAATAGACAGGACACGTTCTTCTCGTAAGAGTGAAACCCTGAAAAAGCTTATAACGTGACATATATGAAGGAGTTGGAAAACAACATTGGATTATATTGGGAAGATTTGGTTTAGGGTTACCCTCATCATCGTCCACATGATCCGAAGAAGTGGCAAGGTAACGTCTAGCTTTCTTTTTCGGTGCCATAACACTGAAAACATCAAAATAATTTGAATATGTATGCAATTAACATTTCATACAATCCAATAAGTTCCAATAATTCAAGGTATTTTGAAGATCAATTTTAATGTTAAAAATATATACATGTATAAGAGAAAAGATTGGGTAAAAAAAATTTGAAAACAGTTTACAAAAATATACGATGCAAAATTATATTCGAATAAAAAATTTTGGATATTGAAAAGCTTTGGTAAAAAATTGAAAACCCATATCACATATATATGTTTTGTACAAAAATTAAGTTAAAACAATTACTAAAAACAAACGAAAATTAAAAAAAAAATTAGAAGAAAAAAGAGTTTATACCTTGATTTGTTAGAATGGATGAATGGGTTGATATGAATGCACAAAATTGTTGACAGAGCTTTGCTTTGATGTGTAGATCAAAATCCTTCAACTAATTTTAAGTTTGATGTGAATTTTTTGAGGAATTGAGGGGGGTTTTATAGGAAAGTGCGGCTAGGGTTTGTAGAGAGAAAATAGGGGTTTTTAAGTTTGAAGTGTTTTTGTCAAATACCAGCCCAATTTAAACTCTCCGTCGAGATCGTATCAGTACGCTTCTAGAGCGTATCGATACGCGTTTGCCCTAATTTTTAATTCAACTTTGATATCATATTGATACGCGTGATCATATCGATACAGTTTGACATGTATCACTTCTCTTGACTAACCTGTATCGATATGTGTGACAGTATCGATACAGTTTGACCTGTATCATTTCTCTTGATGAACTCGTATCGATACGCTTTTAGCCGCATCAATACGCCTTTACTAGATAACGCATTTTTGACAAATTTTAAGTTCAAAAAGCCAACTTTAGACATCCCTAAATGCATTGGAATGAAATATGAACAAGTTTTAATGGCTAAAATTAATGCAAACTCCCCCTAGCAACATGTATAGAAACAAATTAACACAAGCATGAATATTAACCAATTTCAAGAAAAAATTTGACCATTTGGGACCTAAAAGGGTCAAGAAAGGCTAGTTAAACCTAACTCTCTCCTAAGGGTCCAAAAATGCTCTTTATCTAAGGGTTTTGTAAATATATCCGCTAATTGGTTCAAGGTATCAACATATTCTAGAACAACATCATTTTTCAACACATGGTCTCTAATGAAATGATGTCTAATTTCTAAATGTTTGGTTCTATAGTGTTGGATGGGATTCTTAGTGAGACAAATGGCACTAGTATTGTTACACCTAAGAGGTATGGTTTCTACTTGAGCACAACAACTCCCCAAGGATATGTACTCCACTTTGGTGGTAGATAAGGTTGCGCTATTTTGTTTCTTAGAGAACCAAGATACGAGCATACTACCTAAGAATTGGCATGTCTCGAAGGTACTTTTCATATCTATCTTGCATCCCCCATAATCCGCATCCGAATAAGCATGAAGGCCAAAGGAAGGATACCAAACGCCTAAGTTAGGTGTGTCTCTAAGGTATCTAAAAATTCTCTTAATGGCAACTAAGTGTGATTCTCTAGGACTAGCTTAAAACCTAGCACACAAGCAAACATTAAACATGATATTCGGTCTACTTGCGGTAAGATAAAGCAAAGAACCTATCATGGATCTATAAAGCTTAGAATCAACACACTTACCTCCTTCATCTTCGTCAAGCTTTATGGAAGAGCTCATAGCTGTGGCTTGAGGCTTTACATTCTCCAAGCCGAACTTTTTGAGCATATCATTCACGTACTTAGCTTGATTTATGAAGGTCACATCCTTCCTTTGTTTGATTTGGAGCCCCAAAAAGAATGAGAGCTCCCCCATCATGCTCATCTCGAACTCACCTTGCATTAGCTTAGAGAATTCTTTGCAATAACATTCATTAGTAGAACCAAAAATGATATCATCAACATAAATTTGTACTACTAAGATGTCATTATTATATCTTTTTATGAAAAGTGTAGTGCCCACCTTACCTTTTTCAAATAAAAAGTTTGAATGTTTTCATACCAAGCTCTAGGAGCTTGTTTTAAACCATAAAGGGTTTTGGTTAGTTTAAAAACATCATTTGGAAATTTTGAATCCTCAAAACTCGGTGGTTGTTTCAAAATACACTTATTCATTTATAAAACCATTTAGAAAAGCACTTTTTACATCTATTTAAAAAAGCTTGAAACCATGGTAACATGAAAATGCTAGAAGCATCCTAATAGCTTCCATCCTAGCTACGGGTGCATATGTTTCATCAAAATCAATTCCCTCTTCTTGAGTGTAACCTTAAGCAACAAGCCTAGCCTTGTTTCTCATGATGTTACCACTCTCATCTAGTTTATTCCTAAAGACTCATTTAGTTCCTACGGTAGATTAATTACTAGGTCTTTCAACTAATGTCCATACTTTACTTCTCTCAAATTGATTTAATTCTTCTTGCATGGCCAAAATCCAAAAATCATCTTTTAATGCTTCTTTGATATTTTTAGGCTCAATTCATGAAAGAAATGCAACATGGTTCATTAAAGTGAGAGAGAATCTGGTAGTTACCCCTTTGGATGGATCACCCAAGATGTCACCACCTTTGACATAGTTGAACTCCCTTGGGTAAGATACCTTTTTTTCCTCAAGAGCCAAGTCCTTCAAGGCTTCAAGAGGTGGATCTTGTGCATCTTCTTCTTTGGTTGGAATCTCATCCACCTTTGACGTTTGTCCTCCATTAATGGCTTCAAGGATTCCTACATCATCATCATCACAAGAATCCTTCCTCAGAAGGAGGTTATCGTCGAAAACATGTATAGACTCTTCTACTACTAAATTCCTTTTATTAAATACACGATAGGCTTTAGAGTTTAAAGAATACCCTAAGAAAATAGCTTCATCACTTTTAGCATCAAATTTACCTAAGTTGTCTTTTCCATTGTTTAAAACAAAACACTTGCAACCAAATAGATGAAAATAGCTAATGTTAGGCTTCTTAGATTTTAAAATTTCATAAGGTGTTTTCTTTAAAATTGGTCTAATCATTACTCGATTTATAATGTAGCAAGCGGTATTTGTGGCTTCCGCCCAAAAATATTTAGGTAAATTATTTTCACAAAGCATGGTTCTAGCCATTTCTTCTAAAGTTCGATTTTTCATCTCAACTACCCCATTTCGTTGAGGAGTGTGAGGTGCAGAAAAATTGTGGCTAAGCCCATTTTCATTTAAAAACTCTTCAAAACCTAGATTTTGAAACTCAGTTCCATGATCACTTCTAATATGAGAGATTTTAAGCTCAAGATCATTTTGAGTTATTTTAGAAAATGTGATGAATTTTTCTAAAGCCTTATCTTTTGTACTTAAGAATAAAACCCAAGTAAACCTTGAATAGTCATCAACAAGTACAAAAGCATATGATTTACCACCCAAGCTCATAGTCCTAATAGGCCCAAAAATATCCATATGAATCAATTGTAAGCATCTACTAGTAGAGACATCATTAATGGATTTAAATGAGGTTCTATGTTGTTTACCCTTAGAGCATGCATCCCATATTTTATCATTAGAAAACTTAAGTTTGGGTAAACCTCTAACTAGTTTAAGGGAAATTATTTTTTCTAAAACATCCATGCTAGCATGTCCTAATTTTCTATGTCAAAGCCATGAGTCATGTTCATCATGTGCAACTAAACATGCATGAGATGTATGAATGTCTTCTAAATGCACTATGTAAATATTGCATATTCTATGCCCTATGAGAATCACTTGATTTGTTTTAATGTCCACTATTTTGCAACCATTTTTATCAAATAGAACATTAAAACCTTTATCACATAATTGACTAATGCTCAACAAATTATGTTTAATACCATTGACATCTAAAACATTTTCAATGAAAATAGAATAGTGATTACCAATGGATCCAATTCCTTCAATGTGGCCTTTGGAGTTGTCACCGAAAGTTACTACTCCTCCACTTTTTGGCATTAATTCCATGAATCGAATCTTGTTTTTGGTCATGTGTCTTGAGCATCCACTATCAAGGTATCATGAGTTTTGACATGAAGCTTTGGCCTTGTAGCAATGCTCCCCCTACAAAAAAGAAATTAGGCTTTGGCTTTTGGTAACCAAATCATTTTGGGTCCATGTGTGTTAGCCCTCAAAACCTTGGTTCCCTTAGGAATCCAAGAAGCAATAGCATTCATATTATTAGAAATAATGAATTCCTTAGGAACCCAAACACTCTTAATTCTTTGACTTTTAGATTGCTTAGAAAATTTTCTTTGTTTAGGATGAAAAGGTTTTCTTTTTACATATTGGGTTTTAGAAGAATTTCCTTTTTCAAAATTGTTTCTCCCAATAGTAATAGAAGTTTTAAGATTATCCACCTCCTTCGTGTGATAATCTTGAAAATCGGAAATAAGTTTTTCAAGATCAAAATTTTTCTTCTTAAGATTATTTGATAGATTTACTAAGTATAAAACCTTCTTTTCCAATTCCGGGTTAGATTTTGAAAGAGATTCATTTTGAATTTTTAAATAAGAAATATTTTTCTTGTTTCTCAAAATTGACTACTTATATTTTTCAACTAACTCATCATAGACCTCTTGAAACTCATCATATGCATCTTGAAGTTCATCATAGGTAAATCAAAATTAGATGAGTTAAGGTTTACCTTTGGATCTTCTTCTTCTTAATGTCCTTCTTCTCAACCTTCTTCTCCTCCATTATCCTTTCTTCTTTTCTTCCCTTCTTCATGATCTCATGGGTGAGTAGAGGTCCAACAAGAGCATCTAGCTTGAGAGTCTTCAAATCTCGAGCTTCAATAATGGTCGTTCTCTTGCTATCCCATGATTCCATAATAGAATACAACAACTTCCTCACTAGATTGTCTTCGGGAATGATCTCACCGAAGCCCTTCCATCCAATTACGATGACCGAGAATCTATTAAACATCTTGGAAACACTCTCATCGGGATCCAATTTGAAATTTTCGTAGCTTAGATTGAGTAGCCCGATTTTTGTTTCCTTGACATCGCTAGTTCCCTCATATGTTGTCTCGAGGGTGTCCCAAACTTCTTTGGCATTCTCGATCGAGGAAACCTTGGAGTAGGTATCCGGACCAAGAGCACAAAAGATGACATGTAGAGCTTTATCGTTGACTTGCATCCTTCGTCTATCATCTTCGGTCATTTCGGCTTTGACCTTTGGGACAAGTCTTCCTTCACCGTCTCTTTTCATCGGTATGTATGGCCCTTCTTCAACTACATCCCACACCATGTAGTCGGTAGACTTGATGGAGAGTCTCATCCTATTCTTCCAATATAGGTAGTTATCCCCATTGAAGAGTGGTGGTTTGGTGGTAGATTGAGACTCGTTAGGTTGGAAGTGGATGTGGATGTCATTTCTTGACTAGTTGTTGATCAAACTCTCCTAGAATCGACTCAAGAGGGGGTGAATTGGCGATAAAAATTTGAAGGTTGAAAATTTGGAAGAATAAAAATTGTGACACAAGGCAATTAGAGTGGTTCAAGTTCTCCAATGAACTCTACATCCACTACCTTAGCTCCCACTAAGGATTTCCAACCAATTCACTACTTGAATTCTTCCCATTTTCTTTGGATGAGGAGGAAACCTTAGAATTTGATTAAGCTTTCTACCCAAAGCTTAATCCACTCACTTTTACAAAGAAGAGTATTTGGTAAACTCTACAAATTCCTCTCAAAGAATAATGTTTACCCAATTACAATTTCACACTCCTCAAACTCACAATAAGAGATTACAATGAAGAACACAAGAGCTGGGTACAAAGATTTGACTATAAAGGTATAATGTTTGGATTTGAGTGCTTTGATGTTACTTGTAGGTTCAATAGTTGTTGTTGGTGCATTTGAGACTTATTTTTATACCCTTGTATTGAATTCTAGCCGTTTGGGTGGTTGAGATCATCAATAGAGTCGTTGGGCTGCAATTTCCCGCAATAAATGTTGCTCAACAACCTATCGTATCGGTACGGCTCGGGGGTGTATCGGTACCTGTCTCAAACAAGAAATAGTCGTTGTGACTGAAAAACAATGTGTAACGATATGCTTCGAGGGTGTATCGTTACGGTATTAAGGGGTGTATCGATATGATAAGTCGTATTGATACGGATTTTGCTCACTAGAATCCCAATTTGGTTTTGATAAAAGTGTATCGGTATGTTACCTTAGTGTATCGGTACGGTTCAACGGTCATTTAAAATTTGGGATACCAACTAACTGACAAACCAACGTTCGAAAATTAAATGCAAGGATTTTGCAAAGGTCAGCGTATCGTATCGATACGATGACATCCTGTATCGGTACGTTATAGTAAAATAATGTTTTGATAAGAAACATGTATCGATATGATGTTAATGCGTATCGATACAGTATAGCTTAAAGTCTTGCCTAGATGAATGGCGTATCAATATGGGGTTATACCGTATCGGTACGCTATGAACGATTAAAATTCCAGTGATGAAAAATTGTATCGATGCGCATAAGGGTATCGATACGCCTGGGCCTTTTGTTGAAGTTGGGCTTGAAAACACATAAAAAGACTTAGTAAAATTTGAACCTTTGAGTATGTTTTGACTTGAAATATTGTTTGGTTCAAAATGGCTTGTCAAAAGTGAGACTTTGAGAAGTATTTAAAAATTTATTGTTTTGCAATTTAGTCCATAAGTCTAAGTGTTATATCAAAATCAATTTTAGTTTCACAAAAGTTTTTGAAAGAGACGATCGACGACCAGCTGCACCAAGGAGACGTGGCTTGACCCACTTGATCGAGAGCCTGGATCTTGAAGGGTTGTATCGAGAGACCCATTCTCATCCATTCTCTTTGTCTATTTATTTTATTTTCTTTTTAATGATGATGTGTTTGAAAAATGTTTATGGTTTTTTGGTTCATACCCTCACCATGAACTAATATAATAGTTGGTAGGGGATGTTTGCGTTGATCGTTGTTTTCATGTTAAGTTTTTAATAATGAAAATGCTTCGGTATTGTTTCTTCTATCTGACATACTTCACTGCTTCCTAAATAATATGCCAAGCGAGAGCCGGCACTGTGGGCCTATTGTACCTCAATATCTTAACAAACTTGGGTGGCAACGATCAAGTTGCTGAATACTAAGGCGAGATGCTTCGAGAGAAGATGTTCCAGTAGATGAACATACTTCGTAAGTGAAATCTACCCCTAGTAGTATATATTGGATCTTAAACAAATTGGTTTCTAAAAAAACGTTCATTGTGGAGATATAGGGTGTTTTACTCAATCAATTTAGGGAAATGACCATCGAGAGAGGCTTTGCCAATTTGAAATTACTCGTCAAACAATGTCAAGGCATGACATTATTAGAAGTTGGCATGGCATGAATAGCGTGAAAACCAGGCATCCTTTGTCAACAATCATCATTCATTTGACACTCTCCTTGCCAACGCTAGTTTATTTTACTTTTCTTATCTTTACTTTATTTTTAAATCAACTTTCAAATCAAATCAACTTTTTCCTCAACAAGTAAACATTCAAAGCGATCAAATTTCAAGTCAATCTTTGTGGGATCAATACTTAGCATATTGTTGTATTACTTTTCGACCGTGTATACTTTTCTCTCTTGGGTTTGGGGTTATGTTGTACTTAATTGTGAGAACGTTTGTTTCGGTTTTTAAGTGTTTTTGCAATAAAATACTCTTAAGTTTGCTTAATTCATGTACTTCACTTCTTCGATTAGTTCCAAAAGTATTGTTGAAGAAATCCAGTTGTCGGGCACGAGAGTGTCAAACTCACGAAAGAATTAAGCACGGTCTCATCATGACGAGGTGTTGACTAATTCGGCTTAGACATAAGTTAGAATTTCAGCGGCTAAAAGGAGCAACCAAACGTCGACTACTTGTGTTAGGTTTACTCTGAGATTTCTAGGTATTGCCTACATCACGCAGTGACAGAATCCTAGCCTGGACATAGGTAGGATCACTTCAGAATTGCTTCGCCGAACTTGGAGTATCTGCCAGCTTGCCGCCGGAACTTCTCTCCATCTCACCTGTCGGGACAGCGAAAGTTGTAAGAGCAGAGTTTCAATGTGGCAACGAAAGTTGCCACGACCTCAATCCGCCATTACCCGCCAAGGCAGCAAACTGTGGCAGCGCAAAACAACTTGACCTATTCAACGCAGTTTCACACTAAGCAGCAGCATAACCCTGCCTTCTCTATCAATCTGATTACTTCCTTTTATTACTTGTGTTTTATTTTACTTTACTTCTCAAACAACCATCTTACTTGTGCATTTACTTTACTTGTGCAGGAACAACAATTTGAACCAAGTTGTTCAATCCTTGTGGGACGCGATATCTTATATACTATAACTTGACAAGAGTGTGCACTTGCGCTCATAAATAGAGTACACTCAAACGCTCTACAAGTTTTTGGCGTTGTTGACGGGGATTGTGTAAAATATCCACAAGTTCTATATTTCATGCACATTCCATCTCATAATATTGTTGTTTTTTAGTACATCTTAGGCATAATTAGGACCATGCATTGCATTTTACAGTATTTCTTTACTTTGTCATGTTTTTATAGACTAACTTTTATTTGGTGAAGAAAATGTGCACTATAGAGAGTTTCTATGTGTTTCCTAAGTCATTCTTATCTTTAAAGTTCTAAAGTTTAAGTACTAAGGTAGTTTTCATCATTGAAAGGATGTTGCAAGTCTAAGAAAAGCTAAGTCAGAAAAGAAAATTAAGGCAAGTGATGGAAAAAGAAAATAGTTCATTATTTGCTGACAGAATCCCGTCGCGGCAGACAGATGTGACAGAATGATACCGCGGCGGGCAGATATGCCTACCCCCAAACTCAAAATTTGCATTGCCCTTAATGCATAATCACAAAAAGATAAAATAACAACAAGAGAAAAGGTAGACTAGATTGATGAGGAGTCGATGGGGCATTGTTGATGGGGCATTGTTGGTCGCAGTTTCCTGGGCATCCTAATTCTGTGTTGCCGTGGCGGTAGGTGCTGCCGAGGCATTAGGTATTGTTGAGGCATGCCTCATCTCGTCTGTTTTGGCAGCAGTTTTGGGTAGATGTTTTCTCCATTTGGTGAGCTTGGGCTTGCCATGGTTTGAGGTTCTTTGCCTGGGTGTTTTGTTTCTTGATGTGGAAAACAAAGGAAACCTGAAAACTAATTATACTAAAGGCAAATAAAATATCTCCTAGAAAAATAAATGTGAAAAAATTAAAAAAAAATCTTAGAAATAGCATTTTCATGCATCTTCTAAGGTTACCGCATATCCGAGAAAGCTGAAGGAGGGTCGTTTCCAATACTTCTTATAGTCCATCCACACCCTCCATCGAGTAACTATTCTCTTGGTGGAGGTGCCCTTTTTTCCTTGTTCCCTTGTAGTCCATGTGAACCTTCTTCCTTGTTTTTATTCCTGAAGGCATGTACATGTGATTAGCAAAAATTATATCAGTATCTAACCATGTACTTACCTTCTCTTTGTCGAAGTTCGTCATGGAGGAAAATTTCTTTTGCTGTCGTGGTAGCTGCTATGGCAGTCAATTACTGCGGCAGTCTTCTGTCATAATGCAGTGTGGGTCAAAGGAAAGCTCATATACTTTATGACTCCCCATATTGCTTTCCTCAGGTTCCTCGAAAATCTCCATCGGTAGAGATTTTGGTGGCTTTGAAGCTGCTAGCTTCGGCTCCTCTAAATATATGTAGTCCATGGTTGTCGAGGTTTCTACCAAGGCAGGCATGGTTGTCGAGGCATATGATGTTGTCGTGTCATCAATTTCTTTGTCGGCCTCTCTTGTTGTCGATGTGGTGTTGCTTTGTTCAGGTGATGTCAGCTCGTCTTCAAGACAGCGTTCTAGGTGGCTATCCGGACGGCTGTCAATCTCGTTGTCCGGGCAATATTCTGCATCCTCCTAGATTGGAGGTTCTAGATGCTCCTCACACTTTAAGGATCCTTCCTTGCTTAGCTCTTCGTTCCCTTGTCATGGGACATCAGTATCCTTCGGGCTTAATTGTTCAGGTTCATTCATTGCATTACTGAGGACTGAATTGCTCATACGTTCATCCATCTTAGCGATGCTAACGTTAATAGCAATTAAAACTTTGTTCGTGAGTCCAAGGAAAGATTGAAGTGTGTCCTCCAAGGATGTTGATTGTTGCTCGGGCAAGTCGATTTCTGCAGCAAAACTGTTATGGTAAAAAGAATTTTGTGATTTTTTATCATACCATGAAAAGTCTTGATGCTGCGGCGGCGGCATCTGCGGTAGTGGCATCTGTTGTTCATAGTCAGACATCTACTCTCGAGTGGCTTTTCTCGACATGTCTTCTATGAACAGTTGAGGGCTACTTTCTAACGCATGATTGCCTTCACAAAATTCACAGAAATCTTCCTACATGTGGCTGCCTTTGACTTGTAGTGCACCTGAATAAGAGCTTTCCCATATTTTTTTGTTTGTTTTTAATATAATTAGATAAAGAAAAATTAAAAACTAAAACTAAAGGAAGAAAAGAAAAGTGTAGAAAAAGTAAAACCGATGGTCACCGTTGCCAATCCCCGACAACGGCGCTAAAAACTTGTAGGGCGTGTAGGTGTTCCCCTTTTTGTAAGAGCACAAGTGCACACTCCTGCCAAGTTATAGTATAAAAGATGTCGAATCCCACGAGGATTGGACAGTGATCTTCGGTTGTTGGTTTTCCTGCACAAGAAGCGAGTAGTTTAGTTTTATGTTTAAGGAAGTGAAGAGAAAGCAAGTTTGTAAAGGAAATTATCAGATTGGAGAAGTGGGTCCGGTTATGTTGTGTTGTAGTGAGAAACAAAATTGAAGCGGGTGATAGCAGGTTGCTGCCCTGACGCTCCCGTTGCCCTGGCAGGTGGAATGGCGGGAAGTCCCGACGGCAAAAACGGTAGATCTTCCAAGGTTTGGCAGAACGTTCTGATGTGATTCAGCTTATGTCTAAGTCAGAATCTTGTTGTCGTCCTCTGTAGATAATACTCGTCGGCGTGAATCTTGTAGTGAACAACAACGCTTTGGTCGTTCTCTTTTAGTCGCTCTAAACCCTAAACCTATATCTAGGTCAAGTTGATCGCATCGTCTATAGATGAAATCGTGCCTATCTCTTTCGTGAGTTCGACTCTCTCGATACCGAACAAATAGATTTCTTTGAATAAACTCTCAAATTACTCAAAACAGTGAAGAACATAAGATAGACAAACCTTAAAGATTTTATTAAAGAAAAGCACTCGAAATCTTAACAATAGTTCCCACTACTTTACAACACATCCAATACCCATGAGAAAGCTTAGAACATGTCGGCTTCTCAAACTCTCTCTAATCTACTGTTCATGATCAATTACAAGCCCTTAGGTGTTTATTTATTGGGAAAGTCTAGGGTAATCCTGCTTGGGGAAGAAGTAGGAGAAGGCTAGGGTAACTTCTACTTGGAGAAGAAGTAAGGTTGAAATACATTAAATAAAAGCTATCTTTTTGGGCCTTAAATCGTCCTTCCTTGAAATTATCTTATTTCCATGAGATTTGCCTTTGACTTTCCTCTGACCTTTTCATGGTCTTCTCGTGGTCCGATTGGCATGCAAATGGTCTTTAAAAATCAGGATTTTTCTGCTCTTCAAAACGCTTACCACCTTGCATATTTCTACCACTGTCGTATCTAAAAGGTTGTCGTCGGGGCGGGTTTTTCAGCCTGGTTTTGCTTCCTTGGTTATGCTTCCCTCAGTAGAAGATGGCTTAGATCTGGACCATCCGAAGATGATTCTGCACCATTTCCATCATGTTCCTTTACTATGGACTTGTGGCAGTGCCCGCCCGGGTAGCATCGCTGGCGGCATCACTGCTCTGTTAGTGAGTAAATCTGCACAAGCATCAAAGTGCATCAAAGCAATACCTTTTCTACCAAATAACACAAATATAGAGATCAAGCAGCTTAAGACATGAAATTTAGTTTTTTATGCAAAAAGGGCTACAATATAACTTGAATTGGTGTAGGTTTAGCAATAATTGTCATAGAAAAAAAAAGGTAAAAATATAGAACTTTTAAACACTCATCACACATAAAAGACTCGATCTTTGGAACTGTTTTTACTACATTTTCTGCCCATTTTGCCAACACTCACGCGAGTCAACAGTGTACACATAACAAAGACGTCATTCTGTTATCTTTCTTTTATGTGTTTCAATGATGGTTGCTCAAATTCTTTATTGAGACGGGCTCCCTTCGCACACAACCAACGAACAAGCTCACCTGATGGTACTTCTCGACCACTTCATCGAAGAAGTTTAACAGTAATTTCCCACCTTCCCCGGATGGGAGGAGCCTCTCTCATAGTGCCTCAGCTCTATTCTTCATCTTATAGGCCTTAGAGATCGCTTTTAGTAGTTGAAGGGTCAAGTGGTCAATATAATATCGGCGACCTATTTTGAATGGCCTCACTGGATCCTTTCGTAGTTCCAGTCATCTTGGAGGGTGTAGATGTGACCCATGTGTGCTTGCAACTATGCCTTCAAGTCTTTAAAACCGTAATGAAGAAATTCAGCCTCGGCACCTTGTATCTCTTCTTCCTTCAACTTTTCTTGGAGTTCTTGATTCAGCTCACGGTATTTTCTGAGGCTACTACAAGCTTTCGAGCATTGTCCCTCCAATTGTTGCTTCTCCACGGAAAGTCGATCTGCCTTCTCTCTTTTTTCTTGGCCTCATGCTGCCAAATTTTCAGTTCCTTCTTCATCTCATCGAGTTTTACCTTTTCTTCCCTTGAAGCCCTCAAGTTGTTAACGTGTTCCATTTGTGCCTTCAAGCAGTTATTTTCTTGTGTCAACTCTCGTACATCTTTCAAGTAGAGTTGTTTGTCTTTTAATAAGACGGTCACCTCTTTTTGGTAGAATTCTCTTTGGTATTCCTCCGTGACGATCTTACCCTCAAGTTTAGTGATTCTACCCTATAGCATCTCTTTTTCCTTCTCAAAGTCTTGCTTGTAGATCACTAGCTCGGTCATAAGGATGCCAAGCTAAGGGTTATCTAATTGGTTCACCAGGACTGGAACACCTATATTTTCGATCCTTTACTTTCTCTAACTTTCATATTCGTGTACAACACCGTAAATAGGGCTACTTTCAATCGGTACGTTTGTTTCCACTCACTAGCCAACTCCATGACTCTTTTCATGGAATTGTCCTCCTTATAGGAGAACTCCTTTTCTCGTAACCCGTGAGTAACGGAAATGAACTGTCGAGATCCATAACTACGTTGTAATAGCAAAGGCTCATAATTGGTGGCTCCTCATAGGCCTATGAGAGAGACCCACTCTATCTTCGCACACTTTTATAGGATCGGTACTAGATACATCCATGGAGCTCTCCACATCACGTTATCATCGGAAAAGTTTTGGAAGAAGGCCTCCCACTATTCCTATTTCCTATTTCCTATTTCATTTCCACCACTTCCTGGTAACTTCTCTGATCGGAATCAAGTCTCTGGACGTCGGGTGTTTGCTTATCTTCTCATTGCCGCAGAAATGGCTTCGCAACCACAAGTAAAGAAGCTGTGAGCATCCGGTGAAGCGACCTCTCCCACATGTTCGATAGTAGTTCAAGGACGTTTCTGGCAAGATGGCCGGAACAGGATTTATGTTTTTGGGCTAGTAGATCGACTAGAACTATCTCTATGTGCCCCAAGACTTTGGGGAATACTACCAACTCGTAGATGGACAAGGCAAGCAATCCTAGGACTCTATTGTGCTTCACGTCTTTCATAATATGGAGATATATGAACTCCCAAGTAATGAAAGGGTTGTTGTTCTTTTCTACAAGATGGTCTTACGTTTAGACTAGCACGCTTGGCAAGTTTCTTCCGATGTCTGGACCTTTTCTCTTTCCAGTAGATTTTGACAGGCTTCTCTAACTCTAGGCGTGGCAGGACCATGTATTCTTCTATGATGGGGGTCATGTCTTCTTGATTGAAAATGAAGCACCGCTATGCTGGATCCCAAAACTCAAGGGCTTCTAGGACCATGGGCTCGCCAATCTCTGCTCCCAGCAGAAGGGTTGTCTTCATACCTCTTGGTGAATATGGCTCGGTCTTGAGCTTTTAAACTTTCCCACACGATAACAAGTCCTGAAAATGATTCAGAGGCAGGCCCGTGAGTACCCATTTTGGAAAATATGCGATGGTTTCTTTCCGCGCACTGTCACTGTATCGGCGCTGGAGCTCCAAAGACTTGCTTCTGATGTCGACATTCAAGCAAGGGACCCCGAAACTGGATGATGCTACCTGAACACTCATGAGCACTAACTGACTTGTGTTTCAGAATACTAACATAATGTAATGCGATGTACTAGATGAAAATACAAGTAAGGCAAGAAAAGCGTCAGTAAGTAATAATAAATCAATTAAGATACAAGGAATAATATAGAAAAAAGAACACAATAAATAATATAGAAAATAAATCTTATGGCTTTTCACATGGCTCTAACGAGGTGGGCTTTCTAAATTCAAACATGTGGGCTTGGATCTAAAAGAGGTTCTCGAACTACCCTTACCTCGTACTAAGGTGGATATGACGTTCAATCTTGGCCCATTATAGGCTTGCAGATCGAACACGGTTGAAGGGGATGCATTTCCACTATGCTCATACAAAGAGTTACTCATGAAAGAATAGGTACTTTGGACCCCCGAAAGTTTTTCACTGGCTTATACGGAGGGTTGCTCACGAAGGCATAGCTACTTTTCTTCCACTTAAGTTGAACAAAGCATGTGTAGAAGGCTTATGTTATGATGCAATTACAGTTAAATACACCAAAAATGCACACAAAAACGCAACGTACTAGCACGAAAAATTACTCGTGATCAAGTAAAAGTTTTGCCATCTTAAAAACGTCCCCAGTAGAATCGCCAAGCTGTGATAACGGAGTCGCCACCGGTCCCTTTTAAAATAGGCGGACCAGAAACCTAAAACAAAGCAGAGATTTTGAAATCTCAAGTGTTCGGGGGCACGATTATGTGTGGGTGCAAAGATTAATGTAAAAGTTCACAAAGTTTTAAAGGTGACCCGAATTCACTCACGGCTGAGGAAATCCATGACAAACTTAAACACATTGGGGATTAAGGCATTAATCTCTAAACTTCGAAAGCATAGTCTCGCATATGAGTTTCAACCGTTCTCCAACTGCTAGGGGAAAATCGAGGTTAACCCCACTTGAGAAAATAATCCATTTTTCATGAAGCAAAGAAAAGGTTTTTGAATGACATATTATGTAATTTTATTAATTCCTAAAGAGAACCTAATGTCTAGGGTTTTATTCTAGAAAGTACATTTTTAAAGAAACTAATCCTAAAAGGTTCTATTTAACGATTCTTAAATTAGAGTTGTACTAAATTATCTAAGAAAAATAACCATGTTGATTATTAAAGGGTAAATTGTTTTTGAGAACATAATCCTATGGTAATAAATACTAAACTATATATTAACAACGGGCTAACCTAAAATTAAGTCTAAGGTTTTATTGAGATTTATTATTTAACTTTTTGATAAATAACCTAGAAGTGTATTTATTATTAAATTTATCTATGTAATGAAGAGACTCCTAATTAATTTGAAGAAAGATTATACTAATGAAATATTATTATAGATCTAAAAATATTCTAAAAGATTTATTAGGGTGATAAATAATTTATAATTTAATTAAAAGAGGAATGTAAAAAGGATTAAATTTTAAAAAATAAAAAATATATAAAGAATCAAATTAACGCAAAAAAGGAATAAAGTGAAAGAATTGCAAATAGTAGAGTCGAAGTGCGAAGGTGGCGAGAGTAAGGCATGGGTCGTGTTCAGACATAGGTCGGTTCGCGGGCCGGTTTCGAGTTGCATATAAAAGCCGAAATTGGGAAACAAAAATCATTCCTTCCTCTCTAAACCGAATGGATCAAACAGCCTCCTTTCAATCCTTTGTGGTGTTCATCGGTGATTCTAACGGTAAAACTTGAACCATTACGCCTTTTTAGTTCTATTGTTAGCAAAATAAATAAAAAAACAAGAGAAAAAAAAACTATATAATATACCTTCAACAAATTAAATTGCCTTTTGCTTTTTAATTTCCTGAATTTATGGGTTATACATGTGTTGTGTTGTGTGGTGTGTGAATTACAATGGAATAGAGCTTATTTATAGGCTCTAAAAAACCTTAAAAGCATATTCCCTATTTAGGTTAAATATATTTGGAAAAAGAATATTACCTTTACTTGGGCATCAAACCACTTTCCTTACATTCAATATGATCCTAAATGAGTTAAAACAAATAGAGAAATGTTTAAGCTTGAATTTAATTATAAATATTTAATAAAATAATTAAAATTCGTGATAAAATTAAATTCACGTATTGAACTCGTATCTAATTTTCTGCATGCGCTATCTTTAGTAAAATAAGCATATCCTGAGCTCCTGACGTCCAATTGAGACGTTTAAAGATGCGTTGAAAATGTAACTAGAAGACGGTCAATAAGTAAGAAGACATCCAGACTCAAAAATACTCGGATCCTATCGGAAATTTGTCGTGAGTCCACGGTGAGAATTCCTTGCGCATCATATGACTTTCCATACTTGTTGGATAGGATCTTTTGCAATCTTGCCATATCTGATGTGATTAGGATCTTGTATGATCTACAAGAATAATTAAAATACATTAATAATAATAATATAATTAAAAATTAAAATGAAATAATATATATCTATACATAAAAAAAGGGGGTTGAATGGGCCTTCATTTATGTATATAGTCTCTTGTTTAATAGATTTTTTAATGAACTCTTTTAATATATTTTTTTATTTATTGGGTTTAATAATATATATATACACACAAAAATAATAGAAATAAAAATGAAAATAAAAACGAGGTCGGATAAAATTAATTGACTACACTCGCACAAATCCATCTTCTTGTAAATTTTTTAACAATTATAGTAACTTTTTTATTCTCTGTCCGTAACTTTTCTTATAAGTATTTTTCATATAAAATTTTAGGAAAATTTTACGACGTACGACGAACACCACTTAAGATCATTAATGATGAACACCGTTAAACGTCATTAAATTAATTAATAAAAATTTAAAATTTTAAGGACCCATCATACAATTAATAATTATTTTTAAAAATTCAATTAAATTATTTTTTATATATTAAAATTTTATTTTTTAATAAGGGTAAACTATATATTTAGTACCTCACATATTTTCGTATTTCTATTGAACCCTCATTATTTAAATATTATTTCAATTTGACCATATTCTTTATAAAAAAATAATTTAACTCTTAACCCTCAACCTAAAACCCTAAACTATTAAACCTTAAACCCTTAAACTCTTAAACCTATACCCTAAACCATATACCATTAAAAATAATTAAACTCAAATCTCTTAGAATTAACACTATCATCTTAGAATTGTTGAATTCTCCTAAAAAATCAATTAAATTATTTTTTATATATATCAAAATTAATTAAACTTAAATCTCTTAGAATTAACACTATCATCTTATATAAGATAAATAGACCATCACAATTAATCATAATTAATTCAATTGTAAAGGTACTAACCTTTTTTATTTCCAGATCTATCGTAATCAAATGAAAAATCTCCACTTTTGAATATTGATGCGTTCTTTAGAGTTCAAAAAAATAATAAACATAACCCTCATTATTTATACATTACTTCATTTTATCATATTTTTAATTAATTTTTTAATAATTCTATTCAATATTCAGTGAAAGTGGTCAGCAGACCACTAATGAAGAAAAGTAATAGCTCAATGGATGAATCATTAAACTGATCACAATCAAGCTTTTAGCTTTTAAGGTGAGGATTTGGTGGCAACATGGCTTCATTAGTTCCAGAGACGGCGATATCTCCCGCCAAATTATATATATAAATGACATCAATTCATAGTTAGGGTTCAATTTGGAACTCCAAATAACCCATCAATATTCAAAAGTGGAGAATTTTCATTTGATTACGATGGATCTGGAAATAAAAAAGTTAGTATCTTTGCAATTGAATTAATTATGATTAATTGTGATAGTTTTTTCATTTCAAATAAGATGATAGTGTTAATTCTAGGATATTCGAGTTTAATTAATTTTGATATATATAAAAAAATAATTTAATTGAATTTTTTAGTAGAATTCAACAATTCATTGAATTGAATTGAATCGATGATGGTGAAATTATTTTTAATGGTATATGGTTTAGGGTATAGGTTTAAGAGTTTAAGGGTTTAAGGTTTAATAGTTTAGGGTTTTAGGTTGTGTGTTAATGGTTAAATTATTTTTTTATAAAGAATAGGGTCAAATTAAAATAATATTTAAATAATGAGGGTTCAATAGAAATACGAAAATATGTGAGGTACTAAATATATAGTTTACCCTTATTAAAAAATAAAATTTTAATATATATAAAAATAATTTAATTGAATTTTTAAAAATAATTATTAATTGTATGATGGGTCATTAAAATTTTAAAACTTTATTAATTAATTTAATGATGTTCAGCGACGTTCATCATTAGTGGTGTTCAGCGGTGTTCGTCACACGCGATATACTCATCCAAAATCTTAATGTCTCTTTATTAAAGAAGGACGAGTCTATCATGTGCGACGAACATTGATGAACACCACTAATGATGAACACCGATGAACATCATTATTTTTTAAAAAAAATTTAAAAATCTAAAGGACTAAAATTATAATTAAAATTATCTCTTAAAAAATAAAAATCAAATTTAATAATTATTTTATAATATTTTTATAATATATTAGAATCAAATATTCCCAATTCTCGTGTTATTGATTCTAATCTATTAAAAAATTATAAATTGATTTCTATTTTTTTAAGAGATTGATTATGTTTGGGTTTAGGAGAATTAGGTATATTTGATTTTAACCTATTAAAAAATATTATAAAGTAACTATTAAATTTGATTTTTATTTTTTTAAGAGATAATTTTAATTATAATTTTAGTCCTTTAGATTTTTAAAATTTTAAAAAAAATTAATAGTGTTCATCGGTGTTTATCGTTAGCAATGTTCGTCGCCCGTCATAGAATTTTCCATTAAAGAAACGAAGTTTTAATGGTCTAACTTTGAATTTTATTGTATTCAAACACATACTAAACGTTCAAATTCAGCAGATATCTCTTAAAAAGTACTTATGAAAAAGTATGTTTTTCAAAAGTAGAAATTAAAAAAGGTTATATATCATTGTCCTAACTGTTGGTGGGTAATGTAATAATTATAAGCCAACAGACAATATCTTTGCTATATCTTTTGGGCGAATTGCTTCAGTCTACCACTTCTTTATTTTCTATTGTTTAGTACACCAAAGATCAGCATTCCCACAATGTCCAAGAAGCTAGAAGGCAAAGTAGCAATTATCACCGGCGGAGCAAGTGGACTCGGCAGAGCCACCGCCTATCTTTTCGCCGACCATGGTGCCCGTATTCTGATAGCGGACATCCAAGATGAACTAGGCCAGCAGGTAGCCGAATCAATAGGTTCTGAAAAGTGCAGCTACATTCACTGTGATGTTGCAGATGAAGAGCAAGTGAAATCTATGGTGGAATGGACCGTCCAAAATCATGGACAACTCGACATCATGTTTAGCAATGCTGGGATAATTCGTTCCAAGAAGAGCACCTCCAACTCCAATCAAAACATTCTTGATCTAGACCTGACCGCTTTCGACCATCTCTTCGCCATCAACGTCCGTGGCATGGCGGCTTGTGTTAAACACGCAGCGCGTGCCATGGTCAAGCAGAATGTGAGAGGAAGCATCATCTGCACGGCTAGTACCTGCGCCAGCACCGGTGGGGACACCGATGTTGATTATTTTATGTCAAAGCATGCGGTGCTGGGATTGGTAAGGTCGGCGAGCAAGCAACTCGGGGTGCATGGGATTAGAGTAAACAGCGTATCGCCATACGTGGTGGCAACGCCATTAATTCTTACCGTGTCGGGATGGGAAGCGGAGGCAGTTGAGAAGTTTTACGGGGGGCGGACGAAGTTGAAAGGGGTGGTGCTGAAAGAGAAGCATGTGGCTGATGCAGTGTTGTTTCTAGCATCCGGGGACTCGGAGGTCATCACCGGACATGACATGGTGGTCGATGCCGGCTTTTTGGGCAAATAGTTAAACCGTTTGGCCTAGAATCATGAAACATGGTCCACAATAACATGCCCTTCCTCACCCCCCTAAGTTTGTTTTTTTATGTAATAATTCCATATCATAATGTTAAGCTTTGTATGTTTTTGGTGATATCAGGATCACCTATGTTTATGTCATCTAGTTTTGAACAAAAAAAATCTTTATGTCATCTAGTGGAGGCATTATTGATAGCTGGTTGGATTGGGACGGGTCATATGTCAATGTCTCCTCGGGTATATTCTTAAAATTTAATTCTTTTAATATTTATTATAAGAGTCTAATTCTTTTTTTACAATACTTGTTATTAGAAGTTTAATTTTTTAACATTTGTTATTAAGGGTCTAATTTTTAAAATATTTTTTATTAAGCGTCTAATTTTTTCTATACTTGTTACTAGAGGTCATTTTTTAATACTTTTTGTTAGGGCTCCGATTTTTTTCAATACTTGTTATTTGGGACATTTTTTTTCAATATTTGTTATTAAAGGTTTAATTTTTTTTCCAATTTTTGTTAATAGAGGTTTACTACTAATTTTTATATTTTCTCAATATTTGTTATTAGATGTCCAATTTTTTTTCTAATACTTGTTATTAGGGGGCCTAGCTCTTTTCTAACATTTGTTTTTAGAGACATACTCTTAAAATGTATTTTTTTCAATACTTGTTATTAAAGACCCAATTATTTTCTAATGCATGTTATTAAGGGTATACTCTTAAATTTTAATATTAGGGGTCCAGTTTTTTCACAATACTTGTTGTTCGGGGTCTACTCCTAAAATTGAAATTTTTAACATATTTATTATGAAGGGTCTAATTTACTTTCTAATAGTTGTTATTAGAGCCTATTTTTTCTAATATTTATTTTTAGGGACATATTGTTATTAGAGACTGATTTTTTGCTAATATTTATTATTAAGAATTTATTTTTATTTTATTTTTTAAAATTATTAATAAGGGCCTAATTTTTAAATTCACTCTAGACCACCAAAACCTCAAGAATCGGCATGCTTATTTGGTGTCAATGATAAATACGACATCAACAATTTTATAGTTTTCAAAAGTAATAAACAATAAATTAAAAAGAAAAGTATGTGTTGTTTATTGTTAGAGTGTTTAGAATTTTTATTACTTTTTAAAAGTATTACCATGTATTATTGGTGTGTTTGTATTTATGTTATCTTTATCATATCATAGTAATATTTAAAAAATACCATATATATAAATTATGACATATTTATAATTTATTACATAGATTTTGATATGTTTGTACATGTATTAAGCTAAAACTCTAGCCGCATAGTTTTTTCTCTGGATGAGTTTGCTTCGCTCGACGAATACGATAAGTATTACTAATGACAAATACCGATGAGCACCATTAATTTAATTTATAAAAAATAAAAATCTAAAGGACTAACCGTATAATTATAAATTATTTAAAAATTAAAAGGTAAATTAATTAACATATATTATTTTATTTTTAATTTTCTTTTAATTTGCATAGATTAAAATAACTATCTACCCATAAATTACAAAACCTTAATTTTTGTTCATTTAAAATTTAAGTTGTTACCGCCATCGTCGACGACGCTACTGCCGTCACCTCCGCTAAATAAATCCCAAATTACAAAATCCTTATTCCACCGATAAACAACATTCAAAGATGGCATTAAAAAGATAACTTTAACAAGCAATTATTGACACGGTGGATGAAGAAGCGTACAAACAGAACGATCCCAACGTTGGCATAAGTTGTATGGGTCCAATAATTAGCAACTTGCCAATCAGGGGCCGATATATGTAGGTACGGGTGGATCATGTGACCCGCCATTAATTTTTGAATGAATTACAATAAATGTCACTTAATTATGGGTAATGTTATATTTGGGTTATTTAATTTTTAAAAGTTACATTTGAGCCGTTCAAATGTGTGTAATGTTATATTTGAGTCACTCAAATATGAGTAAGGTTACACATGAGTTACTCAAATATGGATAAGGTTACATTTTGGCCACTCAATTATGAGTAAGGTTACATTTGGGTCACCCTTCATACTTGGAAAAAAATTACTGCTACAAAAATTATATTTAGGTCAATCATCAAATGCTTGAGTTTTTGATAACCTTTGTCTTTAAAACTCAGAAGAACTTCCACGATATCACACTTATCTCTTTAAACGTTCTATTTAACAAGAAAAATGGTTATTCTTGAATTTCTCTACCATCCCTTTATCAATTAAACTTTCTTGTTACTTTTATCAAATGAGGATTGTTATTATTTTTTTATTTATTTTTTTCAAGTAGAGAGATTTCTTTAACAAAATGTACTTTTTATGCTTATTTAATCTATTATAGTTAAATTGATTGTATGGAAAAATTTGAAGCCTTAAACCTATAAATAAGGTAAATAGGTAAACCACCAATCTTAAATTCATGGATCCACCCATGTTACCAATAGTTGCTTGTTAAAGTTATCTTTTTAATGCCATCTGTAACACCCGTGTTTTAGGGCTAGGAGTTAGTCGGGTTAGTGGTCCGAGTCGGCGAAAATTTAATTAAATCAATTTGGTCAACATACAAACTGGGTTAGCAAAGGAAAAAGAGTCCAAGTGACTCAAGTATGATTCCCTCACTTAAAAATCTCTTTTTCGATGTAATAGTAGCAATGGGACTCTACTAAACATGTTTCAAACAATTCAACACACATACATACTCAATCAAGCATATAACAAGGCTTACTTGCTAAATAAGCAAACATATGCGTACAATCAAACAACATACATTCTCAATCAAACAATCATACATCACAACATACACGGATAACAAGCAACATGCTTACATGGCAAGCAACCACCGTCCATATCAATCAGAAAACACAACTTACCTCACTTACCTGCACAAGGTCTCGGAAACCTTAGGCTCTGATACCGACAAATGTAACCCCCTCGTCCCGGTCTGGCCGGATGACCGGTCCGAGTAGGCCACACGGGGAAAACTGAAGCGAAACCCATTAAGGTTCCCCCTCGGTTAGCGACCCTATTTTTTTTTCTTCTTTCATTTTAATCTTGTCTAGAGGATTGTTAAGTCCTAACTGATCACGACAGCGGAAAACATCCAAAGGAAGTCACATTCGAACCACGACCATACACAAACAATCCATTTTTTTGCTTACAGGGCAGACCGTATCGGTACCCTAACTAGGGGTATCGATACACCCTGACCAGGTCAACCCAAAGAGTCAACTCCGGGAAGATCGTATCGATACAGCCCTTGAGCGTATCGATACGCCCTTCTCGGTCAACCCTTCTTGGTCAACAGAGTAGACCCGTATCGATACTCGTGAACCCCGTATTGGTACGCTCTACTCTCACCCAAAACTCCAAATTCTAGTAACTTTGGAGGGTATCGATACCCCCAGGGTATCGGTACGCCAGACAAAAATCGTGGCCTTTGGGCAAGGCCGTATCGATACGGCCCTGAGGCGTATCGATACACCCTGCACTGCAATTCCACAATTATCAACTTGACGACCCCAATCACGACTCTAGATGCATTTTTGGACTCTCCTATGCACATACCAACGTTTAAGCAATCATACTAAAGCCAAAGGAAGCAATCAAACAAATAGCAAAACATCCATACATAGCATTCATACAAAAGGGCAATTTATGCATATATGGACATACAAGCACTTAAGATTTCATGTCTTAGAAACCAAAACATGTAAACATTCAAGGCATGCAACATAAGCAATATTTACGAATCAAACGAGGCATCCAAGAACCGAGCCAACAACAACATACATCAAAACTCAAATCAACAATACCTATCCCATTGCTTAACTATTACATTCTATCAATTAAAATTCATACATTGAGCTAACCAAAAGCAACACTTGGAGACCTTTCCTTGCCCTTGCCACACACAAGCTATTGATCTGCATTGTCGAACAAAAGAGAGCGTAAGCATAAAAGCTTAGTGAGGGTAAGCTCATAAAACAAACCTTCGACAATGTAGGGTCCAAGCACAAGAAATTTCCAAAATGAAATGCATGATCTTACCTCCGATCCGCAAAGGCCAAAATGAGCAAGATGCATGAACATATAATCAACATTATGCCATGCCCAACAACTCATAAGCTCAACTTACAATGATACATGACTCAATGCCTTAGTCACATCATATATTGATTCATAAAGGGCGTCACATTTCATATCCTACAAGCATATATGTATAATCTCATATTGGTATACACATACAACCTCATATTGGCACCTAGCTATGACTCGAATACGCGGATAACCCGTTGGAATGCATTTCCAACAACAACATTACCTCGGTGGGATTACACTCATCACTGGTCCTTGCATGGGCGGGGTTCCACTCATCACCACATGCCCTACGGATGGGATTCCACTCATCATCACGTAGAATATATATAAATTTCCGGTGGAATATTACATCACCGTACTCCTCCTTGGTGCCTTAACGCCACCAAAGCCACGTACGTTTTGACTCAATTTGTGTGCACACTCATCCTAATGATCGATCATTGTACCCAAGCATACTAGTGCCAATATAAATCAAATTCCACAACCTTTCACAATATCAATTTTAATATAATTTCCGTGCTTAGCACGTACTCACCATGATTCTCCAAAATCATGCAATCCACCTCATAACCTTGTTTCACAAACCAACATCACATGTATATCATCCAAACAATTTTCACATTATATATCCACATTATATTTGTCATCAACATGCATATAATCAATGCATTAAGCCATACTTCCACATGCATGTATATCACATTATACATAATCATCATGAGGCATAACAACAATTAAAGAGTGCATCCAAGGTCTCTAACTAAAGCTTAGGATTAGGCTACCACCTTAATCCTAACTCTAGGTGGGTCTACCAAGCCCAACCTAGTCCACATGCTTGAACCAACCACTTAAAAAAACCAATTTAAAAACATTAACCACTCACCTCCACCTCCAAGCTCAAGTACCAAGCAACCATGGTCTTCAATTTCCGGATTTGCTCCCAAGGCTTCACCAACCCAAATCCTCGCTTCTAATCACCTCAACACAAGAAAACAACCTCAAATCAACTCAAACATCAAAGTGGCTAACCCGGAATACAATTCAAACATCAAACCCAACATTTCATGTCATGATCAAACCCCAACTTTATCAAATTCGAGCAGCCCATAAACCTTGATCAAAACCCAAGTTTCCAACACATTTTATACCCACAAATGATTGCTAAGTTCAGCCACAACTTCAACCCATAGGTGCAAGCCAAGCTCCTACAATTTCCATCCCAAACAATCACCAAAATTCCCATTTTCGTACCCCTATTTTACCCAGCAGAAAATCATGTTTTTAAACACCCAAATGAAATCTAAATGGTTCCAAAACATCCTCCTAGCGTACATAAACCATCAGCCCTCTAATTACACCCTAAAACCCACCAAAAATCAAGTTTTAGACACCTTAAAAATTGTCTCAAAAACCAATTTCGAGTTTTCACCCAAAATCCTCCATTTCAACATATAATGTGTAATTTCATGAGATTAAACCAAAACCCAACATAATAAATCGAAATCAATTAAAAAAACCCAATAAAAACTCAAACTTTTATCAAGCCCTAATTTTCCAAAGTTCATGGTTTTAAAATCAATGACCATGGATAGATAGGAAATGGAGAGGAGAGTTCAAATATGTGATTACCTTTAAAAACGCCCTTGAATTGATGAAGAAATCAAAGGGGATAGTAAAGTAGGGTTTGGGGAGGTTTTGGAAGCTTTCACGTGGGGGGGGGGAGAAATGAGAAAGATGATAGCTTTCTCTTGCTTTTCTTTTCTTTTCTTTTTTGTTCTTTTTACTTTTTAAAGTTGTCTCCCTTTTTTCAAAACATTTGGGTTAAATCACCAAAGTGGTCCCTCCTCTTTATTTTAAAACCCAATTAGGTCAAGGTTAGATCAAATTGATTTAATTAAATTTTCGCCGACTCGGACCACTAACCCGACTAACTCCTAGCCCCAAAACACGGGTGTTACACCATCATTGAATGTCGTTCATCGGTGGAATAAGGATTTTGTAATTTAGGGTTTTTGGCGGTAGCGGCTTAAATTTTAAACGAATAGAAATTAAGATTTTATAATTTAAAAGTAAATAGGTATTTTAATCTATATTTAAATAAAATTAAAAATAAAATAATATATTTTAATTAATTTATCTTTTGATTTTTAAATAATTTATAATTATACGGTGAGTCCTTTAAATTTTTAATCTTTATAAATTAAATTAATGGTCCTCATCGGTGCTCGTCTTTAATGGTACTCATCGGTGCTCATTAAGCGTGGCAAAATTTTCTTTTTTCTCTAGTTTTCGTGTCGTCATTTTTTTTTGTTCTTTTCTTGTCGGCGGCGACATTAATTTTTGTGTTGGTCTTCAATTTTTGAAAATCCATCGTTTTCTTTAATCTTTTATTTTTTATCGTTTATCTTATTTTCTTTTCTTTTTTAGTTTTTAATAAATAAATTTACTCTTGTAGCACGCTTTACTCTACCTTTTGGTACGTTTTTCTATGTCATTTGGCATATTTTTCTTTTTTTATCGGTCGTTTGATCGCTCTTTTATTTGATTTTATATTAGGGTTGGATTTGACGTCGCCACGACTGATCAAGATGATGCTCTTTTGGTTATCCTGTTGATCTTTTTGTTTTGAACCATCGAACTGGATTTGGACACGTGCTCACAATCATTGTTTCTTGTTCGCAATTGAGTTGTTGCAATGACCATGTTGTCAACATGTCTTATTGTAATATGTATTTTTATGTTGTTTATTGATGGTTTTACCTAGGGTTGATAACGAGTCGAGTCCGAGCTTCGAGCTCGAAATTTTAGGCTCGGGCTCGGATTGAGCTCAGCTTGTTACTTTCCTCAAATTGCTTTTATTTTTTAAAAGTTTTTAAAAAAATATGTGAAAACCTATTTGGGAAAAAAATATTCATTTTTGAAGTCTGCAAGTAACCATAGTACATTTATTAAACTATGCAAGTCCACAAAGAGAAGCAGATTTACAATATTTAACCATGATAGCAAGTTAACAACATTGAAACATACAAGTGTGTATATATATAATATTATATATATAATTATTTCGAGCTTGTTCACAAGCTTTTCGAGCCGAGCTTGGGTCGGCTCGGCTCGACTTGTTAAGGTCTCGAGCCGAGCACGAGCTCGATTCGAGCCCTTGTAGCTTGTGAGCCTATCAGACTCATTATCACCCTTAGTTTTACCTTTCATCATCGATTTTCGTTGATATTTGTATTAATCTTTTGTTTCGACTCTTTGAGTTGGTTTTTTACCGTTTTCTTATATGGTCATGTTATTTTCTCGAGACACTAGTTTCTTGTTTCAATGGTTATAGAAATATACTTGGATTATTTTTGTTTATTAAATTGTAAAATTTTATTATAATTTTAGATGTATCATCGTTCAATAAAACTAACAGATTTCAATTAAAAATGATATTTGTATATTTGTGCCATATTCATATTATTTTTATGCCATGTTATGCTTTAAGTCTTAGGTAAAATATATAAATTGTCATGAAACTACCTTAAAAGGATAATTCTAGTCACTGGATAAAATGATTATTAGACAGTTATACTTCGTTAATTACCGTCAATTAAAAAAATGACATTACACGGTAAGTGAATGTAAAATATCTCACTGGCCCTCATTTTTGGGTTGTTAAAATTCCGCTACCCGGATCTTCAGGTAGTTTAAAGTGTGGCATGTGTCTCGATTTGGATTTTGCGGTACCTGTTATTTAGGTACTCAGAAGTTGTGGGTACCCGAGAATTCGGGTATTTAAGTACTCTAAATATAAAAATATTTCTTTAGTTTGATATAAAAATATAAAAAATATGTATTTATTAGTTTAATATAAAAATATGCATTTATTAAATATAAAAAATATAATTTTTTATTAGTTTAATATAAAAATATGTATATTGAATATAAAAAAAATATTAATTTTAAATTCTTAATTTTGTGATCTGGGCTTGATTCAGGAAATGGCGGGCTGAGTACCCAATCTAGGTAAAAAAATTTCAGATAAATACTCAATTATTTATATTTGGATAGTTGAATAATCAAGTCGGGTCAATCGAATCGAGTATTTTTAAACACCACTGCTCATTCTCCACTTCACCTCCATTTTCATGGGCTTCAACACACAAATAGAGAAAATTTTAAAGAAAAAAACAAAAGAGAAAACTTGTGAGAAAAAAAATGGGTTCAATATTGAGTCTTTAGACCAAAATTTATACTTAAAACAATCAGTAATTTGCTCAAGGAGGTTTCATTGATCGGAACCGTTTCTGATAAGGTTTTGAAATTCAAATGTTTTGTTAAAGAATTGAGAAAAAAAACATAACAGTCATATAAATATTTAAATTATATTATTTTTTGGTAGGTGTCTGAACTATATTTTGGTTCAAATAAGCGCTTAGCGTTTTATTCTATGACCTAATTAAGGTTTCTCCAGTGACCATTAAAAAATGTTGTCATCCAATTAGAACATGACATGTGGCCTATTTTTTATGTTTTTAATTTCTAAATTTTTTTAAAAATCTAAATTTCTTTAAAAACCCCAAATTTTTAATTTTTTTAATCAAACACCCAAATCACATCTCTCACGCCTTCAGGCATCCCCACAAGTCGATGGTTCACCGTTCACCGACCAAAGCGTCGTGTACCGCACCGTTCGACATCTGCCATCCTCTATCGTCGGTGGAAACTCAATCGACCTCTTTTTTCTTCATTGTTGGATGTTCATCAACGATGCAATCAATGATTCATTCACTGGTCTTTTACGACGAGATGATGAGGCTTTCGATAGAGGGGTCCGATGAAGACAAGGGTGGCCGGCGGTGGTTGAATTAGTGGTCGAAGTGGAGGAATTTAGGGTTGGGGGTTTTAGAGAAATTAAAATTTGTTGGGTTTATTAATATATTTTATTATTTTATTTTATTTTTCATTGGGTCACAGAAAAACCTTAAATGGATCTCGAAATGAAATGTTAGGCGTTTATTTGGCCAAAAATATAATTCAGGCATATATCTAAAAAAATATATAACTTGAGCACTTATTTTACCGTTAAGAAAAAAAATAGAAAAATGTATGCTTTTAAAACTTGCACTTCCTTTTTTATGCTTCTTTTTATGAATGATGATTCCTTTCTTCAATTAAATTTAGGATAAATTATACAGATGACCACTGAATTATGAGTTTAGTGTCAAAATAACTACTATATTATTTTTTTGCCGCAAATGCACCACACAACTATTTAAATGGTTCCATTTTAGCCATACGCCGTTAAAAAACGAAAAAAGTTGACGGAACTGTTAAAAAAATTAGTATAATTGCACATTTGGTCCTCTATATTTATACAATATATCAATTTAGTCTTAATTTTAATCTAATAAAATAAATTAATTATTCAATAAGATAGTGACACATGTCACCACTTTATTGGGGGATTTTAATTATTTTTATTTAACTAAATTAATTAATTTCCCCCTCCAATCAGGTGGTGACACGTGTCACATTGATTAGAGTAGGAAAAATGAAAACCAAAAAACTGCCATTGGTAAGAATTGAACCTAAGATCTTGGAGGTGTAGTGCTCGAGTTTATCACTAAGCCAAGCATATACTTATGATATGCAATACTAATAATAATATATGTGTTATACATATGAAGAAAGTAAAAACAAACAATATACTCGCCCATAGCAGAAAAATCGCCATGAATACAAGATGTGTTCTCAGCATCTGTTTCATTCTTAATGGAAGGGATGTTGGTATTAATCCGCATTTCGAAAATAGTACTATCAGGTTCGAAATGCAGTTTCTTGTTCTCTGGCAAGTCCGGTTGTTCTCGAGTAGAAGGCTCATTCAAGGAATCAATTTTACAAGCTTTGCTGGAGGACTCATTGACAGTGGACAAAGGAACAATCTCAGCAGCTTGAACTGAGCTCGTATCTTCTTTTTGAACTGTAGAATCAAACAATTTAGACAACAGGTAAAGAGCAAACTGAACTCTTCCAAATTGTTAGAAACAGATGAATACCTTCAAGAAATGTGGCAGGACCCTCCACGGGCTCTGGCTGAGACGAGGATCTTACTTCCTTTGAGTCATCATCGGGGAACATTCCTGCCAAAGTATAAAGGGTCTCCACAACCTCTTCTTCATCTTTCGTGATTGTACTCGAAACAGTTGCCTTCCTAGACCCATCTCATCCTCCTTGTTTCTACAAAAACATAAAATAATTTTATGATTCTTCATTTCTCTTAAGGTATCCGTGTCCAGTACTAAAAGAATTATAATTGAACTTGACACACTGGAAATCAAGAAACATTGACCCACCAAATTCAGTATTGCATATCAAAAATATTTATTTGGCCTAGTGGTAAACTCATGCAACAATCCTTAAAGATTCTCAGGTTCAAATCCTTCTAAGGGCGAGTATATTGTTTGTTTTTACTTTCTCTATATTTATAACACATATATTATTATTAGTATTACATATCATAAGTATATGCTTGGCTCAGTGGCAAACTTGCGTGCGCTACACCCCCAAGTCCCAGGTTTGATTCCTACTAAGGGCACTTCCTTGGTTTTTATTTTTCCTACTCCAATCAGGGACTAAATTGATATATTGTATTAAAATTAGGACTAAATTGATATATTCTATAAATATAGAGGACCAATTGTGTAATTATACCAATTTTTTTAACAGTTCCGTCAACTTTTTCGTTTTTTTGACGTCGTGTGGCTAAAATGGAACCATTTAAATAGTTCTGTGGTGCATTTGCGGCAAAAAATAATATAGTGGTCATTTTGACACCAAACCCATAGTTCAGTGGTCATTTGTGTAGTTTACCCTTAAATTTAAATTCTCATATTTATTGGTAGACATGTAAACAAATTGAAAGAACACGAATGAGTGTGTGTTTATATTAGCTCGTTTAATTTTAATCAAACAAATAAATGATTACGAACAACTAAAGGAATATTATTTCTTGTTCATGTTCTTTCGTCAAGGAATGTAGCTTGATCGTATTCGTTCATGTTCGTTCGTTAAAATAATAAATGAACGTAAACGAACGCAAACAAAAATTGAGTATTGTTCAGTTTTTTTCTTTTAATTTTATATTTTTAATATATGTTTTTAAATATTTCTAAATATAATATTTTTGTTACGAAAAATAATAAACACAAATGAACATATGTGAATAAATTTAAACGAACATAAATAAATGGATTACCGAACGTTCACGACGTAAATGAACGAATGAGTCCTTTGTTTATGTTCATTAATTTAATTATACAAACAAAAAATATTGTTCATGTTCATTCATTTAATTAAACAAACAAAAAATCTTGTTTATGTTCGTTCGTTAATAAATAAACGAACTTCTCGTCAAACGGTTGTTTGAACATTCAGTTCGTTTACAACCCTATTTATTGGGATTTTCTTTTTGTGTTATTATGTTGAATTAATTTAAGGCTTTGTCTAACATATGCCCTAGGTCATAGGTTAAAGTATATTTAATAACATTAATTAAGTAAAAGATTCTATTGTTGTATTAATAAGAAACATTTAATAAGAATCTCATTTAAGATGATTCTTTAATTATTTAACTCATTTAATCTCTAAAACCTCTAAATCATAACATCATAAATCCTAAAGCATGAAATCTTAAACCCTAAACCCTAACTACTAAACTCTTAAACAACTCAATATAAGAATTAATATTATTAAATGAGTTAAATAATTAAAGAATTCTATTAAATGAAATTCTTATTAAATATTTTTTTTATTAAATGTGATAATAATTTTTTACTTAATTAATATCATTAAATACACTGACACATAGATTAGACAAAGCCTTAATTTAATAGGCAAGTTTTAGTTATTGTTTGATTGCATCTATTCTCGCTTTGAGAGAGGAATCAATGCAACGCGTGGGGAGAAAAGTTGAGCCCGTTTACCCGTAACAAATGTTGTAATGATATACGCAACAACTGTTAAATTTGGATGGAGTATTAAGTTCTGCATGTAGTTTGTAAGAATTTGTATAATTTTTTATTTAAGGGTGATGACTTAGAGTGCACTTAAAATGAGGTAGATTTTTATATAAATTCTTTTTCAGTTTGTAAGAATTTGTATAATTTTTTATTTAAGGTAAGATTTATACAAAATTGTACCTAAATGATAAAAATTTAGATTATAATATAAGAATTTGTGTAGTTACACAAATTCTTACCTAAGATAAAATTTACACAAGATCTTATCCGATTGGTAAGAATTTATGTAGTTACACAAATTTGTACCTAGTTAGTAAGAATTCATGTTCTATAATTTTTTTTAACTAATCCTACATAAATTCTTACTATTTGGTAAGAATTTATGCTGGCCGCATTTTAACCGCACCCTAAGAGTGCCGCACCTTACCCTTTCCCCAAGTTCTACTTTTGTCCCTAAAATTACAATAATATATGAATGACCTTCAAACACTACCAAGGGCGGATCTAAGAATTTAAACTTGGTAGTTCACTTATCGATAATAAATACAATTGTATGTAAGATAAGAGTAGATGAATAAGTCATCAAAAATTACTTAAGATGTTCGTAACTGACATGACAAAAGACCATTTAAGCACACCTAAATGTATATATAAGAGGTCCAATATGATTTAGTTACTAACTCTCTTTAATTAAACATATGTATAGAGGAATTCACATTAGTCTATACAAATTTTCTCCCTAATAAAATCATTCCAAAACATCATTTTAACAACTAATGCTTTGAACACAAAATATTTTATATTACTTGTAAGTAACTGAAACTATCTAAAATGACTTCCCACACTTTTATATGAACGATCACTAATATCTATCACCAAATCTTTATCAACTTCACTTTTTAATGAAAATACACAGACTTACTAAGAATTTAAGAAATCTGTTAAATAATAAAAATTTAGTAATTTAATAAGTTTAATTATTAATTTATTTTAAAATAAAAGTAAAATAATAAAATTATTAAAAATATATGAAATTATTAAGAGAATTATATAATAATACAAAAACCTTAATTTTTGTAGAAAATTATGGGATAGAGTAATTAAACTGAAGGTTTTCATAAATAATTTTAAATAGATTTTGTAACCCCCTCGTCCCGGTCTGGCCGGATGACCGGTCCGAGTGAGCTACACGGGGAAAACCGAGTGAAAACTCCCTGAGGAACTCTCCCTCGGTTAGCAACCCTATTTTTCTTTTTCATTTTAATATTGTCTAGATGAGAATTACATCCTACGTGATCATACAGCGGAACGAAATTTATGAAGAAATCAAACGAACCCAAACTAGCACTTAAAAGCCCATTTTTAATGTTACACTGCAGGCGGTATCGATACCCTTAAGAGGGGTATCGATACCCCTGTGACTAGGTCAACAAGGTTTGGTCAACCTGAGGAGACAGTATCGATACCCCAAATGAGGGTATCGATACCCTCCCCTAAAGTTGACTTCCCACGGTCAAAGCCAAGACAACGGTATCGATACCCTTAAGAGGAGTATCGATACCGAAATCGACAGTAGCACCAGTGGCCAAAAAGGTATCGATACTCCCCCTCGAGTATCGATACACGAAGCCTAAAACCACAGGGTAGTATCGATACCAGATCAACGGTATCGATACCCCAGCTACGAAACTGCAGGTTTGAGCTGATTTAGAGCACAAGGAGGCCCCTAAATCCCTCTAACCCTTCAACCAACACACTATCATCCATCCCTAAGGCAAGCCAACCATAAAGCATGCATATTTAAGTCAAGGGAGTCAATCAAACATGGATTTAAGCAATCATACATAGCATTCAATTTAATGAGCGATATAGGCATTAACAAGCATACTTGAAGGCTCAAATGGTCTTAAAAGCACAAGTCGAACTCAAGAGGTTTGCATCCATACATAAGGCAACCTAAACACCCTAAAGCATGCCATCATACACATCAACCATCATCAAGGCATTACATGCATACAATCCATAATCAAACCAAAAACAACATCCATCAAATGAGTCACACATGCTCATACAAAGACACTTGCCACATTGCTAGCTATTACAAAATCGGTAACCATACTTGAGCTACAAACTTGGATGCCCTTCTTGCCTTGCCTCGAGCTAACACCACGCTAATGATCTGCATTGTTGAACATTGAGAGCGTAAGCTATAAGCTTAGTGAGGGTGCTCTAAAACGAAAAACAACAACAATGCAGGGCTCAAGCATGTAATCCTAAACTCCTACATATCAAGCATTGCACCTAACCAAGTAGACTTAGCTAGTCTTTCGAGTGGCAAATATGGTCTCTCAATCCTAGCAAGATTAAGCATCATTAGATCATCATGCAATATCATATATCAAAACCACATATCACCATCATATATCACATTACTTAAACAAGTTTAATTGGCCACTTTAATTACCCCGATTGTGCGGATTAAAACCTTGACAACACTTTACCTCGGTGGGATTCCACTCATCACCGGACCTTGCATGTGCGGGATTCCACTCATCGCCACATGCCCTACGGATGGGATTCCACTCATCATCCCGTAGAAATATAATAAGCTTCCGGTGGAATGCTACATCACCGTACTCCTCCTTGATGACTTAACGCCATCAAGGCCACGTACGTTTTGACTTAATTTGTGTGCACACTATCCTAATGATCGATCATTTACAACCGGTAATTTTTAGTGCCAATTATTATAACCACGACATGTATCACCAACCACATATCATCAACACATTCATACTCAACACATATATCCACATCATGATATACATATACATGCACCATCTAATCACAAGCATTTGAGCATAGTCATCAAGCACATAGCATTTAAGGAAATTAGACTAAGTTAACTACTTGGATTAAAAGGGAAGTGGCCTACCAAGCACACTTGCACACACACACTACTCATGCTCGAACCAACTTTAAAACAAGTTTAGACCACTCACCGCCCTTCCTTAGCAATCGAACAATCCTCCTACGCACCCGGATTTGGTCCCAAAGCTCCTTCAACGTTTCCCCTTGCTTCTAGCCAAACAAAATACATTCATCACTTCCCAAATCAAAGCTAACTCAATTATCAATCCACATCGCAAAACACAACTCAATTTCCACAAATTTCAAATCATATAGTATCCCAAAACCCAAATTTTCGGACTCCCACAACCAAGGGCTGAAATACCCAATTTCAAGCATCCAAAAGACTTCCAAAACATCCCAAATCACCCTCCTAACATAACTAGACCATCAGCCCTTCAATTCCCACACAAATCCTCTCAAAAACCCAATTTTTCAAACCCTAAAATTGGCCCTAAAGACCCCCTACGAAAATTCATCCAAAATTGACCAAATTCATATATGTTGTATACTTTAGCATGATTAACAAAAACCCCAACACAATTTCTTAAGACCAATTGAAAAACCCCATTAAAACCCAATTTTCATCATAAACCCTAATTTTTCAAAACCCACATTTTTGAAATTTAAGACAATAAGCAAGTAGAGGATGGAGAGGAGGTTAAGAAAATACAATTACCTCTTAAAATGGTGTGGAAATCGGGTGCTAAAATTGATGGAATAGTAATTCCAAGCTTGGGAGGTTTTAGAAATGGTGGGGGTTTTCAAAATGGGAAAAGGAGGAAGAATGGGGGAGGAAGATAACTTTACCATAAAGTGGTCTTCCTCTTTTTTTTTAAAACTTGGGTAAATAGCCCCATAGGTCCTTCCCAACTTAATAAAATTCATTTAGACCATTATTTGAAATTGAATTGCTTTAATTTAGTTTTATTTAACTCGAACTAATACCCGACTAACTCCTAGGCCCGGAACACGGGTGTTACAACTCTCCCCCACTTAAGGAAATTTCGTCCCCGAAATTACCTGACTGAAAGAGATACGGAAACTGCTTTTCCATATCCTCCTTCCTCTCCCAGGTGGCCTCGTCCACACCTCTACGTTGCCACCGCACCTTTACTAGCTCAATTGATCTACCCCTCAACACCTTACTGTCTGAAGCTAAGATCTCAACAGGCTCTTCCTCATAAGTCAAATCCGGATTCAATTCAATTTCTTCTACGGGCATAACATGCGATGGATCAGACCTATACTTACGAAGCATGGATACATGGAACACATCATGTATCTTCTCAAGCTCGGATGGCAAACGCAACTGATAAGCAACGGGACCAACTCTCTTCACAATCTCATACGGTCCTCTGTACCTCGGACTCAACTTCCTCTTTCGGCCAAATCTCATCACTTTCTTCCACGGAGACACTTTCAAGAACACCTTCTCACCCGCTGCGAACTCAACCTCCTTCCTCTTCAAATCGGCATAGGACTTCTGCCTATCCGAAGCAGCCTTCAAGCGATCACAAATCAATTTTACCTTGTCGGTTGTCCCCTTTAGCAATTCCGGCATGGGTAACAGTTTCTGTCCTACCTCGGCCCAACACACTGAAGTTCTACACTTTCGACCATACAAGGCCTCATACGGAGCCATCTGAATGCTCGACTGAAAACTGTTGTTGTACGCGAACTCCACTAGAGGCAGATGCTTCTCCCAAGTACCCTGAAAGTCAATGATACAACATCGCAACATATCCTCTAAGATCTGAATAACCCTCTCTGACTGACCATCTGACTGAGGATGATAAGAAGTGCTGAAGTTCAAACGGGTACCCAAAGCTGTATGCAGACACTCCCAAAATCTCGAAGTAAACCGTGGATCTCTATCTGACACAATGGACTTCGGCACACCATGTAACCTCACAATCTCACCAATGTACAAATCGGCCAATCTATCTAAGGTGTAAGTAGTGTTGACTGCCAAGAAGTGGGCACACTTCGTAAAACGATCCACTATCACCCAAACTGAGTTCTTCTTCGTAGGAGTCAAAGGCAAACCCGAAACAAAATCCATGGTGATGTTCTCCCATTTCCATTCCGGAATTCTCAACGGCTGTAACAAACCTGAGGGAACCTGATGTTCCGCCTTCACCCTCTGACACACTAAGCACTTACTCACAAAGTCGGCTACATCTCTCTTCAAGCCAACCCAAAAGTACTCATTCTTCAGATCACGGTACATCTTCGTACTTCCTGGATGCATGGCAAATGGACTACTGTGGGCTTCAGTCAAGATCGTACGTCTCAGATCACCGTCTTCAGGCACAACTATTCTGTCCTTGAAACATAAGACCCCATCGGAACTGAAACTGTAGTCTGAAGATCTACCTTCGGCTATATCTTGCACGTGAGGTGCCAAAGATCTATCTAAGAGCTGTTTCTCTCGAATCATCTGACCTAGAGTAGGTCTAACCTGAAGCTCGGCTACTAAGCCATCATCTCCGGACAAACTCAATCTAGCAAACATGGCCCTCAAGTCCACGGCCACCTTCCTACTCAGTGCATCGGCCACTACATTGGCCTTACCCGGATGGTACTCAATAGTAAGATCATAGTCCTTTAGCAACTCTAACCATCTACGCTGTCTGAGATTCAAATCTCGCTGAGTCATAATGTACTTCAAACTCTTGTGGTCGGTGTATACTGTGCATTTCTCACCATACAAATAGTGCCTCCAAATCTTCAGAGCAAACACAACTGCAGCTAACTCTATGTCATGGGTCGGATAATTGCGTTCATGTGTCTTCAACTGTCTTGAGGCATAAGCCACTACTCTTCGGTCTTGCATCAGAACACATCCTAACCCTACATACGAGGCATCACTATAAATCACATAGTCCTTCCCGGACTCAGGCTGAATCAAGATCGGAGCTTGGGTCAAAGCTTCTTTCAATTTTTCAAAGGCTCTCTGTCTTGCATCTGTCCACTCAAATTGAACACTCTTCTGAAGTAGCTGTGTCAACGGAGCGGCTAATTTAGAGAAACCTTCCACAAATCTTCTATAGTATCCGGCTAAGCCTAGGAAGCTACGTACTTCTGTCACTGACTTTGGTTGCTTCCACTCAACAATGGCTTCAATCTTCTTCGGATCAACTCTAATGCCTTCAGCTGACACTACATGTCCTAAGAAGACTACTTCCCGGATCCAGAATTCACACTTGCTGAGCTTCGCATACAACTGATGATCTAGCAAAGTCTTCAAAACAAGTCTCAAATGTCGGTCATGGTCTTCTTCAGTTCGCGAGTACACCAAAATGTCATCAATAAATACAACCACAAACTGATCTAGATACTGATGAAAAATCCTATTCATCATGTCCATGAAAGCTGCCGGTGCATTAGTCAACCCAAATGGCATGACTAAAAACTCATAGTGTCCATACCTAGTCCTAAAGGCCGTCTTCGGTACATCAACCTCTCTAACCTTTAGCTGGTAGTAACCTGATCTCAAATCAATCTTCGAAAAGACCGATGCTCCCCTCAACTGATCAAACAAGTCATCAATTCTAGGCAACGGATATTTGTTCTTCACTGTCAACTGATTTAACTGTCTGTAATCTATGCACATTCTCATACTCCCATCTTTCTTCTTCACAAACAACACAGGTGCACCCCAAGGTGAAGAACTAGGCCTAATAAAACCTCTATCCGTCAATTCTTGCAACTGAGTCTTCAACTCTTTCAATTCTTTCGGTGCCATACGATACGGAGCAATCGAAACAGGAGCTGAATCAGAATAAGTCTCAATGCTGAACTCTACCTCTCTGTCCGGTGGTAACCCTGGCAATTCTTCCGGAAACACACTAGGAAAGTCACATACTGTCCGGATGTCCTGAGGTCTAACCTCACTCATGTTAGGGTTCATCACATACGCTAAGTATGCTTCACACCCCAACTCCACTAACCTCTTAGCCTCTAATACTGAAACCACATTGGATAAGAACTTCACATTCTCACCCACCACAACAATCTCATAATCATCTGTGAGCTTCAAAGAAATCCGCTTAGTTTCAAAATCTATCCTAGCTCTATGTTCCGTGAGCCAATCCATACCCAGAATCACATCAAAACCATAGAAGGGAAGTTCCATCATATCCACTGGAAACACATGCCCCTGAACCATCAACGGACACCTTCGGTACATCTTCCTAACCACCACCGTGTCCCCAAAGGAACTAGTAACACTAACTCCTACCTCTAACAACTCACAAGGCAAATTCAAAGACTGTGCATGCTCACTCAATATGTAGGAATGTGTAGACCCAGAGTCAATCAAAGAAAGCAAACCCAAAGACTGTATCGAGAAATTACCTGCGATCACATCGGTGTCATGCTGCTCCCCGCGCTGAGCGTAAACCCTAGCCTGTCCTCCGCCCTCCGGCTGGACTGCGACTACATGTGCTAAGTTCCTCTGACCATCGTTCCTCAGCTGGAAATTACCCCTACCGCGCCCGCGGCCTCTCTGAAAGTCATTGGCTCTAGCAGGAGCCTGAGCTGGTGCCTGTCCCACCTGATGTGGACAGTCACGCCTAATGTGGTCCCTAGCACCACAACTCCAACACGAATGATAATTCCCCCAACACTCCCCGGTGTGGTTCCTCCCGCAGGAAGCACACGTGGGCAACTTCCCACCAGCTCTCTGGCCCTGGTGGCCCCTACCGTGGTTACTGCCACCACGCCTATGATCATACTGATGCCGGTTGTCCCGATGCCTCTTGGCATCTCCTCTATCAAAGTTGCCGGACCTCTTACCTGAACTAGATCCACCTGACCGTCTGGTCAAACTCAAACTGTGCTCCAAGTCCTTGGCCCTCGAGGCCAAGACATCAAAATCAATGTAATCAGAAGCTAGCGTATAAGTCTTGATCTCCTCATTCAGCCCATATCGGAAGCGGTTACAACGCTCCACCTCAGTAGGTACAAGTTCAGGTGCATACTGACTCAGCCTGACGAATCGGATCTCATAATCAGTCACGGACATACTCCCCTGAGACAATGCCATAAACTCTCTCTTCCTCTTATCGAGGTATCGCGGACCCAAATACTTCTTCCGGAAAGCTGTCTCAAAGAACTCCCAAGTGATCTCGGCCTCATCCATCCCCGAAGTAACGGTGACCCACCAGGTGTAGGCATCACCCTGAAGCAAGGACTCAACACAGCCCAACTTACGATCACCAGTACACCCCATCTGAGCAAGGATACGGACGGTCTTCTCAAACCACATCTCTGACCTCTCCGGAGTAGCACCTCTAAACTCTTCGGCCCCAAGGCCCCGAAGTCTCTCTAATGGCAATCCGGTGCCCTCACCCTGATGATGAGCTGCCTGACCCCCAGCAACTGCAGCCTGGAACGCTCCGGCTATTGCCTGAACCAACGGAGCTAAGTCAATTCCGGCCGGTCCTTGGCCACCTTGGCCTCCTTGTGGTCCCATTCCTTCGGGCCCGGCCTCGCCTCCCACTCCCGGTGGAGGAGGTGGTGGTGGTGGAGGTGGTGGAGGAGCTCCAACTCCAACCACTGGCTCTCCCACTTGAGCCTTAACTCTCACAACTGGCTCAACTCTCGGAGCCTCTGCCCGTGGTTCCGGTCGAACCATCCTAGGCCTCCCACGTGGTCTCATGGTTCAACTAGCAAGGTATAAACTACAACAAGAAACAAATAGGATTACGTTAGCCAAAGCAAGGGTCCAATAGTGCTCAAGTATCCCTCTTTCAAAAATCCTTTTTAAATTAAGTAGTAGTAGCAATGGGCACACACTCACACGAGACACGACCATTCATGCATTCAAAACATCATACGATCAATAAAGCATCAAGGATTCATGGCAAATCATGTATCGAACAACACAAGCATTTAACACATTAATCTTACCTCACTTACCTGCCCGAGGTCTCGGTAACCTCAGGCTCTGATACCAACAAATGTAACCCCCTCGTCCCGGTCTGGCCGGATGACCGGTCCGAGTGAGCTACACGGGGAAAACCGAGTGAAAACTCCCTGAGGAACTCTCCCTCGGTTAGCAACCCTATTTTTCTTTTTCATTTTAATATTGTCTAGATGAGAATTACATCCTACGTGATCATACAGCGGAACGAAATTTATGAAGAAATCAAACGAACCCAAACTAGCACTTAAAAGCCCATTTTTAATGTTACACTGCAGGCGGTATCGATACCCTTAAGAGGGGTATCGATACCCCTGTGACTAGGTCAACAAGGTTTGGTCAACCTGAGGAGACAGTATCGATACCCCAAATGAGGGTATCGATACCCTCCCCTAAAGTTGACTTCCCACGGTCAAAGCCAAGACAACGGTATCGATACCCTTAAGAGGAGTATCGATACCGAAATCGACAGTAGCACCAGTGGCCAAAAAGGTATCGATACTCCCCCTCGAGTATCGATACACGAAGCCTAAAACCACAGGGTAGTATCGATACCAGATCAACGGTATCGATACCCCAGCTACGAAACTGCAGGTTTGAGCTGATTTAGAGCACAAGGAGGCCCCTAAATCCCTCTAACCCTTCAACCAACACACTATCATCCATCCCTAAGGCAAGCCAACCATAAAGCATGCATATTTAAGTCAAGGGAGTCAATCAAACATGGATTTAAGCAATCATACATAGCATTCAATTTAATGAGCGATATAGGCATTAACAAGCATACTTGAAGGCTCAAATGGTCTTAAAAGCACAAGTCGAACTCAAGAGGTTTGCATCCATACATAAGGCAACCTAAACACCCTAAAGCATGCCATCATACACATCAACCATCATCAAGGCATTACATGCATACAATCCATAATCAAACCAAAAACAACATCCATCAAATGAGTCACACATGCTCATACAAAGACACTTGCCACATTGCTAGCTATTACAAAATCGGTAACCATACTTGAGCTACAAACTTGGATGCCCTTCTTGCCTTGCCTCGAGCTAACACCACGCTAATGATCTGCATTGTTGAACATTGAGAGCGTAAGCTATAAGCTTAGTGAGGGTGCTCTAAAACGAAAAACAACAACAATGCAGGGCTCAAGCATGTAATCCTAAACTCCTACATATCAAGCATTGCACCTAACCAAGTAGACTTAGCTAGTCTTTCGAGTGGCAAATATGGTCTCTCAATCCTAGCAAGATTAAGCATCATTAGATCATCATGCAATATCATATATCAAAACCACATATCACCATCATATATCACATTACTTAAACAAGTTTAATTGGCCACTTTAATTACCCCGATTGTGCGGATTAAAACCTTGACAACACTTTACCTCGGTGGGATTCCACTCATCACCGGACCTTGCATGTGCGGGATTCCACTCATCGCCACATGCCCTACGGATGGGATTCCACTCATCATCCCGTAGAAATATAATAAGCTTCCGGTGGAATGCTACATCACCGTACTCCTCCTTGATGACTTAACGCCATCAAGGCCACGTACGTTTTGACTTAATTTGTGTGCACACTATCCTAATGATCGATCATTTACAACCGGTAATTTTTAGTGCCAATTATTATAACCACGACATGTATCACCAACCACATATCATCAACACATTCATACTCAACACATATATCCACATCATGATATACATATACATGCACCATCTAATCACAAGCATTTGAGCATAGTCATCAAGCACATAGCATTTAAGGAAATTAGACTAAGTTAACTACTTGGATTAAAAGGGAAGTGGCCTACCAAGCACACTTGCACACACACACTACTCATGCTCGAACCAACTTTAAAACAAGTTTAGACCACTCACCGCCCTTCCTTAGCAATCGAACAATCCTCCTACGCACCCGGATTTGGTCCCAAAGCTCCTTCAACGTTTCCCCTTGCTTCTAGCCAAACAAAATACATTCATCACTTCCCAAATCAAAGCTAACTCAATTATCAATCCACATCGCAAAACACAACTCAATTTCCACAAATTTCAAATCATATAGTATCCCAAAACCCAAATTTTCGGACTCCCACAACCAAGGGCTGAAATACCCAATTTCAAGCATCCAAAAGACTTCCAAAACATCCCAAATCACCCTCCTAACATAACTAGACCATCAGCCCTTCAATTCCCACACAAATCCTCTCAAAAACCCAATTTTTCAAACCCTAAAATTGGCCCTAAAGACCCCCTACGAAAATTCATCCAAAATTGACCAAATTCATATATGTTGTATACTTTAGCATGATTAACAAAAACCCCAACACAATTTCTTAAGACCAATTGAAAAACCCCATTAAAACCCAATTTTCATCATAAACCCTAATTTTTCAAAACCCACATTTTTGAAATTTAAGACAATAAGCAAGTAGAGGATGGAGAGGAGGTTAAGAAAATACAATTACCTCTTAAAATGGTGTGGAAATCGGGTGCTAAAATTGATGGAATAGTAATTCCAAGCTTGGGAGGTTTTAGAAATGGTGGGGGTTTTCAAAATGGGAAAAGGAGGAAGAATGGGGGAGGAAGATAACTTTACCATAAAGTGGTCTTCCTCTTTTTTTTTAAAACTTGGGTAAATAGCCCCATAGGTCCTTCCCAACTTAATAAAATTCATTTAGACCATTATTTGAAATTGAATTGCTTTAATTTAGTTTTATTTAACTCGAACTAATACCCGACTAACTCCTAGGCCCGGAACACGGGTGTTACAGATTTTAATGAATTTAATTTTAATGTAGATACTAATTATAGATCTAACATTAAAAATAGGTTTAACTACAAAATAAGTGTTAAAACAGCCTTTTTTTGCAATATGTTCCTAAAGTATTTTTTGGCTGAAATAAGTGCTTAAAATTTCATTTTGGCTTGTTTTAAAGTCAACTGAAGTACCTACTTTGGCACCTATTTCAGCAAAAAAAAATACTTTACGCATCTATTGCAAAAAAAAGATATAGTTTGTGCACTTATTTTGTAGTTAAGCCTTAAAAATAATTATAAATTTATTTACATTTTTAAATTTTTATACTAGATTAATTAATGATTTTAAATGAAGTACTCTAGTATTAACGAGGGTATACATGCGATTTGGAGAAGAAAATGACTAAATTGATGTCTTTTTTAAGTATTAAGGGTTAAATTTATTGAATTATTTTGAATTAGGATTAAATTGGTATAATATATAAGTTTTGAGGACTAAAACTATCACTATATCAAATTTTGTTAGATGTCCCTTTGTATTTTAACAGAGGAGTGATCCTAGCGTAATTAAAAACTATAATTGAGTGACCTAATTATAACTTTTAATAATTGAATGATCTAATTGTAATTTTATTAATAGTTAAGTGACCTCTAATGTAGTTTATCCAATTTTTTTATGGTAGGTCACTTGAACTATTGTAGATAGTAGAAACGCCCCTGAAACATTACAGTTCAAAGAAATCAAGCTTCCAAAATAAGAATTTGGAAAAGAAAAACAAAAACTGAGTACTAATAACACGTACTTGTGAACAACAGATATAGTGTTGGGGCTCAAAGAATCCACAAAACTGCAATGGAGAAATGAAGGCAAGCTTGTGCACGTGCTAGTAGCCATATCCTTCTATCTGTAGAAGACAAGCACTTAATAACAAATTTTGGTAAACATCACCATTGGTCACTAAACTATTTTTGTTTTTATGTTTTGGTCACCAAACTATTATTTTTGATAAAATAGTCACTAATGTTACGTTTTTTTTTCTATTTTGGTCACCCACCGTTAAAGAACTCATGGAAAAACAAGAAAGCGAGAATAATTTAATGACTAAAATAGGAAAGAAGCAATACATTCGTGGCCAAAACAGGAAAAAAAAGTAACATTAGTGACCAAAATAGAAAAAACATAACGTTAGTGACAATTTTACATAAAATAATAATTTGATAACCAAAGCACAAAAACGGAAATAATTTAGTGACCATTTATCCTAATATTTTTTTTTCTTTTGTAGTAAAAGATGAAAACTAATACTCGAAGGTAGGAGTTTCTAAAGCCCAATCATCAAATAATGTAGCACTCATATTAGTCAAGATAGATAAAAAGAACCCAAGAAGAGGGAGCTTCAAGAAAATTCCTATCAACCTTAATGATTACATGCATTTGATGATTAGGCATACATCTATACTTATAACTTTATGTGTTCAGTTACAAATAGGCTAATATCAATGAGATGCTAAAATTGTGCTTCTACGCATTTTAATTGATCCATGTTCAATTCCGTTATGAGTTAATTTTATTACTTTTTTGGCATCAACTGTACTTTAAGATATGTAATAAATTGTGTAACTCATATTTCAATTGTAACAGTTGGTATAAATCCGTTAACTTAAATACATACTTTACTCTTTCATTCAATTTAGACAAAATAGTTTGTTTTAAAAACTTAATTTTTTTTATTTTCTCTACTTTTGTAACACATATCTTCTCTGCTTTTGTGGCACATATCTTCTCTTTTTGTTTTTTTGTCTCTCTTGAAACTCCAAAATCTCCTTTCCTTCCACCACGGCTAATGTTGACGACGACCTGGCACGTCTGTCAATTGATACAGGAGAGGACGATGTGCTTCCTGACGATGATGTTGAGGATTTTGGATCCAGTTTTGATACTCAATTCTATTTTATTGGCCAATTTTTGGCATCCAATGTAATCCATTTTCAATCCAAGCGTGCAACTTTGGCTAACATATGGCATCCTGTTGGCGGTATTGTGATCTCTGATATAGGTGAAAACATGATTTTATTTCGGCTCTTCAATCAGGTTGATGGAGATTAATTGGAAAAAGGGGGTTCATGGAATTTTATTTCCTATCTACTGATTTTACATCGTCTGCAATAAGGTGAGGACCCTTTGCTTGTCCCTTTGACACATCTAAATTACTGGGTGTTGATTCATGAAATCCCCCACGGATTCATCTCAGAGAAAATGGTAAAATCTCTTGGGAATTTTATTGGCTCCTACATTGATTACGACTCGGCTGCCATTTCTTTGGGCTACAACAGGATTATGAGAGTACGTGTTTGGTTGGACATTCGACTACCTCTTAAACGAAGGAAAAAAAATTCATATTGGCTCTGGTAAACATCACTGTGCTCGATTTGAGAATAAGAAACTGGCTCCTTTTTTGCTTTATCTGTGGTGTTTTGGGACATGGAAAAAGCTTATGTCCTTTGCGTGTGGCTCACCCGGATCGAGAATTTGAGATGAACTGGGATAATACCCTCCGGGCACCGCCCCGTCATGCGACTGCGCCATCGAGCCATTGGCTTCGTGATGCACCTAAGGTTAATGTTAAATTTCAGGCCATCAAATCATACGAGAATTGTGGAAGTGATAGCTCTCCTCAATTCCCTCCCTGTAATTCTGCTAATCGGCCCCCATTACGGTAGTTACTTTATCCCCCTAATTTGAAATGTAAGGGAGCGGGTGGTTCCAGCTCAACTGCATTGCCTTATCTTATTAGGCATGGTGTGGCCCTTTCTGATGGTCTTGGCACACATATGGTAGTGTCTGAAGAAGATAGCCAAGTTGATAATATTGAGGGCCTTAAACGTCCAAGGGTCCACACTCCTCCGCCTAGATTTTCTGGTTAACCAGATTTGACTGACGTCCATGATCACTCATCGATATGCCTTGTTAATCAGGCAAGCCGGTCGCAATAAAAATACTAACTTGGAATGTCCTTGGCCTGGGAAAGCTACATGCGGTCAGAAGGCTTAGAAATAAACTGAGAGATGTTCGTCCCCAAAATTTGTTCTTTATTGAAACGAAACTTTTCGAAAGAAGAATGTTAGGTGTTCATAGAAAGTGTGGTTTTATGAATGGTTTGGATGTCGGTGATGTTAGTTCTAAGGGTGGTCTCTGTAAGCCCCTCATCCCGGCCTAGCCAGCAGACCGAACCGAACGGGTTACACGGGGAAAACCGAAGCGAAACTCGCTAAGACCTCACTCCAATTAGCAACCCTATTCATTTTTTCATTAATCTTGTCTAAAGGCTATGTTTAAACCTACGTGAGATGAAAAACCGCAGAAGGGCAAACACGGATACGAACCAAGTAGAGGACATACGGTGAATTAAACTTACCAAGTAGTTTATTAGTCAAGTTTCATGCACAAGAGGCAAAACCATCACAAAGGACGCATATAAACTCATTTAGGAAGCATACGAGCATTAAGGACTAAAATGAAACATTTGGAAACCCTCGAAGATGCCTTTTAACCGTTTTAACTACCTGCGTTTCGAAACAGGACTACCCGTTCTGAAACGCGGGCTTCATTCAAAAAGTAACACCAAGCTGTTCCTGAACGGTCCCGTGTGGTTCCGGAACAGGAGCCTCTAGTGACCAAACATACCGGAACGGCTGTAACCCCCTCGCCCCGGTCTAGGCGGATGACCGGTCCGAGTGGGTCACACGGGGAAAACCGAAGCGAAACCCAAAGGATTCCCCCTCGGTTAGCAACCCTATTTTTTTTAATCTTGCCTAGATGAACATTAAGTCCTATGTGATTCATAACAGCGGAAAACGTTCAAAGGAAAAACACATTCGAAACACAACCACGCATAAACAGTCAATTTTAAGCTTATAAGGCAGGCAGTATCGATACCCTAGACAGGGGTATCGATACCCCCTTTTTTTTGGTCAACCCAGGAAGTCAACACGAGAAGACCGTATCGATACCCTTGCCAGGGGTATCGATACCCTCTTCCTCGGTCAACCTTCCTTGGTCAACAGATTGGCCCGTATCGATACTCGGTGACCCCGTATCGATACGCTCTATTCAAACTCCCAATTCCAAATTACAGTAACTTTGGGGGGTATCGATACCCTAAGGGTATCGATACCCTAGGCAAAATATGAGGCATTTGGGCAAGAGAGTATCGATACCCTAGCCAGGGGTATCGATACCCCCCTGCACTGCAATCCCTCAATTTCAACTAGAACAACCCCAAATCGACTCTAAATGCATTTCTCGACTCACCTAAGCGTATACCAACATGCAAGCACACATATTTAAGCCAAGGGTGTCATTCAAACATGGATTAAAGCATTCACACATAGCATTCTAATTAAAGAGCGAAATTAGGCAATATTAAGCATACATGAAGGCTCAAATGGTCTTAAAGAGAACAAGACATCTTGAATGGTTTGCACTCAGCACAAGGCAACCTAAAGCATCCTAAAGCATACCATCATACACACCAACATTCACCAGAGTATAACATGCTTACAATTCGTGGTCAAACTCAACAACATCATCATTCAAGGAGTCATACAAGCACTTAAGATTTCATGCCTTAGCAACCAAAACATGTAGACATTCATGGCATGTAGCATAAGCAATATTTACAATCAGACAAGGCATCCACGAACCAAGCCAACAACGACATACATCAAAGCTCAAATCAATAACACCTATCCCATTGCTTAACTATTACAATCTATTACTTAAAACTCATATATTGAGCTCACCGAAAGCAACACTTGGGAACCTTTCCTTGCCTTTGCCACCCACAAGCTAACAATCTGCATTGTCGAACAAAAGAGAGCGTAAGCATAAAAGCTTAGTGAAGGTAAGCTCATAAAACAAACCTTCGAGCAACTATCATGGTATTATACATGATTTTACCTTCGATTCACATGAGCCATAAGTATAGGTGATGCATGAACATACTACCAAAATTCATGTCATGCTCAACAACTTAATAGTTCAACATACAATGATGCATAACTCAATATATCAGCCACATCATATATCATTTCACATTGAAATTCACATTTCATATCACATTGATACACATATCAATTCATATTATCATGTATGCATAATTTCATATTGGCATAAACATACTTTCTCTTATTGGCACCTAGCTATGACTCGAATACGCGGATAACATGTTGGAACGCATTTCCAACAACAACATTACCTCGGTGGGATTCCACTCATCACCGGTCCTTGCATGTGCGGGATTCCACTCATCGCCACATGCCCTACGGATGGGATTCCACTCATCATCACGTAGAAATATATAAAAGCTTCCGGTGGAATATTACATCACCGTACTCCTCCTTGGTGCCTTAACGCCACCAAGGCCACGTACGTTTTGACTCAATTTGTGTGCACACTAATCCTAATGATCGATCATTGTACCCAAGCATACTAGTGCCAATTAATCAAATTTCACAACCTTTGATGTTCAAGAATCATAATATGGCATCTTACCTCACATTAAGCTCAACATCAATTATCTCAACAACATAATATCATAATGTCATGTTCAAGAGTAATAATATGGCATCTTACATCATATTAAACTCAACATCATCATACACAATCACAATACAAACCACATGCATAGCAATGCCTCATACCATGTCTCAACAACATATATAACACATTATACATACACAGATAATCATGAGGCATAACATCAATTAAAGAGATCATCCAATGTCTCTAACTAAAGCTTAGGATTAGGCTACCACCCTAATCCTAACTCTAGGCGAGTCTACCAATCTCAATCTAGTCCACATGCTCGAACCAATTGCTCAAAACCATTTAAAATATTTTAACCACTCACCTCTACTCCAAGCTCAACTACCAAGCAACCATGGTCTTCAATCTTTTTTTCCGGATTTGCTCCCAAGGCTTCACCAACCCAAAACCAAGCTTCTAGATCTCTCAACACAAGTAAAACAACCACAAATCAATTCATCAATTAATGTAGCAAACTCGGAACACTAATCAAACACCAAACTCAACATTTCAAACCATGAACAACCCCCAAAATCACCAAATCCGAGCAGCCCTTATACACAGCCCAAAACTTGTGATTCCAACACATTTAGCACATTCAAATGCTTCCAAAACAGCCCCCAACTATTACCCTAACACCAACCTTCAATTTCCAACACAAACCACACCAAAAACTCAAGTTTTACAACCTTAAAACTAGCCTTAAGACCATACTACGAATTTTCATCCAAAATTAACCAAATTAACATATGTTGAGTATTTCATAGTGCTTAAACAAACCCCCAATACAATTTATCAAACCAATTTGAAAAACCCCATTGAAACCCCAAATTTCCATATGAACCCTAATTTCCAAAACACCATATTTTTGAAATCTAAAACAAAGGATAGATAGAGATTGAAAAGGAGATTAAGAAAATGTAATTACCTCTTAAAACGGGGTTGAAATCGAGTGGTAGGATCTATGGAATAGAAGCTAGGGTTTTGAGAGGTTTTAGAGATGGGGTTTCTTCCTTTTTTTCGAAGTTGGAAAGAAGATGAAAAGAAGATGACAACTTTTAGTTAAAGTTGTCTAGCTTTTTAAAACTTTAGGGTCAAATTACCTCATAAGCCCTCCCCTTTCTACAAAAGTTCGATTAGGTCATTATTTGAAGATGAAATGTTTTAATTAAGTTTTATTTGACTAGAACTAAAACCCGGCTAACTCCTAGCCCCAAAACACGGGCGTTACAACTCTCCCCCACTTAAGGAAATTTCGTCCCCGAAATTCATCGATCACGGAGGGCCACTGAAACATGCACCTCCACGCTTTCCTCTCTCACCACGACGTACTAACCAACTCGAAAGACTTACCACACAACACTTGCTATCTTACACTAAGATCTCAACTGACTCTTCAAGGCATGCCAATTTCAAATTCAACTCAATCTCTTCAACAAATATAGCACAGAACAGATCTGACTCACATTTCTGAATCATAGATACACGTAACACATCTCAAACCCCTTTCTAACTCTGGTGGTAACCGCAACAGATAACAACTGAACTAGCCCGATTCACAAACTCATACATTACTGCTTGAACACTTGACTCATAACTTTCTCTGACTGATCATCTGTCTTCATCAATTAACCCAACACTATGCAGACGTCTTCGAAAATAATCTAGTTGATATCTCGAATCTCTATTACTCGCTTCCATTATGAACCTTCCACGGATGTAACAAACTAGAAGAAACTGAAGCTCGGCCTTGACACGCTGGCAATCTACACACTTGCTCTCATACTGAACCACATTATTCATCCACTCATTCCGGAAGTACTCATCTTCAACCAACAATACGTCTTCATACTACTCAGATGCAGTACAATGAACCACCGTGCGCTTCGGCCAAAACAATACATCTCAAAACACTAGGTCAGTCGGTACAACTATTCTGTCTCTGAAATGCAAAACTCTATCATCTCTGAAACTGTATTCTGAAGGTCTTCCTTCTACTATGCCTCACACGTGAGGTGCCAAGAATCTGTCTTGCAACTGTTTCTCATCAAACATTCTGACTCAAAGTAGTCTCAACCTGAAACTCGGCCACAAAACTACTATCTTTTGATATACGGAATTCGGCAATTGCAACTCGTAACTCAACTACTAATCTAACAGCAAATACAACTCGGAACTCGGTTGCTACGTAGACTCTCTTCAGATAGTACTCAATCTTGAGATCACAGTCTTCAAGTAATTCTAACTACTCATGTTGTTTAAGTTCCAACCATTCCCAAGTCTTCAAATATTTCAAGCTCTAATGATACGTACATATACACTGCACATTTCTTACTATACAAGCTTGTCTCTAAGTCTTCGAAGCAAATACAACTGTAATTAACTCTATGTCTCATATCGGATAACTCTTCTCACGGTCTTTCAACTAACTTGATGAACAAGCCACAATCTTCTGTCTTGCATAAGCACACAACCTAACTCTACATGTAATGCTTCACTGTGGTTCACAACTCTTTCTCTGACATAAGTTGATTCAAGGTCGAAGCTCTCTTCAAAGTTTCTTTCAGTTTCTCAAGGGCTCGTTGTCTCGCATCTAACCACACCACTGAACATTCTTCTGTTGCAATCTATCAATGGAGCAACTATCTTCAAGCACTATTTACAATTCTCTGAAAGTAACAATGCTAGACCTAGAAACTATAGGTATCTGTCATAGTCTTCAATTTCTTCCAACTCCCATCTTCCTTTGTCTGTTCAAGATTTGTTCTAATACACTCTGCAAATTTTCACGTTCTAAGAGAACATCTTCATTAACTCGAAGTTCACGTTGCACAACTTGGTATACAGCTGATTCTCTAATAGAATCTACAATACTAACTCTAAGCCTGTCATGGTCTTCTTCGGTACTTGAATACGCTCATGTGTCAACTATGAGAACTACTATAACTGATCAAGGAACTCAGAAGTTATTCTGCTCGACATCTCTATGAAGGTAACTAATACACTAGCTAAACAAGACGACATAACTCAGGGCTCAAGGTGATCACATCTTGCCTCTAAAGCTGTCTTCAGTACTTCAACTTTTCTCACCTTCAACTGGTAGTAAACGGATTTCAAATTAATCTTCAAATAGACTGAAGCACACACTAACTGATCAACAAATCACTGACACTTGTTTCGACTGTATGTAAACTGGACACATTCTCGTACTGTCACTCTTTCTTCTTCACGTATTACACTGTAGAACTTTGAGATGGTGTACTAGGCCTAATGAATCTAAGGTCTAACAAGTCTCGAAGTTAATTCTTCAACATTCTCAATTCTGTCGGAACCCAAAAGATATAAAGCAATCAAACATGAGCAAACTCGGAGGCGGTCTCAATAATAAACTCTTCTCCTCTAACAAGAGGTAAACCGGCAATTCTTCCAAACACTTCTAGGAAAAGAAAACACAAACTATTCTAGCATTCTGTGGTTTAATCTTCATTCAAAATCAAATCCATCACAATTTCTAAGCATGCATGTTGACTAAACTCAACCAATCTTTGACCTCTAAAGCTGGATCAACACTCAATAAGGAGTTCACATCCTTACCTACTACTACAGTCCCACAAAAATCTGCGACTTCAAGGCAATTCTCTCTTTGTCTCAAGGTATACACTAACTCTGTGCTCTTCAAGCCGAACCTTGTCAAAAGGTACATCAAAACCGTAGAAAGACAATCACTTCACATCTACTAGAAACTAGTAACTCTGAACATGTACACAACTGATAGTCTTCGGTCCTCTTGTTTTCAGACTGGTTCTTCAACAAAATCTGACTCTTCTAAGCTGTTCTTAGAGCATCTCGTAACTTCAAGACTCAATTTTGATCGCACACAAACAGTCTTGCTGGACTTGTTCTACCCCTACCAAACAATCCTGAAGTCAAAACTCAAGGCTTCCTTCTCGGCTCAACTATATCGGAAGTGACTTCATCTCTTTCGCTTGCTAGAAAACAACTCAACGTACACTGACCCAATCACACAAACTAGCTCCCACTCACGGATACTGACCGGCTGTCTTGCATTCAAATCATAAGCCGAACCCCAACGGTCACCAACTAATACTTCTGAATTTCAGATTACTCACACGAGACCCCTACCTTGATCTCGCTAAAAGAACCAAGGTACTCGCACCTACCTCTAACACCTCACCGGGCATATTCAAACTTGCAGGCTTGCTAACAATGTACAGAAATGCGGATTCGGAATCAACTGGAGGAAACAACTTATCACTGTACCAAGGGCTTATCTGTTAGAACATCGACACCACTCTTTCTTACCAACTAATGCCAGAGTTGGTCACATCGTCCCTCATCCACAGGAATCAACCACATACACCGTCTCAAACGAACGAATCGTACCTCAATTCCGGTACAACCATACCTCTCTAACTAAGGTGATGGACTCCCTCAACACAGTCCACCCTTTTCAGAAACTACGACTCCTACTTACCGAAAGGCAATTAAATCAACAACAATATCAACAGTAAAACATACAAGATTGGGTTAGCAAGGCAAGGCTTCCAAGTGGCTCAAGTATGTTTCCCTCACTTAAAAATCTCTTTTTTGATGTAATAGTAGCAATGAGACTCTACTAAACACGTTTCAAACAAATCAACACACATACATGCTCAACCAAGCATATAACAGGGCTTACTTGCTAAACAAGCAAACATAAGCGTACTATCAAACAACATGCATTCTCAATCAATCAATCATTCATCACAACATACACGAATAACAAACAACATGCTTTTAAACAAGCAATCAACATATCTGTCATACAAGCAGTCATACTTACAGAGCAAGCAAACACCGTGCATATCAATCATAAAACTTAAACTTACCTCACTTACCTGCCCAAGGTCTCGGAAACCTTAGGCTCTGATACCAACAAATGTAACCCCCTCGCCCCGGTCTAGGCGGATGACCGGTCCGAGTGGGTCACACGGGGAAAACCGAAGCGAAACCCAAAGGATTCCCCCCTCGGTTAGCAACCCTATTTTTTTTTAATCTTGCCTAGATGAACATTAAGTCCTATGTGATTCATAACAGCGGAAAACGTTCAAAGGAAAAACACATTCGAAACACAACCACGCATAAACAGTCAATTTTAAGCTTATAAGGCAGGCAGTATCGATACCCTAGACAGGGGTATCGATACCCCCTTTTTTTGGTCAACCCAGGAAGTCAACACGAGAAGACCGTATCGATACCCTTGCCAGGGGTATCGATACCCTCTTCCTCGGTCAACCTTCCTTGGTCAACAGATTGGCCCGTATCGATACTCGGTGACCCCGTATCGATACGCTCTATTCAAACTCCCAATTCCAAATTACAGTAACTTTGGGGGGTATCGATACCCTAAGGGTATCGATACCCTAGGCAAAATCTGAGGCATTTGGGCAAGAGAGTATCGATACCCTAGCCAGGGGTATCGATACCCCCTGCACTGCAATCCCTCAATTTCAACTAGAACAACCCCAAATCGACTCTAAATGCATTTCTCGACTCACCTAAGCGTATACCAACATGCAAGCACACATATTTAAGCCAAGGGTGTCATTCAAACATGGATTAAAGCATTCACACATAGCATTCTAATTAAAGAGCGAAATTAGGCAATATTAAGCATACATGAAGGCTCAAATGGTCTTAAAGAGAACAAGACATCTTGAATGGTTTGCACTCAGCACAAGGCAACCTAAAGCATCCTAAAGCATACCATCATACACACCAACATTCACCAGAGTATAACATGCTTACAATCCGTGGTCAAACTCAACAACATCATCATTCAAGGAGTCATACAAGCACTTAAGGTTTCATGCCTTAGCAACCAAAACATGTAGACATTCATGGCATGTAGCATAAGCAATATTTACAATCAGACAAGGCATCCACGAACCAAGCCAACAACGACATACATCAAAGCTCAAATCAATAACACCTATCCCATTGCTTAACTATTACAATCTATTACTTAAAACTCATACATTGAGCTCACCGAAAGCAACACTTGGGAACCTTTCCTTGCCTTTGCCACCCACAAGCTAACAATCTGCATTGTCGAACAAAACAGAGCGTAAGCATAAAAGCTTAGTGAGGGTAAGCTCATAAAACAAACCTTCGACAATGCAGGGTCCAAGCACGAGCAACTATCATGGTATTATACATGATTTTACCTTCGATTCACATGAGCCATAAGTATAGGTGATGCATGAACATACTACCAAAATTCATGTCATGCTCAACAACTTAATAGTTCAACATACAATGATGCATAACTCAATATATCAGCCACATCATATATCATTTCACATTGAAATTCACATTTCATATCACATTGATACACATATCAATTCATATTATCATGTATGCATAATTTCATATTGGCATAAACATACTTTCTCTTATTGGCACCTAGCTATGACTCGAATACGCGGATAACATGTTGGAACGCATTTCCAACAACAACATTACCTCGATGGGATTCCACTCATCACCGGTCCTTGCATGTGCGGGATTCCACTCATCGCCACATGCCCTACGGATGGGATTCCACTCATCATCACGTAGAAATATATAAAAGCTTCCGGTGGAATATTACATCACCGTACTCCTCCTTGGTGCCTTAACGCCACCAAGGCCACGTACGTTTTGACTCAATTTGTGTGCACACTAATCCTAATGATCGATCATTGTACCCAAGCATACTAGTGCCAATTAATCAAATTTCACAACCTTTGATGTTCAAGAGTCATAATATGGCATCTTACCTCACATTAAGCTCAACATCAATTATCTCAACAACATAATATCATAATGTCATGTTCAAGAGTAATAATATGGCATCTTACATCATATTAAACTCAACATCATCATACACAATCACAATACAAACCACATGCATAGCAATGCCTCATACCATGTCTCAACAACATATATAACACATTATACATACACAGATAATCATGAGGCATAACATCAATTAAAGAGATCATCCAATGTCTCTAACTAAAGCTTAGGATTAGGCTACCACCCTAATCCTAACTCTAGGCGAGTCTACCAATCTCAACCTAGTCCACATGCTCGAACCAATTGCTCAAAACCATTTAAAATATTTTAACCACTCACCTCTACTCCAAGCTCAACTACCAAGCAACCATGGTCTTCAATCTTTTTTTCCGGATTTGCTCCCAAGGCTTCACCAACCCAAAACCAAGCTTCTAGACCTCTCAACACAAGTAAAACAACCACAAATCAATTCATCAATTAATGTAGCAAACCCGGAACACTAATCAAACACCAAACTCAACATTTCAAACCATGAACAACCCCCAAAATCACCAAATCCGAGCAGCCCTTATACACAGCCCAAAACTTGTGATTCCAACACATTTAGCACATTCAAATGCTTCCAAAACAGCCCCCAACTATTACCCTAACACCAACCTTCAATTTCCAACACAAACCACACCAAAAACTCAAGTTTTACAACCTTAAAACTAGCCTTAAGACCATACTACGAATTTTCATCCAAAATTAACCAAATTAACATATGTTGAGTATTTCATAGTGCTTAAACAAACCCCCAATACAATTTATCAAACCAATTTGAAAAACCCCATTGAAACCCCAAATTTCCATATGAACCCTAATTTCCAAAACACCATATTTTTGAAATCTAAAACAAAGGATAGATAGAGATTGAAAAGGAGATTAAGAAAATGTAATTACCTCTTAAAACGGGGTTGAAATCGAGTGGTAGGATCCATGGAATAGAAGCTAGGGTTTTGAGAGGTTTTAGAGATGGGGTTTCTTCCTTTTTTTCGAAGTTGGAAAGAAGATGAAAAGAAGATGACAACTTTTAGTTAAAGTTGTCTAGCTTTTTAAAACTTTAGGGTCAAATTACCTCATAAGCCCTCCCCTTTCTACAAAAGTTCGATTAGGTCATTATTTGAAGATGAAATGTTTTAATTAAGTTTTATTTGACTAGAACTAAAACCCGGCTAACTCCTAGCCCCAAAACACGGGCGTTACAACTCTCCCCCACTTAAGGAAATTTCGTCCCCGAAATTCATCGATCACGGAGGGCCACTGAAACATGCACCTCCACGCTTTCCTCTCTCACCACGACGTACTAACCAACTCGAAAGACTTACCACACAACACTTGCTATCTTACACTAAGATCTCAACTGACTCTTCAAGGCATGCCAATTTCAAATTCAACTCAATCTCTTCAACAAATATAGCACGGAACAGATCTGACTCACATTTCTGAATCATAGATACACGTAACACATCTCAAACCCCTTTCTAACTCTGGTGGTAACCGCAACAGATAACAACTGAACTAGCCCGATTCACAAACTCATACATTACTGCTTGAACACTTGACTCATAACTTTCTCTGACTGATCATCTGTCTTCATCAATTAACCCAACACTATGCAGACGTCTTCGAAAATAATCTAATTGATATCTCGAATCTCTATTACTCGCTTCCATTATGAACCTTCCACGGATGTAACAAACTAGAAGAAACTGAAGCTCGGCCTTGACACGCTGGCAATCTACACACTTGCTCTCATACTGAACCACATTATTCATCCACTCATTCCGGAAGTACTCATCTTCAACCCACAATACGTCTTCATACTACTCAGATGCAGTACAATGAACCACCGTGCGCTTCGGCCAAAACAATACATCTCAAAACACTAGGTCAGTCGGTACAACTATTCTGTCTCTGAAATGCAAAACTCTATCATCTTTGAAACTGTATTCTGAAGGTCTTCCTTCTACTATGCCTCACACGTGAGGTGCCAAGAATCTGTCTTGCAACTGTTTCTCATCAAACATTCTGACTCAAAGTAGTCTCAACCCGAAACTCGGCCACAAAACTACTATCATTTGATATACGGAATTCGGCAATTGCAACTCGTAACTCAACTACTAATCTAAATGCAAATACAACTCGAAACTCGGTTGCTATGTAGACTCTCTTCAGATAGTACTCAATCTTGAGATCACAGTCTTCAAGTAATTCTAACTACTCATGTTGTTCAAGTTCCAACCATTCCCAAGTCTTCAAATATTTCAAGCTCTAATGATACGTACATATACACTGCGCATTTCTTACTATACAAGCTTGTCTCTAAGTCTTCGAAGCAAATACAACTGTAATTAACTCTATGTCTCATATCGGATAACTCTTCTCACGGTCTTTCAACTAACTTGATGAACAAGCCACAATCTTCTGTCTTGCATAAGCACACAACCTAACTCTACATGTAATGCTTCACTGTGGTTCACAACTCTTTCTCTGACATAAGTTGATTCAAGGTCGAAGCTCTCTTCAAAGTTTCTTTCAGTTTCTCAAGGGCTCGTTGTCTCGCATCTAACCACACCACTGAACATTCTTCTGTAGCAATCTATCAATGGAGCAACTATCTTCAAGCACTATTTACAATTCTCTGAAAGTAATAATGCTAGACCTAGAAACTATAGGTATCTGTCATAGTCTTCAATTTCTTCCAACTCCCATCTTCCTTTGTCTGTTCAAGATTTGTTCTAATACACTCTGCAAATTTTCACGTTCTAAGAGAACATCTTCATTAACTCGAAGTTCACGTTGCACAACTTGGTATACAGCTGATTCTCTAATAGAATCTACAATACTAACTCTAAGCCTGTCATGGTCTTCTTCGGTACTTGAATACGCTCATGTGTCAACTATGAGAACTACTATAACTGATCAAGGAACTCAGAAGTTATTCTGCTCGACATCTCTATGAAGGTAACTAATACACTAGCTAAACAAGACGGCATAACTCAGGGCTCAAGGTGATCACATCTTGCCTCTAAACTTGTCTTCAGTACTTCAACTTTTCTCACCTTCAACTGGTAGTAAACGGATTTCAAATTAATCTTCAAATAGACTAAAGCACACACTAACTGATCAACAAATCACTGACACTTGTTTCGACTGTATGTAAACTGGACACATTCTCGTACTGTCACTCTTTCTTCTTCACGTATTACACTGTAGAACTTTGAGATGGTGTACTAGGCCTAATGAATCTAAGGTCTAACAAGTCTTGAAGTTAATTCTTCAACATTCTCAATTCTGTCGGAACCCAAAATATATAAAGCAATCAAACATGAGCAAACTCGGAGGCGGTCTCAATAATAAACTCTTCTCCTCTAACAAGAGGTAAACCGGCAATTCTTCCAAACACTTCTAGGAAAAGAAAACACAAACTATTCTAGCATTCTGTGGTTTAATCTTCATTCAAAATCAAATCCATCACAATTTCTAAGCATGCATGTTGACTAAACTCAACCAATCTTTGACCTCTAAAGCTGGATCAACACTCAATAAGGAGTTCACATCCTTACCTACTACTACAGTCCCACAAAAATCTGCGACTTCAAGGCAATTCTCTCTTTGTCTCAAGGTATACACTAACTCTGTGCTCTTCAAGCCGAACCTTGTCAAAAGGTACATCAAAACCGTAGAAAGACAATCACTTCACATCTACTAGAAACTAGTAACTCTGAACAAGTACACAACTGATAGTCTTCGGTCCTCTTGTTTTCAGACTGGTTCTTCAACAAAATCTGACTCTTCTAAGCTGTTCTTAGAGCATCTCGTAACTTCAAGACTCAATTTTGATCGCACACAAACAGTCTTGCTGGACTTGTTCTACCCCTACCAAACAATCCTGAAGTCAAAACTCAAGGCTTCCTTCTCGGCTCAACTATATCGGAAGTGACTTCATCTCTTTCGCTTGCTAGAAAACAACTCAACGTACACTGACCCAATCACACAAACTAGCTCCCACTCACGGATACTGACCGACTGTCTTGCATTCAAATCATAAGTCGAACCCCAACGGTCACCAACTAATACTTCTGAATTTCAGATTACTCACACGAGACCCCTACCTTGATCTCGCTAAAAGAACCAAGGTACTCGCACCTACCTCTAACACCTCACCGGGCATATTCAAACTTGCAGGCTTGCTAACAATGTACAGAAATGCGGATTCGGAATCAACTGGAGGAAACAACTTATCACTGTACCAAGGGCTTATCTGTTAGAACATCGACACCACTCTTTCTTACCAACTAATGCCAGAGTTGGTCACATCGTCCCTCATCCACAGGAATCAACCACATACACCGTCTCAAACGAACGAATCGTACCTCAATTCCGGTACAACCATACCTCTCTAACTAAGGTGATGGACTCCCTCAACACAGTCCACCCTTTTCAGAAACTACGACTCCTACTTACCGAAAGGCAATTAAATCAACAACAATATCAACAGTAAAACATACAAGATTGGGTTAGCAAGGCAAGGCTTCCAAGTGGCTCAAGTATGTTTCCCTCACTTAAAAATCTCTTTTTTGATGTAATAGTAGCAATGAGACTCTACTAAACACGTTTCAAACAAATCAACACACATACATGCTCAACCAAGCATATAACAGGGCTTACTTGCTAAACAAGCAAACATAAGCGTACTATCAAACAACATGCATTCTCAATCAATCAATCATTCATCACAACATACACGGATAACAAACAACATGCTTTTAAACAAGCAATCAACATATCTGTCATACAAGCAGTCATACTTACAGAGCAAGCAAACACCGTGCATATCAATCATAAAACTTAAACTTACCTCACTTACCTGCCCAAGGTCTCGGAAACCTTAGGCTCTGATACCAACAAATGTAACCCCCTCGCCCCGGTCTAGGCGGATGATCGGTCCGAGTGGGTCACACGGGGAAAACCGAAGCGAAACCCAAAGGATTCCCCCCTCGGTTAGCAACCCTATTTTTTTTTAATCTTGCCTAGATGAACATTAAGTCCTATGTGATTCATAACAGCGGAAAACGTTCAAAGGAAAAACACATTCGAAACACAACCACGCATAAACAGTCAATTTTAAGCTTATAAGGCAGGCAGTATCGATACCCTAGACAGGGGTATCGATACCCCCTTTTTTTGGTCAACCCAGGAAGTCAACACGAGAAGACCGTATCGATACCCTTGCCAGGGGTATCGATACCCTCTTCCTCGGTCAACCTTCCTTGGTCAACAGATTGGCCCGTATCGATACTCGGTGACCCGTATCGATACGCTCTATTCAAACTCCCAATTCCAAATTACAGTAACTTTGGGGGGTATCGATACCCTAAGGGTATCGATACCCTAGGCAAAATATGAGGCATTTGGGCAAGAGAGTATCGATACCCTAGCCAGGGGTATCGATACCCCCTGCACTGCAATCCCTCAATTTCAACTAGAACAACCCCAAATCGACTCTAAATGCATTTCTCGACTCACCTAAGCGTATACCAACATGCAAGCACACATATTTAAGCCAAGGGTGTCATTCAAACATGGATTAAAGCATTCACACATAGCATTCTAATTAAAGAGCGAAATTAGGCAATATTAAGCATACATGAAGGCTCAAATGGTCTTAAAGAGAACAAGACATCTTGAATGGTTTGCACTCAGCACAAGGCAACCTAAAGCATCCTAAAGCATACCATCATACACACCAACATTCACCAGAGTATAACATGCTTACAATCCGTGGTCAAACTCAACAACATCATCATTCAAGGAGTCATACAAGCACTTAAGATTTCATGCCTTAGCAACCAAAACATGTAGACATTCATGGCATGTAGCATAAGCAATATTTACAATCAGACAAGGCATCCACGAACCAAGCCAACAACGACATACATCAAAGCTCAAATCAATAACACCTATCCATTGCTTAACTATTACAATCTATTACTTAAAACTCATACATTGAGCTCACCGAAAGCAACACTTGGGAACCTTTCCTTGCCTTTGCCACCCACAAGCTAACAATCTGCATTGTCGAACAAAACAGAGTGTAAGCATAAAAGCTTAGTGAGGGTAAGCTCATAAAACAAACCTTCGACAATGCAGGGTCCAAGCACGAGCAACTATCATGGTATTATACATGATTTTACCTTCGATTCACATGAGCCATAAGTATAGGTGATGCATGAACATACTACCAAAATTCATGTCATGCTCAACAACTTAATAGTTCAACATACAATGATGCATAACTCAATATATCAGCCACATCATATATCATTTCACATTGAAATTCACATTTCATATCACATTGATACACATATCAATTCATATTATCATGTATGCATAATTTCATATTGGCATAAACATACTTTCTCTTATTGGCACCTAGCTATGACTCGAATACGCGTATAACATGTTGGAACGCATTTCCAACAACAACATTACCTCGGTGGGATTCCACTCATCACCGGTCCTTGCATGTGCGGGATTCCACTCATCGCCACATGCCCTACGGATGGGATTCCACTCATCATCACGTAGAAATATATAAAAGCTTCCGGTGGAATATTACATCACCGTACTCCTCCTTGGTGCCTTAACGCCACCAAGGCCACGTACGTTTTGACTCAATTTGTGTGCACACTAATCCTAATGATCGATCATTGTACCCAAGCATACTAGTGCCAATTAATCAAATTTCACAACCTTTGATGTTCAAGAGTCATAATATGGCATCTTACCTCACATTAAGCTCAACATCAATTATCTCAACAACATAATATCATAATGTCATGTTCAAGAGTAATAATATGGCATCTTACATCATATTAAACTCAACATCATCATACACAATCACAATACAAACCACATGCATAGCAATGCCTCATACCATGTCTCAACAACATATATAACACATTATACATACACAGATAATCATTTGGCATAACATCAATTAAAGAGATCATCCAATGTCTCTAACTAAAGCTTAGGATTAGGCTACCACCCTAATCCTAACTCTAGGCGAGTCTACCAATCTCAACCTAGTCCACATGCTCGAACCAATTGCTCAAAACCATTTAAAATATTTTAACCACTCACCTCTACTCCAAGCTCAACTACCAAGCAACCATGGTCTTCAATCTTTTTTTCCGGATTTGCTCCCAAGGCTTCACCAACCCAAAACCAAGCTTCTAGACCTCTCAACACAAGTAAAACAACCACAAATCAATTCATCAATTAATGTAGCAAACCCGAAACACTAATCAAACACCAAACTCAACATTTCAAACCATGAACAACCGCCAAAATCACCAAATCCGAGCAGCCCTTATACACAGCCCAAAACTTGTGATTCCAACACATTTAGCACATTCAAATGCTTCCAAAACAGCCCCCAACTATTACCCTAACACCAACCTTCAATTTCCAACACAAACCACACCAAAAACTCAAGTTTTACAACCTTAAAACTAGCCTTAAGACCATACTACGAATTTTCATCCAAAATTAACCAAATTAACATATGTTGAGTATTTCATAGTGCTTAAACAAACCCCCAATACAATTTATCAAAACAATTTGAAAAACCCCATTGAAACCCCAAATTTCCATATGAACCCTAATTTCCAAAACACCATATTTTTGAAATCTAAAACAAAGGATAGATAGAGATTGAAAAGGAGATTAAGAAAATGTAATTACCTCTTAAAATGGGATTGAAATCGAGTGGTAGGATCCATGGAATAGAAGCTAGGGTTTTGAGAGGTTTTAGAGATGGGGTTTCTTCCTTTTTTTTGAAGTTGGAAAGAAGATGAAAAGAAGATGACAACTTTTAGTTAAAGTTGTCTAGCTTTTTAAAACTTTAGGGTCAAATTACCTCATAAGCCCTCCCCTTTCTACAAAAGTTCGATTAGGTCATTATTTGAAGATGAAATGTTTTAATTAAGTTTTATTTGACTCGAACTAAAACCCGGCTAACTCCTAGCCCCAAAACACGGGCGTTACAACGGCCCTACATGGTTTCGAAACATGAGCCTCCAGTGGCAAATCGTACCGAAACGGCACCACCCACGTTCCGATACGGGTGCCCCTGAAGCTTGGCCATTCCGAAACCATATCAGACGTTCTGAAATGCCTGGACACACTTTGGCCCGAAAATGCATTTTGGCATCCCCAAACGTTCCCAAACTTACCCGGAAACATCACAAACCACATGGAAACTTATTATACAAACAATCTAGAGGCAAGCCACCCTAAACACAACTTCAAACATGTATACACGCAACAAAATGGATCTCAAACCCAAAGCTCATAAGAACACTTAGTTTCAAAAACACCAACAAGTCAAAACGCATAACAATTTATCCAAGGCCATAACAAACCTCAACATAACATGATATCATTATTTAAAACATGCGAGCAACATTAACAAAAGCCAAACATAGGAGTTTGAACACCAACTCCCTAACAACAAGTCTAGCATTCCCATTCCCTAAGTGTTATTACAACTAGTAAAACCATACTTTGAGCCAGCCGAGAACTCCAAGAACTCCTCCTTTGCCCACTTGCCTCCCAGAGCCTATAACGATCTACATTGTTGGAAAAAGAGTGTAAGCTTAAAAGCTTAATGAGCGGAGCTCTAAAACACAATAACAATGCAATTCAAAACACATATCTTAGTTTTTAAAAACGAAACCACTTAAGGAAGAGATACAATGAAATGGGAGCATAAACGAAACATGGTTTGCACATACACAACCATCCCCAGTGGGACTACACATCACCGTACACAACAACTAGCATTTTTTCGATGGGACTACACATCACCATACTCATCTACTAGTCACTACCGGTGGGACTACACATCACCATACACAACGACTAACCATCACGTGAGGCTTGACATCAACTATGACTACACAACAACATTAAAAAATGAGTAAAAGCAATCCACATTTCACACAACAACACAAATATCCACACACAACAACAATTAACGAAACAAGGCAAATTAGACAAACTTACACTTGGGTTTAGGTTAGCCCTTAAGGCTCCATCCAAACTCCCAAGAAAACCTCTTTGAATCATTTTAAAGCTTCAAATGTTACCTCTCACCGATAGAGCCCAAACGATAGCCGAATCCCCAATTCAAGCCTCCGAACTACCCGACCTCACGTCCAAAGGACCCAAACTCGTTTCCCCTATTTCTAATCAACCAAAAACAAAGTATTACTTGCCTGCTCTTTCATAAATTCACTAAAAAGCAACAGTCTATCAATCGACACATTTACTCAATCAAAACAAAGCTGAAATCAACAGAAACATTGTCAAAACATCATCCAAACACAATCTGACTTTACCCAGCATTTTTAACCTTCAAAACCCACCAATTTATCTATAAAAACACCCATCCTAGGTCTGTATATCTCCAGCCCTCGTTTTACCACAAAACTAAGCCAAAAACATAATTTTTTCACCTCCAAAACTTACCCACTGCACCTAGTTTCAGGTTTTATGGGTTTAAGCTAATTATTATCATTATTTAGCAACCAATAATAGTTCAAAAACATCCCACCAAGCACCCATTAAAAACTCATACGAAAATTTCACAGACCCATTGTAACCCCCTCGTCCCGATCCGGACGCTTGACCGGTCCGAGTGGGCCACACGGGGAAAACTGAAGCGAAACCCGTTGAGGTTCCTCCTCAGTTAACGACCCAGAAAATTTCTTTTTAATTTAATCTTTTCTAAAGCCTCATTCGAAACCTATGTGATCATAACAGCGGAAGGGCAAGCATTCATAAAACATAACTCGAACAACCTATGCAAAACAGTCCATTTTTAAATTATTAAGCAGGCCGTTTTGAAACACCCTTGAGGCGTATCGGAACACCTTGACCTGGTCAACGGTTCTAAGCCTACACGAAGAGACCGTATCGGAACAGAGGTCAACCGTTCTGAAACGCCTACAACGGTCAACTTCTCGTGGTCAACGAGATTTTGACCGTTTCGAAACCCTTAGACCCGTTTCGAAACGCTTTCATCTCGTCATTTTCTCAGATTTCCAGTAGCCAAAACGTTCCGATACCCATTTCGGAACAGGGGATTCACAGGCCAAACCGTATCGAAACGAGTTCCGATACGGGGTCCCTGAAGCCTTACCCGTTTCGAAACGGCCCAGCTCGTTTCGAAACGCGGGCTGTCTGCAACCTTCAAAAAACAGACTTAGGCATTTCTCAACAATTCTAAGGGCCCTAAACGACCCCAAACAACACTCAGCATAAACATACATGATCTAGAGGCATGGATCCTAAGACAAACATGCTCAAACACTCAATACATATAAAGAAGCGTCCAAACAAGGCATTACCAAAAGCATACTTCAACATAGTCATCACATAGGCAATACAAGGTAAGCAATTGCCATCAAGGTTCACAAGTAAGGACATACATCTCAAAAACTAAGTTAACGGATACATACGAGGAGTCTAACATGCTCCTAAACAACAACAACAACAACGTATTCCAAAAAACATCATAACACGATTACATGTCCCATTGCTTGACCATTACATCATAATTAAAAGGTTCATACTTGGTAGCTAAACAAGCACCACGAAGCACACTTGGAGGCCCCCTTCTTGCACCTAGCAACCCACAAACTAAGGATCTGTATTGTCGAACAAAGAGAGAGCGTAAGCAATAAAGCTTAGTGAGGGTAAGCTCTTTAAAACAAACCTCGACAATGTAGGGTCCAAGCACGATCTCACCAAAGGTAAAAACATGATTATACCATTAATCCCCAAGAGCCAAAAGTTAAAGATGCATGAACAATATTCAATTATATGCCATGCTCAACAAGCTCTATTTCACAACATATGTAAACACATATAAACATCCAAGTAGAAATCACATTCCACAACACATTGATACACATATCAATCAATATTGGCACCTAGCTATGACCCGAATACGCGGATAAACACGTTGGAAGTCACATCCAACGACCACTTTACCTCACGGTGGGATTACACTCATCACCGGTCTCGCGGAGGGGATTCCACTCATCCTCACACCCCGTCGATGGGATTCCACTCATCATCGACATATATATATATATATATATATATATATATATATATATATATATATATAACAATTTCCGGGCGAACCCGTACTCCTCCTTGGTGACTCAACGCCACCAAGGCCACGCGCGAATTTGACTCATGTGTACACACTAACATCCTAATGATCGATCATTTGTACTCAAGCATACTAGTGCCAACATTTAACTCAATCCACATTATTCATTTCAACCAATTCCGTGCTTAGCACGTACTCACCATGATCACAATCATGAACCATTCACATGCATTTCATAGTGCAACACAAGTCATGCCTCATCTAACATGTATAACACTTTATACATAAACAATCACATCACAAATCATACGAGGCATAAACATCCATTACAAGTTCAACCAATGGCTCTAGTTTAAGTTTAGGATTAGGATACCACCCTAATCCTAACTCTAGCTGGGTCTACCAAGCCCGACCTAGTCCATATGCTCGAACCAAACATTTAAAACCACTTTAAAACAATAACCACTCACCTAAACTTCCAAGCTCAATTATCAAGCAAGCAACCACCCTCAAGCTTCCGGATTTCCTCCCGATGCTTCAACGGCACAAGTTCTCGCTTCTAAACAACCTCAATACAATTAAAACAACTTCAAATCAGCCCAAGCATCAAAGTACTAACCCGGAACACAACTCTAACACAAATCACAATATTTCAAATCATGAACAAACCCCACATTTAGCAATTTCGTGCAGCCCAATAACCTCATCCAAAACTCATGTTTCCAACACCTTTTACACCCACAAATGATCCCAAATCAACCCTAACCATAACACTAACATTAGCCCATCAATTCCAACCTAAAACAACCCCCAAAACTCACCCAAAACCCTTCAAAAACCCCATTTAAACCCAATTTCGGGAATTTGTTCAAAACCAATAAAAATTCATATATGTGGTACCATTTAGCTCCTAGACTTCATAACTAACAACATTGAATCAAAATATTAAGTTAAGCATAGTAAAGGTACCATTTTTCATCAAAACCTTTAAAATCTCCATTTCCAAAACTTTAAGGAAAATAAAAAACAATTGTACTTTTGAAGAGAGGATGATGAGGACAAGTTGAAAATGAAATTACCTTTTGAAAACGGGTTGAGATGATGAAGCTATGTGGTGGAATAGTAGAGAGGATGGGCTCCCTCTTTTCACGTTTGTTGCGTGTAAAAGAGTCTATCGCAATTGTAGTGCAAGTGTACACGACGCAAGTAGTAAGTGATACGAAGTATCGGATATCGTCTCCACAGGGATTGGGCTAATGACTTCACCTAAATTCACTGCACGAAGTAAAGAGAAATATTTGAGAGAAGTTGTCACGAATAATAAAGTAAAAACGTAAATAAAAGATTGAGATAACAAGGTAGAGAGAATGGGCTGGTATGGAATTGCTCAGTAGTGCAGGTATTGGATTGCTTAGGATCTCCAGTTCTGTCGCCGCGCCCGTCGCCGACAGCACCTGTCGCGGCGGCTGTCCGTTAGCTGTCGTGGCAGCGAACACTAACTCCGTACTTCAAGCTTGGCAAGAATCCCAGATCTGCCTTGTCCTATCCCTAGGTCCAAGTCTGTTGATGATCACGTCTTTGATGATACCTCCCGGCGTGAATCGAAGGATGAACACCGATGTGTATGAATTCTTCCTTAGCCACTTAACCTCGCCCTATCCCTAGGCACGAGATGGTTCAACTATAAACTAGAGAACACGCTCTTATCTCTTTCGTATACTTAACTCTCCTGATGCTAAGTAAATGGATAACCTCACAATGCTCTCCCGATGCTCTTGCAAGATATTAAAACCAAGATAAAAGAACTTGAAGTTTATTTTATTGAACTTGGAAAATCCTAAAACAAAACAATCCTTGCAACTACTTTACAAAACAACCCGTAGCCCTAGGGGGAATTTAGAACATGTCGGTGACAGGTAAACGGTAGGGGTTTTGGTTTCGGTTATGGGGTATTCGGTTATGCCCTAGGTTAAATCTATGCCTTTATATAAGCTTTGGGCTCAAGTTATCTAAGGTAACAAGGATTACAACTTTAATTAAAAGTAAGATTCTAATAAAGACTAAATCTCTAAAGACTCCTACTTTCCAGCCGCATCCTTGCTTTTAGGAATTTCCTCTCCTTGGGCTTTGGCTTGACATATCTTTTGATCTGGGGCTTGGAAAAATATGTGGCTTTGACACGACAGACGAGCAGATTTTTCTCTATCTATCGAGGTCCACTTTGCTTTTCCTCTTCATAAGTCTGCTGTCACCATGCTGTCACGACAGGTCCATGACAGGTTCGTCTTCTTCGGCTGCTTGTCCAGTTCAGCTTTCCTGCTTATCTGCCCTGCGCCTGCCTTCATCGTCAACCATGGCAGCTACCTGCAAAATATGCCATCTTTTAGTATAATCCGTGCCTTTTATATAATTGTGATGTTTTATTGAAAACTAACCTAAATGCAATGCAATGATGCTTGAATGCAGCAGAAATATGGGTTAAAAAGGGTGTAAATAATAGAACTTTTACACACTCAACACACCCCCAAACTCAAGTTTTTGCTTGCCCTCAAGCAATGAAGACTTAAAAGAAAACTGAAAATTTTTGTGTTGGCCTTCAAACAGTAAAATGTCCCTTACCCGTCGCTCATTCTCTATGGCGGCAGCAACCTGTCGGAAAAGTTAGGATCTGTCCGGAATCTCCCTATAGCTCTCGTGCAGTGTGTGCATGCTTGTGAACAGTTATATGCTAAGACTCTCTTAGCTTCACTAGAATATTCAACTTCTTAACTCGAATTTTTATGCCAAAGTTTATTTTTTTAGAAGGCACATTTTCATGCTTCTTTTTCTTCTATTTTCAAGCTAAGTTTTTCTAGCGCCAATTTCGGGCACCTCTAGTTAGCTTCCTAGAGCCGGTTTCGGGCACCTCTATGTTTTTGATTTTCTTTTGCTAAACTTCTTTCCTAGAGCCAGTGTTAGGCACCTCTAGGGGCTATCCAAGTTCTAAGCTTCCTATTCTAGTTTGGCTAAAAGAAATCTAAGCAATATAACAGTCACAAAAGTGTTTAAGTTTTCAGAACTATAGAAAGGCTCTAAACTTTTCCTTAACCTGTCCTAAAGATGCTGCCACGACAGAGCCGTCATGACAGGTCAGTTAACTTCAAAGTTTTAAGCCAACAGTTTAAATTTTCTGAATTTTTTTTTAAAAGAACTTAAATAAAATAAACAACACAACAGATAATAAAAAGATGCAATTAAGACTCCATTTAATGATGGAGGGTTGCCACCCCCAAACTCAAGGGTTGCATTGCCCTCGATGCAAAATGACAGAAAAATAAAAGGCAGGTACATCACAAAATATAAATTAAGCAGGCAACAAGAAAGGAAAATAAGAACTTAAATTTTTAGTCGCTGCCCTCGCTGCTGCTGCTGAGACGGATCTGACGGCGGCGTCTGGGCTGTGAAGGGGGCTGGGCAGGTTTAGGGGCAGGTTCAGTAGCAGGCTGCTCTACAAGTTGAACATCGGAACTGCTGCCACTGTCCCAAGAGCTGCTGGTGGTGGTGCTAGCCTTGGGCAGCCGTTTCTTGTTTGCCACATGTTTGATCCGCTTGACCGGCGTAAATTCCCGCTCCAAATTCCTCCTGATCAGAGGGCTGTCGTCGGTGGCAGGCCTCTTTGTTCCTCTAGCAGGGGTGTCGGCCGGTGGACTGCCTGCTGCCGTCGGGGCAGGAGGCAGCGCTACGACGGGTCTGTCTCGACGACATTTTAGTTGCAAGGGCTGTGAAAGAGAGAAAACAAATAAAACTAGAGGAGAAAGCAAAGAAGAATAAGCAGAAGTGAGAAAAAATGAAAATGAGAGTGGGGTTTTATAGCGGTCGGGTAGCTGCCCATTTAATGCCGCAACGGCAGGCGTGAAGAACGGAGCGGCAGATTGGATTTAGCGTGTCTGACGCGTCTGACACGCATTTATTCGTCTGTTACGCGTCTGCCGCATGCTTCTGCGTCTGTCGTGTCAGTCTGTTGACAGCCTGTCATATCCGTCCGCGGCGGCAGCCGAAACGGCAGGTTTCCATAAATGGGCTTTATTGGGCTGATGGATGGGCGGTGGGCTTGGGTCACTTTTCCTTTTCTTCTCGACTCCTTTATTTCCTAAAAACTGAAATTAGAAAAACAAAACATTACTCGAAAAAAATTAAACCTAATTTCCTAATAAATAATAATAAATAATAAAATAAATAAAAATAAAAATTAGGTTAAATTAGGGATGCCTTGTGGGGCATCTCCTAAAGTAACCACTTCCTGTATTCCTGGGGCTTCAGTCCCCTGATAATGCTTGAGGCGTTGTCCATTGACTTTGAATTGGTGCCCATCCTTTAATGATTGAATTGTAATTGCACCATGGGGAAAAACTTGAACCACTTGGAACGGGCCAGACCATCTAGATTTAAGCTTCCCTGGGAAGAGTTTCAACCTAGAATTAAACAACAACACAAGCTACCCTGGGCAAAACTGTCGTGGCAGCAACTTCTTGTCATGCCACTTCTTTGTTTTCTCCTTGTATATTCTTGCATTGTCGTAGGCCATTGTCCGTATTTCATCGATCTCATTCAGATCTAGCAGCCTTTTCTGGCCTGCCTTGTCCAAATCCATGTTTACTGCCTTGATTGCCCAGTATGCCTTGTGCTCTATCTCGACAGGTAGATGACAGGTTTTCCCATAAATCAAACGGTATGGAGACATGCCCAATGGAGTTTTGAAAGCTGTCCTGTATGCCCATAATGCATCATTCAGAAGTAAAGACCAATCTTTCCTAGTTGGTTTGACCATCTTTTCAAGAATGTTCTTCACTTCCCTATTGGATATCTCAGTCTGTCCATTGGTCTGTGGGTGGTATGCTGTCGTGATCCTGTGCTTGACACCATATTTCTTCAAGGCGGCAGCAATTACCCTATTATCAAAATGTCTCCCCTCATCACTGATAATCGCCTTAGGGATGCCAAATCTAGAAAAAATGTTTTTGTGCAAAAACTTTTGGACCGTTTTGGCATCATTCTTTTGAGTTGCGATTGCTTCTACCCACTTGGAGACGTAATCCACTGCTAGGAGGATGTAAAGATTTCCACACGAAGATGGAAAAGGTCCCATAAAATCAATCCCCCAAACGTCGAAGATCTCGACTTCTAGAATGTTCTACAGTGGCATCTCGTTTCTCCTCGAGATGTTACCTGTCCGCTGGCACCTGTCACAGTTCTTGTAAAATTCCTGTGCATCTTTATATAGTGTCGGCCAGTAGAACCCTGACTGCAGCACCTTGGCAGCAGTCTTATTGCCTCCTAAGTGACCTCCATATTGTGAAGCATGGCAGTGATGGAGAATGTCTTCTTGCTCTTCTTGTGGTACACACCTCCTAATAACCTGATCTGCACACATTTTGAAAAGAAGAGGTTTGTCCCAATAATAATGCTTAACATCATTTTGGAACCTCTTCCTGGCTTGATAATTAAGATCAGAATGTAATATTCCGCTAACTATAAAATTAACGAAATCAGCATACCAGGGAAGGTCAGAAGACTTACCTGCCGCCATGGCTGTCGCGACAGCGATTGCGGCAGCAAAGAGCTGCTCATCTGGGAAGGTCTCCAGTATGTGTGTTTCATCGAACGGTAGACTCTGTCCCTTCTCCAACCTCGACAAGTGGTCTGCCACCTGATTTTCTGTCCCCTTTTTGTCCTTGATCTCAAGGTCGAATTCTTGTAGTAGCAAGATCCACCGTATCAATCTAGGCTTTGCATCCTTCTTTGCGAACAAATACTTAAGGGCAGAGTGGTCTGTGTGCACTATTACTTTCGTCCCAAGTATGTAAGAACGAAACTTGTCAATGGAGAACACCACAGCTAACAGCTCATTTTCTGTGGTGGTATAGTTTACTTGGGCGTCATTCAACGTTTTGCTGGCGTAGTATATGACGTGAAACAACTTATCTCTGCGTTGCCCAAGTGCTGCCCCGACAGCATAGTCACCAGCATCACACATAATCTCAAATGGTTGTGTCCAGTCTGGTGGCTGTACTATGGGGGCTGTCACTAGCTTTTCCTTCAGAGCCTTGAATGCTTCAGTACATTCCTCATTAAAGTCAAAGGGTCGGTTCTGCTCTAATAGATGACATAGGGGTTTTGTGATTTTCGAGAAATTTGCGATAAATCTTCGATAAAAACCAGCATGCCCTAGAAAACTCCTAATGCCCTTGACTGTGGTCGGCGGCGGCAGCTTCTCAATTACCTCTATTTTGGCCCTGTCGACTTCTATCCCCCGGCAGCTAATCTTATGGCCAAGGACTATCCCCTCATCCACCATAAAGTGGCATTTTTCCCAATTTAAAACAAGATTAGCTTTTTCACATCTTTCAAGTACCTTTTGAAGATTGCCGAGGCAGCTCTCAAAATTGTCTCCAAAGACGGAAAAATCATCCATGAAAATCTCTAGGAAGTCCTCTACCATATCGGAGAACATGGCCATCATGCACCTTTGGAAGGTGGCAGGAGCGTTACAGAGGCCGAACGGCATCCTCCTAAATGCGTATGTTCCGTAGGGGCAGGTGAAAGTCGTCTTTTCTTGATCTTCCAGTGCAATAGCAATTTGGTTATAACCTGAGTAACCATCAAGAAAACAATAGTAAGGTTTACCCGCTAATCTATCAAGCATTTGATCAATAAAGGGTAAAGGAAAGTGGTCTTTTCGGGTAGCTTTATTAAGCTTCCGATAGTCCATACAAACCCTCCAACCGGTCACAGTCCTGGTTGGGATTAACTCATTGTTTTCGTTGGTTATCACGGTCATGCCTCCTTTCTTGGGAACACATTGCACCGGGCTTACCCATTTGCTGTCGGAGATGACGTAAATAATACCAGCATCTAACCATTTGATTATCTCTTTACGCACTACCTCCTTCATCGCAAGGTTTAACCGCCTTTGGGCATCAATAGTCGGCTTATGATCTTCCTCTAGGAGGATTTTGTGCATGCATATTGCCGGACTAATGCCCTGTATGTCTGCTATCGTCCATCCAATCGCCCTCTTGTGCTGCCTTAACATGTCGATCAGTTGTCGTTCCTGTTCCTGCGGCAGCTTAGCAGAGATGATTACGGGCAGTGTGTCATCACAACCAAGATAAGCATATTTAAGCTGCCCTGGCAGGGGCTTAAGTTCTAAGACAAGTGGTTCAACAGTAGATGGCTTTTGGATTAAATGGTTATCCGAAGTGTAATTCAAGGGTTCGAATAACTTACCTGGACGATGGTCTAACCAGTCTACCTCCTCATGACCTTCAGTATCAGATGTATCGGATTCAGAGGAGTCGCTATCGTCGGTGCTGTCGTTGTTGCTGTCATGACAAGCCTGTAAGTGGCTGTCGTGGCAGTGACTAATTTCTATATCACGGCAGCCCGACCTGATGCAGGGTTGATCAAAGGTCACCTCAATGATGGCCTTACACTCCTCGTCCACGTCAGCATGTTTCATTGCTTGGAGAACATTCAACTTAATTTCTTGATCGTTCACGCGCATGGTGAGTTCTCCTTTTTCCACATCAATCAATGATCTTCCCGTGGCTAAGAAGGGTCGTCCGAGGATGACTGGTGCGTTCTCATCTGCCTCACAATCTAAAATAAGAAAGTCAGCAGGAAATATAAGCTTATCCACTCTTACCAAAATATCTTCAATTTTTCCCTCGGGGTGAACGTAAGAGCGGTCGGCTAGCTGTAGGGTAACTGTCGTGGGCCGCGCCTTGCCAATACCTAGTTTCTGAAAAACAGATTTGGGCATTAGATTAACACTAGCACCAAGATCACATAATGCCTTACCCACAAATCTGTCGCCGATTACGCAAGGTATGATGAAGCTCCCCGGATCCTTCTTTTTCTGGGGCGGCTGCCTATGAAGAATACTCATGCAACCTTCTGTCATCTTTACCGTTTCAAATTCCCCAAGTTTAGATTTTTTTGACATAACATCCTTGAGAAATTTAGCGTAACCGGGCATCTCCCTAACAGCATCTAACAACGGAATATTAATATGAACCTGTTTAAAAATATCATAAATCTTTTTAAGTTGAGATTCATGCTTAGCTTGCTGTATCCGTTGCGGAAAAGGTGGTGGAGGACGATAATCAGCAATGCATCCTTCCCACTGCATGGGAATCTGAGGACGGTAATCATCTTTTTTCTCCTCTGTCGCTTCTGCTGTCGTGACAGTCTCATCGGCAGCAGTCTGTTTATCACCTGTCGGGGCAGCTTCCTCGGCAGGTTTATCCAAGGTAGGTTCCTTTTCTGTTTCAGCTTTTTCTGGCCCTGGTAGCTTCTTCCCACTCCTAGTAGTAATCGCCTTACATTGCTCATGTGGGGGCGGTCTAGCATTTTCAGTATTGCTAGGGAAACCTCCATTCTGCCTTGGCTTAATATGTTGCGATACCTGGCCCATTTGTGTCTCTAGAGATTTCAACGTAGCCTCATGATTTGTCATTCTCATCTCGGTTTTATCTATAAAATTTTCCGTCTTCTTGACAAACTGATTTATATTCTCCATATACGTACCGGTCTGAGACATAAAGGTGGCCAGAGTCTGTTCCAATATACTACTCGTGGCAGGTGGTGGCTGTTGTTGCTGCTGCGGCGGCAGTTGCTGTCGCGTCAGCAATCTAGGACCCCCTTGATTCTGATGATGTGCTTGCGGATTCAGGGCATTGTTAGGGTTACTCCAGGAAAATTTGGGATCCTTCCTCCAATTAGGGTTGTAGTTGTTGGAATTATAGTTCGGCTTGTAATTTCCAACATATTTTCCCTCTTCTATATTTATTGGGCACTCATCCCTACTATGATTTCCCTCACAAGTAGCACACACTTCCTCGACAGCAAATCCTTGTAATTCATCATCATTTAATAATTTTTTCATTGCTTTAGTAAGGAATGCTACCTGCGATTTCATAGTGCTGTCGGCCTCATAGTCCTTGACAGCAAGTACCCGTTTACCCCCTCTTCTCGCGGTCGGAAACTGCTCCTCATTCTTAGCCAGATGTTTCAAAACTTGCAAGGCTTCGTCTGGATCTTTATCCAATAATAATCCATTTGCTGCAGAATCAATTCGAATGCGAGTTTGTAAGTTAGCAGCATTATAGAACTTAGTTACCTGATTCCAGACGGGGAATCCATGCATTGGGCAGTTCCGAAGAAGAGTAGTAAATCTGTCCCAGGCTTCGCGCATTGGCTCGTCATCTTCCTGTTGAAAAGTAGCAATTTCATTACGTAATCGCTCAGCTAAATGTGAAGGATTAAAACGAGACAAAATTCACGAGTTAAATCTGCCCAAGTCATAATAGAACCCGGTGTAAGTTTATTCCACCAAGTTTTAGCTCTGTCCCTCAATGAATGAGGAAATAACCGAAGCCTCAGTATCTCCGGACTAACTCCTGGTAGTCTAAACGAACCACAGATCTCATGGAACGTTTTGAGATGCTCCCTAGCATCTTCTGTCGCAGAACCACTAAACTGTCCGGCGTTGTTGATCATACTAAACATGACAGGTTTAAGCTCGAAGTTATCAACATCGATATCCGGCAGCGTGGTCTCCAGTTCTACATGATCGTTCAGCATGTAGTCACGACATGACCGTCGTCCATCTGCCGCGGGCGGGTCGCCGACAGGCGGTATAATTCCACCAGCGGGCGGATTACGGGCCATCTGCTCTAGCTGTTCCTCAAGGTATTCGTTTCTGTCTAAAAGTCGGCGAAGTTGTTTCTTGAGATTGAAGGAACGTTCGATTTCCGGATCTAATTTGTACTCAGGATCTTCACCTCTTTTAGATCTGCGCATAAACAAGAAAACCTTGTGAAAAGCGAGAGTTGAAAACACAAAAGAAAAATTAATGAAAAATATAAATAAAAACAAAAACGAAAATAAAAATAAAAACAAAAAGTGCAAGAAAAGAAAGGTGTAGTTATGTTGCCAATCCCCGGCAACGGCGCCAAAAACTTGTTGCGTGTAAAAGAGTCTATCGCAATTGTAGTGCAAGTGTACACGACGCAAGTAGTAAGTGATACGAAGTATCGGATATCGTCTCCACAGGGATTGGGCTAATGACTTCACCTAAATTCACTGCACGAAGTAAAGAGAAATATTTGAGAGAAGTTGTCACGAATAATAAAGTAAAAACGTAAATAAAAGATTGAGATATCAAGGTAGAGAGAATGGGCTGGTATTGAATTGCTTAGTAGTGCAGGTATTGGATTGCTTAGGATCTCCAGTTCTGTCGTCGCGCCCGTCGCCGACAGCACCTGTCGCGGCGGCTGTCCGTTAGCTGTCGCGGCAGCGAACACTAACTCCGTACTTCAAGCTTGGCAAGAATCCCAGATCTGCCTTGTCCTATCCCTAGGTCCATGTCTGTTGATGATCACGTCTTTGATGATACCTCCCGGCGTGAATCGAAGGATGAACACCGATGTGTATGAATTCTTCCTTAGCCACTTAACCTCGCTCTATCCCTAGGCACGAGATGGTTCAACTATAAACTAGAGAACGCGCTCTTATCTCTTTCGTATACTTAACTCTCCCGATGCTAAGTAAATGGATAACCTCACAATGCTCTCCCGATGCTCTTGCAAGATATTAAAACCAAGATAAAAGAACTTGAAGTTTATTTTATTGAACTTGGAAAATCCTAAAACAAAACAATCCTTGCAACTACTTTACAAAACAACCCGTAGCCCTAGGGGGAATTTAGAACATGTCGGTGACAGGTAAACGGCAGGGGTTTTGGTTTCGGTTATGGGGTATTCGGTTATGCCCTAGGTTAAATCTATGCCTTTATATAAGCTTTGGGCTCAAGTTATCTAAGGTAACAAGGATTACAACTTTAATTAAAAGTAAGATTCTAATAAAGACTAAATCTCTAAAGACTCCTACTTTCCAGCCGCATCCTTGCTTTTAGGAATTTCCTCTCCTTGGGCTTTGGCTTGACATATCTTTTGATCTGGGGCTTGGAAAAATATGTGGCTTTGACACGACAGACGAGCAGATTTTTCTCTATCTATCGAGGTCCACTTTGCTTTTCCTCTTCATAAGTCTGCTGTCACCATGCTGTCACGACAGGTCCATGACAGGTTTGTCTTCTTCGACTGCTTGTCCAGTTCAGCTTTCCTGCTTATCTGCCCTGCGCCTGCCTTCATCGTCAACCATGGCAGCTACCTGCAAAATATGCCATCTTTTAGTAGAATTCGTGCCTTTTATATAATTGTGATGTTTTATTGAAAACTAACCTAAATGCAATGCAATGATGCTTGAATGCAGCAGAAATATGGGTTAAAAAGGGTGTAAATAATAGAACTTTTACACACTCAACAACGTTGATTGATTTTGAAGAAGACAATGAATAGTGAAATGTTTGATAAAAAGGGGGGGTTTAAATTGAAACTTGTATTATTTACAAGTTTGCCATTAATGAATGGCTATTCCCATTTTCTTTAAAATCTCTCCAATTTGTCTTTCATTTCATTTTAGTCCAATGTAAAATATTTGTTTTTGAAACCCAAAACTTAAAAGATTATTTTAATTATAAAACTGAACCTAAAATAATATTAAAATATTATTTTCACCCGACCCCTAAACTCGGGTGTTACAACTCTCCCCCACTTAAGGAATTTCGTCCCCGAAATTACCTGACGGAAACAAATACGGAAACTTCTCAACCATATCCGCTTTCCTCTCCCACGTGGCCTCTTCCACACCTCTATGTCTCCACAACACCTTGACCAACTCTATGGTTTTACCACGCAACACCTTGCTATCAGAAGCAAGTATCTCAACAGGCTCTTCATTGTAAGACAAATCCAGATTCAACTCTATCTCCTCTACGGGTATAACATGAGAAGGATCCGACCTATATCTCCTAAGCATCGACACATGAAAGACATCATGGATCTTCTCTAACTCAGAAGGTAACCTCAAACGGTAAGCTACAGGCCCAATCCGCTCAACTATCTCATACGGACCAATGAACCTCGGACTCAACTTGCCCTTCCGGCCAAATCTCATTACCTTCTTCCACGGAGATACTTTCAGAAACACTTTCTCACCCACAGAGAACTCAATCTCTTTCCTCTTCAAATCCGCATAAGACTTCTGACGATCGGAAGCTGCTTTCAAACGATCACAAATCAACTTCACTTTGTCGGTAGTCCCCTTAAGCAAATCCGGCATAGGTAACAATATTTGACCTGTTTCAGCCCAACAAATCAGAGTCCTACATCGTCTACCATACAAAGCCTCATAGGGAGCCATCTGAATACTAGACTGATAACTGTTGTTGTAAGCAAACTCAACTAAAGGTAAGTGCTTCTCCCAAGAACCCTGGAAGTCAATCACACAACAACGAAGCATATCCTCTAAAATCTGTATCACTCACTCTGACTGCCCATCGGACTGCGGATGATAAGACGTACTGAAATGCAAACGGCTACCTAGAGCACTATGCAAACAACCCCAGAACCTCGAAGTAAATCTAAGATCCCTACATGAAACAATAGACTTCAGAACTCCATGAAGTCTCACAATCTCACGGATGTACAAGTTTGCCAACTTGTCTAAGGAACCTGTAGTGTTCACTGCTAATAAGTGAGCACACTTAGTGAACCTATCAACAATCACCCATACAGAATTCTTCTTCGAAGGAGACAAAGGTAACCCCGACACAAAGTCTATGGTGATCCTCTCCCATTTCCATTCCGGAATCTTCAAGGGCTATAACAAACCTGAAGGAACCTGATGTTCTGCCTTCACTCTCTGACAAACCATACAACGGCTCACATACTCGGCTACATCCTTCTTCAAACCAACCCAGAAGTAATCATTCTTCAAGTCACGATACATCTTGGTACTACCCGGATGCATAGAAAAAGGACTCGAATGTGCTATACTCAGAATCTGACGTCTCAACTCAACATCTTCTAGTACAACAATTCTATCTCTAAAGCACAACAAACTCTCACCACTGAAACTATACTCGGTCGGTCTTCCTTCGGCTATGTCCTAAACATGAGGAACTAGAGTCACATCTTGCAATTGCTTCTCTCTAATCAACTGAATCAAAGAAGGCTTCACTTGCAACTCGGTGATCAAACCACCATCATCGGACACACTCAATCTATCACACATAGCTCTCAACTCAACGGCCACTTTTCTACTCAAAGCATCGGCTACTACATTTGCCTTACTCGGATGGTACTCAATGGTCAAATCATAATCTTTTAACAACTCAAGCCATCTTCTTTGTCTCAAGTTCAACTCTTTCTGTGTCATCAAATACTTCAAGTTCTTGTGATCGGTGTAAACTATACACTTCTCACCATACAAGTAATGACGCCAAATCTTCAATGCAAAAACAACCGCGGCTAACACTATATCATGAGTAGGATAGTTCTTCTCATGAACCTTCAACTGTCTAGAAGTGTAAGCAACAACCCTTCTTTCTTGCATCAAAACACATCCTAAACCTATGTAGGAAGCATCACTATAGATCACGAATTTTTTACCTGAAACAGGTTGCACTAACACTGGGGCGTTTGTCAAAGCTTCTTTCAATTTCTCAAAGGCCTTCTGTCTTGCATCTGACCACTCGAACTTAACTCCTTTTTGCAACAATTTGGTCAAAGGAGCAGCTACTCTAGAGAAACCATCGACAAATCTCCTATAGTAACCGGCTAATCCTAGGAAACTCCTAATCTCGGTCACAGACTTAGGTTGTTTCCACTCAACAATAGCCTCAATCTTCGATGAATTAACATGGATACCTTCGGCCGAAACAACATGGCCAAGAAATACAACCTCCTGAATCCAGAACTCACATTTACTAAGCTTCGCATACAACTGATTGCTCAACAATCTCTGTAAAACAAATCTCAAGTGCTCATCATGCTCCTCTTCTGTCTTCGAGTACACAAGTATATCATCAATGAAAACAACTACAAAACGGTCTAGATAGTCTCTAAAAATTATGTTCATCATATCCATGATTGTCGCAGGTGCATTCGTAATCCCAAACGGCATCACAAGTAACTCATAGTGACCATATCTAGTCATACAAGCTGTTTTCGCGACGTTACACTCTTTCACTTTCAACTGATAGTACCCTGATCTCAAATCTATCTTCGAGAACACTGAAGCACCTCTCAACTGGTCAAACAAATCATCTATGCGAGGCAACGAATACTTGTTCTTCACAGTCAACTGATTCAACTGCCTGTAGTCAATACACATGCGCATACTACCATCCTTCTTTTTCACAAACAATACAAGAGCACCCCAAAGAGAACTACTAGGCCTAATGAACCCATGGTCTAATAATTCTTGCAACTGACTCTTAAATTCTTTCAACTCTTTCGGAGCCATACGATACGAAGCTATCGAAACTGGATTAGACCCTGAAACAGTCTCAATCACAAACTCAACATCCCTGTCAGGAGGCAAACCCGACAACTCTTCAGGAAACACATCCAGAAAATCACACACCGTTCTAATATCTTTCGGTCTAGCTTCACTCATATTCGGATTCATAACATAAGCTAAGTAAATCCCACATCCAGAATCCATCAACCTATGAGCCTCTAAAGCTGACACAACATTAGACAAGAACTTAATGTTCTCGCCTACTACCACTACCTCGTAGTCATCAGAAAGCTTCAAGGAAATCCTCTTCGTCTCAAAATCCACACTAGCCCGGTGCTCAACTAACCAGTCCATACCCAGGATAATATCAAAACCATAAAAAGAAAGTTCCATCATATCAACAGAGAACACATGACCCTGAATCTTCAGTGGACATCTCCTATACATACGTCTAACCACAACTGTCTCACCAAAAGAACTAGTCACATGCATACCTACATCTAAGATCTCAACAGGTATATCTAACTTCCGTGCATGCTCACTCAAAATGTAGGAATCAGTAGAACCCGAATCAACCAAAGAAAGCAAAGATATAGACTGTAACTCAAAATTACCTGCTATCACATCAGTGTCGTTCCCGGCCTCTCTCTGAGCATAGACTCTCCCTAGTCCTCCTACCTCTGGCTGCACTGCCACAACATGAGCAAGGTTCCTCTGAGCATCTACCCTAGGTGCATCAGCCCTAGGCTGGAAGTAGCCACGATCGCGCCCACGGCCTCTCTGAAAATCATTCGCTCTCGCAGGAGCTTGAGCAATGTTCAGTGCCTGTGCCGCCTGATGCGGACAATCCCTCCTAAAGTGGTCCCTCGAACCACAGTTCCAACAAGCATGGAAGTTACCCCAACACTCACCAGTGTGTTGTCTCCCACAACGGGTGCACTCAGGCAAACGCCCTCCTCCTCTATGGCCCTGATGGCCCCTACCATGATGGCCACCGCCACGTCTATGGTCAAACTGATGTCCGCCACCCCTATGCCTCTTGGCATCTCTACTGTCAAAGTTGTAGTGCCTCTTACCAGAACTAGATCCTCCAGAACGCTTGGTCAGCCCCAAGCTATGCTCAATGTCCTTGGCTCTAGCAACCAAGACATCAAAGTCAGAATAGTCAGAAGCTAAGGTATACCTCTTAACTTCCTCATGAAGCCCATATCTGAAACGATCACATCGGGCCCTCTCAGTAGGCACCAACTCTGAAGCATACTGACTCAGACGAACAAAGCGGATCTCGTAGTCAGTCACAGTAGCATCTCCCTGAACCAGAACCATAAACTCTCGCTTCTTCTCATCTAGATACCTCGGTCCCAAGTACCTCTTTCTGAAAGCGGACTCAAAGAAATCCCAATCAATCTCTGCCTCTGGAACTCCAGTAGTAATGGTGACCCACCAAGTGTAGGCATCACCCTGAAGCAAGGAGATCACACAGCCCAATCTACGTGCGCCCACACAACCCATCTGAGCTAAGATACGAACTGTCTTTTCCAACCATAACTCAGACCTCTCTGGAGTAGACCCTCTGAACTCTTCGGCCCCCAAGCTACGGAGCCTCTCTAAAACTAAGCTATCATCGTCACACCTAGGCTGAGCTGCAGCCTGAGCTCCCGCAACTGCGGCCTGAAACGCTCCCGCTATAGCTTGCACTAGTGGAGTCATATCGATTCCGGTCGGAACTTGGCCACCTTGAGGTCCCTCTCCTTCAGCTCCATCCTCGCCTCCAACTCCAGGCGGAGGAGGTGGTGGTGGTGGAGGTGGTGGAGGAGCTCCAACTCCAGCAGCAGGCTCCAACACTTGAGCCTCAACTCCAACCACCGGCTCATTAACAGGAGCCGCAACCCGTGGTTCCTGACGAACCACCCTCGGCCTACCCCTTGGCCTAGACATCGCTCACAAACGATAACAACAACCACAACAAACAAAATATACAAGATTGGGTTAGCAAGGCAAGGCTTCCAAGTGCTCAAGTACGTTTCCCTCACTTAAAAATTCTTTTCTGATATAATAGTAGCAATGGGACTCCCAAACAACATGCTTTTAAACAAAACAATCAACATACTTGTCTCACAAGCAATCATACTTACAAGGCAAGAAAACACCGTGCATATCAATGCAAAACTTGAACTTACCTCACTTACCTGCCCAAGGTCTCAGTAACCTTAGGCTCTGATACCAACAAGTGTAACCCCCTCGTCCCGGTCCGGACGCTTGACCGGTCCGAGTGGGCCACACGGGGAAAACCGAAGTGAAACCCGTTAAGGTTCCTCCTCGGTTAACGACCCAGAAAATTTCTTTTTAATTTAATCTTTTCTAAAGGCTCATTCGAAACCTATGTGATCATAACAGCGGAAAGGCAAGCATTCATAAAACAATAACTCGAACAACCTATGCAAAACAGTCCATTTGTAAATTATTAAGCAGGCCGTTTCGAAACACCCTTGAGGCGTATCGAAACGCCTTGACCTGGTCAACGGTTCTAAGCCTACACGAAGAGGTCGTATCGGAACGGAGGTCAACCGTTCCGAAACGCCCACAGCGGTCAACTTCTTGTGGTCAACAAGATTTTGACCGTTTCGAAACCCTTAGACCCGTTTCGAAACGCTTTCATCTCGTCATTTTCTCAGATTTCCAGTAGCCAAAATGTTCCGATACCTGTTTTGGAACAGGGGATTCACAGGCCAAACCGTATCGAAACGAGTTCCGATACGGGGTCCCTGAAGCCTTACTCGTTCCGAAACGGCCCAGCTCGTTTCGAAACGCGGGCTGTCTGCAACCTTCGAAAATCAAAATTAGGCATTTCTCAACAATTCTAAGGGCCCTAAACGACCCCAAACAACACTAAGCATAAACATACATGATCTAGAGGCATGGATTCTAAGACAAACATGCTCAAACACTCAAGACATATAAAGAAGCGTCCAAACAAGGCATTACCAAAAGCATACTTCAACATAGTCATCACATAGGCAATACAAGGTAAGCAATTGCCATCAAGGTTCACAAGCAAGGGCATACATCTCAAAAATTAAGTTAACGGATACATACAAGGAGTCTAACATGCTCCTAAACAACAACAACAACGTATTCCAAAAAACATCATCACACGATTACATGTCCCATTGCTTGACCATTACATCATAATTAAAAAGTTCATACTTGGTAGCTAAACAAGCACCACGAAGCACACTTGGAGGCCCCCGTCTTGCACCTAGCAACCCACGAACTAAGGATCTGTATTGTCGAACAAAGAGAGAGCGTAAGCAATAAAGCTTAATGAGGGTAAGCTCTTTAAAACAAACCTCGACAATGCAGGGTCCAAGCACGAACTCACCCAAGGTAAAAACATGATTATACCATTGATCCCCAAGAGCCAAAAGTTAAAGATGCATGAACAATATTCAATTATATGCCATGCTCAACAAGCTCTATTTCACAACATATGTAAACACATATAAACATCCAAGTAGAAATCACATTCCACAACACATTGATACACATATCAATCAATATTGGCACATAGCTATGACCCGAATACGCGGATAAACACGTTGGAACTCACATCCAACGACCACTTTACCTCACGGTGGGATTACACTCATCACCGGTCTCGCGGAGGGGATTCCACTCATCCTCACGCCCCGTCGATGGGATTCCACTCATCATCGACATATATATATAACAATTTCCGGGCGAACCCGTACTCCTCCTTGGTGACTCAACGCCACCAAGGCCACGCGCGAATTTGACTCATGTGTACACACTAACATCCCAATGATCGATCATTTGTACTCAAGCATACTAGTGCCAACATTTAACTCAATCCACATTATTCATTTCAACCAATTCCGTGCTTAGCACGTACTCACCATGATCACAATCATGAACCATTTACATACATTTCATAGTGTAACACAAGTCATGCCTCATCTCACATGTATAACATTTTATACATAAACAATCATATCACAAATCATACGAGGCATAAACATCCATTACAAGTTCAACCAATGGCTCTAGTTTAAGTTTAGGATTAGGATACCACCCTAATCCTAACTCTAGTTGGGTCTACCAAGCCCGACCTAGTCCATATGCTCGAACCAAACATTTAAAACCACTTTAAAACATTAACCACTCACCTAAACTTCCAAGCTCAATTACCAAGCAAGCAACCACCCTCAAGCTTCCGAATTTCCTCCCGATGCTTCACCGGCACAAGTTCTCACTTCTAAACAACCTCAATACAATTGAAACAACTTCAAATCAGCCCAAGCATCAAAGTACTAACCCGGAACACAACTCTAACACAAATCACAATATTTCAAATCATGAACAAACCCCACATTTAGCAATTTCGTGCAGCCCAATAACCTCATCCAAAACTCATGTTTCCAACACCTTTTACACCCACAAATGATCCCAAATCAACCCCTAACCATAACACTAACATTAGCCCATCAATTCCAACCTAAAACAACCCCCAAAACTCACCCAAAACCCTTCAAAAACCTCATTTAAACCCAATTTCGGGAATTTGTTCAAAACCAAGAAAAATTCATATATGTGGTACCATTTAGCTCCTAGAGGATGATGCGGACAAGTTAAGCATAGTAAAGGTACCATTTTTAATCAAAACCTTTAAAATCTCCATTTCCAAAACTTTAAGGAAAATAAAAATCAATTGTACTTTTGAAGAGAGGATGATGCGGACAAGTTGAAAATGAAATTACCTTTCGAAAACGGGTTGAGATGATGAAGCTATGTGATGGAATAGTAGAGAGGATGGGCTCCCTCTTTTCACATTGGTTGATTTTGAAGAAGAAAATGAATAGTGAAATGTTTGATAAAAAGGGGGTTTTAAATTGAAACTTGTATTATTTACAAGTTTGCCATTAATGAATGGCTATTCCCATTTTCTTTAAAATCTCCCCAATTTGTCTTTCATTTCATTTTAGTCCAATGTAAAATATTTGTTTTTGAAACCCGGAACTTAAAAGATTATTTTAATTATAAAACCGAACCTAAAATGAAAATTAATATTTTGTTAGGTTTTCGAAAAGATAAGATTTAATAGATAAAAGGCAAGGTAAAAGTGATGATTACCTTTGAAAATTTTCTATGGAAAAGCCTTTGAGTCAAGGTAGAGATGGTGGGGAGCTTTTGGGAGAAAGTTTGAGCTTTTAGGTTTTTTTTTACAATGAAGATGACTCTTCAAATCCCAAAACCCCCTTTTCAAATTTCATTAATGGTGTTATTGCAAATAATGACATTTTTATAAAAATTAGCATTTTAATCTAAATTTAACCCGACGCTAGTCCTAGGTCAAAACCGATAATCTCCCGGGCCCTAAACCGGGGCGTTACAACTCTCCCCCGCTTAAGGAATTTCGTCTTCGAAATTACCTGACTGAAAGAGATACGGAAACTATTTCTCCATGTCTTTCTTCCTCTCCCAAGTAGCCTCTTCCACACCTCGGTGTCTCTACAAAACCTTGACTAACTCGATAGACCTCCCACACAACAATTTCCTATCCGTAGCAAGAATTTCAACCGACTCTTCATCATACGACAGGTTTGGGTTCAACTCGATCTCTTCCGCTAGCATTACATGAGACAGATCCGATCTATACTTCCGAAGCATCGAAACGTGGAACACATCTTGAATCTTCTCTAACTCTGTCGACAGTCTCAATCTATAAGCAACGGGACCAATCCTCTCAACTACCTCGTAGGGAGCAATGAACCTCGGGCTTAACTTACCCTTCTTACCAAACCTCATCACCTTCTTCCAAGGTGAGACATTCAAAAACACCTTTTCGCCCATGGCATACTCTATCTCCTTTCTCTTCAAATCGGCATACGATTTATGTCTGTATGATGTCGCCTTCAAGCGATCACATATCAGTTTTACCTTCTCGGTAGTTCCCTTAAGCAAGTCTGGCATCGGTACAAGCTTCTGTCCGGTCTCGGCCCAACAAATAGGTGTTCTACACCTCCTACCATACAGAGCTTCATACGGTGCCATCTGAATACTAGCCTGATAACTATTGTTGTATGCAAACTCTACTAACGGTAGGTGTTTCTCCCAAGAACCCTGAAAGTCGATGATGCAACACCTGAATAACTCTCTCTGACTGACCATCTGACTGCGGGTGATACAAAGTACTGAAGTTCAACCAAGTACCCAAGGCACGATGCAAACACTCCTAAAATCTAGCTGTAAACCTTGGATCTCAGTCTGATACGATTGACTTCGGTACCCCATGCAATCTCACTATCTCACTGATGTACAGATCAACCAACTTATCTAAGGTGTAGGTAGTATGAACAAGTATGAAATGGGCACACTTAGTGAATCTGTCGACTATCACCCACACTGACTTTCTCTTCGAATGAGTCAACGATAAACCCAACACAAAGTCCATGGTAATACGTTCCCACTTCTATTCAAGAATCTTCAACGATTGTAACAAACCTGAAGGAAACTGATGCTCGACCTTAACTCGCTGACAAACCATACACTTACTCACAAACTCGGCCACATCTCTCTTCAACCCAATCCAGTAATACTCTTTCTTCAACCCACGGTACATCTTCGTACTACCCGGATGAATAGAAAACGGGCTGTTATGTGCTTCATTCAAGATAGTACGTATTAACTCGGCATCTTCTGGAACTACTATCCTATCCTTGAAACATAGGATCCCATTCTCGCCAAAAGCAGAAATCTGTAGGCCTGCCCTCAGCTATATCTTGCACGTGAGGTGCCAAAGACTCGTCTTGCAACTATTTCTCTCGAATCAACTAAACCAACGAAGGTTTAACCTGTAGCTCGGCTATAAAAATGCCATCCCGTGACATACTCAATTTCGCAAACATGGCTCGCAACTCAACTGCCACCTTTCTACTCAAAGCATCAGCCACTATGTTTGCCTTACCCAGATGGTACTCTATCGTAAGGTCATAATCCTTAAGAAACTCTGAGTCATCAAGTACTTCAAACTCTTATGGTCAGTATAAACTGTACACTTCTCACCATAAAGATGATGTCTCCAAATCTTCAAAGCAAACACTACTGGGGCTAACTCTATATCATGAGTGGGGTAGTTCTTCTCGTGAACCTTCAATTGTCTCGAAGCATAAGCTACAACCTTACCCTCTTGCATAAGCACACAATTTAACCCTACATACGATGCATCACTGTAAATCACAAACTCTTTCCCCAGTTCAGGCTGAATCAAAATAGGAGCTTCGATCAAAGCTTTCTTCAACTTCTCAAACGCTTGCTGCCTTGCATCTGACCACTCATACAGAACATTCTTCTGAAGCAATTTAGTTAGGGGTGCCGCAATCTTCAAAAATCCCTCGACAAATCTTCGATAATACCCCGCCAAGCCTAGGAAACTACGGATTTCAGTCACCGACTTCGGTTGCTTCCAATTCACTATGGCTTCTATCTTCTTGGGGTCCACACTAATTCTATTGGCTGAGATCACATGACCTAAGAAGACTACCTCCTTAATCCAAAACTCGCACTTACTCAACTTGGCATACAACTTATTTTCAAGCAAGGTCTGAAGCACTAGTCGCAAATGTTCATCATGCTCTTCCTCGGTCCTAGAGTACACTAAGATGTCATCTATGAACACTATCACAAACCTATCCAAAAACTCGTGGAGCACTCGATTCATCAAGTCTATAAATTCAGCTGGAGCATTAGTCAAACCGAAAGGCATTACCAAGAACTCACAGTGCCCATATCGTGTACGAAAAGTGGTCTTCGGTATGTCCACATCTTTCACCTTCAACTGATAGTAATCGGATCTCAAATTAATCTTCGAAAACACTGAAGGACCTCTCAACTGATCAAGCAAATCATCTATCTGTGGCAAGGGATAATTGTTCTTTATCGTTACCTTGTTCAACTCCCTATAGTCTATACACATCCTCACATTGCCGTCCTTTTTCTTCACAAACAAGACCGGAGCACCCCACAGAGAAATACTAGGCCTAATGAAGCCTCTATCTGACAGTTTTTGAAGTTGTGTCTTCAACTCTTTCAACTCTTTCGGTGCCATTCTATACGGAGCAATAGACACGAGTGCAGAATCGGAATACGTCTCAATAGCAAACTCAACTTCCCTATTAGGAAGCAAACCTGACAATTCTTCCAGAAAAACACTCGGAAAATCACAAACTGTTCTGATGTCTTGCGGTCTAACCTCACTCATATTCGGATTCATCACATAAGCCAAATACGCCTGACAACCTGAATCCATCAATCTCTAAGCTTCTAAAGCAGAAACAACATTGGACAAGAATTTGATGTTCTCGCCCACCACTACAACTTCAAAATCATCTGTAAGCCTCAAAGAGACTCTCTTGGTCTCAAAGTCTACCCTAGCTCTATGCTCTACAAGCCAATCCATGCACAAAATCACATTAAAACCATAAAACGGCAATTCCATCATGTCAACCAGAAACACATGGCCCTGAATCATCAAAGGACACCACTTATACATCTTCCTAACTACCACGATCTCATCGAAAGAACTAGTAACATTCACGCCTACTTCTAACCACTCATACGGTAAACCTAGAGACCTTGTATGTTCACCCAAAATGTACGAATGTGTCGAACCCAAATCTATCAAAGAAAGCAAACTCAAAGACTGTAACAAGAAATTACCTGCGATGACATCCGCGTCATTCCCAGCCTCTCCCTGTGCAACATCCTAGCTGGTCATCCAGTGACCAAACGTACCGAAACGATCCTACATGGTTCCGAAACCGGAGCCTCTAGTGGCAAATCGTACTGAAAAGGCACCACCCCCGTTCCGATATGGGTGCCTCTGGAGCTTGGCCATTCCGAAACCATATCAGACGTTCCGAAACGCCTTGACACAGTTTGGCCCGAAAATGCATTTTGGCATCCCCAAACGTTCCCCAACTTACCTCGAAACATCACAAACCACATGGAAACTTATTATACAAACAATCTAGAGGCAAGACACCCTAAACACAACGTCAAGCATGTATACACGCAACAAAATGGATCTCAAACCCAAAGCTCATAAGAACACTTAGTTTCAAAAACATCAACAAGTCAAAACACATAGCAATTTATCCAAGGCCATAACAAACCTCAACATAACATGATATCATCATTTAAAACATGCGAGCAACATTAACAAAAGCCAAACATAGGAGTTTGAACGCCAACTCCCTAAGAACAAGTCTAGCATTCCCATTGCCTAAGTGTTATTACAACTAGTAAAATCATACTTTGAGCTAGCCGGGAACTCTAAGAACTCCTCCCTTGCCCACTTGCCTCTCGGAGCCTTTAACGATCTGTATTGTTCGAAAAAGAGAGCCTAAGCTTAAAAACTTAGTGATCGGAGATCTAAAACACAACAATAATGCAGTTCAAAACAGATAACTTAGTTTTTAAAAACGTAACCACTTAAGGAAGAGATACAATGAAATGGGAGCATAAACGAAACATTGTTTGCACATGCACAACCATCCTCGGTGGGACTACACATCACCGTACACAACAACTAGCATTTTTCTGATGGGACTACACATCACCGTACACAACAACTAGCATTTTTCTGATGGGACTACACATCACCGTACTCATCTACTAGTCACTACGGTGGGACTACACATCACCGTACACAATGAATAACCATCACGTGAGGCTTGACATCAACTACGACTACACAATAACATTAAAATAGGGAGTAAAAGCAATCCACATTTCACACAACAACATGAATATCCGCACACACCAACAATTAACGAAACAAGGAAAATTTGACAAACTTACACTTGGGTTTAGGTTAGCCCTTAAGGCTAAACCCAATCCCTCAAGAAAACCTATTTGAATCATTTTAAAGCTTCAAACGTTACCACTCGCTGATAGAGCCCAAACGATAGCCGAATCCCCAATTCAAGCCTCCGAACTACCCGACCTCACGTCTAAAGGACCCAAACTCGTTTCCCCTGTTTTTAATCAACCAAAAACAAAGTATTACTCACATACTCTTCCATAAATTCACTGAAAAGCAACAGTCCATCAATCGACACATTTACTCAATCAAAACAAAGCCGAAATCAACCGAAGCGTTGCCAAAACATCATCCAAACACAATATGACTTTATCCAACATTTTTAACCTTAAAAAATTACCAATTTACATCTAAAAACACTCATACTAGGTCCATATAGCTCCAGCCCTCGTTTTACCAAAAAACTAAGCCAAAAACACCACTTTTTCACCTTCAAAACTTACCCACTGCACCTAGTTTCGGGTTTTATGGGTTTAAGCTACTTATTATCATTATTTAGCAACCAATAATAGTTCAAAAACATTCCACCAAGCACCCATTAAAAAGCCATACGAAAATTTCATAAACTCATCTCTTTTCCATTAAAACTTTTGAACCCAAAATGAAAAATTAATATTTTGTTAGGTTTTCAAAAAGATAAGATTTAATAGATAAAACCCAAGGTAAAAGTGATGATTACATTTGAAAATCTTCTATGGAAAAGCCTTTGATTCAAGGAAGAGATGGTGGGGAGCTTTTGGGAGAAAGTTTGAGCTTTTAGGTTTTTTTTTTGCAATGAAAATGACTCTTCAAATCCCAAAACCCCCTTTTGAATTTCATTAATGGCGTTATTGTAAATAATGACATTTTTATAAAAATTAGCATTTTAATCTAAATTTAACCTAAAGCTAGTCCTAGATCAAAACTGATAATCTCCTAGGCCCTAAACCGGGGCGTTACAGTCTCCCTTACTTGGTCTCAAGATGTTCGTGTTTCTAATATGAGTTTTTCGCTACACCATATTGATGCAGAGGTTACCAATCCTAGGTTGAATGTGACTTGGAGGCTTACCGATTTTTATGGGAACATTGTTGAAAGCCAGAGCTCTCACACGTGGAACTTGCTTCGCACCTTGGGATCTGACAAGAGCCTTCCATGGTTAACACTCGGTGATTTTAATGAAATTACTTTGGCTTCCAAAAAACAAGGAGGGCGAGTTAAGTCAGAATGTCAAATGGAAGCTTTTCGTTCGTCTTTGCTGGATAGTGATTTGTCTGACCTTGGCTACACGGTTCGTTGGTATACTTGGGAGATGGGCTGCCTTTCGACGAATAATATTCGCTAATGGCTTGACAGGGTAGTTTCTAATCCCGCCTAGTGGGATTTATTCCCTAATTTTTCCTTGACCCATCTATTGCATACTTGTAGAAATCAGAGTAATTTTCTCTACTTATTCATTTCAGATTATATTACATATATACACAAACTTTACCTCTATCTTAGGAAACTCTAAGTTTAGGAAAGAAACTAATCCTATGAAATATAATCCCTTAGAATAAGGGATTATAAAAGATATTTACAGAATCAAAGGAAATAAATTTACAGAATCCCTTAAAGTAAGGGATATATATTCCTACACTCCCCCTCAAGCTGGAGAGTATACGGTGTATAATCCCAGCTTGGATACAAAATCATCAAAACGTGTTTAGATAAGGCCTTGGTGAATACGTCTGCTAGTTAACCTGTAGAAGGAATGTAAGAGAGAGCAGCTATCCCTTTGTGAACTTTCTCGGAGATGAAATGTTGATCAATTTCAACATGTTTAGTGCAATCATGTTGAACTGGATTTTTAGCAATTTGAATTGCTGATTGATTATCACACATTACTTCAAAACATGCTACGTAGTCCATAAACAAATCTTTGAGCAGCTTCATTATCCATATACCTTCACAAATTCCTAGAGCCAATGCTCGAAATTCTGCTTCAGCACTGCTACGCCAAACAACTGATTGTTTCTTACTTCTCCAAGTTACAAGATTCCCCCACACAAATGTGCAATAGCCACTAGTAGATCTCCTCTCTGTTAAGCCCCTTGCCCAGCTAGAGTCTGTAAAAACTTTCACAGATTTGTCGCTAGACTTTTTGAACAGTAAACCATGTCCAGGGGTTTTCTTCAAGTACCTTAGTATTCTATGAGCTGCTGCCAAGTATTCTTCATATGGATTAGCCATGTGTTGGCTAATTATATTAACAGAAAAAGCTATATCCGGTCTAGTTAAAGACAAGTATATGAGCTTACCAACTAACCTTTGATATTTTTCTTTATCTACCGATAAAGTTGTTGCCTCCTTAGTGAATTTGAGGTTGGCTTCCATAGGTGTATCTGTTGGTTTACATCCTAAAAAACCAGCTTCATTTAGTAAATCGAGGACATATTTTCGTTGATTGATCACAAGTCCTTCTTTGGATCTTGCAACTGCCATGCCGAGGAAGTATCTCAACTTGCCGAGGTCTTTAGTTTCAAATTCCCTGTTAAGAAGTGTTTTTAAACTTTGGATTTCTTCATCATCATCGCCAGTGAGGATGATATCATCCACATATACAAGGAGAATAGCTTTCTTCTTCCCGGAAGTTTGTTTTATGAACAAAGCATGATCAGCAAGAGATTGTTGATATCAATTACGCAGGATAACTGTAGTAAATCTTTCAAACCAAGCTCGAGGAGACTGTTTTAGACCATAGAGAGACCGGTTGAGTTTGCAAACCTTTTTTCTGTCTGTAGTAGATTTGAGACCAGGTGGAACCTTCATAAAGACCTCCTCATCAAGTTTGCCATTGAGAAAGGCATTTTTCACATCAAGTTGATGCAATTTCCAGTCATTGTTGACAGCAAGGCTGAGTAGGACCCTAACAGTATTAAGCTTGACCACAGGTGCAAATGTCTCTTTAAAATCAACCCCATATGTTTGAGTGTACCCTTTAGCTACGAGTCTCGCTTTATATCGTTGTACACTGCCATTAGAGTTATATTTAATAGCAAAGATCCATTTACAACCAACATGTTTTTTACCTTGTGGAAGATCTGTTAAGGTCCATGTAGCATTCTGTTCAAGTGCACTAAGTTCGTCTTCAACAGCTTTCCTCCATTTTGGATCCCTTAAAGCTTCATCTATACTGGAGGGAATATATGCTTCATCTAATCTGGCTGTAAATGCTTGGAAAGATGGTGACAAAGAACTATAACCAGCAAATTTCTAAATAGGATGTTGAGTGCACTGTCGTATTCCTTTCCTAATTACAATAGGAAAATCATTAAGAGACTGAGAATTGAACTTACTAGATGTAGCACCTTCTTCTTCCATCACGACAGCTGGACTAAAATCCAACTTTCGGAAGGTGTTAGATTGCAGAATAGCCTCAGGTAAAGGTTTCTTTTTTCTTTGGTAAACCAGAAGTGGATTGGGAGGTATAGTTTCTGGTAGTTTCAAAGTGGAAGGAATTGGTGGTGTAAGATTGGTAGTAGGACTTGAAGTAGGAAGACGAACAGTAGGAATTGCTGGCAGAAAATTTGGAAAATCAGGAGAAATTGTTGGATTGGAAGAATAAGGTTGAGAATCAGCCCATGGCTCCCCCTGAAAATTATCTTTAGTGAAATAAGATTCTTGTTCAAAAAATGTTAGATCTATAGTAACATAAATTCTCTTAGTAGGTGGATGATAACATTTATAACCCCTCTTGAGTGAAGAATACCCAACCATGACGCATTTAAGTGATTTAGGGTCTAACTTGAACCTATTAGGGGCAGAATTGTGGACAAAAACAGTGCAGCCAAACACTTTAAGAGGTAAAATAGAAGAAATTGGCTTAAAGTGGGGGTAGGATTCTAAGAAAATGGATTGAGGAGTATGAAAATTTAAAACCTTACTAGGCATTTTGTTTATCAAGTAAGTGGCAGTTAACAAAGCCTCTCCCCATAAATATGTAGGAACATTATTAGTGAATAAAAGGGAATGAGTAACATCAAGTAGATGGCGATTTTTTCTTTCGGCAATCCTATTTTGTTGTGGGGTGTTAACACAAGAACTGATGTGAACAATTCCTTTGGTTCTGAAAAAATCACCCAAAGAATTAGCAAAGAATTCACTCCCATTATCAGAATGAAAAATTTTGATTTTAGAATTGAATTGAGTTTCAACCAAGGTATAAAATCTGGTAAAAATGGAAGAGGTGTCGGATTTGTCTTTCATCAAATATGTCCAAGTCAGCCTACTATGATCATCTATGAAAGTAATAAACCACTTACAACCATTAGCATTCTTCACTCTCGATGGGCCCCAAATGTCACTATGTATCAAAGAAAAAGGGCTAGAAGGTTTATATTGTGAGGGTTTGTATGACGCCTTGGTTTGTTTTGCAAGAGAACAAATATGGCATTTAAACAAATGTGGCTTTTTATTAACGAAAAGAGAAGGATGTAATTTTGCTAAATAAGTAAAACTAGGATGACCTAGTCTAAAATGCCATAACATAATAGGATCAATAATATTAGAGACAGTAAACGAAGTAGATGGCTGGTCTGGAGTTGTTGAAGGTTCATTAAGGATGTAGAGGCCATTGTGCAAGCTAGCATTGCCAATCGTCTTCTTCATGTCTAGTGCCTGCAAAGTACAACCAGTGCCATCAAACGTGAAATTACAATTCAAATCTTTCGAAAGTTTACTGATAGATATAAGATTGCATGCAAGATTTGGGACAAAAAGGACACCATCAAGAACCAGATTCGAATTTAGTAAGACATAACCATGTCCTTGAATTGGTGAAAGAGACCCATCTGCAGTCTTAATATTCCTACCAAATGTAATTGAAAAACTGTGAAACAAGTTCCTGTTTCCTGTCATATGATCTGAGGCCCCGAAGTCAAGAACCCAAGTAGGGTTTAACTGTTGAGAAAGAAGGGCTTTAGGAAAGGGTATACCTTCTGGTTCAGCTATGACAAGATTACCCTCTCGAGGTCCAGTGAACTTGCTAAATAACCTTTGTAGATCCGCAATTTGTTCCTTAGTAAAACTAGAAAATCTAGATGGTGAAGATGAAGTAGATTGAGTGTCTGGAGATGGCTTAGATTTCCAATCAACAGGTTTGCCATGAAGTTTCCAGCACTTTGCTTTAAAGTGGCCTGGTTTCTTGCAGTGATCACACCAAGGCCGTCCCTTTTTAATTGAACTAGAGGACACTTGAGTAATAAGGGCAGATTCTTCAACAGTAGAGACTTCAGGAAGCATAACTATTCTTCGACTGGCTTCCTTCTTGACTATGGAGAACACTTCCCGAATCGATGGAAGAGGAGAAGTCCCAAGGATTCTACCACGTACATCATCAAACTCCTTACTAAGCCCTTGAAGAAAATGGAAAAATCCTCCTCCGAGTCTTGATTTTCTCGAAAAGTGCTGCATCTGCTGGAGTCTCCCGTTCATTCTGATCGTAGAGATCAAGTTGCTGCCATAGGGCATTTAGAGTGTTATAGTACAAGGTGACTGTCATCCTATCTTGATGAAGAGCTGCTGCCTGGCTTTCAATGCCATACAATTCTGAGATATTATCCTTGCTAGAATAAGTTTCCTGCACTGCACTCCAAATTGACTCGGCAGTTTGATAGAGAAGAAAGTTACGACTCACACTTGGAGACATCGAGTTGAGAAGCCAAGTCATTACTTGACTATTTTCCCTCAGCCATTTGGTATAACCAGCAGTACCAACAGCAGGTTTGTCGATTTCCCCAGTGATATAACCCAATCTTTCTCGACCCGCAAGGAAAATTTTTACGGATTGAGACCATTCGAGATAATTGGTATCATTTAGACGATGGCAGGTAATAACTATATTCATTGAATCATAAAGATCAGCAGAACCAGAACTATATTCTGAAGAAGAGCTAATTTCGGTAGACGAAAGAGAAGAGGAAGTTTGTGCCATCGATGAGGGTTTAGGATGATATAAACCTGCCCTGACACCATATAGAAATCAGAGTAATTTTCTCTACTTATTCATTTCAGATTATATTACATATATACACAAACTTTATCTCTATCTTAGGAAACTCTAAGTTTAGGAAAGAAACTAATCCTAGGAAATATAATCCCTTAGAATAAGGGATTATAAAAGATATTTACAGAATCAAAGGAAATAAATTTACAGAATCCCTTAAAGTAAGGGATATATATTCCTACAATACTATCTCTGATCACTGCCCAATTCTGGTCGCCACTTCTTCCGATCCAGAAACTAGCATATCTCCACCTCTGTTTCAGTTAAATGCCAACTGGGTTTTGGAGCAAGAGTATGAGGATTTTATTCAGGCTTTCTGGGTGTCCAATGTCTCTGATTTGCCAGCTAAGTTACAGTTGCTTGGTGAAGCTTTGTACACTTAGGGTCAAGATAGGAACAAGCTGCGAAAGATGCAAACCAAAGTTCTTAAGGAAAAATCATCCCAGCTCGCAGATTCAGACCCTGATGATGATACCTAATTAGTAGCTAGTTTGGTCAATATTTTAGTACTAATTACGCTTAAATGGTTGCTTTGTGGTGCTGAATCGTGGTCCATTATGTGATTTTTTGTGTAGGACTTTATGGCTTGAAAACAGATTAGAAAAGGTTGGATTTTGCAAGTTTTCTGGATTCATGGCTGGATTAGCGGGCATGAATTGGGGCATGAATGCGCTTACTCGACGCCACGTCAGCAGGCTTCTAGAAGATGACGTCGGCAACGTGTGATAAGCTACCAGCCGCGTCCGAGCACTTATCAGCCAAGATTAGGATCAAAGCTTGGGATTTATCTTTTACTTTTGAATTTTAAACATTTTGGGATTTAATTATTATCACTTAGCATTTATCTTTTGTATTTTAAATATTAGGATTATCTTTTATCATTTTAAGAGTATTTTTAGGATTTTAGGATGCTATAAATACCCTCTTTGGGGTGAGACTCAAACCATCTCTTGTTCATTGTTTCATTTTTACTTTGAATTTATTAATTTCCTTTCTCTTCTTCGTTCTTACTTTCTTTTTAAAGTTTTCTTTTTTTTTATTTTAAAATATGCTAAGCATGATTTCTTCCATAATAATGCTTAGCTAATTTTCTTTAAAGCCGAGGGCTACAGCAATGACTCAATTCCAACGGGAGGATTGAAAAGCGCTTTCAAAATTTCAGGAATCTCTTTCAGTTTTCTAAGGTTTGATTTCGAAACCAAAATGATTTCGAAACTAAAGATTGACTTTGGTTAGAATGTTGTTTTTGGTTAAATATGTGGGAGGAAGGATCGGCTATTGAAGCACATTCGACTTCCTGGGAGCACACTTAGTAAATTGATTATTAAGAAGAAAATTGAGATCAGAACCGTTGTTATTGAAACAACATAATCTGAGTCGGTTTTTACTGAACTTAAACGCTTTTGATCTACAACATTGTTGTTGACTAGATCAACTTCGTATATCGATATCAAAGATAGAACTTGGGTATTCGGTTACAAAATCGTAGTCTCAAGGATTGACCCTTTTAGGCAATTAACCGACGTGAATCCTGAAGTAAAAATTCTTTTTCAATGATCCGAGGAAACTGAGTCGGAGCCAATGCCTAAGGCTTATTCATAAATACTAAATCTATTTCTTTTAAAACCTCACTTTAATTTCATTGTGTTCTTGTTATTTCACAGCCCCCCTTTTACTGAAATATTATTCAACTCTTTTCTTGGCTCACCGATTGAATAGACATTAATCAAGAAGTTTTATGAGTCTCTGTGGGATTGACCCTTACTTCTCTTTACTACGTATTATTTCATTTATTTATTATAAGGGAAGAATGAATTATTTTTGACGCGAAAACGATGCGCATCAATACCCTTGCTGAGCTATTAGAAGTAAAAATGGCGCTTAATCTGGAAGTCGATAAGAAAGAGTTGTACTGAGAGCAACGCGCACGGGTTAATTGGTTAAAGCATGGTGATCGCAACACGACCTTTTTTCATAAATGGGCCTCATTTCGCAAGAATAAGAATCTAGTGTCTAAGTTACTTGATGGTAATGGTACATGGCTAACAGATGGGAGTTTAATGACTGCACACTCGACTGGCTTTTTCCAAGATCTATTCTCTGCGTCTAATACGAGTAGTAGTAACCCGATTCTCTCTTCTATTCAACCATCTATCACAGCGGAGATGAATCACAATCTTTTGGCACATTTTACCAATTCTGAAGTCTTCACAGTAGTCTCCAGTATGGCACCTCTTAAGACCTCAGGTATTGATGGCTTTCCGGCGTTACTTTTTCAAAAATACTGGCATATAGTTGGAGCTAAGGTCTCTTCTTTTTGTCTTTCCATTTTGAATGACCGCACTAATTTATCACCAGTTAATCGGGCTAATATTGTGCTTATACCTAAAGAGGACTCTCCAACCTCCTTGAGCCAATTTAGGCCCATTAGCCTATGTAATGTCATTTATAAAATCATGGCAAAAATGTTAGTTAATCGTCTTTGTGGGGTTCTAGATTTCTATATAGATGAGACTCAATGAGCTTTTATTCCAGGAAAGAACATTACCGATAATGTCCTTATTGCTTATGATGTGTTGCACTCGCTAAAGACTAAAAAGTATGGACGTAAGGGATCTTTTGCCTTAAAACTCGACATGAGTAAGGCGTACGATCGGGTGGAATGGCCTTACTTAAGAGATGTGATGCTCTCAATGGGTTTTGATCAACGGCGGGTATCATTTATCATGTCATGTGTCACAACAGTCTCCTACTCGATTGTTTTCAACGGTGTCCCAGGTTCTCCTTTTAGCCCTTCCAGAGGATTACGTCAAGGCGACCCTTTAAGCCCATATTTGTTCTTGTTCTGCGCGGAGGGTCTCTCGTCTCTTCTAAATGCAACCAGATCCTCCAGTGCTCTCACAGGTTGTAAAGTGGGCATGCATGGAGTCCATCTCACCCATTTTCTTTTTGCGGATGACTGTATCCTGCTTGGTGAAGCCACTACTACTAGTGTCCACGCTCTCAAGTCCTTATTGTCCATTTATGAGACAGCTTCTAGTCAACGTATCAACTTTGACAAGTCCCTAATTTATTTTGGGACTAATGTCTCTTCACAACTGCGTGACACGATCGGGGATTTCTTTGGTGTTTTAGTTTCAACCAACCCCGAGAAATACCTTGGTTTACTGATTATGGTGGGAAGACACATGAAGGAGGCTTTCTTAGGTCTGTGCAATAAGGCAAATCAATATGTTAGGGGTTGGTGTTCAAGATTTTTATCTATGGTGGGCAAAGATGTTTTTATTAAATTAGTGTTACAAGTTGTCCATGTCTACGCAATGCAATGCTTCTTATTTCCCCTTTCCTTGTGTTGGGATTTAGAAGACATCTTTAATAAGTTCTGGTGGCGTAATAATAGTTTAGGGAAAGGGATCATTGGTCACGTTGGCAAGATCTTTGTTCTCCCAAGTCAATGGGAGGAAGGGGTTATCGAGATATAGCCAAATTTAATATCGCTATCTGGTGCACTCGTGGCCTACTAGAGCAAGGTGTTAGTTTGAAGGTCGGTAATGACTCATCCATCAACATCTGGAATGATTCCTGACTGCCTCACACTACAAACGGTCGAATTCAAATGGATCATATTAATACAAGGTATACCGAAGTCTCTGATTTGATTAGTGACAGCTCAAATTCATAGAATGAAGCTATAGTCCTATCCGTTTTTTCGACTGAGCAGGCCACTAAGATTCTTTCTATACTCATGCCTTCTATATCTCAACCTGGTTCATATTACTGGAGATATGATAAGTCAGGTGTGTATTCAGTCAAAATTGGGTATCTCCATCTTATTACTGTTGCTTCTGCTCCTACCATTGTTCCTACAGTTTATAATGCTATTTGGTCCCTACCTTTGCCTTCTAAAATTTAGTTTTTTATTGGCGATTATGCAATAACTATCTTCCTACTACTTCTAATATGATCTCTCGAAGGATGAATATTTCCCCCTTATGCAAATTATGTGCTAATGATTCAGAAACTATCTCTTACCTCGCTCGTGATTGCAATTTTTCCAAGCAAGTCTTTGGTATGCTTCATCTTGATCTCTCAGTGATACCTGCAGAACAACAATGGTTACTATGGCTTTCGAATCTTTTTGAGTCTTTTCATAAGTCATAGTGCAAGTTATAATGCAGTTACCTTATGGGCTCTCTAGTTCTACAGAAATAAAAAGCACCATGACAACCTTTCTCAAACGCCAGCTGAGGTGGCTCGTTTTGTATAGGTTATATCTTGGAACTTGATGGTTTCTCATCCACCCAGATCTCCCAACCCCGTAACCGACCCATACATTGGCACGCCCCTCCGTCTAATGCAGTTAAAACTAACTTCGATGCAGGTTTTGACTGTTCATCTAACACTTCAGTCTCATGTATAATAATCAGGAATTTCAAGGGACTCGAAATGTCAGCTAGTACTTACCACAATAGCTATATTTTTGACCCAAAAGTTGCAGAAGCACGAGTTTGCAAATAGGCGGTGTCATTCACTAGTGAGTTGGAATTTCGTCGAGCCATTATTGAAGGCGATATTCGAACGGTCATCAATAAGATGGCCTTTTCCAAACCTGACATGTCCACAATCAGCCCAATTGTCCATAATGTTATGTAATTAAAGAGGGATTTTGAAAGCTTATCTTTTAATTTTGTCTGTCGTGCCCTGAATTAGGTTGCCCACTCCCTCGCCAAGCTGGGTCGATCGTTCCCTTCTCGAATGGTGTGGATTGAGAAAGTCAACCTTGAGATCGAAGAATATGTTTCTTTGGACAGTTGGTGGCTTCGGCAAACTAGTTAGCTTATCATTTTTCTCTTGCGGACTCGGAGAATCCATCATCTTCTATTCCGATTTATCTTGAAAGTCGTCTGCTTGTACAAGACACATTTTGGCTCTGTTCATTCGGAGCTTGCCCTCAGACGGCAATGGCTGGTTTTTCGATCGTTTTTGTTCTTCTATAACCCTCGTGCTTTTCTTTTTGTTGTTGTATTGTCGTTTCGACTTTCTTTTAGTTTTTGTTCTCTTTATGTTTGTGCTACTAGTTGGTCCTGTAACCGGCAGCCTGATCGAGCGGTTCCCTTTATTTTAATAAACGATCAGCTATTCTCTTCAAAAAAAAATACATACTTTACTGATAAAACCCTAACCACATAGTGTGGTAGTCTCTTCTTTGTTTTTTACTTGATGGAGACAACATTAGTCTTAGTATTGGTCGTTGACGCCTGAAATTTATCATTTTCTATGCTTTCATATTTTCTCACGTTTATTTTTTTTTTAGTTTTTAATAAATAATTATGCTCTTGTGGCACTATTTACTTTATCTTTTGGCACGTCTTCCTTTGTCTTTTAACATGTTTTTCTTTTCTTTATCGGTCGTTTAACCGTTACTTTCATTTGATTTCCTATCAGGGATGGATTTGACGTCATCATGACTAATCAAGATGATGCTCTTTTGGTTAACCTACTGATCTTCCTGTTTCGGACCCTCGAATTGGATTTAGATATCTACTCACAATCATCGTTTTTTGTTCGAATTGAGTTGCGGTAATGACCGTGTTGTCAATGTGTCTCATTGTAATATGTATTTTTATGTTGTTTGTTTATGGTTTTACCTTTCATCGTCGATCCTTGATGATTTTTGCATCCATATTTTATTTCGAGTCTTTGGGTTGAGTTTTTACCTTCTCCTTGTATGATCATGTTATAATCTCGAGATGCTAATTTTGTTTATTAGGAATATGTCTGGATTCGATGTTTTTATTTACTAGGAATATGTCTGGATTAAATGTTTTTGTTTACTAGGTTGTATAGTTTTGAACATATCCTCGTTCAATAAAACTAGAGGATTTTAATTCAAAAAATTGTACCAGTTGGTTGTCAATAATCTCTAGAGTAGGTAGTTAAAAACTCACAGTTGACACTCTCCCCTTTACCCTAGGTTGTGGGTTTAATACCCATAGAACAAATTTCCCCTCCACTACCCCTCCCTCTATGTAGGAAATGTCCAATCAGATGACATGTGTCATTACATGTTTGGAGAAAAAAATAAATATATTTAATTAAATAAAAATGTTTAAATTTCTCCAATCATGCCGCCTGATTGGATGGTTAGATTTATTGAATAAATTATAATTAGAGTTAAGTTTATCGAATTTGTAAGTTAAGAGAACCAATTGTGTAATTATATTAATTTTATAAATTATCATGCTAACTTCCCCGTTAACTATTTACAATTAGTGGCTTGATCGATATCATTTAAATAATTTAATAATTTGATAGACAAAATAAAATTACCTGTTCTTTAATATAGAATCACGCCTATAGTTAATGATCATGGATGTAGTTTACCCTAAAAATGTTTTTAGCTAATCAGAATCCGTCTATTATCTTAATTGCAAAATGTTAATCAAACGAATGAATGAATCACGTTTTCTTTGCTGGAAGCGAACCCAAAGCAAAACAGGGAGGGAAAATAGCAAATCGCTTAAATGCTCTTCAGTAAGATTATCATTTTATCTCTTCTTTTAGTTTCTACTGTATGTCTCTCCTTAATCTGATACTGTGTTTATAATTCTTCGCTTCATTTCCTTGCTGTTGAATACAGAGTCCTTTTCTTTTGCTAGATTTGCTTCAAATCTCCGGTCGTTTCGCAAAATTAGGGCTTTAGGTACCCGGTAGGGTTGAACTTCTAAAGCTTTGATTTTGAAGGGGAATTCTGCTTCTTTAGTTGCGTAGAGATGTGGGTATTTACTGAGATACAGAATGTTTTAGATTTTGGTGGTGGGTATTAGATAGTTTCAGTGAATTTAGATTAGTGATGTCTGTGAATAACAATAACCCTCAAAAGAGCCTCGGGGCGTCTTCATCGCCCTTCGGTAATGCCTCACAAGCGCGAGCACAAGCACAACTTGGTGCCGGTTTTCAAACTCAGTATCAGTTATCACAAGCTCCGGCCTTTGCTCAAGCTCAAGCTCAGGCGAATTTAGCCCATGCCCAATTCCAGGCACGCTTACAAGCTCAAGGTTTGTCCCTCAACCAGGCTCAAAATGCTGGCATTGGGAACTTAGGTTCGTCTTCTCCATCGATGTCGACTCCTGGCAGTTCTAGTGCTAAGAGGTTCCTTCAAAAGCCTCCAATGCATCCGCCTGGTGTTCATATGACAAATACAATGTCCCCTATGAGAACGATGGATCTTACACCTGCTGCTCGTAAAAAGAAGCAGAAGCTTCCCGACAAACAGCTGCCAGATAGAGTTGCTGCGATTCTTCCTGAATCTGCTTTGTATACACAGCTTCTTGAGTTCGAGGCACGTATTGATTCCGAATTAACTCGGAAAAAGGTTGACATCCAGGAAGCCCTTAAGAACCCTCCTTGTTTTCAGAAAACACTTCGAATATATGTTTTCAATACATTTGCTAATCAGATTAAGACCATTTCAAGCAAGCCTAATGCAGAGCCCCCTACTTGGACCCTTAAGATCGTTGGGAGGATCTTGGAAGATGGGGTAGATCCAGATCAACCGGGGTTTGGTCAAAGAACAAGCCCTTTGTACCCAAAGTTTTTGTCTTTCTTCAAGAGAGTGACAATTTCCTTGGACCAGAGACTATATCCAGAAAATCATATCATTATATGGGAGCAGGCTCGATCACCTGCTCCTCAAGAAGGTTTTGAGGTGAAGAGAAAAGGGGATAAGGAATTCACCGTGAATATACGGTTGGAAATAAATTATGCTCCTGAGAAATTCAAGCTTTCTCCAGCTTTAGTGGAAGTCCTTGGCATAGAGGTCGATATGCACCCCAGAATTATTGCTGCAATTTGGCATTATGTAAAGGCTCGAAAACTTCAAAACCCAAATGATCCGTCATTCTTTAATTGTGATGCACAGCTTCAGAAAGTTTTTGGAGAAGAAAAGGTGAAATTTACCATGGTTTCGCAGAAGATATCACAACATTTGTCTCCGCCACCACCCATTCATTTGGAGCATAGGATCAAGCTTTCTGGGAATAGTCCATCTGGTACTGCATGCTATGATGTGGTAGTTGACCTGCCGTTACCCATACAGAGAGATTTGTCTGCTCTGTTAGCAAATATAGAGAAGAGCAAAGAGATTGAAGCATGCGATGAAGCAATGTGTGCTGCCATGAGGAAAATTCATGAGCACCGTAGAAGACGTGCATTCTTTCTAGGGTTCAGTCAATCACCTGTGGAATTTATCAATGCTTTAATCGAATCACAAAGCCGGGATCTTAAAATGGTAGCTGGGGAAGCTAGTCGAAGTGCTGAAAGAGAGCGACGATCAGATTTCTTCAACCAACCATGGTAAGCTCATTTTTATGTCTTAGTTGAAGTTCTTGTTTATTTTTTTGGATCATTTACCTCAAAGTTGGAACCCCTAGCCTCTAATCATTTGGTAGTCGGTAGTCACCTCGGTTTTCAAGTAACCCACTTCAACCTGTCGTGCCCTTATCTTGTTTAAGCTCTAGGATTTAATCTTAAAATCTTTTGGTTGAAATGTGACAATATTCTCAGTAGTTGATGTAAATGTAGTTGCTGGGTTTAAGGAGTAAAGTCTTCCATGCATATGACAAATGCTTGGACCATGCTCAATTGGCTTTTCTAAATAAGTTTCTTATAGAAAACGTAATGTTTGCAATAATGGTGATGATAGAATTTATGAACAATGAAGATGTAGTGAAGTTATGTTTTGGTGATTCTAACAGGGTCGAAGATGCTGCTATCCGTTATCTGAATCGCAAGCCTGGTGGTGGTGGAAGTGATGCACCAGGAAGCACATGAATTGTTGTTCATGGCTAGATTTTACATCGATTCGAATCATATACTTATTGTAGACCATTAATGGAAGTTGAATTGCGTTGTTGTTGGAGGTTGGCAATTGAGAGGGGGGTGTAGAACAGGATGTAGCTTTGTTTAGGCATAATTATCATAAAAATGATAATAATAACAGAAAAAAGGCTTATTTTTCTTTGTTTAAAATTTTTGTTCTGTTCACCTTTGTAACTTGTTTATGGTAGACCTATTATTCGTACGCGAGGATGCGTGTTGGATATGAGTATACTATTTTTTAAATATGTTGAGGGTGATACTTTTATATGATATGTCGAAAACAAGATAGTTAAAAGGAAAAACGAAGAGTTCGACTAACTTCTGCATGCTGCATTCTGAGTTTAACTTGAATGTTTCTTCTGGCTTTGTATATTCTATCCATCTCTGTCAAGGAAATGCAGTGTTGTAAATATAGCTAAATTTTAATTTATTTTTCCAAATTTAAAGATGCTAAAAATTCATAATCAAACCAACGGATAGCGAATTTAATATGGGTAATTATTCTATGCACTGGCATATGTATTTAAGGGTTGTGATTAGAATTTAGGATTTATAGGTTTAAACTTATATCCCTAACATATTACCCTAAAACTTAAATTTTAATCTTGAAATTCTAAATTTTAACAATAAACCCTAAATCCTACAAATAGTGTACTTGTACAAACTTTTTATTCTCATCGTTAGTACATAAGATATTTTTTCATTTAATATATATTACTTTTAAGTATTTATAATAGCATTTATATTCAATGCAGAAATTAAAAGTTTTCACAAGAACTTTAGTTTTAGGGTTTAATGATTCATTTTAAGATATAAGGTTTAGTGTAAAACCAAAAGTTTGATTTTGATATAACAAATATTTCAAGGACCAATTTGAAAAGAAGATAAATTTTTAAGTCCTCAAACTTCCCAAAATTGACAAGCAAAATGTTTAAGTGAAAACTCAAGTTCCCATAAATTTTTCTAAGTATTTTTCAAGCCAAATCAATGATTTTCGACTAACCGTTTCGATACACCACTTAGGCGTTTCGAAACGATTTGAAAATGTAAAGTTTGGGCTCGAAACGAGAGAACTCGTATCGATACGGTAGTATCGAAACGGTCTCGATCATTTTGATACGAGTTTTGAAAGTTTGTTTAAAAGTGTGACCGTTGCTTTATCATAATCGTTTTATTGAAAATTAGTTAAGCGTATCGTACACATTAGGTATGTTTTGATACGAGTTTTCACAGTTTCAAAATGTTTCGATATGGTATTGTCTCGTTTTGAAACGAGCTCTTTCAGTATCGAAACGACCACCATCGTTTCGATACAGTCTCTTAAACGGGCCCCAACGACTCTTTCTGTTTTTGCCCTGTTTCGATACAGGTGATGCTGTTTCGGTACGGGTAGTTGCATAACTGCATTTATGGCGGGAAATAAAGTCTACAACGACTTTAATTCAACCCCAACGGTTCTCAACGGCTATAAACTCAATTGGGAGCATACAAGGACCTCCAAGCATCAAAGGAAAACTAATGGTTCAATTGTCAACAACTATATGATGTCAAATTGTCTTTAGGGCTTAAATTGTTCATTCATGGTACAGACTACACTTGTGAGCCTAAATTGTCAAATTTGCTCAAGTGTTTAGGTTTGGGTGAGTGCTTTAGTGTGCAAACATCAACCTTGTAAGAGAGATTTTAATTTGCTTATATTTATCTCTTGTAGAGAGGGTTTGATCAAGCTTTGGGCTAGAAAGCTTTGATCGTTGTAAGGGTTTACTCTTAATCCTAGAAATGTGGACGAATCAATTAGTGAATTGGTTGTGAAATACTTAGTGGGAAGCTAAGATAGTGAATGTAAGTGCTTGTTAAAAGGCCGAACCACTCTAAATTATTGTGTCTTTTTATCTTTTAGCTTTCACACCTCAATCACCAAAAATTCAATTTCTCCACCACTTGGCTATCTATAACGGTTGGAGGAAATCGAGCCTATCAAGCCCAACATTTAGGGGTTTAGGTTTAGAGGTTTAGAATTTAAGGTTTAGGGTTAGAATTTAGGTTTTAGAGGTTAAGGTTTATTTTTTAAGATAATATGATGAGTATTTAGGTTTTAATCTATAAACCCTAAATTTTAACTCTAAACCATGAATTATAATTATTATTTCTAAACTTTAAATATCTAAACCTAAACCCTAAAACTGAGGCACTTATAGAAACCTTTAATTTTCACCGCTTGTGTATTGAATAATTATTTTTTTATAATATATAATAATTGTAGGGGTATAATATATATACTTAAATACATTTATATAATATATAAAAATCAAAAAAAATTTATTAGTTTAATCAAGGAAAAATATTTGATGTATTGTCCGCTAGTGTAATCTTTTGTTTACTCGAGTAAGTTTATTTTACAGTTTACAGTATAATAATTTATGTTTTAAGATATTGAATTTAAAATTTAAGGTTAACGTTTAGGAGTTTAAGGTTAAATTTTTAATTTTAAATAGACATGCAATGTGAAAAAATTTATCAAATATTAACATTTTTTTGTAATAATGAGAAAACTTCATTCAAAACTAAAGAGACATACTCATTGTCTAAATTACAATTATCATGTCGAAAGAACCAATATCTCATCAGATGGATTATAAAACAAACGACATAAAGTATTAGGGGCGACGAACATTGATGAACACCATTAACGATGAACACTGATGAACATTATTATATTTTTCAAATTTTAAAAATCTAAAGGACTAAAATTATAATTGAAATTATCTCTTAAAAAATAAAAATCAAATTTAATAGTTACTTTATAATATTTTTTAATAGGTTAGAATCAAATATACTCAATTCTCCTAAACCCTAACAAAATCAATCTCTTAAAAAATAGAAATCAATTTATAATTTTTTAATAGATTAGAATCAATAATATGAGAATTGAGTATATTTAATTCTAATCTATTAAAAAATTATAAACTGATTTCTATTTTTTTAAGAGATTGATTTTGTTAGGGTTTAGGAGAATTGAGTATATTTGATTCTAACTTATTAAAAAATATTATAAAATAATTATTAAATTTGATTTTTATTTTTTAAGAGATAATTTTAATTATAATTTTAGTCCTTTAGATTTTTAAATTTTTTTAAAAAATTAATGGTGTTCATCGGTACTCATCATTAGTGGTGTTCATCAATGTTCGTCGCACGTGGTAGACTCATCCATTTTTATATAGGTGTCTGAATTATATTTTGGGCCAAATAGGTTCCTAACGTTTAATCTCAACGGTTGTTAAAAAAACTTGCCATCCAATCAGAACATGGCATGTGGCCTGTTCTTTATATTTTTAATTATTGAATTTCTTTAAAAAAATATAAATTTCTTAAAAAATCTTAAAGTTTTAATTTCTTTCAATCAAACCCCAAATCACATCTCCGTCACAGTCTGACACCCCCATAAGTCGATGGTTCACCGGCCAAGCGTCGCGCACCTCATCGTTCGACATCTGTCATCCTCTACCCGTTGATGGGAACCCAATTAGCCTATTTTTTCTTTATTGTTAGATGTTCGTCGACGGTTTATTCGTCGATTTTTGACAACGAGAATATGAGGTTTTCAGTACAGGGGTCCGATGAAGAAAAGGGTGGCCGGTGGTGGTTGAATTGGTGGCCGAAATACAAAAATTTAGGTTAGGGTTGAGGTTTTTTAGAGAAATTAAATATTGTTGGGTTAATTAATATATTTATTTTTTTTCATTTTTCTAATTTTCAGAATTTAATTTCAGAAAATGAGAAATCATGCAACGTATTCGAATTTTATTAGATAACGAAAAAATAACATATATCATAGAAAAACTTTAAATATGTCATGAAATGAAACATTAATCACGTATTTAACCAAAAATATAGTTCATGCACTTCAAACGGTTCAACCCTTCGCAACCCTTTAATCAATCAAACTGATTAATATTAAGTTAATCAAATTAAATTAAATCAGAAAAATCGATAAACTCAATTATGGGCAAATTTAATTAGTTAAATCAATCAAGTATGAAAATTCGACTGAACCGGCTGATTTAGCAGTTTACTCGAAACCGGCGGTTCTTATCTTCTCCCGATTTAAAGCGAGGCAAAGCTAGAAACCGGCGGGAAAAATTAAAAAACCAAAACACAAATTAATTCCCTTCTCCGTCTTCTTCTTCTTCATTGCAACCAGAAAAGCAGAAAATAAGTGAGAAAAAGCGATGGAAGAATCGAAATCCAAAGACAAAATTTGTTGGAGAAAAGAAGTGGATCAGAACTTAAAGCGGCTTCAATCTCTGCTCTTCGGCGCCGAGCTCTGTCTCGAGAAGCGGGAATTCGCGCCGGCTCAGCTCCTCTCGCTTCGGCTTCTCGGCTTTCTCGATTCTCATTCTCATTCTGAACTTGATGAGGCCTTCATTCATCCTATTCGCTGCGATGCCGTCTCCAAGCTCGAATCCGCTCGCCGTGCCCTCGTTCAAGAATCTGATCGGTATATATCTATATCATAATTAAATTTTAGGTTTATAAACCTATTTTTTGTTCAATTCTATACGCTGAATTCTATTATTCTTGGATAATTTCTTCTATTAGACATGTTATTTTATTTCCAATATGACTTGAAATTATGGATATAAAGCTTCATTTTGTTTATTATAGGATTTTTTTTGGTTTAATGATGCTGTCACGCATTTAGATCTTGATCTTTGTTGATTTAATGATACTTTCAGACGAGCATTTGAACAAGCAGGAATAGCTCCTGGTTGTGTTTTTGGCATGAAAAGCAGAATTGACATTGGTAAAATTAAGCAATCAAAGTACTTCTGTTCGCTGCTACAGCAATCAAAGGGAAAAGCTCCAACTGAATTGGTATGAAAATGGATTAGTATATCATTTACTTGTATGAAAATGGGTTAGTATATCATTTACTTGCAATTCTTATTCTAGATATAAAATTCATGATGCCCTATTCATTTGCATTTGGAGTGAGCTCTGACTGTTTCTCAGGGAAGACAACGAGACATGCAAGATAAGTTCATTAGCAAGCCGTCTAAACCTATGACACAGGCAAAGTTGACATCTTTGTATGGAAGCAAAATTACCAGAGCAAATAATTGCTCATATAGAAGTTCTTTGGACTGCAAAAATAATAGTTCCAAAGATTGTTTTATAGAGGAAAAGGGGCACTCTTATCAGAACTTCCCTAGGGGACATAGTATTTCAAACTTTTCCAGAGTTGAGGAGGAAGAAAGAGGACATGGAAATAGCTTCAGGACAAAGCGTGCATACAGAGAAATCAGTAGCCCCGGAAACAACAGTGCAAGGTCACCATATATCAACGAAGAAGCTAATGCTGATGTTTCGGGGAATGCATTTGTAACAGCCAGAGCAAAACTGGTAAAATACAAAACATTGGACTTTTGGCATGTAAACTGCCATTTGTTACAATACTTTCTCTGAAGTATTTGGAAGTCAAATTCGTTTTACATGTTCTTATATTATTTTCATTAATACATTATTAATCCATTCATTATAGGAAATGGATGTGAGACAAAAACGAGGGCTGGCTGCTTCTCCAAGTGCTGCTTCTGTTTCCCCACAGAATGATACCAATTTCAGTTCTAGAGGTTATGGTACAAAATCCTATGGTGTTTCACGACGCGGAGTTCGTGGTAATTTTGTCCCCCCTATAAAATCTAATGGTGGCGGTGTTGGAAATGTAACATCACGAATTGGTGGAAGGAGTGATGATGCATTAGATGACTCAACAAGGACATGGTGAGTGATGTAAATTCTTCAAAGGAAGAACTCAAGTTAAATACATTGACAATTCACCTACCATGATCATGAAGTATTAAAATTTCAACATCTTCCCTGGAAGGAGATTCAACCATTAATGCTTTCATAGACATATTTTAAACTGATCTTAAGAATTACTTTATTCTCATATAACAATGATTTGTTTTCAAGTGTTATATTGAATAGCATAATTGAGATATCTTATGTCTGCTTTTGTGTTTTCACTTGTTCTTAATGGTTTTGCATCCAGTTTGGAACTTCTTTGTGGTCCTGATGGTGAACTTCCGGAAAAATTAAGGAATTTGGAACCTCGCCTTATTGAGCATGTCAGCAACGAAATCATGGATCGAGATCCAAATGTTCGATGGGAAGATATCGGTATTATAAGATATATAAAACTTACTTTTAGGTTACACCTTTGTTCAGCTATATGCTTATCTAAAAACCTTTTTTCCCTCCTAAACATGCTGCAGCTGGCTTGGAGCATGCTAAAAAATGTGTGACAGAGATGGTCATATGGCCATTATTACGTCCCGACATATTTAAAGGCTGTCGCTCTCCTGGAAGAGGTCTTCTTCTCTTTGGTCCCCCAGTAAGTATCTTTTAATTCTTTACGAAGTAGATGTTAATATCATGGGTTTATGACTTCTCTGTGGGCACCTATTATACTACAGGGAACAGGCAAAACAATGATTGGAAAAGCTATAGCTGGTGAAGCAAAAGCCACCTTTTTCTACATATCTGCCAGTTCATTGACAAGCAAATGGGTATGTTTGTGAAATGCTGGAAGGCTTGTCAAACTTGTTTAGACACCTTAATTGAAATTTCTTTACTCATATTCTCTACCGGAGATTATATTGAATAAACTTTAACGGGTAAAATGGAAATTGGTGAATGTAGATTGGAGAGGGTGAAAAGCTAGTGAGGGCGCTTTTTGGAGTGGCGAGTTGTCGTCAGCCGGCTGTTATTTTTGTTGATGAAATAGATTCCCTTCTGTCTCAGGTAAGGAATATCTTATGGCTGTTGAGGACAAACTTGAATTGGTGTCAGGTTACCTTTGACTACTATACTCTGTAATGACGAGATAATTGGAGATTTGGTCAAACTGGATTATGGATTTATTTATTTGTATGCTTTTGCAGGATATTCGCATGTAAACTATATATAAATAAACAAGGACCCTTTTTCTAAAGATCCTTTATTAAGTTTTATTTTATCTTGAATTCTGTTTGAACTAGGGAATATGCTTTGCATCTATGTTATTATAGACGTACCACTTTCGAATCACGATAAGACTTGGGGAATTTGCAGTCCACTAGGCTTTACATCACAATAATCTTTATAACCTTGTCAGTAAAGTGTTCTAAAAGGTTCTCTTATCATGGTTACAGCGTAAGTCAGAAGGTGAGCATGAATCAAGTAGAAGACTCAAGACACAATTCCTCATTGAAATGGAAGGCTTTGATAGTGGCAGTGAGCAGATTCTTCTTATAGGTATTGTTGAAGCTATCGAATTCATATATATTTGTTGTCGACCGAAATGGTTTCATTAAATAGACAAGGTAGAAAAACATTAGAAAGATGAAAACGTAGATGAGTAAAATAGATAGATGAAAAATGAAAAGAAAAAATTGAGTGTACGGTAATTATGACTGCATCTCATTAGAATGAAGTAAAATTCAAAGATACATTCAACATATGAATTTTTGGATCAGACTAGTGAGTCGTGTCAAGCAATTGCATTACATGTATGTATAATTCAGGGGCAACAAATAGACCTCAAGAACTAGATGAAGCAGCAAGGAGAAGACTTACCAAGAGACTCTACATTTCCCTTCCTTCACCAGGTGCAACTTACATTTCTTTCCTAACCTTAATTCTACCCATTTATGTCAAAGAATTTGATTCCGACCCGCTTTAACTGGTTACGAAGAAGCAAGAGCCTGGATCGTACGTAATCTGTTGGCGAAGGATGGACTATTCAAACTTTCAGAGGAGGATATTGCTGCCATATGCAGGTTAACTGAAGGTTAGCTTGTGTCTTCTCTTGGCTGTTAAGCTGCTTTGTTTATATCTTTAGATATCCTTTGAAATTGTGTTGGTCGGTATCTTTTCTTCGCAGGCTACTCGGGATCGGATATGAAAAACTTAGTGAAAGATGCATCAATGGGACCTCTTAGAGAGGCTCTAAGGCAAGGCATAGAAATTACAAAGCTTAAGAAAGATGATATGCGACCGGTAACTCTTCAGGTAATGGAACTAGAAAGCACACAATGTCTACAAGGTAAAACATTTCATCAGAGCTGACTCATTTGAGAATCATATTGTTACGCAGGATTTCGAGAAAGCGTTGCAAGAGGTAAGGCCCTCGGTTTCTCTGAACGAATTGGGTACATATGAAGAATGGAACAACCAATTCGGAAGCTTATCACTCTAAAACTGCAACAAAGAAACGGAAGAAGCATCTTGTATCGGTTACACTCATCTTTCTTTAACCTCTACTGGAAGGAGGGAATTTCTGTTATTAGCATTACAAGTATAATTACAATCAATATAATCCGAATAACCATAACTCATAATCATATTGATAAGTAGAATATATTTGAATCTAGATAGGATTCAGACATAGTTATAAGGACTTCTTTAATTTCTATTAATTCGAATTTCTTCTAAATCGTCCTACATTTGTCAGCAAAGTCTGTTTTGTTGGTTATACTCTTTCAGGTAATGGCAGTAGAAAGCACATTGTCTACAAGGTAAAACATTTCATCAGAGCCGACTCATTTGAGAATCAATTGTTGCGAACATTGACTCTAAATTTTGTGTCATTGCAAATATTTTATTTTATATATATATATATGTATGTATATTACATAATGATAAATAAAAGGCTATTTAAATGAATAACTTAAATTTAAGGTTTAATCTTAAATAAGTGCTCAAACTATCTTATTTTTCCCGTTTAGGTGCTTAATTTTCTTTTGTCCTTTTTAGGTGCTTAAATTGTCATTTTTTTGCACCTTTTAAGGTCAAATTGAAACATTTATTTTGACCAAAATATGATAGTACGAGCACTTTGACAAAAAAATGATAGTTTGGGCAGCTAAAATGGGCAAAAAAAGTTTAGGCACCTAAAAGAGAAAAATTGGATAGTTTGAGCACTTATTTTGGCATTAAGCCTAACTTTAATAATATTAAGGCTTAACAGTTAATAAGTGCCCAAACTATATATTTTTTTCTAAATAGGTGCTTGAATTATATTTTGGGCCAAATAGGTACCTAACGTTTTCTTGTGTGACCCATTTAGGATTTTATACTGACAAATGTTATTTTTTTCATTATCCAATAAAATTCAAACACGTGGCATGATTGATCATCTTCTAAAATTAAAATATAAAAATTAGAAAAACAAAATAACATTAATTAACCTAATAATATCTAGTTTCTTTAAAAATCCCCGACCTTAACCCCAAATCTATAAATTCCTCCACTCTAACCAGCGATTCAACCACCACCGACCATCCTTGTCTTCATCGAACTCCCACTACTAAAGCTCCATCATCTCGTTGTAAAAAAATGACGAATGAATCATCGACGAACACCCAACAATGAAAAAAAAGGTTGATTGGGTTCCCATCGACGAGTAGATGATGGCGGATGTCGAACAGTGAGGTACACAACGCTTTGGGCAGTTAACCACCGAATTGTGAGGGCACTGGATGGTGAAGGAGATGTGATTTAGGGGTTTGATTGAAAGAAATTAAAATTATGAATTTTTTAAGAAATTTGGAACTTAAAAATATAAAAAAAGATCGTGTGTCATGTTCTAATTGGATGACGAAAATTTTTAACGGCCGTTGACGGAATAACCTTAAATGGGTCATGGAGGAAAACGTTAGGCACCTATTTGGCCCAAAATATAATTTAGGCACCTATCTAAAAAAGTATAATTTGGACACTTATTTGAATGTTAAGCCTGTTTAAAGTTATTTTTCTCCACAAATAACCTTAATCCACCATTATGTCTTCTTTTAATTTATTTAAGGGTAAACTACTGCAGGGGTCACTTTCGTTTTCCGTTTGTACAGATTTAGTCACCACTTTTGAAAAGTACCAATAAGTGGTCATCTACGTTTTCGATGTGTAAATATTTGGTCACTTCGACGTTATAGTCCGTTAATCCCCTAACGGATTGCTGATGTGGCGAAATTAAAATAAGGATAAATTACTGCAATAGCCATTAAAATTTATCTCATGTACATTTTTTCTCCTCAATTTAAAAAAGTAAACATTATAGTCACTAATAAAAATGTTTTTTATAATTTCACCCTTAAATTTTTAAAAATTTATTTTTCAATCCTAAAACTTTACAATCAATTAGTACAATAATATTATAAATGCTTAGATGAAAAATAGGTGCCCAAAGTATACCCTTTGAAACTTAGGTGCCAAAATTGCTCCTATTTAATAACTCAAACTTAAAAATTTAGTCCACTAACTACTAAAAAATTCTAGTCATTGGAATTTCTATTTTATAATTCAAACTTTATTTTGAATTTTTGAGTCGAGTTTATGAATATATGAGTCGAGTATTTTCACATCAAACCAAAAAATTTAATTTTTTCGAGTCAAGTCGAGTTATTGGAATTTCTATTTTATAATTCAAACTTTATTTTGAATTTTTGAGTCGAGTTTATGAAATTATGAGTCGAGTATTTTCACATCAAACCTAAAAATTTAATTTTTTCGAATCAAGTCGAGTGTTGCACTTCCCTACATATAATTTTTAATTTTAAAAGAATTCTTAAACTGCCTCATTTAATTCTTTTCGAATATGAAAAAAAAGAGAAAAAGAGAGAAGCCTTCCCCGACCCTTCACCTAACCCCATCGGCCACTCCTCCAATCCCCTCCACCACCCCGTCGTGGCATGCACCTCCGTCACCTCCTTGTTCACCGCCGTGCCCTGAATCGAACCCCGAGCACCACGCGCAGAACCGACGCTTCGTCTGCCGTGGAGATCGATTTAAAGATTCGACGGAAACCTCCCTCTCGCCTCTGATTTTTGAGTTTTCTGGCAGCCTCGATCGTCTTTTCGCCGTACCGTCAGTGCCATCGTCATCTCTGAGCTATGGCGAGCAAAACCCAACTGGGCAATCGAGTGATCAACGCCGATAAAGGCCTGTCGGAGTAACGCGAGTTCGACCGACTTTGGTTTAAAAATTATATGTAGGGACTATAATGTTTACTTTTTTAAATTGAGGAGAAAAAATGTACACGAGATAAATTTTAATGGCTATTACAGTAATTTATCCTTATTTTAATTTCGCCACATCAGCAATCCGTTAGGGAACTAACGAACTATAACGTCGGAGTGACCAAGTCTTTACACATCGAAAACGTAGATGACCACTTATTGGAACTTTTCAAAAGTGGTGACTAAATCTGTACAAACGGGAAACGAAAGTGACCCCTGCAGTAGTTTACCCTTTATTTAAAACAATAATTAAGGACAATTACCACAAATTAAGGTTGCTTGTAGAGAAAATAACGCGAAGAATTTACCCATATATTATGGTTGAGTTTTTTCCCCCCTAAAAATATGGTTCCTAGCTGATTAATTCCAACAATATTGCGGATTGTTGTACATTGCACAAGTCGGATGGTTTTCCATCCGTTTTTAAATAGTGATTTACCAAAAAAAATAATAAAAAATTAAGGACATTGTTCAAAGTCGGATTCTCCTCCCCCATTTTCAAACAGTGCTGATTTATCAAGCTGCTGCTACGTGGAAGCCACCCAAGACAATGTGACCTATTCAAAGTCGGAGAGCCCTCCATCCGACTTCAAATAATGTTCGGATGGAGGGGTGCAACTTTGGCAGGGTGGCATGTATGGCGGCTTGGGAGCAAGGGCTGAATGCATGCTTGGTAGCAGGTAAATTTTTTTTATTGTTATAATAATTTTAAGTTATATAGGGGTAGTGTAATTTTTTTGATTTGAAACTTATTAGTGTAGATAAAATTTGTGTAGGGGTATTTAAGGAGGAAAAATTATAGTTTTTTTAAATAGGTTATGTTGAAGGTAATTTGTTATGGAAAAAATTGAGTAAAAAATTGAGTAAAGAAGAAGAAGAAGAAGAAGAAGAAGAAGAAGAAGAAGAAGAAGAAGAAGAAGAAGAAGAAGAAGAAGAAGAAGAAGAAGAAAAAGAAGAAGAAGAAGAAGAAGAAGAAGAAGAAGAAGAAGAAGAAGAAGAAGAAGAAGAAGAAGAAGAAAGTTGTGGGAAAAATATTGTAAGTCGGTTTGAAATTTTGTTTTTTTATCCGTATAACATTTTATGTTGTTTGAAATTTAATTTTTATGTTAGAACGATGAATGTTTTATTTTTTAGGATTATAGTAGTGGGAAAAAAATCGTAATTAGTATTTTTGAGAAATTAGTATAGTTTTTTAAAGTGTATTCGAATATATATATATATTCGAAATAAATTTGTAAATAAGTATTATGTTTTAAAATTATTGTTATTTATAGTTTAAAATATGTTTAATGGCATTGTAGTTGTTCATTTTGATTTGTGTATTATAATTGAAAATAGATTTTTTTCCGAACATTCAGAGAAAATGAGCAACAACAAATTTGTGGCGATTGCCCATTACAATGGAAAAATGGTGAAAACTGATGTCGATATTGTATTTGAATCTGAAAGCCCTACGAAGATGAGATTTGAAAAAGAAATCACGCTTCGAGTAATGAAGGAGAAGATATCTGAGAAAATTGAAGCTCAGGTTCATGGTTTGTGGTATCGGTGGTTGACATGTCACAATCCAGTCAGATATTCTGCAATAGCTCTCGAAGATAATACAGATGTGAGAATAATGATTACAGAGCATTGATCTATAGATATTCGAAATGTCGAGTTGTTTGCTGAGGTGCGTGATATTCTCGGCCCATCTAGAATGTTGTTGGGGAATCTAGTCAAATGGGTTTCGGTAACGAGTTTGATATGTCAGGAGGCAGTTTTGTTGCAATGTTGGTAAGTGGGACATATATTGGATTTCATTAGGGTGGTTCGTCGACATATGCAACGTCACACGGGCCGACTGTTGATCTGGCTGTTGATGCTAATGTTGAGAACCTACGAGGTCGATGGGGAGAATCACTTGAAGATTCCAGCAAAGATGAAGATATTGGGGGTCCTAATTTGCTCCCCGATAACGTTGGTGAAGCCCCTGATTTTAGTGTTGGAGAATTTGTTCTGACCGGGGGCGGCATTACTCTCTATGAACCTCCTGCTCACATGAACTCGGTGGATTTCAATGTGATGAGGGCGCCGCAATTCCCAGATATGCCCCAATTCACTTCGAGTCAGCATGGTTAATTATTTTCTGGGCCCCGATTTAATGAAAAGAATAAATCTATATTGACAATTAAAGAGTATAGCATCATGCATCACATGGATTATATGGTTAAGGAATCCACCCCGAGGACTTTTTTTACGAAGTGTATGAAATATGAACAAGGGTGCAATTGGAAGATTTGAGTGCCATATCTTAAGAAGATAGATTGTTGGGAGGTCACAAAGTACAACGACGATCACATGTGTTTACGAACATCCATCGACCAGGACCACACCAAATTGGACTCGAATGTAATAAGCCATAACGTGATGAAGTTGGTCGAAGCAAATCCAAGGGTTCCCGTTTCAGCGATTCAGGCAACCATTGCGCAACAATTTGAATATCAAATAAAATACAAGAAGGGGTGGCATGCAAGGGAGAAGGCATTGCATTCGGTGTACGGTGATTACGATAAGTCATACAAAGAGCTACCGATTTTATTGGTAGCAATGACCTATTTCATCCCAGGCACCATAGTGAGGTATGAAACAAAGGATGCATACGACCGACAAGGCCAAGTGGTTGAAGGGCATAAATTTTTCAATCGACTATTTTGGGCGTTCAAGCCATACATTGAAGGCTTTCCATATTGTAAAAGTATGATCCAAGTCGATGGAACGTGGCTATACGAGAGATGCTCTCATATATTGTTGGTTGCTGTTGCATAAGATGGTTAGAGCAATGTTATTCCGATTGCATTCGCAATTGTTAAGGGGGAGACAGCGGAAGCTTGGAATTTCTTTTTGAGCAATTTACGTGACCATGTTATCTGAGAAGATGGGGTCTGCATTATATCTAATCGAGGGACATGTATCGAAGCAGCAATTAATTGAGAGGGAAGTCGTTGGAAACCTCCGCATGCATACCTTGTATATTGTGTTCGTCATATCGTTAAGAACAATTATGAGTAGTTCAAAAATTAATACCTTCGCAATGAGATTTTAAGCATGGGTAAGTATCATTTTTTTAAACTTCGTTACATATGCCCATCTAATTATGTGCTTTGATTTTCTAGATGGTAACGACATATATTATGGCACAAGATATCAACTGATACGACCAGAATTTGAGAGGAAGATGGCAAATTTACAAAAATATGGCGAGTGTGTTTGAAGTAGGGCCAACAGTACCGAGAGAGAAAGATGAGCCCAATCATATGACGAAAGTGGTAGATGATACAAGAAAATGACAACCAACCTTGTGGAGTGCATAAATGGAATACTGAAAGGATCACGTCATCTCCCAACAACAAGCTTGGTGAAAGAGACGTGTTACCGGTTGGCTAAGGTTTGGTCCGTTAAAGGGAAGCAGACCGAGGCCTTAATAAATAGGGGGCAACGTTGGGCTTCGGATATTGTGATGAAAATGCAAAAAATATGAATAATGCAATGTCGCTGACCGTTCACGCATTCGACCGAAATAATCAGACTTTCGATGTTGTTAGTTCCAGACGCAATAACGAAGTACCCCACTCAAATGTATTTCGAATCGATTTCAGATGTAGGTGGTGTGATTGTGGCGAGTTCTAGATATGACGATATCCATGTTCTCATGTAGTTGCAACATGTATGTATGTGGGGGTTGACTCGTACATATATGTTGACCAATGCTTCAATCTCCAATGGATGGTCAATATTTACAAAATTGAGTTCCCATCGATGGCGAATTCAAAGTATTGGCCGTCATTGGAGCATGAAAAATGGTTACCTAATTCTACACTTCGTAGAACTCCAAATGGCCGACCTTGTTCGAGTCACATCTATACTAGTATGGATCTTCATTACAGAGATAAGGGACAACGAAAGAGATGTATGATATGTAGGACTGAAGGCCATTCGAAATCAAACTGTCCAAATGAACCAAGATATGTGTCTATACCTCAGTGATTTATTATGTTTGTATTCGAAAATATTATGTTTGTATTTGAAAATATTCTAATTTGCATTAGTATTATTAGATTATTTTACTAATATCATATATATTGCTTAATTAATTCTGATTTACTAATTAGGGACCAAATTGCTAAGTATTCAAAGTTTAAGGACTAATTTGTAAACTTATAAAAGTTTCAAGGACCAACAACATTTTAAATTTTATTAGTAGGATATATTTTTAATTTCATGTTCATCAGAAAACTTGAATTTCAAAAAAAAAACAACGACTGAATCGGAGTTCAATTGCAAAAGTTATGAGCTTGTGACCAAAACGTAAAAATTCAATAATTATAAAATAAAAAGTTCTTTTACAACGAGAATTTAGTACAACGATAATTAAGTTGAGCTTTTGATAAAAAAACAATAAAATCTAAATTCAAACTCAAATGCCTCTAATGAGAGAAATTACACAAATACATAAATTATTTTCTTTTCATATGTAATTTCTGGCCATGAATCGAATCGAGCGATTGATAAAGACGCGTCGGTCGTTGAGCATGTTGTGGCCTCTATGGTGCCACAAGATCCTCTTCAAGGTCCTCTTCACTGTCTTTCACCTCCACTTCACTATAGCTCACCTTTTGAGTCATCGGGGGCATAGGAGGCGATGTTCAGAACAAATCCATGTAACCACTCTGTCCTCCCATAATCTCTGGCGAATTCAGGAAATTTTGCATTTCATGGAAATCCATGTTTTGTCCAAAGTTTGAGTGCATGTGTGACTGTGGAGGAAAAAACTCGGGTGTGTATATGACACCGTCATCAAACCCGTGAATTTCTAAAAAGCCCGGGCTAACTTCTGGTTAAACAAATGTAGGAGTCAGTTCCTTTTCCCATATAACCGTTGAGCCTACTTCTGGTTGTACCCACATGGTTGGCCAATCTTCGGGGTTTATACTCCAAACGAGATTTTGAGATGCGCTCGCTGCACTCTTAGATGATTCACCCTTACCACCGTATTTTTTCTTATATTTTCGACATTCTTCCTGTCCATCCACCGAAGTTAAGTACGACATTCCATTATTAAGAAAATAGATCAGGTACTCTGACCTTTGAAAATCAAAATCATCCTTTTGGATTGGAGCGCGAAACGGTAATGTTGAAGCTTTGTTGTCCCACATATTAATGTACTCGGCGTAGGTGGCTTCCCAATTTACTTCTGCCTTGTTGCATCCATCATAATCGTGCAAATAGTTATGATCAGTATGAACATACGAAATGGGCTGGTGGAAGCCAAATTGCCTCAGCACCTTGTCGGCAAAGTGAAACTCGACAATCGCAAAGTGGATCAACGGTGTAACACTATACCACTGATTAAAATGTCGCATCAGATCATCCGGTACAAAAATACGATCATCGTTGTCCGACATCCAAATAAACTGCAAAATAAAGATTATTATAATAAGACATCTAACTATAATGTATATAATAAACTGTAAATATTTAACTAAATTGTAAAAAAAAAACCCAGATACCTGCTCCTGACAATACAAATCAATCTGAGCTCTAAATACTCTCAAGTTGTTGTTCACCAATCCCGTGTGCGCTTTTTTTCTCGCAAAATCTGCATACAAATCACAATAATGTTTTAAAAATAAATAAATTTAATTTATAAATTGAACTCAAAATCAGGATAATTACCTGGCGACAAGAGAGAATTGTATCACTGTTCGAGTAATTGGTGTCCAAAAGGAAAGTCGCTGCCAACCCACGCTTGCAGCAACAACAAACATCCACCAATACCTCAAATCTTATGATCATTTTCTATTTTAGTGCCCTTGCACAACTCACGATACAAGAACGCTAATATGGTCGATCCCCAACTATATTTAGAAGCTTCCCATGAATACCTCAAAAACGTAGATACCATGTATGAACAAGATTGTCAGATTTATTCGGCATCAGTATACCTCCAATGAGTTGTAGGATATAAGCTCGATTGGCACTATAAATCACATCAATCGAATTATATTCACCAAGTTTAAATTCACTTTGCAACCAACTCATTTTCACACGAGATCCTTTCAAATTTGATTTATCCGGCACCTTCCCAAGGTAAAATGAGCAAATTGCTTCAGGTGTAGGTTCCGCCTGGTTGATCAACGGTTTCTCGGTCAATGATGCCCCGTTTACTGGGACCCCGATAAGCATGATCACGTTTTCAAGTGTGATCGTGCATTCCCTACACGACATATGGAACGTATGGGTTTCCGGCCTCCAACGCTCAATCAGTGCGACAATCAACCCGGGCACCAACTTGTACCCCCGAATAACGGTTGCATAATAAAATTCGGAAACTTGCAACCATTCAGTGATTCACTCGTCCGAAGGATTTTTGGTTATGGTCAGATGGTGCTTAAATGTATCATCCACATCCAATAATTAATATATTAATAAATAAATATTATTAACAAAAAAAATAATTGAATTTCTAATAAATAAATTATTAAAAAAATTGTACCATCTCATCATCTATGAGACTAGAAATGTGTCGATCTTGTAATCGCAAAAGAGAAGCTTGCCCAGCCATCCTACAAGACAAGTAAGAATATATTAGGACCCGAGACTAAAGCTACCACATTAAAAAATAATAAACATAATAAACTAAACAAACAAAATTTATAATAATATTTTAGTTTAGTTTCTAATTTTCTAAAATTCTACGAAATTTAAATTTTAACTCTAATACGTTTACACTACATAACTAAATCAACTTACTAGTTTAAATTTCAATTCAACTACTACTAACTACATACAATTTAAAAACTCCTAAATTAAAGACTAATTCAAACATGAATATTTTTTTACTAATTGTCAACTCTTAAATTAAAAAAATCTTCAAAATTAAAAATAAAATTTAAAAAACGTTTTTACTACTACTACTACTAATTTAACTGTTATCCTTAACTTTCAAAAAAAAATCTGTTATCCTTAGTCCCTATATATTCGATAATTTGTCTTTAAAACCCTTCAATTTTAAGATTTTTACAATTTGTCTGTTATCCCAATATACTCATTTTAGTTCCAATATCTACGAAATTTAAATTTTAACTCTAATACGTTTAAACAATAATACACATCTATTTGTCATACTTATTATATTTTCTCCAGATCTTCCTTTCCTTACTCAATCTCTTCAAAACATTTCTTCTCTTCAACCACCTATTTAACACAAAAATTGAAATATCAAAAATTAAACTTCAAAATTTTAAAAATATAAACGATATAAACTTTAAAAATTTAACTAAAAAAATAAAAAAATCGCAATAACTACAAGAACATACATACATTAAAAATAAATCTATTGAATTGAAATAATACTACAAAAATAAACTACATATCTTATATCTACTCACAATTCCTCCAAATCTTCTTCTTCTTTACTCTATCTTTTCAAAATTTTCATCACAAAAAATACTTATCTTCAACCCCTATTTAAAATCAACCACTTCAAATCTAAACCACCCAACCCACCTACCAACCACCCAATCAATATTACAAACTTAAATTATTTTTTTTACCTTCCCAAGGCATGCACCAGCCATGCATGGCACGCTGCCACCTGCACAAAGCTGTATGTATGCGTCACTTCCACCCATGTCACCCCTCCATTCAAACACTGTTTGAAGTCGGATGAAGGGCTCTTCGACTTTGAACAGGGTACGGTGCCCTGGGTGGTTGTCACGTGGCAGCAGCTTGATAAGTCAGTACTGTTTAAAAATGAGGGGAGGAGAATCCGACATTGAACAATGTCCTCGATTTTTTATTATTTTTTGATAAATGAATATTCAAAAATGGATGGAAAACCATTGTAGAACTAATGTTTTGATATAATAATTGAAAAATGTTTTGGACTAATTTGAAAAGAATTTAAAACTTGTTTTTAAGTCCAAACAACTTGAAATTATGTTTGAGGTATTTTAAGAGGTTTTTGGCAAGGATTTTTCATGTTTTTAATAGCCAAACTTGTGCTTTCAGAGTACCCGTATCGATATGGTAAACCCCCGTACCGATACCTTTTTGCCCCAGTTTGGCCACTGTCAAAACCCGTATCGATACATGCCTTTGCCGTATCGATACGAATCGGGATCGTTTCGATACGCCAGGTAAGCGTACCAATCCCATTTCAACTACCCCAACGACTATTTCCCAACGGCCATTTAAATGTGAACTCGTACCGATACGCCCTCAAGCGTATCGATACGCCTAAGCTGGCAAGAGCCCAACGGCTAGTTCCTATGAAGGTCGTACCGATACCATTCCACACGTATCGATACGGATAGCTGCATAACAACATTTCTGAAGGGAAATAAAGTCCTCAACGGCTCCAATTCATCCCCAACGGCTAGTAACGGCTACAAACTCTTTTGGGAGTATAAAAGGGACCTCCAAGCATCAAGAGAAGGCTAATGCTCATATTGTCAAACATCAAATGATCAAAGATTGTCTTAGAGCTTAAATTGTCATTTATTGTATAGACAAACACTAGTGAGCAAAAAATTGTCAAATTTGCTCAAGTGTTTTAGGTTTTGGGCGAGTGCTTAATTGTGCAAACAAACACCTATTAGAGGGTTTTAAGTTTTCTTTCTTTGTCTCTTTGTAAAGAGGGTTTTGATCAAGGCTTTTGGTAGAAGCTTGATCGGTTGTAAGGGTTTCCTCCTAATCCTAGAAAAGGGGACGAATCAATAGTGGATTGATTGAGAAATACTTAGTGGGGAGCCAATGTAGTGGATGTATACCTTGGTTAGAAGGTTGAACCACTATAAATCATTGTGTCACATTTCAATTTAGCTTCCTCAACCCTTCCACCCAAATATCCACCTCTCCACCTCTTGGTGAGCAACATTGGTTGATCGAATCGAGCCCCCAAAATCTCAACAATTAGTATCAGAGCTTGGCTCAATCGAAGAGGATTCACATCCTATTGAGAAGATCCGGCAAGCTCGATCACTTTTTCATCAACCGGCTCAAATGGCACAATCAATCGACAAACCACCTTTCTTTGACGGAACTCACTATGCCCATTGGAAGACAAAGATGAAGTTCTTTATCAAATTAAAAGATTACAAGATATGGGATGTAGTTGAAGATGGTCCGTTCGTGCCTCAAAGAAGCAAAGCGGAGTGGAGTGCCGATGATCGCAAGAAGATGTAGCTAAATTGCAAAGCCTTGCACATTTTATTTTGTGCATTTGGTCCATCCATCTATGAGAAGATGTCTTCTTGTGAGAGTGCCAAGGAGGTATAGGACAAGCTTGAAGTCACATACGAGGGGACAAATGAAGTCAAGGAGACCAAGATTGGGTTCCTAACCTTGGAGTATGAGAACTTCAAAATAGATCCGGAAGAGAACATTGAGAAAATATCCGATAGATTCTCCACCATCACCAATGGTCTCAAAGGGTATGAAGAAGCCATTCCGGAAGAAAACCTTGTTCGAAAGCTCATCTACTCACTTCCCGAGTCTTGGGACTCAAAGAGGACCGCCATCATCGAAGCCAAAAATTTGAAGACTTTGAAGCTTGATAAACTCATGGGGTCTCTCCTTACTCATCAAATCATAAAGAAAAACAAAGAGGATGAGAAAAGGAGGGAAGAAATTAGAGCTATGGGAGAGAAGAAACTCAAAGGGCTTGGCATCAATGCAAGTGCTATGGCTCTCAAATCCTCCACTTGTCATCATGTCTACTCAAGTGAAGTGGAGGATGAAGATGAAGAGATAGTTCATCTCTTCAAGAAGTGTGCCCCGTTCATGAAGAAAGCCTTGAGAGAGCTTGAACGAGAACCTAAAAGAAAGGAGAGGGCAAGCACTTCAAGCCATAAGAAGAAGGCACATGTGGCTACTTGGAGTGAGGAGGACTCGACCGACGATGAACAAGCCAACATTTGCCTTATGGCCATCGAAGAAGATTCAAGGGTAACTTCTAATTCATCTACTTCATGTTCTCATTCCTTTGATGAATTACAAGATGCCTATGATGATTTGGTTTTGGATTTTAAAAGCCACATTTTGAAAAACAATAAATTGATTCAAAGTTAAAAATTCAAAATGATTTGCTTTCTAAAACCAAACTTGAATTTGAAGCAAAACTTGAAGAGTTTGAATTAAAATGTTTTGATTTACAAAAATTGCTTCAAAAAGTTCAAGAAGAAAAAGATTTGATTTCCAAAGAGCTTGAAAAGAAAAACAATTTTGGAAAATCAAATTTCTATGTTAGACAATCTAGTGCCCCTAGATTTATAAAAGGTAAATGTCTTAGAAGTGTTTGGGTCCCAAAAGGACTAACCACTTCAATTAAAAAGGATGACATTGAAAAATGGATTCCTAAGGGGACTAAAATTTGTGCTACTAATGTTCATGGATCCAAAGTAATTTGGATACCAAAAATTACTTGATTGTCTATTTCTAGGTGTGATGGAGATGTTCAACAAGTCAAACATTGAGGGGGAGCTCCATGCGCACAAGGAAGAACACTTGAAGAAGGAATGTTTCACATTCTACCTTGAGTTCAAGTGTTGGTAAAAATCTAGTTGTTTTAGCATTTATTTGTTTTATTTTTAGTTTATTCAACTAGATGATCATAAATGTTGGACTAACATTTTTAATGATGCTTTAAGTAAGGGGGAACCATTTTAAAACCAAATTCTTATTTTTGTCAAAGCTTTTACCTCTATTGTTATTTTGAACTTAATGTTTTAAATTCTTTTTGATATAACAAAAAGGGGGAGAAGTGGTTTGAAAAATTGAATTTTCAAATGAATAAGGGGGAGCTTTATTTAATTTCATGTCTTTAATCTCTTAAGGGGGAGAAACCCAAACAATTTTTCAAGTGAGTTTTATTATATCAAAAAGGGGGAGATTGTAGAACTAATGTTTTGATATAATAATTGAAAAATGTTTTGGACTAATTTGAAAAGAATTTAAAACTTGTTTTTAAGTCCAAACAACTTGAAATTATGTTTGAGGTATTTTAAGAGGTTTTTGGCAAGGATTTTTCATGTTTTTAATAGCAAAACTTGTGTTTTCAGAGTACCCGTATCGATACGGTAAACCCCCGTACCGATACCTTTTTGCCCCAGTTTGGCCACTGTCAAAACCCGTATCGATACAGGCCTTTGCCGTATCGATACGAATCGGGATCGTTTCGATACGCCAGGTAAGCGTACCGATCCCATTTCAACTACCCCAACGGCTATTTCCCAATAGCCATTTAAATGTGAACCCGTACCGATACGCCCTCAAGCGTATTGATACGCCTAAGCTGGCAAGAGCCCAATGGCTAGTTCCTATGAAGGTCGTACCGATACTGTTCCACGCGTATCGATACGGATAGCTGCAGAACAACATTTATGAAGGGAAATAAAGTCCTCAACGGCTCCAATTCATCCCCAACTGCTAGTAACGGCTACAAACTCTTTTGGGAGTATAAAAGGGACCTCCAAGCATCAAGAGAAGGCTAATGCTCATATTGTCAAACATCAAATGATCAAAGATTGTCTTAGAGCTTAAATTGTCATTTATTGTATAGACAAACACTAGTAAGCCAAAAATTGTCAAATTTGCTCAAGTGTTTTAGGTTTTGGGTGAGCGCTTAATTGTGCAAACAAACACCTATCAGAGGTCTCTTTGTAAAGAGGGTTTTGATTAAGGCTTTGGGTAGAAGCTTGATCGGTTGTAAGGGTTTCCTTCTAATCCTAAAAAAGGGGACGAATCAATAGTGGATTGATTGAGAAATCCTTAGTGGGGAGCTAAGCAGGGACGGAGCTAGGATTTGAAGTTGGGGGGGGGGGCAAAACATAAATTTTGAAAGGTGGGGGGGGGGGGGAAATTCACAATTATCCCAATTTTTTTCAAAAAAATATAAAAAATCAAAGGGTAAAAAAAAATTTCCCCCTACCGGGGGGGGGGGGGGGCACAGCCCCTCCCATGGGAGCTGTGGCTCCGTCACTGGAGCTAAGGTAGTGGATGTAGACCTTGGTTAGAAGGTTGAACCACTATAAATCATTGTGTCACATTTCAATTTAGCTTCCTCAACCCTTCCACCCAAATATCCACCTCTCCACCTCTTGGTGAGCAACATTGGTTGATCGAATCGAGCCCCCAAAATCTCAACAACCATCCTACTTCTGTAGTGTACAGTAGTTCACAATATTGTTGGAAATAATCTGTTGGGAACCATATTTTTAGAAAAAAAAACCAACCACAATATATGGGTAATTTCTCCTAACAACGCTATTACGAGTGTATCAATTAATGATACTAATAATAATTTATTTACACCCTTATGCAGATATAAAAAGTCAAGAGATAATTGTACCACACGTCCTCAAATTATTATACTCAGTCTAATTAATGCTTAAATATTTTAATTTTATCCTTAAACTATTATTCTCATTCTAAATTGATCCCCAAACTTTTGAATGTTTTATTTTTATCCCAAGCTATAACTACCATTCTAAATTGGCATTATATTATTTGTGTTACGTTTTAAATCAATTAAGACAAATTGAGTCAACCACTAGATTTATCACAAATTTGGGTCGGTGTACGAACATTGACTCTAAATTTTGGGTCAAACGTTTATATATTAAACTACAGCAGATGCCATCAAACTATAGTCGTTGACTCGTTTTTACTGCTAAACTTCTGAAATGTTTAAATTTAACACTAAAGTGTACTTTCTGAATCGTTTATGCCACTCTGCCGTTAACTCCTTAACGGGACGGTGACGTGGCTTCGACTGTTGGAATAATGAAGAGTCACAATCCCACATTGAGTGGGAAAATACCAAGTCAAGGGTATTTATAGTGATCATTCTCCCCTCCCTTGTTGAGTGATAGAGAACAAGGGGCAATATCGCGCAGCGCAGGGCGGTCGTGGTCGTGGTAACACGTGTCAGAGCCAGGTTCATCTGCTGAATCACTTAACCCATTTATTATTAAAACTAAAATTCAAGGAAAAAACATTTTTATATTTTTTATAAATCAAGCCCCTTTATTATTTTCACCCATGCATTATTGTTTTTTCCTAATTAAATCTCTAACTTTAAGTTTTTTTTCAATTAAACCACATTAACTCAGTTTATTCTTGCATTTTAATTTAAACACTTTTAAAAACCATTTCTTCATTTTTAAAGATCAAAACACTCCTAACAACATTTTGTAAAGCATCCAAATTCTTCAAGATCAAACGGAAATTTAAAACGAAAACAATATCGGAATCGCGAAACGATTTTCTGACTTCAAGAACACAACCTAAAATCCATAAAAAACACAAACACAAACACAAAAATTCAACAAGAACAAGCATGAAAAAATCTAAATAAAAATTAAAAGGAAAGATAGAAATTTTACCGAAACGATGAACGAAGAACTCGAATACAAACGTCTCGAAATGCTCCTATTTGCCTCGGAAAAATTGACTCTAAACTCGAACTTCAACTCCAAAGTTTCCAGCAACTCTTGAAAAATTTTAGAGAATTTTTTTGGATTTTTTCCTAAGCCTTTTGCTTTTTTTTTTCAAGTGTATTTTCACTTCCAATTGGTGTGTTGAACAATGGAGAAGAGAGGGGTTTATATACACATGCTTGAGCTTGCAAATCAAGTAAATATTCGCGTTTAATCCCTAAATTAGAGCCAAAATCAAACCATGAACTTGATTATCGGCAAAACCCCTCAAACTCTATCCGATTTGGTTCAGATTTGAAGCTGAATTTTCCCCTTGATTCAAGCCTAGAGTTTGACCACTTGTTTCTGTTTTTGCAAATTTCAGCGACCACAGACGGAGGCAACGAGCGGCGTTGGTGGCCACGTGACGACGACAACGAGGCAGTTTGGCCGGTACCAGCAATGTCACCGGCCGTGACCAGAAGACCTTGTCCGGTCGCCAACAGTGCGCCAGACAAGGGTTTTCGGGGCTGGGGTTTGGGGCTAGATCGAGCGTGTGGCCGTGCACGTGGTCCCCTTTTTTTACTTTTCTTTTTCCTTTTATTTTTTGTTGTTTTTTTTGTTGTTTTTTTACTATTTTTTGTTGTCATTTTATTTCTTTTTTTCACATTTATGTCCATCATTATTATTTATTTTAATTATTATCACATTTTCTTTTTATTTCCTTTTTTAAAGATGGGCTTGTATTTCAAGACGGGCTTTGTTTTTTCTTTTGAAATGGGCTTTAAAAATGGGGTTTTAAATATGAGTTTTTTGTTGTATTTTTTATTTAATTTAGAAAAGTGTGAGCCTTTAATTATTTAAGAGAAAAAAGATTTTTTTATTTTTTCGAATTATTTAATATTGAGGTGAAAATCTAGTGACAACAACGTCTGATCAACCGTCGTTGGCCCATCATTTCTTTTTTCTCCTTTCGCTGTTCGACATTGTTTCAACGTTACGCACGTCGGCCGTCGACAACGAAAAGATGGGAGAAATGATCATGAGGTCTGGCTACAGAAGTGGTGGGCACACAGTTGACAATTGGTGGCGGAAACAAGTGGAATCGAGATTTAGGAACTATTTTTGAGAATTTTAGGGTATTTTTAAAATTCTGGTTTTTAAAAAAAATATAAAATAAATAAAACAAAACGTGTCATGTTTTGATTGGTTAAAGAAAAAAAATTTAATGGCCGCTAACGGCTAGACACTTAAAATGATAACGATGAAACATTAAGCATATGTTTAGACTAAAAAATACTTTAAATATCCAAAAAAAATATACAATTTTTTTTTTGCCTATTAAGCCATTTAATTTTAATAAAATTGGTTTGGTTGATCTGTAAAACTATGTGAACAAGCACTTGATGTACATATCGATCAGAGCGGTTGAAACTGAGATTTCAACCTGAGCGAGTGAGATCGCTGAGTTGGTTTGTAAGCGGTTGAAACTGACAAGTGACATGTTCGTAACTGCTTTTTGAAAGCTCTTCCCATTTCCACATAAAAAAACTACAGAATTCTTATTCGATCCTCTTCCAAATGGCGGGAACGAAACTGTTCCCTTGCGAACCAACTCACTCGCTTTCCTTCCGTCACTCTTTCTCAATCGCACCGCCGCGTCTGGTCTCCTATCCCGGCCGTCTCAGTCTCGAATATGCTAAACTCAGTAGGCTTCCCGTCGTAGCTATGGCCGCCAAAAGGAGTCCGAAGCGCCTCAAATACTCCGCTCCTCGATTGTCCAAGGTCTTATTTCTTCTCAATTTGGTTACATTTTTGTGCGAAAGAAATTAAAGAAAATGAAATTGACAGGTGGATGATTTGTTTTACGTGGAAGTTGATCCGTCAGGAACAGAGAACTGGAAACTTGAACCTCTGATTGAACTTTTAAACCAAGGAGCTGTTGGCGTTATTCCAACTGATACAGTGTATGTATTACTTAATTTTTCATTTTTGTTTGGAAGCGAAAATCATGTTTGGATGTAAAATGTGTTGTTCAAACTTCAAATTTTAATAGGAAAAAATTGCATCATTTACTTTGACTGAATCAATTACTATATTTGAATGTGTTACAGTTTAGTATTTTTTACTTGAAGTAATCAGCAAAATATGAAAATTAGGATCAAACAAGAACTTACAACTTCTTTTGAAGTTTCTTAGTTCAAATTTGATGTTCATATGATATCCAGGTATGCGATAGTTTGTCATTTCAAAAGCCATTCAGCCATTGACCGTCTTCGAAGGTAGAAATTCCCCCTTTCTGTACTAGTTTTTTTTTTAAGGTTTAAGCATTTCCCTTAATTCAATCTTTAGCTGATAAAAGCTGTTGTATGTCCTCTTATTGCAGAATAAAAAATATTGAACCTTCCAAGGTAAATTTGAATACTTTATAAACATGATACTAACTTCGAGTTATTCTCTATTGATCAATAACTTTTGGGGTGTAGTATGACAAACAAGTATCAATTTTTCCATGCATCTAATTTTTGCGTTTCATGTCTTTTTACTGTTTATGGCTTTATGCTATGCAGCCACTTAGCATCTTATGCCGCTCCCTTCGAGACATTGACACATATACAACGGGGTTCCCTCATGGCGGCGGCCAAGGTCATGTGAATATTTTCCGAGCTGCTAAGCATTGCTTGCCTGGTCCTGTAAGAACTCTGTCTTATTCTTCATTATGGTTAGCAGAAGGAACCTTAAGTCCCCTTTCGTGGCATTATGGAGCCAGAATATGATCAATGCTTTGTTATTGGTTGATAACACAGGGGGTATTATATGAAAACATCATAGTGCAATTTCAAACAGAAACTTTAATAACCGTATGACCTTTTTGGCTAAATCTGTTTCCCTTGCATGTGTGCATGCTAGATTGCAGGGTCATGAAGTGGAATATTTATATGAGCAGTTGGTTCCACAACTTTTTTTTTCTGAACATATTTTTAACTTGCAACAAAATTTCTGTGGAAACAGTATACTTTCATCTTAACTGCAAGCAAAAAGTTGCCAAAACAGTGTGTGAGGTATGGCACTACAACAGCAAAATATACCGCAAGGAAAAATGTCGGTGTTCGAATGCCTGATGATGCTATATGTCAAGCAATATTAGAAAAGATGGATGCACCTTTAATTTCCACAAGGTTGGTTTCAAGTGTATATCGATACTGCAAACATTGATGGGCCTGCTCTTTTTGTAGTGGATAGACCAAACGAATTATTTGGCTCCTGCTTTTGTATTCCTTGTGTTCTTTATGATGTTCTACTTGATTTCTTGTTCCGTTTTGTCAGTGTCAAGCGACCAAAAGAAAATGAGTGGATGATAGATCCAGTTGTGATAGCTGATATATATGGACAAGAGGTATGAGTCTCCTTGGTTCAATTTATCTTTCAGTGTTAAAATTTCACCTTGAGCTAGGGCAGTAGCTATGACTTTCCAGACAAATTATGCTAGTAGAGCAGTAAAGTTTCTTGGATCGCGCTTTAATGAGCGATCTAGAATATTTTGCTTTTGATTGCTAGTATCAAGTTCATGTCATATGTTGTGCAAATATAATTTGGAGAAGTGAAAATGAAATGGAGTGAATTAAATTATATACTATTTTGTTTCATAGCACTTGTAGCTTGGACCTTATCTGCGGCTACTCAACATTTTACCCTCCGAATTTTTTGGTTAGGAACTAGGAAGGAGAAGGGATACTCAGAGTTGTACTTGAAGCTTCCATTAGTACGATTCTAAATAAATTGTTCCTCACAATTGAGCTCTATTTCCACTTCAGGGTCTCGATTTTGTCGTCGACAGTGGCGTAAGAGTTGTTGATCCCTCTACCGTTGTTGACATGACTAGGGCTTCTCTGAAAATTGTACGTCTCGGAAAGGTAAGCATATACATGCCGTAATGCTATAACCTAAGAAATCCATCTTTTCCAACTGTGGCCTAGCTACTATTGCCTGAGCTTTGCATGGTGTCTATGAATTTGGGACCTTGTGATAAGTGAAGGGATGCAATGCAACACTTGAATATTTAAGAGGGAAACAATAAATTATTTGTGCAATATTCTCAAGAAATTGGCAATGTACTGATGCTATATCTTATATGAATGCTGCTCAGGGACCCAAATTACAGTGGATGGTCACAGGAGAAGATGATGGATCTGCTGCCTCTGCGGACAAACTCATCGCATCATCCACTTAGGAGTCTGTCTTTGTAGGCTGGGTTACCGTACATAGAAAGAGGGACAAGGTTCATTTGAATTCAACTCAACGATGGAATTGCATTTGCATTTTTCTATAGGTTCTTGTTAGCCATCAGGGCATAACTGATTGAATTGCTGTCTGAATAGCATTGTTGGTCACTTCCCCAAATCATAACCAAAAACTGGGCAGCGTTTCACTCCTTCACTAACATTTTTGTGAACTATATCTGTTAATCTGTAGTAGTACAAAGAAGCTGTAGCCACCAACTGCCTGCTAAAATGTCATAAAAAAAAGGGATAAACTATTAACGGAGCTTGCCGGAAAGTTCTCTTTAGCATAATCTACATGAGTTCGGCTGTTGTTGTTCCGAGAAAACTTGGCGAAATTCCGTGGTACAAAGATGCCTTTGCCTTGTTGTTCAGGGTTCCGAGTTTTATTGTTGTATCTGTTAACTCTGTTCTTTCCATTTGTTTTTAACAAAAACTGGTTGTGGAACTGAGTTACCACTCTCCACAGGCCACATACTTCTTCCATGTGCTGAAGGTTAAATCATTGTTTTGGATCTTATGTTATGCTAAAATTTGATATCTTGTTGTTATGCTTTTATAATGTTAACTAGATTAATTTATTTGATGGAAATTTTTAAGATCATTTTTTGCATTAGGCAGACATGTATATCTAGAGTGTAGAGTTTTATTGCTTAAGATTAGAAGTTTAAATTTTATAATTTAGATAATTTTTTTATACAATTTTATATCAAAATATAAGTATATATACATTTACACACCACATTATCGAATTTATAGTAGTTTGAATTTTCAATCTAAATTGAAAGATGGACTCTTCCTCACTACTAAACTAAAAATGTACCGACTTTAAAACTAATTCATTTTTTTAAGATGAGGGAACAATATATAAAAAAAGTCATTTAGCCCAGGTATATATTGATATTAAGTTTTTTAAAAATAATATAAAAAACTAGCTTTTTAATAAATAAAGAGAAAATACAACAAAAGTTCATAATATCAAAAGATATAATTTATAAAATTTAAAATAGATAAAAATGTACTAAAAAATAAACAAAAAAAATCCACTAATTTCATAAGAAAAATGCATGACTTATTAAACAAACTAAAACCAAAAAAAAAAACTCGGATACGTAAAACAGATATGCGAAATTAAACCTAAAGAAATGAAAAAGAAAAAAAGACGATGAAGAAATATGGAAAGATGTAATGGAGTATCAATTGATCTTTAAATTACCGTCGATGACGACCGGCTAAGGTTGTATTTGTTAAAAAAATTCAATATTCGTTGATTTTTAATGCCCATTTGAGAAAAAAAACTGAATTTTTCAGCGATGAAAAAAAAAGTGTATTTGGGCGTTAATTTTTGCAGAAAAATATTTGAAATGCGCGTTACTTGAGGCTGTTCAACATTGCTTTTCCGATTGCGTTCCAAAACCTATTTCGGAAACATTGTTAAACATAGCTTAAATTTATAAATTTTAGCTTATAAAAGAGAGCTGGAGTAAGAGAAAAAAGTTAAGATAATAGCAAACCAAGAAGTAATATCGATACAAAATTCAAACTCTATAAATTTTAATATAAATTAGTTGATTAATAGATCGAATATCAATAATGAAACATAAATAATTGTTATCTTAATGAGCTAAAACTCAAGTAGTTAAATGGGCCTGGACTCAATGTAAAGTGGGCTAAAAATGACGACGTGGCGGCTTTATTTATTTGTATCAGTTAAAGATAGTCCCTCTCCCTCCCTCCGTTTCCCAACCTCTCCTTCTTCATCTTCTTCCAGATGGCGACTGCAACAATGAGCTTCAGTTTGGTGGGTGTTTTTAGGGGTCTTTCATTGTCTTCAAGCTCCACGTCGTCGTTTTTGAACGGAGAAGTGGGCTCCATTCCCAAAACGGCAACCGTTTCGTTCCCGAGGGAACCACCGCTCCCTCTCACCATCGAATCGGCGCACAAAAAAGGAGCCGGTAGCACTAAAAACGGTCGCGATTCCAAGGGGCAACGGCTCGGCGTCAAAATCTACGGCGACCAGGTGGCAAAGCCCGGCGCTATCATCGTTAGGCAACGCGGAACCAAGGTTCATTTCTTCTTCTTTAATTGTATTTTCGATTTCTTTGGGAAACTTTTCGCTTCGGCCCCTTTAATTTTTTTGAACTAAAAGAGAAAAAAAAACACAAATCTATGCTTTAATTATGACTTCTGAGAAAACGAGTTTGAAGACTCAATGTCAGAAAGCATTAGAAATTAGGTTAAGTTGTTGCTTTCGTTCCGCTACCATACTTGGGAATTCAGTCCTTTGGCAATGTTTGTACTTAATCTAAATCTATTACCCAAATATTTGATTAGACAGTGGTAGTGATATCAGTCAAATTAAAATGCAGGGACTAAGTCATAATTTGATGCACATATTACATATTGGTAGCTTGATTTGAGTAACCTTTGGAAAGCATTGTGGATTGTTTCAGTTTCATCCAGGAAAGAATGTGGGGCAAGGATCATACAATCTTTTCATTGATTGATGGACTCGTGAAATTTGAGAAGTTTGGACCCGACAAGCAGAAGGTTTCGAATTCATTCTTTTAAGTCCATTCATTCGTAACATGGCATCCCTCGAGATTTATATGAATTTCTGGGTTTTATGTGATCCACAGATTAGTGTTTACCCACGAGTCGTTCAGCCTGAGAATCCCAACAGCTATAGAGCAAGGAAGAGAGAGTTCTTCCGGATGCGCCGCGAGCTAAAGAAGGCAAAAAAGGAAGGAATTCTACTTCAACCCGAACTTGTGCTCGCTTCAGCTGATGATGCTATGCATGGTAATCCTGTTTGCTGATTGAATCTGGTGACTATATCTATCTTCTATGCTTTTCTTTGTATTGCAGTTAGACCTTACATATTGGTATCCGAAAAGTGTACAAACTTGATGTATCCAATTTGGCAATTTTTAATGTCTAGTTTCATTTGTATCATCTCAGAGTCTACATTCATCTGAAATGCTCTTGGAAAAGGTATATGAACCCTATATTTCAGTAATACATTTGGATTATACTACAAGATGAGCATATGTTAAACAAGTTTTCTCAAGCAATCACATCCCTTGATGTACTTCAACCCTCCTCGATCATTCGACCTCATCTTTGTTATCAATTACGAGATTTTCCGTAAATATGAGCATAAAGCGTCGTAGTTCGGTACACACGTATCAAGCTTAAAACAGAAGCAATGAGGCAAACTCCTGACATAATCAAGGAACTCGGAAAGAAGCATATAGAACCTTTGCACATAGGCGGTGGTTCATCCTCACCGAACATTCCTGAGAAGATTGAGTCCGGAATCTGTGGCTGCATATGATGTTGATGAGCTTGTTTCTCTGCTTCGCGGTCATATACATTCCGCTAACAATTACACCGGAGAAGATAAGTGTACCTGTCGGTTTTGCCAGATTGAGGAACAACTCGGATGCAATAGTAGGCACATTTGCCCAATGAGCACCGTAGCCTAGCCCTACCAACAAAGTACCGATATACATTGCACCAGACCATCCCTTAGCAAAGAAGACATGGCCAACACCAATAACAAGCTGAGCCGCAGTAATGGCTATTGGCCTCGGATAAGCATGATACCTGCCCAGTAATATCACAGCGAAATCAAAACCAGTATTAAATTAAAGTCTGGTGGTGCAAATCATTTCAGTCTTTGTATCTTGCAATAATCTCCAAGACGAAATCCCCGCCGATGCGACCAAAAAAGTTTGAAATGCTAATCATAGATACAAATATGCGAGGATTATATCATACCCCAGAGATTGGCTCATCTGACCAAGATTTTCTATGACTGTCGACCCTGATCCTGAACCTAATAGAAGAGACAATATAATAAGCCAAAACTCTGTTGTGATCAAAGCCTGCATTAAGGTAAAGTCCTCGGGACCCCTCGCCGTCACATTTACTGCCAACAGTGAGTCTATTTCCTCGGGCTTTTCATATTCAACCTCACTGCATACTGCTTTGTGTTCTTGAGCATTCTGATCAGAGTTTCCGGCTTCTTGTTGCTTGGTCTTCGGTAGAACAACTTCTCGGGAAGGATCTCAGTAACAAGATCTTCCAGCAGCGTGATTGCCATCAAGTACGGAGCTAGAACACTATAAATAAGTGCGAACCTTAAACTGTCAGACGGATGCACTTGTTTGCGACCTTCAACAGGTCTGATAATGAACATTAAAGCGAGAACTACCAGTGTTGGTCCAACTGCAAGCATGGATGTCAAAGATGCTTGATATATATTTTGGGTAAATTACAAATTCACTTTAACTTTTTTTCTCATTCCTATTTTGGTCACTCAAATTTCAATTTTTTTCAATTTACTCACTGAACATTTGATTCGCTCATATTATGGTCACTATACCGTTACTTAACAGCGTTTTGACTAGACATCTATCTAATTACGAAATGATCGCAATTTTTTTACTATAGAAAACTCCTTAGTCTCAGATTCTCTTTGATTTCTCAACGATGAGCATCTTCTTTTAAATCCCAACGTGGTGGGAGAGAGGGGGGGGGGGGGGGGGGGGGTGAAGGAGGAAGAGAGAAATATATCTTGACTCTACGTTGGTTGAAAGATAGATATGATAGATTGGAGTAGTTTGGGATTTTGCGCATTTTAGGTTTTGAGTTGAATTTTTTGCGAGTTTAAAGTGATTTTGGAAAAATCTAAACTGATAGAGTGGTAAGAGACGATGAGACAATTTTGTTGATGTCTTAAGTGGTCGGAGAAGACGTCAAAGATTGGTTATTTCAGCACCGACATGACAAACAAGTGAAACTGTAAAACTCTCATCTTTGAGGGAAGAATACAAAATCAAAAAAAAAAAGAGAAAAATGATGTGAATGGCATGTGGTTACCATATCAGCAAAAACAAGTCAACATCAGCACACGTGGTTGCAATGTCTCCTTTTTATTTATGATTTAACGCCCGGGTGACCAAAATAAGAATAAACCAAAAGTCGATTAATTGAAAATTTTTAAACTTGAGTGATAAAATATGAGTGAGAAGAAAGTTAAGTGACGATGTTTTTAATTTACCCATTTTTATATTTCATGGTATATTATTTATTTTATATTTTATTTTATTTGTGTCCTATGTCGATTGAACTTTGAATGATAATTTGTTATAGTTATAGTTAGGGGTATTCACGAGCAATTAATTGTACCAGAATGATTTGTCGATACAGTTATATGAATAAAAAAATTGATATTTTGGTGAATCGTTATTGTTTCGTTTAGACTGATTATCGCTTAAACAGTTAATTGATTTATTTGGTACGATTACTCGATTAACTATAAACTGTTAGCGCCAAAAACTCAATACAAACTTCAAGATGATTGAACTACATCATGCTCGATTTCGTGAAAGATGTTAGCGCCGTGTTTCATTGGGAGAACTTTTTTTTTCAAATAATAATATTAAATTTTAGTGTAAAATATGGTATGATCAACAGCTTGAGATAAAAATGGTTGCAGAATCCAACGTATAGTAAGTTGGGCAAGTTGTATCACCGATTATTGGTGCAACTTGTCCAGCTCTACAATTCTCTTCCGAATGTTGTGATCACCGTTTCATCATATATGGTTATCGTTAATTTTTATAATAAATTTAATTTCCTCTCCCTACATGTTCCAATGAGTTATATATAAAAGCTTATTTTGTATTGAGTTTTTGGTATGGTGTAAGAGAGTATAGTTTAATAACTTTGAAGCAAGTTGCTTCAAAGTAATAATAATCAATATTTTAGTACAATTAAAACATTAATTTTTTTATTTTTTATTAATTTTTTATTAATTGTTTAACTAAAAATATAACAATAACCGTTTCGTTTAGCCGTTAATTTTATCGGTACGTTACCGTGTTGTTTTTTCTTTAAACTTTAATAATACAATTACCTACCATTTAATTCAATTTTGTTTTATTTCTTCAATACGATATAGCGGTTTAGTTTTATGAACACGTCTAGTTGGTGTTGTTTTCTTGAGCTGAGTTTTCATTTGGTTAAACCTAATCAACGATATGACCATCATCATCATCATCATCATCATCATCATCATCATCATTATTATTATTATTATTATTATTATTATTATTATTATTATTATTATTATTATTATTATTATTATTATTTGTTGTGAATAAAATAAAGAAGAACAATAATAAGAACAAAGAATAAGAATGAAAGAACAAAGAAATGAGAGGAAGAGGAAGATTTATATTATTCTCAATACTCAAATGTATACAATGCCTTCATTAGATCATCTATTTATAGGCATAAGAAGTACATAATACATTAAACTCTAATTAATAAAAATAATATTTCTAATGATAAAGTAAATCAAATCTCCGTGATAAAGTCCTTATCATTATAGACATCTACATAGATAAATATTCATAACACTCCCCCTTGGATGTCTATGAAGATAATGTGCCTCGTTAAAACCTTACAAAGATAAAAACCCAGTGGGAAAAATTTTTCTTTAGTGAAGAAAAAAGAGTACACACATCTTTGATACGCATAACATGTTGCCTCATTAAAAATCTTACCATGAAAACTCATTGAGACAAAATCTCGGTTAAGAGGAAAAGAGTGCAACACGTATTTACTCCCTCTCATGAAAACATCACAGAAGATCTTTGAATATTCATAATTCAATCTTGAATATTATTTTTCTAAAGATCGTGAGGGATGAAACTTTAGAGTAATATGATCCATGATGTATCCACTTTCAAACTGAGATATACATATTGCATTATCTTCACACAAGATAGCTTTTATCATATCTTGTAAAAGTAAATCCACATATCTTTTGGATATGTTGGGTCAATAGTCTTAACCAAACACATTTTTGGCTTGCCTCGTGCATAACATTTATTTCTACGACATTTGAGGAGGCATCAACAAATGTTTGAAGATCTAAATGTAATGATCTTTGTATATCCATGGATATTGCTTGACCAACTAATATATGTTGCTTCAAAACCAAGAAAAGATATAATTATCTTTATTCACATCCAACAATCTTACAATAGATATGCTTTATCCATATTGAACCTTCTTTAAGATTCTTTCAACTTATGTTCATTCATAGACAAAAACGCATATTTAAGTGCTCGATCTTTAGGTCGAGACAAAACCACATCTTAAGATTCTTTTTCTCAAATTCTTTCCTTAAATAACCAAATGCTTTGAAAGCTCTTCAGGAGTTCTAATAATATAATGAATCTTGATTCAAATTCCTTTATAAAATACATAAGAAAATCTAATCATTCTTATAGTATTTCCTCAATTAGTACTCACTAAGACGATTATATCAAATGCGGCAAAATATTAAATGAGACATGTCTAAATAAATTTTCTCAAAAATTTTCAAATGCTTTTAGCATTTTAAATTCTTTAAGGAAAAATATGAATCCATTAATAATTAGACACATGTAATATATTTCATACTGCCAAAGTAATTAAATCCACCATGAAGTAATTAAAACTCTTCATAAATCATAATTCAAGTCGAATTTACGACTATTTATTTGTGTCTCACTTGCATTACACCTTTAGGTGTTTGGACTGTTGGTCCAAATACTTCTCTTTTAGAATTTCAAAGCGTCTTTCTATATTGGTCAATTCAATATATATACGTCTTGATAGATTTCTATACAAAATCCTCGTTTTCTTTCTTTACTTCTATAAAAGTATTCTATTTAAAATTATTTGTAAAATCGTTGTCGACAACTTTTCAATATTTTGGTTCCATTCTCGTAGTGACATAACTCATCGAGATCTCTTTAAGATTTCAATCTTTATTTCAGGTACCTGAAACTCTTCAAGAATTTTATTATTAGTTATGTCTTGGGTCTCTTCAGAAGCACCCGCCTTCAATATATGACCATCTCATATTACTTTCCATTTACGAGAATTTTGATCATTGGAACCATTTCAACTAGCATGCTTCAGGCATGATTTACATCCTCTCGCTCTAACATGTAATTTAAATTTAGAGCATTTCAGCTGGTATATGAGACTTAGTTACTCTCATTGGGTTAGTAAATATGTCTGGCAGTTGACATGTAATAACATAAATTATCTTATAAACTTCTGGTTCATATACGATGATCTAGATAACGATAATTCATTTTTCTTTATTCAGCTGATTATTATCTCCTCTGATGTTGAGAAAAATCATGTTATAAATGATTCTTCAATTAATGTTTAATAGTTTAAACATAAAAGGAGACTTGTACTCAATATATATTCTCAACCCTTTTTATTTATCCATTTTGTGCGTTGTGGTGGAGCAATTCATACCGCACATTTAAAATTATAAAATGGAAAATGTATGACTTCTAACCAAAAACCAATCATATCGAGGAGTTTATTATAACTCGTTGGCTTGATGCGTATAAGTGTTGCTCTATGGAAACACCATATAAATAATAACTCTTTTGTTCTCATAGTTTAGCTATTAAATAGGAGGCATCCAATTGAAATTTTGCTAAACTATATTTTTCATAATCAATAGGCTTTGTAACAACTGATATAGCCTAAAATATATATCCACTAGCTTTTCAAGACGAATAGTCTAACTGCATAATTTGAATCCTTTTATAACCAATCTCACAAACTTTTGGTTGTAAGTTGATAAAACAATATAAACGCATCTACTAAAATCATATAAAATTTTCCACATTTGAGGATAAATGGGCCCATATTTCATTTAGATATGTAAGACATGCAGTCTCAACTTTAGTACAAGAACTTCAAGTTCTTTTACTAAGTGGGATCTTAATCATTTCCTTTGAGAATAAGCAACACAAGAACTTCGTGTTCTTTTAGTAAATAGAATTTAATTAATTCATTTGAGAATAAGCACCACAAGAACTTCAGGTTCTTTTCATAAATGTGCATATAAATCTCAATAGCTTTTGCATCATTAATGATCAGGATGATCTAACCGATCATGCCAACTATATACAAGTGTGTATATACATTTCTGAATTTGGTAAACTAGAACATGTGATTCAATCTCACTCGTACACGTCTAGTACAACCATCAAAATTGCTCCTTTGAATAGGAATATTTAGCAACACTGATGTGTATTATGTAATAATATGATGTGGTATAAACAATAATTTGAGGATAAAATTGAAATATTCAAAAAGTTTGGGGGGTTGATTTAGAATGAGGGTCATAGTTTGGGGATGAAAATGTAACATTCAAAAGTTTGGGGACCAATTTAAAATGAGAATCATAGTTTGGAGATGAGATTAGAATATTTAAAAGTTTAGGGACTAATTTAAAATGAAAATCTTAGTTTGAGGACGTATAGTGCAATCAACTCAATTATTAATTTAAAAATATTTTTTTGGTAAAACATTAATTAAAATATATGTTATTCCAATGACAGTAAAATCTAGATATCACTTGTCTATATAATAACAAACTCTTTGGCTTGGTTTAATAGTTAAACATTGCATACTCTAATTCCCGTTATCTAAGTTCAAAATGTCTCCAAAGGCATATATAATTCTATAATTTGCATTCGATCAAAAAACGTTATATATCGTCATTTGACGCATATCACATATTATAGTGATGAAAAATGTCAATGGTTCAATGCTTATATTGAATACAATCTAAAATTCAGTAATAAAATCGATAGAGATTATTAAATTCAACAATATCTAGCGTAGTTTACTTTTTGTAAAAATAAATTATTGATATTACATTTTTATCTACGAGAATACTAATTTGATAGTCATTAACAAAAATGACATTGTAATAGACTTAAATTTGGTGAAAAATAATAATGATGTTAACAACAGAAATTGAAAATTTTAAAAGTTGAAGTAGTAAATTTTAAATACACAAAAATATAAGATGGGGAGCATATAACCTTCGGAAATCGATTACCAGGATTAATATTTGAAATATAATTAATTATTGTATTAATATTTTAAATAGAAGTCCATTAACATTACTGTCGATATGTCCGAGTGGTTAAGGAGACAGACTTGAAATCTGTTGGACTACGCCCGCGCAGGTTCGAACCCTGCTGTCGACGGAATTTGTCTTTTTTATCCCTAACGTAGAGTGACTGAATATGGCTGAGTTAACAAGAAATTTTTCATTTTTGGGAATGAGTCGATTCACCGTATTTTCTTAATCTGTTTATCCAACTCAGAACACATGCCCGAAAGCAAGGGGCTAGAGAGAATAGTCGTTTTTCCGTAAAAATTTAAAATTTACATATGATTAAAAAAATTAAATTTTTTTTATGTATTTTCTATTAAAAATCTATTTTCGCCCCTTATAATTTTATAAGTATGTCATTCTTAGAATTTTATAGGTTCTTCCCCTAACATAAAATCCTACGTCCATCTCTGCTCGAAAGGCTAAACATTCATTGTTTGTGGAAAAATTATTAGGTGAACTCGGCTCACCACGTCATCTATGGTCCAAACTAATAAAATTTATTCATCTCAAAGTAACTACTCGCCCCTTATTTTTTTTCTTGAAAGTTACTCGCACCTTATTTACATGTAGAAAAGTGGTGAGGTTTCACCATAGAAAAAATGAGATAAATATATTTTTTGGCTGAGACCACAAATGACGTAGTGAACCGTAATAAATTTTATTTCTTTGTGGACAAAACTAAAGACTGGGATCTTGTTTGCATCTAGTGTTATATAGTAGAACAACACCACCCTTTCAAAATAAGATTCATTTTCTCTTACAACCATGCGAACTAAAAACAACAGTGAATACATACTCAAGAGAGCCTACCCTTTATGCTGAGAGTGTGGATGCATTACTTAACATGTATGTGGACTCCGACTGCCATGATCAAGATGGTGATGACGCAGAAATATATAATCCCATGAATCAAGATGGCTATCCCACTCGTGCACATGTTACCGAACTCTATCACCCTCGTCCTCGACGGCAATTGGCACATCAACCCCGGCGACAACACGATGAACAGCACCACCGCAACAACCACCGGTCCCCAATCCGCATTCATTTCTCCCTCCAAATTCTATTCCAATGCCCCTTGCATTTTATCCAGGGTTTTCTTGGTGGCGAAGGAGGTGGTGATGATATGTTAATTAAACTTTGTGAGAAAGAAGAGATAAGGTGAGGTATGCAAATGTTAGTGCCAAATCCCTTTCCTTCTTTTGGTTTGCTTTATTGCTTTTCTAAAGATATATGTATATGTAATGGAAGAGATAAATAGAATGCAATTGCATGTGGAAAGTTGTGCTCTTTGCTTTAAGACCTTGTTTGCCCTATTAAATTAAAATGGACATGGTTGGATTTAAATCACTAGAAATAGCGATGGACAAAGGTGTGCTGCACTTTTTGAAAATTTCAAACTCCGTATTTTTTTTGTATTTTACTTGTATTTCAAATCCCCTTGTGTTTTCTAACTTTCTTTGTTCGCATACCTTAAAATTTTATAATTTCGCACTCCTAAATTTATAATATAATTCTTTAATAGTCCGTACTATTGACATAAAATCTTGTATCTCTCCCTGACTAAAAATAACTAGCATCTTGTTCGTTGGGACCTAAGTAGCAGCATCTGAGGATCTTTCTTGCCATTAATCATAGAGTCATCGGGTGAGAATCATTGATGATTAAAAAATACATTACTATCTGAAAAGAAGGCTAACTAGTCGTGCAAGAGGAAGTGAAACTTTCAAAATATCATGCATATCCAGTTTGAGAAAGAGTTAATTACATCCCAGACCCCAGTAATAACGGTCAGGTGAAACTAGGGGTAACTGTTCTATTGAATTGAGTTGAGCCGAACTAAAAAATTTTGGGTTAATCGAATTTACGAGTACTATTTTATGACTTAAATTTTATTTGAGTTTTTTTTTTCGATTCAAGTCGAGTTTATGAATTTTGAGTCAAGTCGAGTTTTCGAGTTTATGTACAAATCTAATTGTAATTATTTGCAATATTATAATACATATTGATTCTAATTTAAATGACTTTTTATATTCATATATAATACACATATTTTCTTCATATTTGGTATATATTTTAGACAAAATTGAGGGACTAGACTCGAACTTAAAAATCAATCCACTAATTATTAAAAATTTAAAGTTATTCGAATTTTCATTTTACAACTCAAACTCTCTTTGATTTTTTTTCAAGTCAAGTTTATAAAATTTTGAGTTAAGTTAAAATGAGTCGAATTTTTCTGCGTCGAGTCAAAAAAATCATTTTTTAAGTAGAACTTTATTCACCTAGTGAAACCACGCATAAAATGATTTTTTCTCGGTAAATATGCTAATTTTATTAATGGAGAAAGCAGCTAACAAGAAGTTGCAATCGATAGACTTAACAAGGTAGTTCTAAAGGGTTGCAAAAGAGTACAGCCGCAAAAAGAACACGTATAAAATGTGTCGGGATTGAATATGATCAATCAAAAAGTCAAGAATAGGTGAATTGAATTTTTGAAGTGGTGGATGCAATGTTAAAAAATAAAAATATTAAAATAATAATTTATAGTAGTTTAACTTCTAAACCAAATTTATTTTCACTACTTTAACTATTCACGTTAAGGATTTTTCACAAATTTATTAATTTATCTTACCTTTAAGAACAAGGTGTAACCTTACAACTTTTTCAAGATTTATACCCCAAAACCTTGAGTTACACCCTGCCAATGAATAATACAAAAGAAGCAAACAATAAAAAATCTCACTAGGCAAATATATTTGGAAATTAAGTACTTACTCAAATCTTAAACGTTTGAGTAAATATAACAATTGAACTCACCAGTGTTTTCTATAAGAAATATAATAATTTTGACTCAAAAACTAATTTCTTTACAATTGAATGTTGGTAGTATGTTTCTTGATTTTCCATAGCTGCTTGAAGACCCTTTTTATGTCCTCTAATGAGTTCATGACTGTTACTAGCCATTAGGGGTTGTTTGAACTCGTTGGGGACTCGTAAAGTCGAGCTTTAAATGCTCACATGCACATAAGTTTCGAAACCTATGCAGGGATTTCGAAACCTTTAGAGATTTTCAAAAATGAACTAGCCGTTACAGGACATGATTTCGAAACCATGCCTAAAGAGTTTCGAAATCTTATGAAAGGTTTGAAACCTTTCATGGGTATCGAAATTTTAAGTCCAATTTTTTATTCCAGAACTTACTGCCCAAATGGATTCGAAACCACTTAAAGGGGTATCGAAACCTTCATCAAAACAATGAAAATTGACTAGATTTAAACTTTTTGAAGATATATTCGATATGAGTTTATAGTCAAAACATTTTAAATACATTTTCAAGTTTTGTGGACTTTGAATTACTTTCAAAATATGTCTAAGTCTAAAAACAATTTTCATAAAAGTTATATCAAAATCTTTTATCTCAACAAAATGATTATTAAAGACATTAGATTAAAATATTTATATACATACATTAAAAACCATTGAAATTATATTTATATTGAATAATATGTTACAAATTAAAACAAATATATTAGGGAAAATATATAGTTGGTACCCCAACTATTCCATGTTTATGTTTTGGTCACTCGACTATTACTTTTGACAAACCATACCTAACGTTTCGTTTCAATTTGGGTGCCCCGTCGTTAAGTTTGACCGTTGACTTCACAAAAACATCGATATGACATGATATACTAATAGTTTAGTCCACAAAACTTACACATTCTATCAAATGGGACCTAATTCTAAAAAATCAATATTTGAAAAACATACACTCTTTTAAACTTATGGTGTGAATGCCTTTTTAATAGGATTTTAAAATATTGACGATTTATTAAATTGTTTCGAATTAAAACTAATTTTATAGAATGTGTAAGTTTTTGGGACTAGAATTATAATTATATCATGAAACATCATCATTTATGTTAAGTCAACGGCCAAACTTAACGGCAGAGTACCAAAATAAAAACTAAAAGTAACGTTAGATATGATTTTGTCTAAAATAATAGCTGGATGATCAAAATAGAAAGAATGGAACGTGTGAGGTACATACCAAACATGTAGTTTACCCTATATATTATTTAATAAATAATATATTGCGTGTGATTAATATTATTTTATAAATAAATTAATTTAACATAAATAAAATTATCAAATATGATTTGAAATTAATAAAATAAAATTGTTAAAAATAAATATTAAATAAAAAAGGATTAAAGTTTGTTGTATCAATTGGAGTTAACCTAAGTATGGAAAACTCTCTACCTAACCCTAAACCTAACGAGGAATCGACGGCTGTCCACGGTGGCCGTCTACCGGACGTGACACACCAGATTATTACTGGTCTGATTTTAGAACGTCCCGATTCTCCGCTGGAGGATTCTAGGGACCAAAAGAAGGCTCGAAACCAAGGAAATTTGGAACATGGGTATCTTTTTGAAGAAGTTATCGATATGGAAGCGGATGGTGAAACTTTTCCGATAAGAACAGAGAATCAAGTGAATGGCAAGAATGGTGTGGATGCTTTTGGTGATGGAGTGTTTGCAGGGGGCCGGATCGCAAGGGGTGAGCGGTTTACCCCGTAAGTCCTATGCTCATATGGTGTCAGATGGGCAACAAGAAGGTCGCGTGCATCTGAATTTTAATAAGGAAGACGAGGTTGAAGTCCTTGGCGCGCGGGGATTGCATTATGGAAGAGTCGGGGTCTTTCCCGACGATCAAGTTTTCAAATCGAGTACATGATAAGATCGATCAATGCATGCAACATGTTCTTATTGTTCATTTGTTGGGGAGATCGATTGAATACAAAACCCTCTTAGCACGTATTAGTGTACTCTAGAAGCCAGTTGTTTAAATTGCATTAATTGATCTTGCTAGTAATTACTTCCTTGTAAAATTTCTGAATGAACAAGATTATCTGAAGGCTTTGACTCAGGGTCTTTGGACAATTTATGAAAATTATCTAACGATTCAACCTTGGAGTTGTTCTTTTTCCACAACGGAGAAACATCCATCCCAGGTGTCGGTCTGGGTTTGTCTGCTAGGATTACCTTATCGGTATTACTCTAAACATCTGTTTTGTAGGATTGCGGCGGTGATTGATAAAGTGGATTATAATACACAGACTCATGATAGGGGTCAATTTGCTCTGATAGCTATACTGGTAGACCTCAGCAAACCATTGAAATCTTGTATTGGGGTTGATGGCTTTGTGCAAAAACTGGAATATGAGGGTCTTACTAATATTTGTTTTACTTGGGGAACATATGGTCATTCGATGGATAAATGTGGGGATTCCGTGGTGAACCCAGATTTGAATGCAGAAGGGGCTCAAGTGACTAAGGATTTGAGAGATGATATCCCTTCAAAGGTGTCGACAAGATCAGAATTATATGGCTCTTGGATGATAGTGGAAAACAGGCGTCGTAAACCACGGGCATGAGTGGTTTCTCGGCAGATGAATGATAAGGTTGAAGGTGGTCTAGGGACACTTAAAATGGCAACACTATTAACAAAAGACTTAAGAGCAGAAGACAAACTATGAGAGGAATCTACTTGATCAAGAGTATGAGGAGAAGATCTTACTTTAGGCATGGACACATCAAAATCCTTAAATTTTTCCAGAAGTTGTCTTTGTCGAGATGGTCTCGAGATAACTTGCTGTGCTTTTGATGCAACAACATCAGTAGTATTATTATGATCAACAAAATTTTGCTGCTCACTTAAGGCAAAAATATCAGTAGGAACACTATGAGAAGAAATTTAATGTTCATTTGGGACATAAATAACATCAATAGTGTTATTATTATGATCATCAGCAGAAGTTTGATGTTCATTATGATCAGTAGTTTGAATCTGAGTTTGAATAGGAAAAGAAACATCAAAATCTACTAAAGAAACTTCTTCAACATGATTGCTACTGCCATATGTAGGAAAGATGATGTATGTTTTAATGATTTTAGAATCTTTAAAAGGAAAATTATCTTCAGAGAAAAGGGCATCTCTAGAAGTAAATACATCTTTAGTTTCTAGATCATACACCCTATATCCTTTAATATTTCTAGGATAACCTAAGAAAATACACTTATGAGCACGAGGATGCATTTTTGTTTTGGGTTTCGGCAGAACAGAGGCATAAGTCAAACATCCAAAAACTTTCAAATTCTTTAGAACAGGTTTAGAATTATAGAGTAACTCAAATGGAGTCTTATTATCAAGCACATGAGTAGGTGTTATGTTTATTAAAAAGGCTGAATGAAGAACACAGTCTATCCAAAAACATAAAGGCAAATTAGCTTGAAATGTTAAAGACCTAGCAACAGACATAATATGCTGATGTTTGCGTTCTACTGTATTGTTTTGTTGAGGGGTATAAGTGCAAGATGTTTGGTGTATAATCCCCTTATCTTGAAAAAATCAGTCATTTCAAACTCTTTTGCATTATCACTTCTTATGCACTTTATTTTTTTAAAAAAAAATTATACTTCAATAAAAGTATAAAACTTAACAATAATATTTCTGACTTCCCCTTTTTGTTTCATTGGAAAAATCCAAAGAAATCTACTCTTATCATCAATGACAGTAAGAAAGTAAGAATGACCATAAAGACTTTTGATTGGAAATGGACCTCAAACATCTATATGCACAAGATCAAAGACACAACTACTCACAGTAGAACTAATAGGAAAAGAAGGTCTTTTATGTTTAGCTAGATGGCAAACATCACAACTAGGTAAAATTCCTACAGGAATATCATCATTTAATTCAGAAAAAAATTTCATCCTTTTGGCAGAAGGATGCCCTAACCTAGCATGCCAAACAAATAAAGAAGACAAATTAGAAACAGAGTTAAGAAAAGAAATCGAATCTGTTATGTTGAGATGATACAATCTTTGAATTTGGCTAGCTATACCAATCGTCTTCCAATGAACAATATCATGTATAAAACAAGACTGATGTGAGAAAATTAAAGAATAAATACTATATTTTACTAATTGAGATACAGAAATAAGATTGAAACCAGAATTAGGTATATAGAAAACATCCTTTAAAAGTAAAACAAAATTTAGAAAAACATTTCCAATATGAGAAACCTTAACAAAATCATTGTTAGGAAGTTTGACAAATCTATTATTAACATCATGATAATCCTGAAAATAAGATAAAGAATTGACAATATGATCAGTGGCACCTGAATCAATGATCCAAGTGTCACTTGAACTACTAAAGGCGGAAAGAACAATACTTGTATCTGGAACAACATTCTCAGGAACAAAATTAGAAGAAAGTGCATTGATCTGAGGCTGACTCATAGTATTTTCAGAAACAGAAGAAGAGGCTCGTTCTTGAAGCATAGAAACTATGCTTTCATACTGCTCTTTGGTAAAAACAGGAGAAGATACATAAACTTGATTCCGAGAAGGATCATTAGAAATCCCAGACTCATGTGAACTAATTTGATTTGACTTTGAAGTTTGATATCTACTTTTATACCAGGAGGAAACCCATGTTTCCGATAGCATTTTTCAACTGAATGCCCAAATATCCCACAGAAAGTACAAGTAGGTTTTTTGTTTGCAGAATATACTGAAGATTTCTTAACATCAAAATTAGAATTTGGAACAAGTGGTTTATGTGAAAAGAAATGACTAGAATTCGGAGAATTAACCCTCTCGGCTAAGAAAACAGCAGAATCACAACTAGGATTAGTCCCTGAGGTTCGTTCATGTTGAAGAACTAAAGCAAAGACCTCATTTATGGACGGTAATGGTTTCATCATGAGGATCTGTGATTTTTGAACAGAGAAGTTCTCATTTAAGCCTCTTAAAACCTATGGACAAAATCTTGTTTCCTATACTTATTTGCATCACAACTACAAGAAATTAAAGGCCCGAGATTAGAAATTTCATCCCACAATACCTTGAGTTGTGTATGGTAAGCCATAACAGAAGACGAACCTTGCTGAAGGGAATAAAAATCTTGCATCAAATCAGAAATCCGAACAAGATCTCTCTGGCTAAATCGATCGAACAGGTCGGACCAAAGCTCGCTTGCGTTATCGATCCAGATAACACTTTGGGCAATTTCGAGGCTTAAAGCACGCTGAATCCAGGAAAGTACAAGGTTATTGCACTTTACCCAGGTGTTGTACAACGAATCATCTTTGCTGGGTTCTTGAATCGTGCCATCGACGAACTAGAATTTATTCTTCGAGATGAGGGACATCTTCATCGATCGAGCCCAGCCGTGATAGTTGTTGCCAGTGAGAGGAGCCGATGTTAACACAAGAATCGAATTCTCATTTGGGTGGACGTAAAACTCATTGTTGGGGTCATCAACGCGAACGGAGCGGTCGTCCAACGTCTCAGAGGAGCGCGGATGCAATGAATCAACTGATACCATATCAAGATTAGATTTCTTGGGTTACAGAAGGTTTCGAGAAGAGAAACAAAATTGGGAATTTAATTTATGATTGAATAGCAAAAGTCAATGTATAATATGTTTGACCAACGTGTCTTTTTATACAAACTAAAAATAAAAAAAATTAAAGAAAGGAAAATAACAAACTTAAAACTAACAATATACAATTGTATCCTAATACAAAAGTAAGCAATCCTGAACATATTAGTCAATTTCCACCTCTTAGTTTGTGTAACATGCTCTATAAAGCTATTACAAAGGTGGTCGTTAATAGACTCAAATATTTCTTGCCGAAATGGATATCAGAGAATCAAACAAGTTTCTTTTTCGGAAGATCAATTATTGATAACATTATAATCACACAAGAAGTGTAATACTCGTGTTTTAGGGTTAGGAGTTAGCCGCGTGAGTTGGTTCAAGTCGGTAAAATCGATTTTAATTAAATTAATCTTAGTTTTGATTTAATTGAGGTTTAAAATAAAAAGGGTTGCGTTTTTGTAAATAAGTGGAAAAAGGGATGACAGCCTTTTTGAAATAAAAAAGGAACAAAAAAAATAAACCCATCATCTTCCCCCTTTTCCCCTTTTCAACGTGAAACCAAGCCAAACCCTCCCTAAACCCCTAAAACACTATTCCATTTGATTTCTTCATCTATTCAAGAGCATTTTGAAGGTAAATTTCATATTTGAATTCTCCTCATCATCCCCATCATTTTCCTTGTCTTAGATTTCAAAACTACCATCATTTACATTTTCAAGTTTGATGAAAGTTTGAATTTTTAATGGGTTTTTCAATTTCTTTTGATTTGTTGAGTTTGGTTTTGGTTTAATCACACCTAAATACACTTAATATCTTGAAATGGTTGGATTTGGGTGAAAACCCGAAGTGGGTCTTTGGAGCAATTTTTAAAGGGTCTAAAAACTTGAGTTTTTGAGTTGTTTTTGTGTTGGGTTGAAGGGCTGATGGTATAGGGTTATTAGGGGAGTGTTTTGGGACCTTTTAGATGCCATTCGGGTGTTGGAAATCATAGTTTTTAGCTAGGTATTTGGGGAGCACAAAAATTGGAAGTTTTGTGATTAGTTGAGTTTGAAATTGTTGAAGTTTGGCTTGTGTTTATGGGTTGGAGTTTGTGACTGAATTTAGCATTGAATTGGTGAGTAATGTTTGTGTTTTGATTGGCTAAAAGCTAGAGGAAACGTCGAAGAAGCATCGGGATCGAATCCGAGAAATTGAGGAGGCTTGATTTGCTTGCTTGCTTGGTTTGCTAAGGAAGGGTGGTGAGTAAAACTTTAAATTTGTTTTAAAGTTGGTTCAAGTGTGTGTAGGAGAGGTATTGGAATGAGTTTGGTAGACCATTCCAAGGTAGAAGTTAAATTGGTAGTTTGACTTCTTGTTTGTTAATGAGCTTTGATTTCCTATGCCTATCTTGATCTTGCAAAGTATGAATTGGCTTGTATGTGTATACATTTTTGTGTGTGATGATGGTTGAATGATATGAATGATGATTAATGTGATGTGGATTAAAGGAATTGGCACTAGTTAACTTACAGGGTGTAAATGATCGATCATTAGGATTAGTGTGCATACGATTGAGTCAAAACGCGCGTGGTCTTGATGGCGTTGAGTCATCAAGGAGGAGTACGGTGATGTAATATTCCACCGGAAATTTATTTATATTATATGTGATGATGAGTGGAATCCCATCCGTAGGGCACGTGGTGATGAGTGGAATCCCATCCGTAGGGCACGTGGTGATGAGTGGAATCCCACCCATGCAATGTCCGGTGATGAGTGTAATCCCACCGAGGTAATGTTGTTGTGAGTAAATCTGCACATCTGAGTAAACTAATAGTGGCCAATGTATTTTGCTCTTATGATTATGATGTTGAGATAATTGATTTATATTGTTGAGCTTAATATGATGTAAGATTCCATATTTATGACTCTTGAGACACTAGCTAGGTTGTTACGTTGATGCCTATGTATATTGCGTGTGATGTTGAGGATTGCATGCTTGGACCCTGCATTGTTGTTGTTTTTGATTTTAGAGCATCCTCACTAAGCTTCTAGCTTACGCTCTCATTTTCAACAATGCAGATCATTAGCGTGGTATTAGCAAGGAGCAAGGCAGAGGGGCTTTCCAAGTTTGTAGTTGCTCAAGTATGATTTAGTAATTAATGTGGTAGTTTAGCAATGGGGCTACTGTGTATTTTTTATGAGCGTTGTATGACTCATGGACGTTGTTGATGTCTATGTTTTTGTTGGATGTGTGAACCATGTTAAGCCTTGTTGAATGTTTGTGTGGAGATGCTATGCTTTGGATGAGTACATGTGTTGTTGTTGCATGTAAACTCTATGTGTGGAGACATGTGCCTTATGGGCTTTTAATGTTTAAGTATGCCTTGAATGATTTTTGAATGTGATGCAAGAATCCTTGTTATGCATATTGAATTGTTGATGTTGGCTTTACATGTTCATTATGTGCCAAGCATGTGATTTTAGGGTGCTTTTCATCTAGATGAATTGTATGTTGAGTCTTGGGTGTTTTGGGGCTGCCTTGTGTCTTTAAACAACTAAAATCTGTCTTTCCGCAGCCCGTGTATCGAAACGGTTGGTCTCGTTTTGATACGGCCTCTTGTTTCAGGCCAGGCGTTTCGATGCGCCTAGGGTCCGTTTCGGAACATATTTGCTACTGGAAATCTAAGAAATTACTAGTATTTTAGGGTTTCGAAACGGGTCCAGGTGTTTCGGAACGATCAATATGTCGTTGACCACGAGAAGTTGACCGTTGGGGGTGTTTCGGAACGGTTGAACTCCGTTTCGATACGGCCTTCTCGTGTGGTCTTTGGGCCGTTGACCAAGTAAAGGCGTTTCGATACACCTCTTGGGTGTTTCGAAACGGCCTGCTTAATAACTTAAAATTTGACTGTTTACTTGCTGAATTGAGTTCAGTTGCATGTCTTTCTTGATTTATTCCGCTGTCGTGATCACATAGGTTTGCAAATGTGCCTTTAGAGAAGATTAAATTAAAAGAAATTTTAGGGTTGCTAACCAAGATGGAATATTTAACGGGTTTCGTATTGGTTTTCCTTGTGTAGCCTACTCGAACCGATCAGCCGACCAGACCGGGGCGAGGGGGTTACATTTGTTGGTATCAGAGCCTGAGGTTACCGAGACCTCGGGCAGGTAAGTGAGGTAAGCTTGGTTTGTTAAGTAATTGTATAGTTTTGGTGTGTTCTTTGCCATGAATTTTTGTTGTCTGAATGTTCATATGATGATTGGAAGCATGAATTGTTGCGCTTGGTGTAGTGTCGAGTGCCCATTGCTACTATTACTTAATTTAAAACGGTTTTGTAAAGGAAAGTACTTGAGCACAGTTGGACCCTTGCCTTTGCTAACTTAATTCTTATTTGTTTGTGTTGTAGTTATTATCTTGCTAGATGTATCATGAGACCACGAGGGAGGCCTAGGATTGTTCAGCCGGAACCACAGGCACAAGCTCTGGGGATTGAGCAGATTGATGGGGCGCAGGCTCCTCAACCTCCTCCTCAGCAAGAGGGAGGTGAGGCGGGAGCCGAGGGTGTTGGACCTCAAGTAGGCCAAGGACCGGCCGGAATTGATTTAGCTCCCTTGGTTCAGGCGATAGCCGGGGCTTTCCAGGCTGCAGTGGCTGGGGGTCAGGCAGTGGCACAACCCTAGGGAGAGGGTACTGGTTTGCCTTTGGAGAGACTCCGCAGTTTGGGAGGTGAAGAGTTTAGAGGGTCGACACCGGAGAGGTTTGAGATGTGGTTAGAGAAGACCGTCCGTATCTTGTCACAGATGGGATGTACTGAGAGACGCAAGTTAGGGTGTGTTGAGTCCTTGCTTCAGGGGTGATGCCTACACTTGGTGGGTCACCATCACTACGCGTATGGAAGAAGCCGAGATCACATGGGAGTTCTTTGAGTCAGAATTCCGTAAGAAGTATCTGGGTCCTCGATATCTCAATGAGAAGAAGAGGGAATTTATGGCTTTGCTTGTGGGGAGTATGACTGTGACAGACTATGAGATCAGATTTGTCAGGCTGAGTCAGTATGCATCTGAGCTTGTTCTTACTGAAGTGGAACGTTGTAACCGTTTTCCGTTATGGGCTGAATGAAGAAATCAAGAGGTACACTCTAGCTTCGGACTACACTGATTTTGATGTCTTGGTCGCGAGAGCCAAGGACTTGGAGCACAATTTGGGCTTGACCAAACGATCTGGTGGTTCTAGTTCTAGTAAAAGGTCTAGTGACTTTGATAGAAGGGATGCCAAGAGGCATCAGGACAACCGACATCACTATGACCATAGGCGTGGTGGAGGTAACCACGATAAGGGCCAACAGGGCCAGAGGGCTGGTGGGAAGTTGCCCACGTGTGCTACTTGCGGGAGGAACCACACCAATGAGTGTTGGGGAAATTTCCACTCGTGTTGGAGTTGTGGAGCTAGGGACCAGATTAGGCATGACTGTCCACATCAGGTGGGGCAGGCTCCAGCTCAGGCTCCCGCTAGGGCCAATGACTTTCAGAGAGGCCGCAGACGCGGTAGAGGTAACTTCCAGCCGAGAAATGATGGTCAGAGGAACATAGCACATGTAGTTGCAGTCCAGCCGGAGGGCGGAGGTCAGGCCAGAGTTTACGCTCAGCGTCGGGATCAACATGACACAGATGTGATCGCAGGTAACTTCTCGATACAGTCTTTGGGTTTGCTTTCTTTGATTGACACTGGGTCTACACATTCTTATATATTGAGTGAGCATGCACAATTGTTGAAATTGCCTTGTGAAACATTAGATGTAGGAGTTAGTGTTACTAGTTCCTTTGGGGACACAGTAGTAGTTAGAAAGATGTACAGAAGGTGTCCGTTGATGGTTCAGGGACATGTATTTCCAGTGGATATGATGGAGCTACCTTTTTATAGCTTTGATGTGATTTTGGGTGTGGACTGGTTCACGGAGCATAGAGCTAGGATAGACTTTGAAACTAAGAGGATTTCTTTGAGACTCACAGATAATTATGAGATGGTAGTGGTGGGTGAGAACGTGAAGTTCTTATCCAATGTAGTTTCAGTTCTAGAGGCTAAAAGATTAGTTGAGATGGGTTGCGAAGCATACTTGGCCTATGTGATGAATCCAAACATGAGTGAGGTTAGACCTCAAGATATCCGGACAGTGTGTGACTTCCCTAGTGTGTTTCCGGAAGAGTTGCCAAGTTTGCCACCTGATAGAGAGGTAGAGTTTACTATAGAGACTTATTCTGATTCGGCTCCTGTTTCGATTGCTCCGTATCGCATGGCACCGAAAGAACTAAAAGAGTTGAAGACTCAGTTGCAAGAGTTGATAGATAGATGCTTCATTCGACCTAGTTCCTCACCGTAGGGTGCACCAGTTTTGTTTGTAAAGAAGAAAGATGGAAGCATGAGAATGTGTATAAATTACAGACAGTTGAACCAGTTAACAATGAAGAATAAGTATCCTTTGCCTAGAATTGATTATTTGTTTGACCAGTTGAGAGGGGCATTAGTCTTTTCGAAGATTGACTTGAGATCAGGTCACTACCAGCTGAAGGTAAGAGAGGTCGATGTACCAAAGACGGCCTTTAGAACTAGGTATGGTCACTATGAGTTCTTAGTCATGTCTTTTAGGTTGACTAATGCACCGGCTGCTTTCATGGATATGATGAATAAGATATTTCATCAGTACCTAGATCAGTTTGTAGTTGTTTTTATAGATGATATCTTGGTGTATTCGCGAACCGAAGAAGACCATGATCGACACTTGAGGCTAGTTTTGAAGACTTTGTTAGATAATCAGTTGTATACGAAGTTGAGCAAGTGTGAGTTCTGGATCCGAGAGGTAGTCTTCCTAGGGCATGTAGTGTCTACCGATGGGATCAGAGTTGATCCAAAGAAAATAGATACCATTGTTGAATGGAAGCAACCGAAGTCTGTAACAGAGGTACGTAGCTTTCTAGGCTTAGCTGGATACTATAGAAGATTCGTAGAGGGTTTCTCGAAGTTAGCCGCTCCATTGACACAGTTACTTTAGAAGAGTGTTCAGTTTGAGTGGACAGATGCAAGACAGAGAGCCTTTGAGAAATTGAAAGAAGCTTTGACCCAAGCACCGATCTTGATTCAGCCAGAGTCTGGGAAAGACTATGTAGTTTACAGTGATGCTTCCTATGTAAGCCTAGGTTGCGTTCTCATGCAAGACAAGATAGTAGTGGCTTATGCCTCAAGACAGTTGAAGACTCACGAGCGCAACTATCCGACCCATGACATAGAGTTAGTTGCAGTCGTGTTTGCTTTGAAGATTTGGAGACTATTTGTATGGTGAGAGATGCACAATGTACACAGATCACAAGAGTTTGAAGTACATCATGACTCAGCGAGATTTGAATCTTAGACAGCGTAGGTGGTTAGAGTTGCTAAAAGACTATGATCTTACGATTGAGTACCATCCGAGTAAGGGCAATGTAGTGGCCGATGCTTTGAGTAGAAAGGTAGCTATAGATTTGAGAGCCATGTTTGCTAGATTGAGCTTGTCCGGAGATGGTGGCTTGGTAGCCGAGCTTCAGGTTAGACCTACTCTAGGTCAGTTGATTAGAGAGAAGCAGCTCTTAGGTAGATCTTTGGCACCTCACGTACAAGATGTAGCCGAGGGTAGACCTTCAGACTACAGTTTCAGTGCCGATGGGGTCTTGTGTTTCAAAAATAGGATAGTTGTGTCAGAAGACAGTAACTTGAGACGTACGATCTTGACTGAAGCACACAGTAGTCCGTTTGCTATGCATCCTGGAAGTACGAAGATGTACCGCGATTTGAAGAATGAGTACTTTTGGGTTGGTCTGAAGAGAGGTGTGGCCGACTTCGTGAGTAAGTGTTTGGTGTGTCAGAGAGTGAAGGCGGAACATCAGGTTCCCTCAGGTTTATTGCAACTGTTGAGAATTCCAGAATGGAAATGGGAGAACATCACCATGGATTTTGTTTCGGGTTTGCCTTTGACTCCTACGAAGAAGAACTCAGTTTGGGTTATAGTAGATCGTTTCACGAAGTGTGCTCACTTCTTGGCAGTCAATACGACTTATACATTAGATAGGTTGGCCGATCTGTACATTGGTGAGATTGTTAGACTGCATGATGTGCCGAAGTCTATTGTGTCCGATAGAGATCCGAGGTTTACAACTCGATTTTGGGAGTGTCTGCATACAGCTTTGGGTACCCGTTTAAATTTCAGCACGTCTTATCATCCTCAGTCAGATGGTCAGTTAGAGAGAGTTATACAGATCTTAGAGGATATGTTGCGTTGTTGCATCATTGATTTTCAGGGTACTTGGGAGAAGCACTTGCCTCTAGTTGAGTTTGCTTACAATAATAGCTTCCAGTCGAGTATCCAGATGGCTCCGTATGAGGCCTTGTATGGTAGGAAGTGTAGAACTCCAGTTTGTTGGGCCGAAGTGGGATAGAAGTTGTTACCTATGCCGGATTTGCTCAAGGGGACAACTGACAAGGTGAAATTGATTTACGATCGATTGAAGGCTGTTTCAGATAGGCAGAAGTCCTATGCCGACTTGAAGAGAAAGGAAATTGAGTTCTCAGTGGGTGAGAAGGTGTTCTTAAAGGTGTCTCCGTGGAAGAAAGTAATGAGATTTGGCCGAAATGGGAAGTTGAGTCCGAGGTACATAGGACCGTATGAGATTGTGAAGAGGGTTGGCCCAGTTGCTTATCAGTTGCGGTTGCCATCCGAGCTAGAGAAGATACACGATGTATTTCATGTTTCGATGCTCCGTAAGTATAGGTCCGATCCATCACATGTTATGCCTGTAGAGGAGATCGAATTGAATCCGGATTTGACTTATGAGGAGGAACCAGTTGAGATTCTAGCTTCTGACAGTAAGGTGTTGCGGGGTAGATCGATTGAGTTAGTGAAAGTGCGGTGGCAACGTCGAGGGGTGGACGAGGCTACTTGGGAGAGGAAGGAAGATATGGAAAGGCAGTTTCCGTATCTCTTTCAGTCAGGTAATTTCGGGGACGAAATTCCTTAAGTGGGAGAGAGTTGTAACACCCATGTTTTGGGGTTAGGAGTTAGTCGTGTGAGTTGGTTCGAGTCGGTAAAATCGATTTTAATTAAATTAATCTTAGTTTTGATTTAATTGAGGTTTAAAATAAAATGGGTGGCGTTTTTGTAAATAAGTGGAAAAGGGGATGAAAACCTTTTTGAAATAAAAAAGGAACAAAAAAAAAATAAACCCATCTTCTTCCCCATTTTCCCATTTTCAACGTGAAACCAAGCCAAATCCTTCCTAAACCCCTAAAATACTATTCCATTTGATTTCTTCATCTATTCAAGAGCATTTTGAAGGTAAATTTCATATTTGAATTCTCCTCATCATCCCCATCATTTTCCTTGTCTTAGATTTCAAAACTACCATCATTTACATTTTTCAAGTTTGATGAAAGTTTGAATTTTTAATGGGTTTTTCAATTTCTTTTGATTTGTTGAGTTGGGTTTTGGCTTAATCACACCTAAATACACTTAATATCTTGAAATGGTTGGATTTGGGTGAAAACCCGAAGTGGGTCTTTGGAGCAATTTTTAAAGGGTCTAAACTTGAGTTTTTGAGTTGTTTTTGTGTTGGGTTGAAGGGCTGATGGTATAGGGTTATTAGGGGAGTGTTTTGGGAAGTTTTAGATGCCATTTGGGTGTTGGAAATCATAGTTTTAAGCTGGGTATTTGGGGAGCACGAAAGTTGGAAGTTTTGTGATTAATTGAGTTTGAAATTGTTGAAGTTTGGCTTGTGTTTATGGGTTGGAGTTTGTGACTGAATTTAGCATTGAATTGGTGAGTAATGTTTGTATTTTGATTGGCTAGAAGCTAGAGGAAACGTCGGAGAAGTATCAAGATCGAATCCGGGAAATTGAGGAGGCTTGATTTGCTTGCTTGCTTGGTTTGCTAAGAAGGGGTGGTGAGTAAAACTTTAAATTTGTTTTAAAGTTGGTTCAAGTGTGTGCAGGGGAGGTATTGGAATGAGTTTGGTAGACCATTCCAAGGTAGAAGTTAAATTGGTAGTTTGACTTCTTGTTTGTTAATGAGCTTTGATTTCCTATGACTATCTTGATCTTGCAAAGTATGAATTGGCTTGTATGTGTATACATTGTTGTGTGTGATGATGGTTGAATGATATTATTGTGTGTGATGATGGTTGAATGATATGAATGATGATTAATGTGATGTGGATTAAAGGAATTGGCACTAGTTAACTTACGGGGTGTAAATGATCGATCATTAGGATTAGTGTGCACACGATTGAGTCAAAACGCGCATGGCCTTGATGGTGTTGAGTCATCAAGGAGGAGTACGGTGATGTAATATTCCACCGGAAATTTATTTATATTATACGTGATGATGAGTGGAATCCCATCCGTAGGGCACATGGTGATGAGTGGAATCCCACCCATGCAAGGTCTGATGATGAGTGTTATCCCACCGAGGTAATGTTGTTGAGAGTAAATCCGCACATCCGAGTAAACTAATAGTGGCCAATGTATTTTGCTCTTATGGTTATGATGTTGAGATAATTGATTTATATTGTTGAGCTTAATATGATGTAAGATGCCGTATTTATAACTCTTGAGACACTAGCTAGGTTGTTACGTTGATGCCTATGTATATTGTGTGTGATGTTGAGGATTGCATGCTTGGACCATGTATTGTTATTGTTTTTGATTTTAGAGCATCCTCACTAAGATTCTAGCTTACGCTCTCATTTTCAACAATACAGATCATTAGCGTGGTGTTAGCAAGGAGCAAGGCGAAGAGGCTTTCCAAGTTTGTAGTTGCTCAAGTCTGATTTAGTAATTAATGTGGTAGTTTAGCAATGGGGATACTATGTATTTTGTATGAGCGTTGTATGACTCATGGATGTTGTTGGTGTCTATGTTTTTGTTGGATGTGTGAACCATGTTAAGCCTTGTTGAATGTTTGTGTGGAGATGCTATGCTTTGGATGAGTACATGTGTTGTTGTTGCATGTAAACTCTATGTGTGGAGACATGTGCCTTATGGGCTTTTAATGTTTAAGTATGCCTTGAATGATTTTTGAATGTGATGCAAGAATTCTTGTTATGCATATTGAATTGTTGATGTTGGCTTTACATGTTCATTATGTGCCAAGCATGTGTTTTTAGGGTGCTTTTCATCTAGATGAATTGTATGTTGAGTCTTGGGTGTTTTGGTGGTGTTTTGGGGCTGCCTTGTGTCTTTAAACAGCTAAAATCTGTCTTTTCGCAGCTCGTGTATCGAAACGGTTGGTCTCGTTTCGATACGGCCTCTTGTTTCAGGCCAGGCATTTCGATACGCCTAGGGTCCATTTCGGAACAGATTTGCTACTGGAAATCTGAGAAATTGCTGGTATTTTGGGGTATCAAAACGGGTCCAGGTGTTTCGGAACGGTCAATATGTCGTTGACCACGAGAAGTTGACCGTTGGGGGTGTTTCGGAACGGTTGACCTCCGTTCCGATACGGCCTTCACGTGTGGTCTTTGGGCCGTTGACCAAGTCAAGGCGTTTCGATACACCTCTTGGGTGTTTCGAAACGGCCTGCTTAATAACTTAAAATTGGACTGTTTACTTGCTGAATTGAGTTCAGTTGCATGTCTTTCTTGATTTATTCCGCTGTCGTGATCACATAGGTTTGCAAATGTGCCTTTAGAGAAGATTAAATTAAAAGAAATTTTAGGGGACTTAGGCATTCCCGGGAACCTTCGTCGTGTTATTATGTGTTGTGTGACTTCAGTGAGCACTCAAATTTTCTGGAACGATTCTCTGACTGATGCATTCTCATCTTCACGTGGCTTTAGGCAAAGAGACCCTCTATCGCCTTACTTGTTTGTTCTGTGCATGAAACGTCTCACCCAGGGATTTCAGATGGTAATTACTAGGGGTGAATTGAAGCCGTTTCGAACGTCTCAATCGAGCCCAGGAATTTCACACCTTTTCTTCGCATATGATATGTTGCGTTTTTCTGAAGCTACTTTAGATCAGGATAAAGTGATCCGATCGATCCTTATCAAGTTTTGTCGTGCCTCGGGACATAAGGTTAATGTTGCAAAGACCAAGATTTATTTTTCTAAAAATGTACCATGTGAACATAAGGCGCAAATTAGTAGTAGTCTTGAATTCATGGAAGTGAACAACTTGGGTAAATACTTAGGAGTCCCATTAATCCATGATAAGATAACGCCTAATACCTATCAGTATCTAGTTCAGATGGTACGAGATAGGCTCTCTGGGTGGAAAGTGAAGACCTTATCACTTGTCGGAAGGGTAACGCTTGCTAAAGTAGTCTTGGCGGCTATCGTAATTTATACCATGCAATCAACTATGCTTCCCAAAAGAATTTGTGATGAAATTGAGAGCCTCATCCTCAAGTTTATTTGGGGAATAAATGAAGAGGGGTGTGGCAAGCACCAAGTAAGGTTGTCTGGTGTTAGGCAACCGATTCTCTAGGGTGGTTTGGGATTTCGATATTTTGAGAAGCAAAATCAAGCATTCTTAATGAAACTTACTTATCAATTGATTGCAATTAAGGATCCTTTATGGGTTAAATTCTTGCAAGCCAAATACAAGTGTGTAGATGATGTGCCGAACGAGTTGAACCATTCTCGTTGCTCTCAGGTTTGGAAAGGAATTGGTAGGATTTGGTCACATGTTCGGGATAACATCCAATGGTGTGTTGGGAATGGTTCACAAATAGACTTTTGATTTGATCCCTGGTTAGATGATGTTGGCCCTCTAATAAACCATGTAATAGCAGCCACGGCGATTGGTCTCTCAAGGATAACTATTGCTGATATGGTTGACTCAAATGAGGAATGACGTTGGTCCCAATTTGATAATCTGTTGCCGTTGGACATTCTTTTACGGATTGCGGCTAAAAAAGGGCCTATATCCTCATCTCTAATCGACACAATAGGGTGGAAATTATATGATTATCGTCGTTTCTCGATACGTTCAGCATATGCTAGCCTTGTACCATTACCGATTGCAACCCCAAATCATGTAAGGATGATTGTGAACCGCTTTTGAGGTCCACAGAAGATTAAACTGTTTATGTGGTTAATATGCTGTGGTAGACTTATGAATACTGAAGAGAGGATGAGCAGGCATTTCACAGTTGATAGTAGGTGCCCAACGTGTTATTGGCCGTTGGAGGATATTCATCATTTGCTTCGAACCTGCCCAGCGGCAAGAGCAGTCTGGGGTGGCTTGATAAAACTAGATCGCATTGGAGCTTTTCTCTCCATGAATTTGATAGAGTGGATAAGTACAAACCTAAGAAATGCCTATAATTTTGTAAATGAGTCGGGCAATTGGGATCTTCTCTTTGGAGCAATTATCTGGAACTTATGGATCTCTCGGAGTGCTTTAGCATTTTATGAGCCCTTGGATGATAACAGGCCATTTATGGTACGGTGTCGACATCTATAGCTGAGAACTATTGAAGCACTTGCCATGCTTAAGCGTAACACTCCCAATGCAAGGGTTGCAGTTAACGACCCACAAGAAGTTTTGAGTTGGACATTACCACCGGCTGGTTGGCTTAAAGTCAACTCTGATGGGGCGCGAAATAAAGAAACATGTATAGCATTATGTGGGGGTGTTGTGTGAAACGCTAATGGTGAATGACTATAGGTTTCGCAAAGCTTATTGGATTATGCTCGGCATTAGAAGCAAAACTTTGGGGAGCATATCTTGGTTTACTTGAAGCATGGCGAGTGGGAGCGCGAAAGGTACTATTGGAGATGGACTGTCTTAGACAGATACATTGAAACCTTAGATCGTACATTTTAGAGAAAAAGAAGAAAATAAAAGATTAAAGAATTATGAATGTGGGCTTCATTGCAACTTACTCAATGAGCCAGGGTGGGGTAACCCATACATTTTTATAGCCCAATACAAGAGTCTAACAGACTTAGTTATGATCCAACTAATCTGTTACCTCAACGGGCTTTACAACAGAGTTTGTTACATCTAAACAGCTCCAAGGAATAACAAACTGCAGAGGGCCCACATCCACATCATCTCTTAATATTCAACATTCCTCTTGCTTCCTCTTTCTTTCTTCTACTGCTCTACAGAGTGAACATTCATCTTATGCCGAAAAATTTGAAAGTAAGCCTTCGACAGTTGTTTGGTTAAACCATCTGCAGCTTGATGTTCTGCAGGTACATAATTGACTTGTACTTTTCGATCCGCAACCTTCTCTCGTACAAAATGTACATCAAGTTCTACGTGCTTTGAACGAGAATGAAACACTGGATTTGCCGACATTGCAACGACACTCATATTGTCACACCATACTACTGACGGTACATTGGAATGAATACCCAAATCATGTAGAACAATATTTACCCACAAAATTTCAGAAACTGCATCTGCGACACTACGATATTCTGCTTCAGATGTCGAATGTGACACTGATTTTTGTTTCTTGGAACTCCACGCAACTAGAAAATTATCAACATATACACAATATCTGGTAGTAGATCGACGATAGTCTGAAGGTGTGAACATTCCCTACTCCCAAGTTTGAAGGTGTGAACATTAGACCATAGTCGATTGTTCCTGCTAGATACCTTAGAATTTGCTTGACTGCATTCAAGTGACCTTCACATGATTTATACATAAACTGAGCAACCCGATTTACACTAAATGCAACATCAGGACGTGTGTGGCATATATATAAGAGGGCCCCAACAATACTACGATACATATATGGGTCAGAAATAGGACTACCATCATCATGAGTAAGTTTAACAGAGGGAAGCATAAGTGTTGGTGAAGACTTAGCCTGACATATTTTAGTTTTCTCAAGCAACTCTAAGATAAATTTTTTCTGGCTAAGAATAAGAGCATTCCCAACTTTATGAGCTGTAAATCCTAAGAAAAAGAAAGCTCACCCAAATCTTTCAAGGAGAATTGACTATTCAGTTTGCATATCACGTCTTCGACCACTTCTTCAGAAGAACTCGTGAGGATGATATCGTCAACGTACACCAACACATAAGTGGTGGCAGAATAGTTTTAACTTATGAACAAGAAAGTATCTGCAGTTGATTCCTTAAACCCTCCATTAAGAAATGCATTGTTTACGCCCACTTGTCGAAGTCTCCACTTATTTGTAACAGCCACTGAAAGCAGAATATTAAGTGTAAAGAATCGAACAACATTGCTAAACGTATCACTAAAGTCTTGCCCCGGAACTTGAGAAAATCCCTTTGCAACCAAGCGCGCTTTGTAGCGAGAAACAGACCCATCCGAGTTATACTTAACTCTAAACAACCACTTGCAGCCCACAGTACGTCTCCCTTCAGGTAAAGGCACGAGTTTCCAAGTGTTATTAGCAACCATGGCATTATACTCAGCCATGACAGCCTCCTTCCAAGCTGGAACTGCCAGAGCTTGATCTATTGAATTAGGTACAAGATCCTCACTTAGAGCAGATGTATACGCCTTTGGCCTAAACACTCCTAGCTTGCTACGAGTCAACATAGTATGAGTATTAAGTAAAGGATTATCCGGGACTTGTGGCAAATCAATCGTATGAGAAACACAACAAGATGTTGCTGCATCGTCAACTAAACAACCATCACTTGTGTCAACACCTACTGGTGACTCACAATCAGGGGATGGAGAACACACACTAGGGTTGAAGCTAACACCAGTTCCCACATCTTCATGCACACTTGCGGGAGAACTAGTAGCAGGAATCTCATGATGCCCCACATCCACATCATCTGATGCATCCAAGGGGTGAAGAACATCATTGCAATTAGTTGTCCTACCCATATCAGCTACCTCAACTGGTGAACTGACCAGTGGCACCACATCTGCTGGAGCAGATTCATTTCGACCAGAAGCACCAACACTAGGCTCAGAAGAACACTCCTCATGAGCAGGGGCAGAAACACTTGAAGACATAGGACTTAGAGCAACATTCTACCGAGTACGCACTTCAGCAGACACAACAGGCAAAGAGGGAGAAACAAAGGATTAAGGTTTGTTACAACTTGAGCAGGTGGATGTTTTCGAAGCAGCAAAGGGAAAGGTACACTCATCGAACACTACATGACGAGACACGATCACCTTTCCTTGAGGTGTTAAGCACTTGTAACCTTTGTGTTGCATGCTATAGCCAAGAAAGGTGCATTACTGGGAACGAAAGTCCAACTTGTGTTTTTGAAAGGGTCGTAGATGTGGAAAACAGGTGCATCCAAATACTCGTAGAAAGGAATAGTCTGGCTTCTTTCCAAAGAGTTTCTCAAAGGGACTCAGGTTCCTAAGGACTCTGGTTGGTAATCGATTGATAAGGTGCACTGTTGTGACCACAACATGTGACCAGAACTTAATGGGTAGAGAAGCCTGGCTGAGAAGTGTGAGTGTAGTCTCAATAATGTGGCGATGCTTGCACTCAACCACTCTGTTCTGTTTAGACGTGTGTGGACATGCGACACAGTGCTTAATTCCAACCTCAACAAGCACACGGGACAAGTTACGATACTCACCGCCCCAATCACTCTGCACTTCCTTAATTTCTGTAGAAAATTGAGTTCTAACAAGACTAGAAAACAACTTATAAGCATACACAGCCTGAGACTTATTTCGAAGCAAATACAACCAGGTGTGTCTAGTACACACATCCACAAAAGAGACATAATAATGAAACCCATCAGACTGTGTGTGTGCAGGAGCCCACAAATCAGTAAACACAAGTGCAAAAGGCTCAATATAAACACTACTGGAATCAGAAAAGGGCAACTTATGGCTCTTGCCAATTCTACAAGCAGACCATACATTATCTTTATTAACACTGGAGTCAATAGCCACATTACAATCATGTAAAACTCTTGCAAGCATCGCAGGGGTAGGATGCCCTAAACGGCGATGCCAAACATCAAATTCACCATGTTGACATATATGCAGGCAAGACTCAACATTATTAACAGAAGCAAAATTACTACCAAAAGTGTAAAGACCGTCAGATTCATCACCAGATAGCAGCTCAACATTCGTACGCTCATCACGAACTATGCATCGATCAGCATGAAATTCAAAATATACCCCGTTGTCTCTAGCACACTTGAAAACCGAAACAAGATTTTTAGTTATATGAGGAACTAACAATAAATCACGTAGCAAAATATCACGAGAAGCAGTAGCAGTAGAAGTAGAACCTATTTTTGAGATATTTAAGCCCTTACCATCACCAACCAAGAGCTTGCCTGGGCCGGAGAAATCAGCACATTGATGGACATTAGAAGCATCGGGCGTAACGTGGTGAGTAGCCCCTGTATCAGCATACCACTGCCCAACATTAGACCCAACAGACGTGGACACATGTGCACATTGAGGGCACGCACTAGAAGCAACACCTACAACATTGGCATCCAAGGAACACACATTGGCCGATGCAGATTGGTTTTCCACCTCATTATTCTGATAGAGACTAGCAGAAACTCCGGCAAAGTTTTGATCAAACCTCTTGAAGCATCGATCGACAAGGTGCCCCATCTTCCCGCACAATTGACACTGAAATCGACTTTTACCTCGACCACGCCCTCCATTGTGAACATTCTGACGATATGGCCGTTGATTAGAGTTGCCAGTAGCACCTTGAGCAGACGAAGAGACCTGAACTGTGTTCGCACTTGTAGGAGACACTTTCTCCTGATTGAACAATCCTTGCTGAGCTTCAGCATCAACCAAGATGGTGGTAACGTTGTCGAGAGACAGAACTTCACGGCTGGCCGTGATCATCGCAACAAACGGCTTGTATTCAGCCGGAAGTCCACCCTAGATGGTTGCTATGTGCTCGACCTTGGAAACGGGACTGCCACACGAGGCCAACGAGTCACAAATTTCCTTGACTTTGGAAATATACACCCGCATATTGAGATCGCCTTTACGAACGGTTCGGAGTTTGAAATGCAAACTCATAAGAGTGGTAGTGGAATGACTGCTGAAGTATTCTACAACGATGGACCAGATCTCGGCCGTAGTTTCAGCACCGACAAAATTCGTCAACAAGTGTGGACTCATGGTAGAGAGGATCCAGGACGAGAGAGCACTATCCTAAGCAAGAAATTCCACATATTGCTCATTCTCACATTCAGTACCGTCAGCACGACGATCCTTAACCGGCGATGCTTTATGAGCTCCAGTAAGGTAGCCTTCGAGACGATGGCTCTAGACAGTCAGAAGGACTTGTTGCTTCCAGATCAGAAAATTCGACTCATCCAGGAGAACATTGACACGCTTATTCGCGAAAAACCTTCCAGATCGCGACGAGGAGTCAGCTTCTCCGTCACCGGTCGAATCATCAAGACGCACCATTGAATCACCAAGAACAACGACACTGGAGGAAAGAAACACAGAGAACACCGTCAGAGATCGACGACACACAACGACGGCAGAAGCAGACGAACGGCGGTAGGATCTATTGCGGCGAATGATACCATCTTAGACAGATACATTGAAACCCTAGATCGTACATTTTAAGGAAAAAGAAGAAAAGAAAAGATTAAAGAATTATGAATGTGGGCTTCATTGTATCTCACTCAATGAGCCAGGGTCAGGTAACCCATACATTTTTATAGCCCAATACAAGAGTCTAACAGACTTAGTTCTGATCCAACTAATCTGTTACCTCAACGTGCTTTACAACAGAGTCTGTTACATCTAAACAGCTCCAAGGAATAACAAACTGCAGAGGGCCCACATCCACATCATCTCTTAATATTCAACAGACTGCCTGTAGGCGGTTAAGTTGATTCATAATAGGTTTGAGCACATATCTAAGGTTCCTATGTTAGCACATATTGGAACCTTGATGGATCGTGCATGGGAAGTTCAGGTTCAACATGGGGCTCGGAACGTGAACTCGGTCGCGAATGGACTAGCAAAGATTCCGAATGGTAGCTTATTATTGTTGCACAGATTCCTCGATCCTCCAGGAGAGATAGTTGGTTTCTTGGCAATTGACGTTGCACACTGCATGAATGCGGGGGTGGGAGATGTTTAGTATGGTTACTAGGTGTTGGTTGATTATTTAATACTCTTTTGTCCATTGTTTTCTGTTGGTTTTATTACTAAGGTGTGTACTCTTTTCTTCCATTTAGGTCTAGGGAGGTTTTTAACGAGGCACCCTTAGTATATAGATACAATTCCCCATCTTACCAAAAAAAAAGTTTGTTAGAATTAAAAAGGAAAAATACCAATATGCATGTATATGCAAAGAAAAAGAGAATGTAAAATTAAGGTTATAAAAGTCAAATTCAAAAAATTAGTTTTTTACCCTACTGGACTTTTTTAACATCGACTAAAAATATTTGAAATAAAGTGAATGATATAATAGGACTTGAATAACTCACAAATAGAATATCTATATAATATCAATTTTATTTTTTGAAAATAATTTTTTTTAGCAATGTAGTCTCTCAACTTTGTATTTTATTCGATTTAGTCATCCGACTATAAGTCTTTGCAAATTCTTTCTTTTCATTAATTTCTTAACCGCTTTATACTCTCATTTTTTCTTCAAAATCTACACTTTTAAAAATTAACATTATAAATGTATTATATAATTTTAAATGATATTTGATTTATTAAGAAAATAATACAAATCTTACTCCTACTTGTGAACAAAAATATGAATAAAATGTGTATATCATATATGGTTATAAAAAGCAGTTTAAATTGAAACAAACTAATACTATAATATTATAAATATTTACAATAAACTTGATTGTACTTAAAAATCTTTCAAGTAAGATTTGAGTGATAAAATAAGATTCGTCAAATCTATTTTTTTATTCCACACTTCCAATCGAGTACCAACTGTATTCTTAACTAAACCATGGGTTTAATAAAATTTGGGGCCTGCGTTTGAGTAATCGCGTGCACTCATGTTACCCAAACAAATAAATTTCGGGGCTGCCCAGTGGGCAAGCAGGACAAAATCAGTGTCGACAATTAACTAGGGTAAGTAAAACTCAACTCCACTAAAAAAATCGAATTTTTCGATTCGACTTGAGGCGAAAAACTCAACTCGTCTTGATTCGACTCGAAATTGCATAAAATCTACTCGACTCGAAAAAGATTCAAATAAAGTTTGAGTTAAAAAATAGAAAATCGAAAAACTCGAAATTTTTAATAATTAATAGATTGATTTTTAAATTCGAGTATAGTCCCTCAAATTTTCTTGGTATATATATATATGCCGATATAAAAAAATACAAAGAAATATATGTCACATACGAAAAAATAGGTATGCATATCTTATATGGTTAGAAAAAAACGTTTAAATTGGAATCAAATTCTACTATAACATCATAAATAATTACAATTAAATTTGTATAGGAACTCGAAACTCGACTCGACTCGAATCGAAAAAATTTCAAATAAAATTTGAGTCGTAAAATATGACGGGTCACCTCGAATAACTCAAAAAAAATTTGACTCAATTCAATCGAACACTCACCCCTACAATGAACCATGTCCGAAGCTCAGACAAACTTGGAACGATACCGGCAAAGAGGAAAACGACGACCAAACCAAACATCCTAAAGTTCTTACAATTTGTTAAGATTTTGAAATCCCGGTGATTTGGGAAAAAGATAGGCCTTTTAGACTCTATTCTCAAGGAGAAATTATATTATAGGTCCAGTTCGTCACGTCATCTATGGTCCCCCAATTAATAAAAATCATTCATTTCATTAAATTTTTTCATGTCATATTTTACTAAGTGAATCTACAATTGGTAAAAAGTGATTTTTAATTTAATTTACAGTAAATTTGAGTGAAGATTCACTTGGTAAAAAGATGACATGGAAAAATTTAATGAAATTGATGATTTTTATTGGTTGGACCATGGATGACGTGGCGAGCCGGGCCTATAATATAATTTCTCAAAAGGAGAAATTATATTATAGGCCTAGCTCGTCACGTCATCCATGGTCCTCCAATTAATAAAAATCATTCATTTCATTAAATTTTTTCATGTCATATTTTACTAAGTGAATCTACAATTGGTAAAAAGTGATTTTTAATTTAATTTACAGTAAATTTGAGTGAAGATTCACTTGGTAAAAAGATGACATGGAAAAATTTAATAAAATTGATGATTTTTATTGGTTGGACCATGGATGACGTGGCGAGCTGGACCTATAATATAATTTCTCCTTTTCAAGGCATATAGACTAATTTATTTTGGTGAAATGGAGAAGAAGCGATTAGTTGTAAAAATAAACAGTAATTATTAATTAGTATAATTGTTAAATTTTACCCGTTAATTAATCAGGTATTAAAATAAAACAGTTTCGGTTAACTTATTATAAACACCACTAAGCGAAGCTACCTGAGGGCCGGTAGGGATCTGCCCCTGCGGTCCACCCCCAGGATCCATTATTATTTTAATGAATTTACTAAATTAATTCAACAAGTAGAATAAATGAAGCAAGCCATTCCATATGTTAAAAAAGAGAAAACCTCACCAACCTCATTGACAAAATATTATCCAAAAGAAAGATTGATACTGATAGAGACCCAAGTCTTTCTCAAATCTCAGTACTCCCAAATTGATATTGCTTAGTTATCTTCTTCTCCATCGCATCATTTTCTCGCCTGTTGAAAGGAAAAACAAAAAACCTAGATTAAGAGACTCTCATTCTTTCATTTGATTTGTTCTAAACTACATAACAATTCCCCATGTCAACCATTATATACGTATATATTTTATCTTAGCACTGTAATATAACACTCTAAAGTTTATACATTTCTGATACTACAGTAGCACCTGCAAAATGGCATGAAAATTTGAGGGAAAAAAACGATAAAGTATACCTTCTTATTCATTGCTGCAACAGTTTCCTTCAGGACCTGCGTCTGCAATGCATATACCATTCTTATTCCATGAGCATCATTATAAAGGTGAAAAAGATTAAGCCCCAGCAAGCTGACCTTTCGGTTTCTGGTTTCTCCTAATAAGGAATACAATTGATTCTCCAGTTCTATGAGCTGTGTTATGTTCAGGAGTTCAATGTGTTGATCTTCCAATTGCCTACAAAATAGGATTAAAATCCCAATATCAAATGATTAATTCCCATTAAAGCATAAATATATGTAGCCAAAGTGATTTTACCTTTCAACCATTTCCAGTAGGCTGCCACCTTCCTCAATATCCTTCAACACATCATGAGTTTGTTGATTATAGTCATAAACAAACAGACAATACATGGAAACAGCAAGGCAATCATGGTACATGATCGAACGTAATCGAAACAAAAACACCTTCTAACATATAACACGAAAGCACACAACGAACAAAACATGATAGATGATCGAACGCAGAGACAAATCGCAAACATATGGAAGATGATAATCTTAAAAAATGTTGGACGGATTTCAATCTTTAATTGTTGTGTGCAACTTTGGAAAGTGCAGGAATTAAGAATCTTGACAAACCTTTGCTCCATTCACAATGTTGCAAATAGCAGCTTCTTCCTCTACATGAAGTTGATAGCGGTCAAGGATTTGCCTCAAGCTGACATACAAATTCAACCATCAAAGTTACTAAACAGAATACTTGCACCTACTCCTTGTACTTGTATAAATAATTCTTATTTTGGTCTAACAATGAGAGTGACAAGAATGACCCAATCATAATGATTTCATGGGATAAATTACACCCTTACATCCATTATCACATGCAATAATTCAAAATTCTCATCCAGAACATCCATAAAATGTTTGAATTTATCACCTCAAAATCACATGTGATGTGACTAAAATGTTTGCACATGGAATATCAAACATTGAGTAGTAAGTTTGGATAAATTTAAAGATAGTCCTATGGGAGGATTGATGATTAAGTAGAGGAGGAGAACTTATATATTTAAGAGAAGTTATAGATGTTTTTTCTTTATCTAATAACAATATTTGTGAGAAGAATTTGTAGTTTTATTAACATGACACGCACAAAAGATGAGATTTATCGTGGTTCAGTCTTGCGTACCACTACAGACCAGAAAAAAAGAGTATATATACATGATATTTCATGTATCTCCTTATCCCAAAACCAAGTGCATCCTAAAAAACTCTTTCACAACTTCTCTCCAAAAACTCATCTCTGTACCATTCATAAAAAGATTACATCTCTGCAAAATAATTCGCTCTCATAAACTCAATTTCCAACCATTAGAATACAATAAAACTCAACGTAGTAATCAATTATAATAAACAAGAATTATCATCATTTTGATCTACCACACGAGAATCTAGTGTTGCGATCCAATAACATAATTTCGTACCTCACGGATGACATTATCGTGATTGGATTAAACTCGACACACTTTGATACCAATTTGTTATAAGATAAGAACAAATATAATGACCACACAATTAAAAAGACATTAAGATTTTATGTGGAAAACTCTTTCAGGAAAAATCACATGCTGAAGAGAAATTTCACCAATGTGGAAGTAAAGATAATTACAAGATATTTGCATAATCAACTTTATGTTTAACCTTAACTCCTATTATCTATCTATAGGAATATGAACTTGATTACAAAGGAAACTTTTGTAGTAAAAAGTCTACTCATACTTGATTTACAACTTTTAATCGATGTAAAATAAGAGAAACTTACTCAAAGTAAGATTTTTGTTTTAAACCAAATTTTTATTGAATTCAAATCACAAACCAATGATGATTAGGGGTTCTAGTTGAGTTGAGCAGCTCGAGCTCGACACGTTCAAAATTTAGTTAACGCTCGATTCGAATTGACTCAACTTGAAGTCGAGATCTTAACGAATCGAGTCGAGAAAGTCCTACTCGACTTGATAAGTTCACGAGCAGTTCATTAATTTATGTTATATATGTTTTTATGATTTTTTAGTGGCTAGCATAAAAAATTATGTTCCGAGAAGTTTGAATGCTAGTTGAAAACTCTAGAAAAAATCAGTCTCACTAAGTAAGTTACACAAAAAATCTTTGGGCTTTAAATCTCTAAAACTTTCTATATTTACCGAGCTTAACGAGCAACGAGTAGAGTCAAGCAAGGATTTTTTAATGAGCACTAATCGAACAAAATTTTATCGAGCTTATCAAGTATCGAGTTGAGTCGAGTACGAGTTAAATAATTTTTGAGCCGAGTCGAGCATTACTCAACTCGCGATCGATTTGTTCAATAAGTATCCCTAATGATGATGTTAATGTGTTTTTCTATTAAGGTAATAACTCTATTCAAATTGATTCTAAATATATGTTACATATGTCATCGAATTACATATTTACAAGGATCTAGCTCAATTTACTCTTTTACAAAATGATAAAGATTTTAATTACATCTACATGCGAATACAACAAGAGTTGAAAGTTAAAGGCATATGAGAATTGGGAAAGTACGTATAATGTTATTTGTATGCTTAAACAAATTTAAGCTCGTAAATTTTTAAATGTTCCAACAATAATAATACTAATCAAATTTTAATGTTAAATTACATGTTGATAAACGTTTATGATTTTTGTATAAATGGAGATTTCAGGTATGATTATTTATATTATTAAAAATGAAAATTTAGGGTATGATTATTTATTCTAATAAATAGAGACAGATAATATAATTTAAAAATGTATTCTATTATGATGATGTTTCATGAACCCCTTTTGTGTGATCATGATTTATAATAATATATTTATGTAGTTGGTGACAAGTATGGATAGGGTTCCTTTAGTGTTTATCTTGTTTATAAATAATATTAAACATTTCTGTGTTGAAAAAAAATATTATTTTAATTGAAGTCGGTGAAGTTTTATCTCGGGAGAAATGGTGATGATCTAACGGGCACGAAGGGTAGAGTTGGTTGGAACATTCCAATTTTCTATTTTGGGGTTAGCCAAAAGTAGAAAAATTGGGTTTCCCAGGGAATTGGAAAGAAAGAAAAGCAGGAAAAGAGATTCCAGATTATTAACCTTTGAGCAGTGGAAAACTGGTAAGGCAAACCCGTGGAGGAAATGATAATGAGAGCCACATCCACATCGCAGAGAACGGCAAGGTCTCCGGCTTTCTTTATTAACCCATTTTTCCTCTTCGAAAACGTCACCTGTCTTCGCTTCTTCTCTTGGATTCTCTTCACCTCAACCTTTACTCTCCCCATTTTCTCGGCAACCAAACACTCCTAGAAAATTCCCAACGTGCTGCTTTTCGTCTCTCTTAAGACCTAAACCCGGGGAAGGGGGTATCTATGGTGGACACGTGGATCTGGTGGCAATGTGCTTTTTTGTTCTCTCCTCCACTTAAATGGTGTCTATCATGCTGATCTTGGTATGATTCATGACTCTCAGACGTTGATCTTATTTCTTTTGATAAGCCTTTGCTACTGTTTTTATTGAGTCCATCTCTTTCGGTGTCTTTTTTATATCTCATTATTAAAAATAATAATTTTAAAATTTAAAATTAACGTTTAAAGTAGAGCTTTGAGTTACGATTTAAACGGTTAGATGTAGGGTGTTTTTTTTAAAAATTTAAAATTTAGGGTTAAGATTTTTAGTGTTGGAACGCAGAGAGATACATCAAAAAATGATAGAGGATTTTTCTCCAAATACGTTGTTCCTTTCTGATGTTTTTATTCATGGGGTAAAAATCATCTGCCCTTAATCATGCCTCGTTCTATGCCACACACTAAAAATCACTTAAAAATTAAATTTTAAACCCTAATTTTATTTTCTACATCCTAAACCCTACACCCTAAAAAATATATCATGCCCCTAATTCCCTAAACCCTAACTACAACTCTTAACCTTAAACCCTAAACTCTAAACCCTAAACCCACTATTTTAAAATGGGAGCATAAAAGGGACAAACGATTTACATCCTCATTCATGGCCCAACACAAAAAATTTAAATTCTAAGTATTGATCATAATTTCTTAATTTTAAATCCTTAACCTTAAAAATAATCATACACCCTATATCTTAATCTTAAACTCTAACTTTAAATTCTAATCTTAAACTCTAAATATATATTTTTAATGTTAGAGCATGAATAGGAGCACTAAAAGGGGACATAAGATTTATGTTCCTATAATAATATCGAGGTTGGTCCAAGTGCTAAGCAATATAATATAGCTTATGTAAAATTCGAATTCGAATTCAAAATCTTGTATATATATATATATATATATATATATATATATATATATATATATAAAATTCTACGCAAAGACTCGCTGGTTAAAGTCAAATGTACAATATGGATGCCTTTAAATTAAGGGTTAACTACACCACTGACCACCGAATTAATTGAGGATTTTTATTTTGACCACCGAACTAACGAACTCGTCAATCAGACCATCGAACTTATAAATCAACCTATTTTGACCAACACCTATTTTGACCACCACCGTTAAAAATCTAACGGCGAGGTGACAGAACTGCCACGTGGCAGCTTACGGGAAATTTTTAAACTTACATATTTGGTCTATGTTATTTACTTATTAAATCAATTTGATCATAATTTTATTTTAATTAAATAAAATTAATCACCCAATCAGATGATGACACGTGTCATCACCCAATTGGGTTAATTTAACCAAATTTTAATTTATTTTATTTAATATTTAATATATTTTCCCCTCTAATCAGGTGGTGACACGTGTCACCACATGGTGAAAGAAAAATTAATGAAGAATAAAGATTGGTGTTGTGGGGTAATAAACCTAGAACTAAGTAGAGAAAACCCCACGCCTTTACCACTGAGCCAAGCTGCTCTTAATGATATATTTTGCACACTTTCATATATATATCTTATACTTCAATAAATGTTAGGGAAAAATTAAGTAAAAATAGTTGAAAGGGGACTCGAACTTAGATCACTTGGATGTGTATAATCACACAAACGTTCGATATAATTTAAATCTAATTTTTTTAAAATATTCGATTTAAAGTATTCGAATATTTTTTATTTTTAAACTAAATCGAATATTTATTAAAATATTAAATATTTGATTTAAAAGAAAAGAAATTCTATTTTTAAAAGTATTCGATTTAAATCAAATATTTAATATTTGAATATTTAAAAATCGAATTAATTTAAAATATTCGATTTTAAAAAGTATTCGGTTTAATTCAAATCGAATTAAAGTATTTGATATAAAAAGTATTTGATTTAATATTCGAATCAATTTAAAGTATTTGATTTAATATTCGAATCAATTTAAAGTATTTGGTTTAATATCAAATCCATTTAAAGTATTTGAAAATCAAATTAATTTAAACTATTTGATTTAATATTCGAATTAATTTAAAGTATTTGATTTAATATGTGAATCGATTGAAAACATTTGATTTAAAAAAGTATTCAATTTAATTTAAAAATATTGAATATTTGAATACTTTTTAAATCGAATTTTTTCTTTTAAATCAAATATTTTTTAAGTCGAATATTTAATATTTTATGAAATATTCAATTTAATTTAAAAAGAAAAAATATTCGAATACTTTAAATCGAATATTTTTTAAAATTAAATATTTAATATTTTTTAAATTTAAATAAAATCAAACGTTTGTGTGATTATACACATCCTAAGTGATCTAAGTTTGAGTCCCTTTTCAACCATTTTTACTTTTTTCCCTCTAACATTCACTGAAGTATAAAATATGTATATGAAAGTGTGCAAAAATATATCATTAAGAGCAACTTGGCTTAGTGGTAAAGGCATGGGGTTTTCTCCACTTAGTCTCAGGTTTAAACCCCCACAACACTAATCTTTATTCTTCATCAATTTTCCTTTCACCAGGTGGACACGTGTCATCATCTGATTGGATGATTAATTTTATTTAATTAAAATAAAATTATGATCAAATTGATTTAATAATTAAATAATATGGACCAAATATGTAATTTTAAAAATTTCCTGTAAGCTGTCACATGGCGGTTCCGTCACCCCACCATTAAGTTTTTAACGGCGGTGGTCAAAATAAGTTAATTTTATAAGTTCGGTGGTATGATTGACGAGTTCGTTAGTTCAGTGATCAAAATAAAAATCTCCCATTATTTCGGTGATGTAATTAACCCTTAAATTAATTACAACAAAGCCTAAAAAGCAGGAGTACAACTAAAAATAACAAGTCTGGGTTCACAAAACGGTGTTCACGACAGAAATATGATTACCTTGCACTACGCATAAGCCCATGGTTAGATTTTTGTCCTACGACAGAATTGAGGGTTTATATTTTGGGTTTATGTTTTAGGGTTTAGGTTAGGAATTTAGATTTTAAATTTTTAAAAATAAAAAAATTAATATATTATATTTTTGAGTAGCTCGCGAGCTTTTCGAGTCAGGTATCAAGTAGCTCGGCTCGTTAAGAACTCAAGCCAAATTTAAGCTCGAGTCGAACTTTGACCGAATTACACTAGAATAACTCGCAATCTGTCTTGTCTCACTTACCGCTCTAAATACAGCTGTACAAGGGTGTAATTTTGGTTGATTTTTTCATTCCCCTTAATATTTCTTTGGTCCATTCCTTGTTATGGGCGTTCTAACAGGTTTCGATCCTCCAAGGCTGAAGCTCTTCACCATTCTCTTAAGTCAAAAGTATGTCATTGTCTTTTGTTTGAATCAACTTGTCTTCACCCTTAAAATTTAGAATATATTAAAATTTAAAATTTTAAGGGTGCAACTATTCCCCTAACATTTCTTCACAATTATTTTAAGACAAAAATTTTGGGCATAACCAAATTTTTTTAAGTTTTGTAAGGGCCAAATTATTTTTTTTTTGAAAATTTTAAGTTTAAATTATACTTTTTCAAATTTTGGGACGTTGCCCACACATATCTCCATTGTCTTTCGCCCCTGTCACTTAACAACCTCAATACAAAGATATTTTAATCTCACCTTAACTTCTCGTTTGTTGTAGACACTCAATATTATGGTTATGTTAGGTAAATAGTGGTTTGAGCTAAAATTAGGAGTTTGGGCTAATATTAAAAGTTTGACTGGTTAAAAATACTAATTTAGATGTTTGATGAATAGCGGATTAGAATAGCGGATTGGGGTGAAACTTCTATTTTTGAAAAAAATTGCTAATATGAGCCTTTTGAAATTAGAGGCTTTGACATAAGAGTTATAAAGATTCTTTTACCTTTAACAATTACCAAAAACCTCCAAATAACCTAAATTTAACATTTTTCTATTTTAATTCTTCTCCCTCACCTATTTACATTGTGACATTTGTAAACTATTATTTTTTTTCTTTTTATTCTCACACATTTATATTTTTATTTAAATTTAATAATTAATTAAATTTTATTAAAAAGTAATTATATAAATAATAAAGTGTAAACTATGTCAGGTACCACCAAACTATTGAGGGTGACTCATTTTTACCACCAACCTTTCTATTGGTCCAAATTTACCACAAAACTTTATTTTTCGACTCGTTTATACCACCGCGCCATTAACTCCTCAACGCCATGATGAATAGAATGCTAGACCAAAACGATGTTGTTTTGGTACCGCTATTTTGATACTAAATTGCCCAAAACGATGTTGTTTTGCTAGAGAAAAATATGAAAAATTATGCACTCAATGAGATTTAAACCTAGAACATTTAGAATCAAAGGCAACTTCCTAACCACTAAGCCATCTTGATATATCTAATTTGTTTCTAGCAAAAATAACATATATTCTAAACTGCAGTTGAGATTAATTTAATTTATTTTATTATATAAATAATATTACTCTACATAAATAATGCAAATATACTATAAAATAATATTAATATACATATGATAATATATTAATAATAAATAATATATTTATATTAAATTATATTACCAATAATATTAAATATATAAATAAATAATTTATTATTATAAAAACTAAAAAAACTAATTTTTCACAAACCCCCAAAAATTTTCAAAAACCACAAAATCTACCAAAACATTAAATTCTTACATATATACCCTAAAATCCTAAATTATAAATCCTAAACCCTAAAATCATAAACCCATTAGTAGCCAAAATGGATGGATTTGGGGTTTAAGCTTTAGGGTTTTTTTGTAAATTTTTGAAATTTTAGATTTTTTAAATAATTTTTTATTCTTATAATAATATATTATTTGTTTATATATTTTAATATTATTTGTTTATGAATAAAGTTTTAGGGTTAAGGTTTATAGTTTAGGGTTAGAGTTTAAGGTTTTGTTGGATTTTGGGTTATTTTTGAAAATTTTGGGGTTTTGAAAATTAGTCATTTAGTTTTTATAATAATATATTTATCTATTTATATATTTTATATTATTTATAATATATTTTTATTATCTATATAGAGTAATGTTATTTATATGATAAACTGCAGTTTGGAATATATATAATTTGTGCTGAAAATAAAACATAGATGTTAAGTTGGCTTAGTGGTTAGGAGGTTGCCTTTGATTTAGAAGGTTTTAGGTTCAAATCTCATTGAGTGTATGACTTTTCATATTTTCCTCTAGCAAAACAAAGCCGTTTTGGGAAATTTAGTATCAAAATAACGACACCAAAACGACGTCGTTCTGGTCTAGCATCCACGTCATCACGACGTTAAGGAGTTAATGGCGCAATGATATAAACAAGTCGAAAAATAAAGTTTGGTGGCAAATTTGGACCAATTGAAAGGTTGATGGTAAAAACGGGTCGCTCCCAATAGTTTGGTGGTACCTAGCATAGTTTACTCAATAATAAATTATTATATAGATCATTCAAATATGTTTAATAATGTAATATTAAAAAATATTTTTATAATCTAATTAATATACAAATTATTGATAACTAATAAACTATTCAAACAAGTATCAAATATAATCATGTCCTTATATGTCATTTTTCTTGTTTAAATAATCAAACAACTATCAGCTATCAGTTAATTTTATCAAACACTTTTATACAATCAACTAATACAATCCGCTAGTCAAGTCAACTAATGCAATAAAATATTGAGTGTCAAAAGAGATAAAGTACTAATTTAATTTAAATTTTGTTTGTAAATGATAAAGTACTAATTTAGAAACCGGTAACCGAATTTTATTTAAAATAAAATAAAGGGTAAACTACACCATATACCACTCAACTATGGCCATGAGTCGAAAATGCCACCGAACTTTAAAATTGTTCAAAACTATCACTGAACTTTAATATGTGAGTCGAAAATACCACTCCTCCATTAACTCTTAACTCTCCCATTAAGTCAAACGACATCGTTTTGAAACCTAATTTAGCCCAAAACGACGTAGTTTTGCTGGAGAAAAATATTAAAACCAAGCACTTGGGGGGTTTTGAACCCATAACCTCCAGGGGAAAAAATAAGCCTTAACCACTAAACAAACATAAGATTGTATAATATTTTACGACAAATATTATATATCTCAAACTACTTCATATTAATTTAAATTATTTTATGAAATAAATAATATTATAAATAATATTAATATATAGAAATATAATATATATATATAAGTGTATTGTTTTATTTTTATATAATATTTATAAAATAAATATATTATTTTAAAAACCCAAAATATTCATAAAAATAATATATTTATATTATAAATATTATATAAAAACTCTAAACTCTAAATCTTAAGCCTTAAACTACAAAGCCCAAACCTCAAACCCTAAATCTTATGATTTGACATTTGGGGTTTGTAGTTTTTTATATATTATTTATAATATAAATATATTGTTTTTATGAATATTTTTTGTTTTTTAAAAATAATATATTTTTATTGATATATGTTAAAACTAGGAGTGTTTAAAAATACCTGGCCCGAACTACCCGACCCGTCGACCCGCCTACCCATTGAAAATTAGTGGGTATTTATTTAAAAACACCCGAAATTTTTTGGGCCGGGTACCAGGCCCGTATTTTTTCCTGGGTAGTCAGGTCGCGTCAGGGCTGAAACTTTTTTATAACCGAGTACCCGACCCGCTAATTTTAAAACTTATATATTTTAAATTTTAAATTCTATTTTTATTTTATGCTTCTTACTATTTCCCCCTAAAATTAATTTTAAATCTCCAATTTCTTTTTGTACTTGTATTATATACTTTTAAGTTTTAAAAATTTCAAAAACAATTATATTAATTAAGATTCGAAAGAAAAATCATGTTTGAGATTAATATTTTTAATACCTTATTTCTTCGATAAACTTTAATATATATATATACATATATATGTATGTATATATATATATATATCCAAATATTTCTCTCTTAAAACTAATCCCAAATCAATAATTTTGTGTTTGAAATATATATCATGAAATTTTATGTGTTTCCTGTGTATTTTTTTAAAAATAGATTAAAAATATATATAAAAAAGTGAATCGGATACCTGATACCCGATTTTACGCGTACCTGAATTTTGCGGGTACCCGGTTTGTATGGGCCGGGTAACAGGCCGAGGTTCCACTACCCAAAAATTTCGGGTACCCGGATTTGAACACCCCTAGTTAAAACAATGTATTGTATATTATTTATAGATTTTTTTTATAAAATAATTTGGTTGAATCAAATGGAAAAGTTTATATAATTTAAATAAAAATATTTTATTTTTATATTATATATATTATTTATAATATAAATATATTTTAAAAAACATAAAATTCATATATAAAAAACCCTTACACCCTAAATCCTAAACTCTAAGATTTAGAATTTAAGTTTGAGGGTTTGGGTTTGTGGGTTAACAATTTAGGGTTTAAGGTTTTTATATATTATTAATAATATAAATATATATTTTATGAATATTTTGGGGTTTTTAAAAAATAATATATTTATATTATTAATAATATATAAAAATAATATGTATTATATATATATATATTGATATATATATATATATGCAAATAATATATATTTATATATTTATATGTTAATATTATTTATATTATTATTTATTTCATAAAATAATTTGAATTAATCTTAGCTAGTTTGAGATATATATAATATTTGTGGTAAAATATTATACAATGCAATGTTGGTTTAGTGGTTAAGACTTAGCTTTTTCTTCTAAAGGTCTTGGGTTCAAAATTCCCCAAACGCATGGTTTTAATATCTTTCCTCCAGCAAAGCGACATCGTTTTGGGCTAAATTATGCTTCAAAACAGCCTCACCAAAACGACGTCATTTTGACTTAATGGGAGCGTTAGGAGTTAAGGGCGGAGTGATATTTTCGACTCACATATTAAAGTTCAGTGATAGTTTTGAACAATTTTAAAGTTTGGTGGCATTTTCAACTTAGGGGTCATAGTTGAGTGGTATGTGGTGTGGTTTACCCTAAAATAAAATATGCTAATTTAGACAACAAATTTTAGGTACGCGTCAAAGATTCGTGACATTGAAATCATTGCTCAGAATATGTATTTTCTTGATGATTAGTGCTTCAAGTATTTGGGGAAGACACCACTGGTGCATGTTGTTGATGGTAAACGTGTGAAGCTAACATGAATGAAGAATGATTTTCATGTTGATGGAAATTCCACATCGGCAGAAATTGTGTAACCCCCTCGTCCCGGTCTGGCCGGATGATCGGTCCGAGTAGGCTACACGGGAAAAACCGAAGCGAAACCCATTAAGGTTCCCCTTCGGTTAGCAACCCTAGAAAATTTCTTTTATTTTAATCTTGTCTAAAGGCATTTTACTTCCTAAGTGATCACGTCAGCGGAAAACATCAATAAGAAGCACATTCAAACCACAACCGCTCCTCAAACAGTTCATTTTACACTTACAGGGAAGCCCGTATTGATACGCTTATCAAGGGTATCGATACGCCTTGACTAGGTCAACCCAAACAGTCAACTCAGGGAAGACCGTATCGATACAGCCCTTGAGCGTACCGATACGCCCTTCTCGGTCAACATCTCGTGGTCAACGAGATACAACCGTATTGATACGCCTCAACACCGTACCGATACGCTATTCACTCACAAAATTCTCAGAATTCCAGTGAGCAAAGAGTGTATCGATACACACCCGTGTATCAGTACGCCTAGCCAAAACTGAGTCCTGCAGGCAAGACCGTATCGATACGGCCCTCAGGCGTATCGATACGCCCTGCACTACAAGACTGCAGATTTCAGCAAAGGACCCTCATACCCAACTCTAAATGCATTTTAAGACTCTCCTATCCACCCTCAAGCAATCATACACATTTTATGGCCAAGAGCAACATGTAAAGCAACCTATATGGACAACAACACCTATACACCATGGCATTCACATAGGATATAGCTATTGAAAAATTAGACATGCTTGAAAGTTCAAAAGCCAAATGGCACATATAAGTAAGCAGCAAGATAGACATGGTCCATAATCCACAAGACTCAAACATAGCACATCCATAGTTTAACATGCTCAAATAACACAAATCACCTAAGGAGTTTGACACCAACTCCTACAACTCTATACCCCATCGTTTATACATTATTACAAAACACAAATCATACTTGTGCTAGCTTGAGAACTCCAAAAGCTCTTCCCTTGCCCACTTGCCTCCCGAACTCTAACGATCTGCATGTTGGAAACAAAGAGAGCGTAAGCTAACTAGCTTAGTAAGAGAAGCTCTACAAATCCACAACATGCAGTTTTCAAAACACTTTTCATAAATGAAAGTAAAACAATGGATGCACGAATGACTTTCTCAACAACAAGACATGGTTTGCACAAGCACAACCAACATTCACACACGGTGGGACTACACATCCCCGTTCCGACTAGTAGGTTTCGAATGGGACTACACATCAAAGTACTTTCCTACTAGTCATTACCGGTGGGACTACACATCACCGTAGTTAAGACAACCATCACGTGAGGCTCAACATCAACACGACAACACACTACCAACTGTATAAGACAACTCAGGATGCACATGAAAGTCACAACACATAGCCATTCATCCATTCATAACATAGCATGGGAGTAGAGATTTACACTCGGGTTTAGGTGAACCCTCAAGGTTCCACTCAAACCCCAAAGGTGCCATATCGTGCACAATTCAAAGATTAACAATCTACTCACCGTTGTTACCCAAGTGAAGACCGAAGACCAAGCTCAAGACTCCAAAACCTCCGGATTCGTTCCCGATGCTTCACCAACCAAATTTCTTGCTTCTAATCAACCTCAACACAATCCAAACAACTTCAAATCAGCTCAAGCATCAAAGTAGTTAACCCGGAATTCAATTCAAACATCAAACACAACATTTCAAGCCATGAACAACCCCTAAAATTACCAAACTCGAGCAGCCCATAAACCTCAATCAAATCTCATGATTCCAACACTTTTAGTACACCCAAAAGATTCCAAAACAACCCTCAACCATAGTACTAACCTCAGCCCACAAATTCCAACCTAAAACAACCCCCAAAACCACTCTAAAACCCTTCAAAAACCCCTTGGTAACCTAAATCCGGGAATGTGAATAAAATCATGTAAAATTTATATATGTTGAACCATTTGACTCCTAGACTTCATATCTAACACTATTAGATCAAAGAATTAAGTTAAACACAATAAAGCTACCATTTTTATTCAAATCCCTTAAAAACTCAAATTCCAAAACCTTGATGAAAATGAAAACTACTTGTACTTTTGAAGAGAGGAAGATAAGGACAAGTTGGAAATGTGTTTACCTTTCAAAAACGAGCTAAAATGGAGGAGCTAGGTGAAGGGATAGTGAAAGGAGGATGAGAGCTCCTCTTTGTCGTGGGATTTGTTTTGAGAAGAAGATGAATAGTGAAACTATTTGGTAAAAGGGGATTTAAATTGAAAGTGGAGTTATTTACAAGATTTCCATTAATGAATGGCTATTTCCCCTTTTCCTTAAAATCCATCCAAATTGAATTTCATTTCAATTTAGTCCAACATAAAATGTTTGTTTTTGAAACCCGAGGCCCAAAAGATTATTTTAATTATAAAACCAAACCTGAAATATTATTAAAATGTTATTTTCACCCGAGCCCTAAACCCGGGTGTTACAACTCTCCCCCATTTAAGAAATTTCGTTCCCGAAATTACCTGACGGAAACAAGTACGAAAACTGCTCAACCATATTAGTTTTCCTCTCGCACGTGACCTCTTCCACACCTCTATGTCCCCACAACACCTTGACCAACTCTATGGTCTTGCCATGCAACACCTTGCTATCAGAAGCAAGTATCTCAACAGGCTCTTCATTGTAAGACAAATCCAGATTCAACTCTATCTCCTCAACAGGCATAACATGAGAAGGATCTGATCTATATCTCCTAAGCATCGACACATGAAAGACATCATGAATCTTCTCTAGTTCAGTCGGGAGCCTCAATCTATATGCAATGGGGCCAATTCTCTCAACTATCTCATAAGGTCCTATGAATCTTGGGCTTAACTTGCCCTTCCTCCCAAACCTCATCACCTTCTTCCAAGGCGAGACTTTCAAAAACACTTTATCCCCCACGGAGTACTCTACCTCTTTCCTCTTTAAGTCGGCATAGGACTTCTGTCGATCTGAAGCTGCTTTCAAGCGATCGCATATCAACTTCACTTTCTCGGTGGTGCCCTTAAGCAATTCGGGCATCGGCACAAGTTTCTGTCCGGCTTCGGCCCAACAAATCGGGGTCCTACACTTCCTACCATACAAGGCCTCATAAGGAGCCATCTGAATACTCGACTGAAAGCTGTTGTTGTACGCAAACTCCACTAACGGTAGATGTTTCTCCCATGACCCCTGAAAATCAATAGTACAACACCTCAACATATCTTCCAATACCTGAATCACTCTCTCAGACTGACCATCTGACTGAGGATGATACGAAGTGCTGAAGTTCAACCAAGTACCCAAAGCTCGATGCAAACACTCCCAAAATCTAGCGGTAAATCTCGGATCTCGGTCCGACACAATCGACTTCGGTACCCCATGTAGTCTCACTATCTCACAGATATACAGATCGGCCAACTTGTCCAAAATATATGTAGTATGAATTGGTATGAAGTGGGCACACTTAGTAAATCTATCTACAATCACCCACACTGAATTCTTCTTCGAAGGAGTCAACGGAAGTCATGACACAAAGTCCATGGTAATACGCTCCCACTTCCATTCTGGAATTTTCAATGGCTGTAATAATCCTAAGGGAAATTGGTGCTCAGCCTTGACTCTCTGACAAACCATACATCTACTTACAAACTCGGCCACGTCCTTTTTCAAACCAACCCAATAGTACTCATCTTTTAAACCTCGACACATCTTCGTGCTACCCTGATGCATAGCAAAAGGGCTATTATGAGCCTCATTCAAGATCGTGCGCCTCAACTCGGCATCCTCCAGAACCACTATCCTATTCTTGAAACATAGGATCCCATTCTCTCCAAAACAATACTCGGTGGGCCTATCTTCGGCTATATCTTGCACGTGAGGTGCCAAAGACTCATCTCGCAACTGCTTCTCACGAATCAACTGAACCAAAGAAGGCTTAACCTGAAGCTCGGCTATCAACCCACCATCCATAGACACACTCAACCTTGCAAACATAGCTCGTAACTCAACGACCACTTTTCTACTCAAGGCATCGGCCACTACGTTTGCCTTGCCCGGATGATACTTTATGGTGAGGTCATAATCCTTAAGGAGCTCTAACCACCTACGTTGCCTGAGGTTCAACTCCCTCTAAGACATCAAATATTTCAAACTCTTGTGGTCGGTATACACGATGCACTTCTCACCATAAAGATGGTGTCTCCAAATCTTCAACGCGAACACCACTACAGGCAACTCTATGTCATGTGTGGGATAATTCTTCTAATGGACTTTCAACTGTCGTGAAGCATACGCTACCACCTTACCTTCTTGCATAAGCACACAACCTAGCCCTACGTAGGACGCATCACTGTAAATCACAAACTCTCTCCCCGGTTCAGGCTGAATCAGGATAGGAGCTTCGGTCAAAGCTTTCTTCAATTTCTCAAACGCTTCTTGTCTTGCATCTGACCACTCATACGAAACATTATTCTGTAGCAACTTAGTCAACGGAGCCGCTATTCTCGAGAACCCCTCAACAAACCTTCTATAGTATCCTGCCAAACCTAGGAAACTGCAGATTTCTGTCACAGATTTCGGTTGTTTCCAACTCACTATAGCTTCTATCTTCTTGGGATCTACACTAATCCCACTAGCCGATATCACGTGACCTAGGAAGACTACCTTCCTAATCCAAAACTCACACTTGCTTAGCTTGGCATACAACTGATTCTCAAGTAGGGTCTGAAGTACTAACCGCAAATGCTCATCGTGCTTCTCTTCGGTCCTAGAGTACACTAGGATGTCATCAATAAACACTACCACAAACATGTCCAAGAACTCATGAAAAACTCGGTTCATCATATCCATAAAGGCCGCTGGAGCGTTGGTCAACCCAAAAGGCATCACCAAAAACTCATAGTGCCCATAACGTGTACGAAAGGCTGTCTTCAATATGTCCACATCCTTTACCCTCTACTGATAGTATCCAGACCTCAAGTCAATCTTCAAAAACACAGAAGCACCCCTCAACTGGTCTAGCAAGTCATCTATCCTAGGCAAGGGATATTTGTTTTTCACTGTTACTTTATTCAACTGCCTATAATCTATACACATTCTCATGCTACCATCCTTCTTTTTCACAAACAAGACCGGAGCACCCCGCGGGGATACACTAGGCCTAATGAAGCCTCTATCAGTCAACTCCTGAAGTTGTGTCTTCAACTCTTTCAACTCTTTTGGTGCCATTCTATACGGAGCAATCGACAGCGATGCAAAATTAGAATATGTCTCAATAGCAAACTCAACTGCTCTGTCTGGAGGCAAGCCTGGTAGCTCTTCCGGAAAAACACTCGGAAACTCACACACTGTTCTGATATCCTGAGGTCTCACCTCACTCATATCCGGATTCATTACGTAAGCCAAGAAAGCATGACACCCTGAACTCAACAACCTCCGAGCTTCCAAAGCTGAAACCACATTGGACAAAAACTTGACATTCTCCCCAACTACCACAACCTCGAAATCATCAGTAAGCCTCAAAGAGACTCTCTTGGTCTCAAAGTCAACCCTAGCTCTATGCTCTACAAGCCAATCCATGCCCAAAATCACATCAAAGCCATAGAAGGGTAACTCCATCATATCGACCGGAAATATGTGGCCCTGAACCATCAAAGGACACCTCCTATACACTTTCCTGACTACCACTGTATCACCAAAAGAGCTAGTAATATTTACACCTATCTCTAACCAATCACATGGTAACCCTAATGACCTTGCATGCTCACCCAAAATATATAAATGTGTTGACCCCGAATCTATCAAAGAAAGCAAACTTAAAGACTGTAATGTGAAATTACCTGCAATGACATCAGTGTCATTCCCAGCTTCTCGCTGAGTGTACACCGTAGCCGGTCCTCCTCCCTCGTGCTGGACTGCTACAACGTGAGCCAAGTTCCTCTGACCCTCATTCCTTGGCTGAAAGTTCCCACGATCGTGCCCACGACCTCTCTAATGCTCAAAGCCCCTAGCTGGAGCCGGTCCGCCCCTAACTGGGTGTGGACAATCACGCCTCAAATGGTCTCGGGAGCTACAGTTCCAACACGCCCCATAAATACCCATACACTCGCCCGGGTGGCGCCTCCCGCACCTAATGCACTCCAGAATGTTCCCAACAGCTCCCTGGCCCTGACGGCCCTGACCATAGTTACCACCTCTAGGTCTCGTATCCGGCTGGTACCTCCTATCTCTATGCCTCATGGCATGATCTCTATCCCAGTTCGCATGTCTCTTTCCGGAGTCAGACCCACTAGCACGTGCTCTAGAGCTTAGGTTCTGCTCTATATCCTTGGCCCTAGAGACCAAGACATCGAACTCAGTGTAGTCGGAGGCTAGCATGTAGGTCTTCACATCTGTAGTCAACCCATATCTGAAACGCTCACATCGCTCCTTCTCATCCGGGACCAACTCTGGTGCGTACTAGCTCAACCTCACAAACTGAACTTCATATTCGGACACAGTCCTATTTCCTTGAACCAAAGCCATAAACTCTCTTTTCTTTTCTTCCAAGTACCGAACTCCAAGGTACTTCCTCTTGAAGGCATTTCTGAAGAACTCCCATGTGACCTCCGCTCGGCCATACCGGAAATAACAGTGGTCCACCAAGTATAAGTGTCTCCCTGAAGCAAAGAGACGATGCATCCCAACTTACGGGCATCCGAACACTCCATCTGACCCAAGATGTGAGTAGTACTCTTAAGCCACCTCTCTGAACCCTCCGTAGACAATCCACGAAACTCAACTGCCCCTAAGTTACGGAGCCTCTCTAGGGGTAATCTTGTCCTCGCACCCTGAGGTGGTGTTGCAGCTTGCATACCGGCCAAAACTGTCTGAAAAGCTCTGGCTATGGTCTGAATCAAATGGGTCACATCTGGACCTGCCTGACCTTGGCTCGCTTGAGCCCCATTACCTCCCACATTAGCCTCAACCTGAGGCCCATTACCATCGCCTCCAACATTTTCTCCATTACCATCGAGAGCATGAGGAGCAAGAGGCACATCCTCGGGTGCCTGGTCACCCGCTCTTGGCCGTCCCCTCGGTCTCACCATAGCAATTATAATAATCTAAAACAGCAAACACACAACAACAAAGGAAACGTTAGGTTAGCAAAAGGGCAATGACTCCGGTTCTCAAGCTCGTTAAACCAAAACAATTTCCCTTTTTATTTTTACAACAACGCCTAACAATAGGGACTTGGACCTACTCTCAAGCATCAACAGAGTCATCACAACATGTAATCATACACCGTGCTAGCAACAAAATTTAGGCATACATGGCAAAACACCCATAACACCTTAACTCACCTCACTTACCTGCCCGAGGTCTCGGAAACCTCAGGCTCTAATACCAATAAATGTAACCCCCTCGTCCCGGTCTGGCCGGAAGATCGGTCCGAGTAGGCTACATGGGGAAAACCGAAGCGAAACCCGTTAAGGTTCCCCTTCGGTTAGCAACCCTAGAAAATTTCTTTTATTTTAATCTTGTCTAAAGGCATTTTACTTCCTAAATGATCACGTCAGCGGAAAACATCAATAAGAAGCACATTCAAACAACAACCACACCTCAAACAGTTCATTTTACACTTACAGGGTAGGCCGTATTGATACGCTTATCAAGGGTATCGATACGCCTTGACTAGGTCAACCCAAACAGTCAACTCAGGGAAGATCGTATCGATACAGCCCTTGAGCGTACCGATACGCCCTTCTCGGTCAACATCTCATGGTCAACGAGATACAACCGTACCGATACGCTATTCACTCACCAAATTCTCAGAATTCCAGTGAGCAAAGAGCGTATCGATACACACCCGTGTATCGGTACGCCTAGCCAAAACTGAGTCCTGTAGGCAAGACCGTATCGATACGGTCCTCAAGCGTATCGATACGCCCTGCACTGCAAGACTGCAGATTTCAGCAAAGGACCCTCATACCCAACTCTAGATAAGAAGACTGAAGAATGTCATCTGTGGCACATGAGGCTAGGGCATCTTGCCCATCCCACCTTAGTTCAAGCTTGCAAACATATAGGTGTTGTAATACCTAGTCAAGTTGATAATATTGTTGATAATACTTGTATTCCTTGTCGATTGGGCAAGAGTCACAAATTGAGTTTCAATGAATCCACTTCAGTTTATGAATCACCTTTCCAACTTGTGTTTTCTGATTTGTGGGGACCTTCTCATGTTGTTTCAAATGGCTTTCGATACTACATGTCATTTGTTGATGCATACTCTCGCCACTGTTGGGTGTATATGCTTAAGACTAAGGACCAAGCCCTTCAAGCTTTTCACTTGTTTAGTCAAATGGTTAAAACTCAATTTAACACCTCTATTAAGGAAATGCAAACATATTGGGGAGGTGAGTACATAAGTATGTCTGCAGTCTTGGCTTCTATGGGAATTGTTCACCGTATCTCTTGTCCACACACCTTTGAGCAGAATGGTGTTGTGGAAAGAAAGCATCGACATATTATTGAACTTGCGTTGGTGTTAATGGCACAAGCATCATTACCTTTTAAGTATTGGGCATATGTTGTGACTACGGCTGTCTTTCTTATTAATCAATTGCTCGTGTTTTGCAAGGCAAATCTCCCTTTGAAGTGTTGTACAGCAAAGTGCCAGATTACAAGTTCATGAGAGTTTTTGGGTGTCAATGTTTTCCACACCTTAGGCCCTATCAAAACCATAAGTTGAGCTATAGGTCTCAAGCATGCATTTTTCTAGGCTATAGTCCGAGCCATAGAGGATATCAATGCTTGGCATCGGATGGGCGTATTTACATTTCATGACATGTTGTGTTTAATGAAAAATGTTTTCCATTTGCAGGCAAAGAGGCACAAAGGGGTGCAGATTCTAATGTTGTTCGACCCTCTAAGATGGCTATTGTGCATGGTGCTGCAAGAGTTTGTGCACAATCGTCATCCTCAAATCCCACTTCTACTCTTGCGTCGATATTGCATGGATCTTTTGACCAGTTACGAGTGTCACCAGTTACTTCAGATTCTTTGGGTGAAGATGAGTATGGTAAGCATGTCCCTGAAGTAAGTGTTGCCTTGTTGGTTCCTCCAATGCATTTGACCAGCATGATAATGGAGATATGCACCAAAAGTTGGAAGAAAATGTGTCTGACAGTGTGCATGATGCTGATGGTATGAATAAAAGGGTGGAAGAAAATGAACTTGAAGATGTGAGTCAGGCTTCAATGCCTGGTGTATCCCCTGATGTTCCACCTGCTCCTATTGTCTCCGGTCATCACATGCTCACTCGAAGTAAGTGTGGCATTTTCAAACCAAAATTGTACATGACTGCTTATGAAGTTGAAGAAACATAACCCAGCTCGGTGTATGAAGCACTCAAATCAACTCAGTGGAGTGCAGATGTTCATGCTGAGTTTGAAGCATTGGAAAGAAACAATACATGGACGTTAGTGCCCCTACTTGAAGGAAGAACTGTTGTTGATTGTAAATGGTTATTCAAAATTAAAAATAATGTGATGGCACAGTGCAAAGACATAAAGTGAGACTGGTGGCCAAAGGGTTTTCTCAGGTCCCTAGCCAAGATTTTTAGGAGACATTCAGTCTTGTAGTAAAAGCAGCAACCATTAACATTGTTTTTAGCATAGTAGCTCACAAGGGGTGGCCATTGAGACAAGTGGATGTTAATAACTCCTTTCTCAATGGTGATTTGCAGGAGGATGTATACATGCACCAACCACAAGGGTTTGAGAAAAATACAGGTGATGGCTCGATGCTGGCGTGCAAGTTGCAAAAGGCATTGTATGGGCATAGACAGGCACCACGCAATTGGTACTCGAAATTGAAGGATCATTTGCTGAGTTTGGGGTTCAGGAGCTCTCAACCTGACACTTCGATGTTTATCAAACATGAGCAGGAATATGCAGTGTATGTGTTAGTCTACGTGGACGATATTATTGTCACAAGCAATAACACAGTTGAGATTGAAGATGTGGTCAAGCAATTGGGAGAGAAATTCTCCTTAAAAGACTTGGGGCAGCTTACGTTTTTTCTTGGTATTTAAGTAAAACGTGTTGGGGATGCTGTTTTCTTGAGCCAGAGGAAGTACATACTTGAACTCCTGGCCAAGGCACGCATGAGTGGTGCATCGTCAGTTCCAACTCCCATGGTGGCATCTCTCAAGTTATCCAAAGATGATGGTAGCCAGTTAATGGATGCAAAGGAGTATCGAAGCTTGGTAGGATCTTTGCTATATGCTTGTCACACTCGACCAAACATAGCATATAGTGTAAACAAATTAGCACAGTTTATGCATGCTCCTTGTGAGCAGCACCTTGTTGCTGTAAAGAGGGTGTTGCGTTACTTAAATGGTACACTTGATCATGGACTGGTGTTCACCCCTACAACAGACTAGTTTCAGTTAGTGGCGTTCTCTGATACTGACTGGGGTGGAAATGTGGATGATCGACAGTCAATCTCTGGGAGCTGTGTTTACTTGGGAGGTAATCTTGTAATGTAGGGCTCGAAGAAGCAGAAAACTGTCTCCAGGTCAACCACAGAAGCTGAGTATCGAAGCCTGGCAGATACATCATCTGATGTTACCTAGTTGAGTGCCTTGTTGGACGATATGAAAGTTGATCTTCAAGCTACTCCTGTGATATGGAGTGATAACTCCAGTGCCATAGCCATGATTGTTAATCCAGTTTATCACACAAAAGCTAAACGCATTGAGCTCGACGTTCATTTTGTCCGGGAAAAGGTGGCAGACAACAAGTTGAAGGTGAATTTTGCACCGTCTGAGCATCAAGTAGCAGATGGAATGACAAAAGCATTGTCCAGAGAGTATTTCTGCTTGTTTCGAAGAAGATTGGGAGTGGTTTCGTTTTCAGAAGTTGAAGAAGGAAAAAGCAGGGAGCATGTTGAGCATAATAGCTAGGGTTGCAGCCTTGTTAGTTAACGTGTGTGTTAGGCTTGTTGAGTTAGCAAGGTGGTTGTAACAGCTAACTGTGGTTGTAACGGCTAAGTGGCTATATATGTAAAGCTCTATTCATGAGCAGTTCACTATCTTCTTCAATAAACAATCATATTCCTTCTCTTCTTTAACATTTCAACAAACTGCAAATGTTAATACTTTCAGCTTATGGAAATTTCTGGGTATAATAATTTTTCAGAAAGCTATAAGATTTGCACTCGGTTCAAGTGCTTCTCTCGTTTACCAGAAAAGTGCACACATTTTCAAAGTAGGAAAACTACAACAAACACTTTATTTTCACACACTGGAGGACAAGATGGATTCCTCCTAAAAGTCTTGTTTTGTATTGAGTTTCACCGCCACTCAATCACACACATGACAACAGTTGATATTTATAAGCACATAAGGTTGATGAAAAGCTATTCATAGGAATCTGTTGCAGTTTCTTCACTACAGCTCCAACACCAAGTCTACAATGGCAGCAGCAGATGATGGTCAGACATACATTGGGGAAACAAAAATGAATCAAATTACTGTATGGATTTTACTTGGGGATCCACCATTTCAAACAATGGGTTTTAACTTTTAATCTGAAATGACCAACATGGTTATGTTTTACTTACAGTCTGCATCTGTTTTAATCCAATGTTCCCCATTTGCAGTTGCAGCGGTACAGGCAGTAAGCTCATATTTAGGCGGTTCTGAGATGGTCTTATAATCTTGGTGTCCTGCCATGGACCTTAATCCCCGGGGAAACAACTTGTTGTCTTTATTTTGCTGAATCTGGTCTGTATAAGTATACTCATCTTCACTGTAAGGAGGATTATTCATTTTCTTCCCATGCAACTTTTTAGACTCTCTGTCAGCAATGGAACTTTCAGGGTGGACTTTTCTGTGGAATAGTTTTATGACCTGCAAACCGACACAATTGCAAGCAATTAATGAAAAGAAATAAGAGCAAAGACTCACATGTTATGAACTTCTAGACTTTAGGACTCAAATGTTCTGGTTTTGACATCCCAATTTTTGACCCTTTTCTCAGTGAATGATGCCATTAGCATTGCCTTGGATTCGTTTTTTTACCTCCTGCTCCTGGCATTAGCATTTTGAGGTCCTTAACTTCTTATTCTCTAAGAAAATGGTTATAGAAGACTCACCTTTTGGAGTTTTTTCTTGGTTGCAGCAGAAGTTGTTTCTTTAGGAGAAGGTATAGAACTCCCTGAAGAAGCATGGATCTTTTTCAGAATCTTCTTGATGAGATGTTTGACAGGCTTATTGTTTTGCTTGTTCTCCATCTCCTCTTTCCCACATTTTTCCATAGGATTCTCTTCTGCAATTTTTGTCCTGTGGAACAGTTCAGCAAGTGATGCCTTTTCTTTCTTCACCTCAAACCTTGTTTCCGCAAGCTCAATCGAAGACCCGAGAAGATATCCTTGGAGTGGACATGTGATTGTCTTCCCATGATCTTCAGCTTTGGCTTCTTGAATTGGCTTACCACCAAGTGTAATCGTGCTAACTTGACTATTCCTTCCTGATGATTCATTGGAACCATGCTCTTCGGCTTCAGCTTCAAGGAACTTCTCCAGTTCATCATTGATGAGCTTCAGATAATCTTCGGTCACCTCAGTTTTTTCTTCAGCTATATTCTCCAGGGGCGTGGTGAATGTCGGTGTTACAGGCTCACTCATAAGTGGTTCGGAGCCTAGTGTTCCAATGGTGAGAAAGCCATGGAATAGCCCTGAGATGACAGTGGATGTTTCATCTCCAATGTTGTCTTCTACCCCCTTGGCTTCAAATTCAGTGAAGGAATTCTCACTTTCCAGTTTGGATCCGTGTCCATAGCGACATGTTGATTTTGGATGGGAGTCTTGATCGTTGAGGGATGACTGAGCAGAAAGACATGCACAGTAGTTCCCTGAAACCAGAGTTTAAAGATTAGGACATACGACACGGTTGAAACGGAAGGACTTCATGTTGTGATTTATAATTACGTATCAATGTTCCTTTTAAGCCTTAAAGTCTAATTTCAACCTATCTAGCGGTTCCCTCCCCTTAGTGGTCTACATGGTTGTAATGAGAGCGACTGGTTCCCATACTTATTTTGCTGTACTTAGTCTTAACTGTTGTCTGCTAGGCTATGAAGAGAGATCGGATTGCCGTGAGACCACGGAGATTGGTGGCCCCATCTCTAAAAGGAATCTATAATTCTATATTTTAACCTCTGTTTTAGGTTTGTAATCTATCTGTTTAAGACTATAAGTAACTTTGATGAGTTGAGTGCAATGGACTCCAATGGCTAATGCATTATTTTGTGGGAGCAGGTGAGTTGGTTATCGTATGCAACTGCGCTAATCCTATCTGGTGATGATTTTCATGTGACTTGTTCATGGCTTGTGGATTTTTCAAGAAAGATGGAGTACCAATTGTGAAATCCTTGAAAGGTTCGATATTAGTTGGCCGTAACTTATGCTGCATCCATCCTAGTAACTGCAATGACAAACAGCAAAGGGGTGAATTTAGCAGGATCTGGAATGTTTATGCTATTCTAAGAATCTAGTGGAGTGGAGACTTACCTTCATTTTCATTCTTGTGTTGCAGAGCTCGACGTCAAATCGTTTTGGTTTTCATATGAGGAGAGATATGTTTAGACTATTAAGCGGAACTGGAGTTGAAGGGGTGATATGGGATTGTATACAAAGGCAGTGATCAAGTGGCAGCGAGAAGGGTCTGTAACAGATGTGAGAATAGAGAAACAAGTAGAAAGATACAAGATTTTGGTTGGCTATTCTTTGTCACAATCCTATCAAGTGGACAAATGGCAGAGTAATTCGTCGACAATCGATTTGACGGTGTTTTCTCTGTCCTGCATTACATGCATTGTTGGAGTAGGTGCATGGCTGCATGAATGTGTGCAAGATTAGCGGTATAAATGTCTTGTTATTACTTGTTGATGAGTCAATCGTGTCTGTCCTAATATGAGATGATGGTAATGGGCATGAATAATCAATGAGGCCAGACATCATATCTATCTACACGTTCACTTCTGTCTGTGTAGACTAACTTTATACTGTACTACACTACATGTACAATTATTTTACGAGGTAAATTACGTGTAGGGCGGTGCCATCATTACTGGTTCGACAAGAGAACAGTTTTGTTTGAATGTTGTCTGTGTCATGTGCAATATACCTCCATGATTTACTAATCTACATGGTTGGACATACTAGAGGTATCCACCTCGAAAAGTTCCTCATCTACTGTCCTCGTGTCGCAGCGGTTTGCCAGGCTAAAATGTCTCGAGTGATCTGTATGTTATGCAGGTATTCATTTCAGAGCCCCCATTTCATTTCCGGGCCTGCAACATTGCTTGACTGAACTGCTGATAGATGATAATCATGCATTTGCATAGTTTTGTACATGAAAGTTCTTTATGTTCATTATAATTTAAGACCTTGTAGATTAGATGATCTCAATAATACAGTTCTATTGCAGCTTTAATAAATTGAAAAAACTCTGCTCCCCATGCAGTGATGTCATCGTAGCGTTGTCGTACACACGGTTTATGATTCGAACAGTGCCGCTGGCTACCCCACAAGCATCTTTGAAAGTTGGAGCTAGCCGAGGAGGAAGATGTCGTTGGCATCCAGACAAAAGCCACCACAAACACCTTCAACTTGGAACCACCCCATCTAATTGTGTAAAAGAATAATGATGAAATTCCATAAATCTTTCAAATCATTTCATTGAACAATCCCTATCCTTCACGTATTCTCAAACTGTAATGTTTATACAAAATAACAGTGTACCTTTGAACCAATGAGAGAAGGACAGCTGTGTAACAAGAGAAAGCTAACACACTTACCAGATGCTCTTACCAATTTAACTTAGTTCTTTAATTCAGTAGTACAAATATTCACCCTGCTCATTAAAACAAGCTGCTGCTTCTTGAGAACACACTCGTAATTTCCGACGAAACAGAGAAAAAGGTCTGATAGATAAGACTTTAGCTAAGGTATCTGCAAATTGCATAGAGGCCGGAACATAATTGACTTGAAGTTGTTGATTTAGAACCTTGTCCAAATGTTTGGTTTTTGCATGTAGATTCGGGTTGTCAGCCATTGCTACGATGCTCGTATTGTCACACCAAATTCTAAAACTTCATTGAGACTGACACCGAGATCATCAAGGACAGATTTTATCCAAGTTACTTTCGATGTAGCATCCTCAAGGCTACGATATTCTGCTTCTGCAGTAGAGCAAGACACTAGTCGTTGCTTCTTAGAACTCCATGAGGTGCAAAAACCAGAAATTGACCTGCAATCATCTCGATCATAGAGTTTCCAGTACAATGAATAATGAAGAAATTCCAGAAATCATTCAAATCATTTCGTCCCACGTGTGCATATCATAGTCCATTTGTGTTGAACACTTGGCTTCAATCATTTCCCTAACAGTAGACACTGCCGCCATGAACGGATAACTTCACTCTTTTGCTCTTGAATCTGCAGGGCCGAATTACATACACGTATATGATGACAACTAACGCTGTTGTTCAGAGTCTTCCGGAATGAAATTCGAAAGACATGGCAGGTTATGTCAAAAACTGCATTATTCCCACAGTTTTGTTTTGCTGATTATTATGGTAGCTTGTGATGATCCATTTGCATGGTTACAACATATACACCAAACAAGTACATATATGAGTGTCGACTGTTGAGTAACATGAGCATAATCATGTGAAAAAGATACTGTCGGTGAACTGTTTAATCTTTCAAGAAATTTCTTACCAGATAAGCTACAAGTGTCTCTCATTAGTGCTTCATATCAATTCATGTTAGTTGCAGTAGCACATCTTTTAAAGATTTCATTACATGTAGGATTGAACATTTAAACATGTTGAAAGGAGATAAGCTTGCCTAAATCTGTCAAAACAAAGCTGTGTTTGAGGTTCAATTTCAACTAACCAACAAACTGCTATAAAACATGAGTCATGGAGAAATGAAGAAAAGGTGAGAAGCAAACAAGTAGAAACAAAACATGTAATTATTATCTACTATTGAATTCAACAGTTTTAAAAAACAGACAAAAGCTAAGGTTGCAACAGCCAACAAGCATCATTTTCTGTGGGATTTGGCAGACTGGTGGACATGTGAATCCCACATGGAATTTTGATCTCCCCCCCCCCCCCCCCCCCCCCTTTTTTTTTTGTGTAGGTATCTTTGAAAATCTTCATTATAACTTCATAACACTTTTCTGATTGACAAGAATCAATTGTCTAGAAAAAGAAAAGGTCTTCCTACTATTTATAGTTACAAATCACTACTTATGAAAAACAAGGGAAAACTATGCAGATAGTCCCTCGACTATATAGTACCTTTTATTTGGATCATTCGACTATAAAAAAAATTATAAAATGATCCTATGGTATTGCAAAGATCCTTTTTCCATTGAAACTTGAACGGAAGTTTGAACAGGAGGTTAACATGCTTGCTTGGAATTTTTAAAATAGTCATTAAATTACACATAAGACACCAAAACTATGTCATTTTAGATGGGGTATAAACAGGGTCAGGGTCAGGATTGAACAATGAGAGAACAAGTTGATTGACTTTGAAATAAATAGAATTTTAGAAAGTAATTAAATCATAAAAGTTAGGAAAATTAAGGTTTAATTTCACTAGTTTTAAAATTAAAGGGTCTTAAAAAGTGATTAAACTAGAAAAAAATGAGGGGTGAATGTTTAATTTCATTAATTTTAATTGAAAAGGGTTAGTAAACCAAAAATTTTTGAGAGGAATAAAGACTTAATTGCAATGATTTTAAAATTATCAGTGGCCTAAAAACAATCAAACCATTTAAAGTTGGCCTAAAAAATAAGGGGTGAATGTTTATTTTCAATAATTTTGAGACAGACATATGACTTTATGTTAGAAGTGAACTTATAAATTTTAAAAAATAAAAATAAATTTTTAATATAAAATATATAAAAAATTAAATCCCCTCGAAGCTCCAATCCCTTAGTCCATCTTTACCTATAGTCTATTTAAGTAGTCTTGTGTTTTCGGGTAGGTGTGTCACGGAACTCTATTGTATTAAGCATATATCTATTTATTGAAAAAAACATTGTAGGTGTGAATTTGAGAGTTTTTGTGTGTTGTTTTTATAATGAGTGATTAAATAGTTAGTTAATGAAGAAAATATTGTACGAATAAGCGTCTTCAATCATCTAAATTAGGACAATGCTATATTTATTCACTGGATTACCTATTCGGCTGAAGTGACCGTAATGCATAATAATTAATAAATGTAATACAATTATTTTTTTAATAAATAATTTTTAAAACAATAAATGTAATACAATTAATACATCTTTTAGTAATAAACAATTTTTAATATTATAAATATAATATAATTAATGCATCTTTATCTAATAAATAATTTTCAAAATCATAAATAATTAATAAATTAATATTTTATTTTTTAATATAATAAAAAGAGAAACTAAGCTAAATCAAATACATTTTAGCATGTCGTACTATCATAATGCAATTTTTCTAAAATTTCAATAGATTACTATTTTTTCAATCAAATTAAAAATTAAATATCATATATGAACCATGAAAACTTATGAGTTTAAGCTTTGTCTCGCCTCAATTTCTATGCAACACAACCCCTTAAATTTATTGATTTTGTTCATCTACTATCAGCTATGAACGGAAGGATAGACTTTAATTATTTTCTTAATTTTTTTATCTCTATTACTCTTTCATGTTTCTCAAATTCTCATGTTACTATAAAAGAACCATTGCTCGAATTAAGTATTTAAATCTAAAAATTGGGAGGAAAAAATGTCTTAATTAACTAATATTTAAACCAAAAATGACCTAAAATGTCATTATACTAAAACGTTTTGGAGGGATAACAACCCCTTCCACCTCATGAGTGGCTACATCCCTAGTAACAATGGTACTAAGGCTCAATCGATAATGACTGCCCTTTTTTAATTAGTGTAAGACATTTGAGAATCTAATTTTTTTTCAATATCACTATAATTGATATCGTGTCAATATCAATCCAAAAACATTTGAGAATCTAAAAGAATATTTAATCTAGTATAGCACGACTTTTTGTACGATGTATATGTTAACATTTTAACTGTTGTATTTAAAATATGATTTAATCTTTTATGCACATGATGTTTGAGTTAATCATCGATTCGGAATATTATTTTCATTAACATATACTTATACTTGATTTTTTACACCCAATAAATCGTTAAAATGTTTTAATTTATTCAAATTTTTTATGTTTGTAATACGTGAATAAAATATAAATTATAAAATTTTAAAGGGGTGAAATTAACAAATTATCATTTAAAATTTTAAAATGACGAGAAATTACAATTATCGCTTAAAATTTAGAGTAAAAAATTTAATGTTAATTTTAAGGATGAGTCTACCACGTGCGACGAACATTGATGAACACCACTAACGATGAACATTGATGAACATCATTAGATTAATTAATAAAGATTTAAAATTTTAAGGACCGACCATACAATTAATAATTATTTTAAAAAATTCAATTAAATTATTTTTATATATTAAAATTTTATTTTTTTAATAAGGGTAAACTATATATTTAGTACCTCACCTATTTTTATATTTCTATTGAACCCTCATTATTTAAATATTATTTCAATTTAATCCTATTCTTTATAAAAAATAATTTAATCCTTAACCCTCAACTTAAAACCCTAAAATATTAAACCTTAAACTCTTAGGGTGCGTTTGGTTCACGGAATGTAAGATTACTTTTGGGAATAAGATTCCCGGAATTTAACATTACTTGACACATTACTAGAATGTTACATTACCTTGTTTGGTTTATTGTGTAAAAATGTAAGATTACTGTGTTTGGTTGGAGGTATATAAGGTTATTTAAAAGTAAATTTTACTAAACTGTCCATATGTTATATTTTCTTTTTAACATGTTAAACTTTCAAACTTAACTTAAAAAATACATGCACAAAAATTAATAGAATTATTTTTGTTACACTATCTAAAATTTGTAAAAATTATATATTTATCATATTTAATATAATTATTATATTAAATATTCTTTAAAATAACTCAACAAGTGGTCTCAGTGGAAAAATGGATGAGGTTCGTCCTAGAAGACTTGGGTTCAATCATTTTGTATATATTACCTTGTAATCACCTTTAGACTATTAAAAACTATTTTATATTTACTTACCCTCGTTATCCTCTATTAAAATATTTTTGCGAATTTTTAAATGCTAGACATTTAATATGTTCAAATTTTTAATTTTTTTATTACTTGTGACATGTCAAGCAAATTAAAGTAAATAATAAAATAAATCTAAAAGTTGTATAATACTGATAAGAATTTATATCATAAGTTTAACCTACTAAAATATTTTATAATATCATAAACATAAGAATAAAATTAAAAACATCAACTCTAAACTTATTAATTTTTAAGCAATATGCTTTCGCAGCATATAACCTATAAACATCATAAATATAATATTAATAAAAATACATTAAATATTAAAATAATATTTAAATATTTGTAACACCATTTAAATATTTAATTAATATTAAATAAAAATATTTAATTAATTTACACCACACATATTTAATCATCTAATTAATTTTACAAAGGATCTATATGAACAAAATCTATTAATTTAGGGGCAATATGGTCCAAAGGGGAGGGAATTGACAAATACCTAAGAAATCTAAGGGAATCACATTCCCACCCTTTAATGAAAAATTACTACTCTTGGGAATGCAAAATTACCTCTTGGGGGGAATGCTCTCCAACCAAACGTGGGTATGTGATTCCGGAAAAGATCATTCCCCCAAGTAATGATCTTTTCCACGAACCAAACGCCCCCTTAAACTCTTAAACCTATACCCTTAAAAATTAAATTAAACTTTCAAATAATTTGACATGTGAATTATTTTAAAGAATAAGGAAATTTTTCCTCTAAGTTAAAATTCCTCCAATTCTTATCTTCGCCCAGATCTACCTTTATTTTTCTGGTTTTAAAGTTGTCGAACACAGATAGCTTGAAATTGCAGGACAACATCAATAATGATGGCAACCTGTGGAACAAATGTTTTGATATAATAATTGAAAAATGTTTTGGACTGATTTAAAAAGTATTTAAAACATTTCCAAAGTCCAAACAACTTGAAATTATGTTTAGGGAATTTTTCAAAAGGGGTTTTTCATGTTTTTCAAAGCCAAACTTCACAAAACTGTCCAGGTGTTTCGAAACACCTTGGGGCGTTTCGAAACAGGGAATTACAGTAGCCAAAACGTTTCGAAACAAGTTTCGAAATGGACTTTCTTTGGACAGGATTTTTGCCCAGCATTTCGAAACGGGCTAGGCCGTTTCGATACGCCTACGTGGCATTGACCATAACAGTCATAAACCCCAACGGCTCTTTCCCAACCAACTTTCAAAATGCAGGCGTTTCGATACGGGCTTATAGCGTTTCGATACACGTTTCGAAACGGAAATGGGGTGTTCCGAAACGTGTACCCTGACAGACTGCAACGACTCATTCTACATTGAGAGTGTTTCGAAACGGCTTCGAGCGTTTCGAAACGGGGAGCTGCAGAACTACATTTATGGTGGGAATTAAAGTCCTCAACGGCTCCAATTTGATCCCAACGGCTAGTAACGGCTACAAACTCAATTGGGAGTATAAAAGGGACCTCCAAGCATCAAGAGAAGGCTAATGCTCATATTGTCAAACATCAAATGATCAAAGATTGTCTTAGAGCTTAAATTGTCATTTATTGTATAGACAAACACTAGTGAGCTAAAATTGTCAAATTTGCTCAAGTGTTTTAGGTTTTGGGTGAGTGCTTTATTGTGCAAACAATCACCTATTAAAGGGTTTTAAGTTTGCTTTCTTTGTCTCTTTGTAAAGAGGATTTTGATCAAGGCTTTGGGTAGAAACTTGATCGGTTGTAAGGGTTTCCTCCTAATCCTAGAAAAGGGGACGAATCAATTAGTGGATTGATTGTGAAATCCTTAGTGGGGAGCTAAGGTAGTGGATGTAGGTGCTTGTTAGAAGACCGAACCACTATAAATCATTGTGTCTTTTTACATTCTAGCTTCCACAACCCTTCCACCCAAAAATCCATCTCTCCACCACTTGGTGAGCTAAATTGGTCGATCGAACCGAGCCCCTAAAATCTCAACAATTGGTATCAGAGCTTGGCTCAATCGAAGGGGATTCACATCCTATTGAGATGATCCGGCAAGCTCGATCACTATTTCATCAGCCGGCTCAATGGCACAATCAATCGACAAACCGCCCTTCTTCGACGGAGACCACTATGCCCATTGGAAGACAAAGATGAAATTCTTCTTGAAGTCAAGAGATTACAAGCTATGGGACATAGTTGAAGATGGTCCGTTCGTGCCTCAAAGCAGTAAAGCAGAGTGGAGTGCCAACGATCGCAAGAAGATGAAGCTAAATTGCAAAGCCTTGCACATCTTGTTTTGTGCATTTGGCCCAACCATCTATGAGAAGATGTCTTCTTGTGAGAGTGCCAAGGAGGTATGGGACAAGCTTGAAGTCACATACGAGGGGACAAATGAAGTCAAGGAGACCAAGATTGGGCTCCTAACCTTAGAGTATGAGAACTTCAAAATGGATCCGGAAGAGAACATCGAGAAGATGTTTGATAGGTTCTCCACCATCACAAATGGTCTCAAAGGCTATGGAGAAGCCATCCCGGAGGAGAAGCTTGTTCGAAAGCTCATCTACTCACTTCCCGAGTCTTGGGACTCAAAGAGGACCGCCATCATCGAAGCCAAAAATTTAAAGACCTTGAAGCTTGATGAACTCATGGGGTCACTTCTTACTCATCAAATCATGAAGAAGAACAAAGAGGATGAAAATAAGAGGGAAGAAATTAGAGCTATGGGAGAGAAGAAAATCAAAGGGCTTGGCATCAATGCAAGTGACATGGCTCTCAAATCCTCCACTTGCCATCATGTCTACTCAAGTGAAGAGGAGGATGAAGATGAATAGATAGTTCATCTCTTCAAGAAGTGTGCCCCGTTCATGAAGAAAGCTTTGAGAGAGCTTGAACGAGAACCTAAAAGAAAGGAGAGGGCAAGCACTTCAAGCCATAAGAAGAAAGCAAATGTGGCTACTTGGAGTGATGAGGACTCCACCGATGATGAACAAGCCAACCTTTGCCTTATGGCCATCGAAGAAGATTCAAGGGTAACTTCTAATTCATCTACTTCATGTTCTTATTCTTTTGATGAATTACAAGATGCCTACGATGATTTGGTTTTAGATTTTAAAAGCCACATGTTGAAAAACAATAAGTTGATTTCAAAGTTAAAAATTCAAAATGATTTGCTTTCTAAAACCAAACTTGAACTTGAAGCAAAACTTAAAGAGTTTGAAATAAAATGTTTTGATTTACAAAAATTGCTTCAAAATGTTCAAGAAGAAAAAGATTTGATTTCCAAAGAGCTTGAAAAGAAAAACAATTTGGAAAATTAAATTTTTATGTTAGACAATCTAGTGCCCCTAGATTTATTAAAGGAAAATGTTTTAGAAGTATTTGGGTCCCAAAAGGACTTAGTACTTCAATTAAAAAGGATGACATTGAGAAATGGATTCCTAAGGGGACTAAAATTTGTGCTACTAACATTCATGGATCCAAAGCAATTTGGATACCAAAAATTACTTGATTGTCTATTGCTAGGTGTGATGGAGATGTTCAACAAGTCAAACATTGAGGGGGAGCTCCATACACACAAGGAAGAGCACTTGAAGAAGGAAGGCTTCACATCCTACCTTGAGTTCAAGTGTTGGTAAAAATCTAGTTGTTTTAGCATTTATTTGTTTTATTTTTTGTTTATTCAACTAGATGATCATAAATGTTGGACTAACATTTTTAATGATGCTTTGAGCAAGGGGGAGCCATTTTTAAAACCAAAATTCATATTTTTGTCAATTTTTACCTCTATTGTTATTTTGAACTTAATGTTTTAAATTCTTTTTGATATAACAAAAAGGGGGAGAAATAGTTTGAAAAATTGAATTTCAAATGAATAAGGGGGAGCTTTATTTGGATTAAAATTTTTAATCTCTTATTCACATTTTTAAAGTTAAAGGGGAAAATCCCAAACAAATTTTCAAGTGAGTTTTATTATATCAAAAAGGGGGAGATTGTAGAACAAATGTTTTGATATAATAATTGAAAAATGTTTTGGACTGATTTAAAAAGTATTTAAAACATTTCCAAAGTCCAAACAACTTGAAATTATGTCTTGGGAATTTTTCAAAAGGGTTTTCATGTTTTTCAAAGTCAAACTTCACAAAACTGTCCAGGTGTTTCGAAACACCTTGGGGCGTTTCGAAACAGGGGATTACAGTAGCCAAAACGTTTCGAAACAAGTTTCGAAACGGGCTTTCTTTGGACAGGATTTTTGCCCAGCGTTTCGAAACGGGCTAGGCCGTTTCGATACGCCTATGTGGCATTGACCATAACGGTCATAAACCCCAACGGCTCTTTCCCAACCAACTTTCAAAATGCAGGCATTTCGATACGAGCTTATAGCGTTTCGATACGTGTTTCGAAACGGAAAGGGGGTGTTCCGAAACGTGTACCCTGACAGACTGCAACGACTCTTTCTACATTGAGAGTGTTTCGAAACGGCTTCGAGCGTTTCGAAGCGGGGAGCTGCAGAACTGCATTTATGGTGGGAATTAAAGTCCTCAACGGCTCCAATTTGATCCCAACGGCTAGTAACGGCTACAAACTCAATTGAGAGTATAAAAGGGACCTCCAAGCATCAAGAGAAGGCTAATGCTCATATTGTCAAACATCAAATGATCAAAGATTGTCTTAGAGCTTAAATTGTCATTTATTGTATAGACAAACACTAGTGAGCTAAAATTGTCAAATTTGCTCAAGTGTTTTAGGTTTTGGGTGAGTGCTTTATTGTGCAAACAAACACCTATTAGAGGGTTTTAAGTTTGCTTTCTTTGTCTCTTTGTAAAGAGGGTTTTGATCAAGGCTTTGGGTAGAAGCTTGATCGGTTGTAAGGGTTTCCTCCTAATCCTAGAAAAGGGGACGAATCAATTAGTGGATTGATTGTGAAATCCTTAGTGGGGAGCTAAGGTAGTGGATGTAGGTGCTTGTTAGAAGACCGAACCACTATAAATCATTGTGTCTTTTTACATTCTAGCTTCCACAACCCTTCCACCCAAAAATCCATCTCTCCACCACTTGGTGAGCTAAATTGGTTGATCGAACCGAGCCCCTAAAATCTCAACAATTGGTATCAGAGCTTGGCTCAATCGAAGGGGATTCACATCCTATTGAGATGATCCGGCAAGCTCGATCACTATTTCATCAGCCGGCTCAATGGCACAATCAATCGACAAACCGCCCTTCTTCGACGGAGACCACTATGCCCATTGGAAGACAAAGATGAAATTCTTCTTGAAGTCAAGAGATTACAAGCTATGGGACATAGTTGAAGATGATCCGTTCGTGCCTCAAAGAAGTAAAGCGGAGTGGAGTGCCGATGATCGCAAGAAGATGGAGCTAAATTGCAAAGCCTTGCACATCTTGTTTTGTGCATTTGGCCCAACCATCTATGAGAAGATGTCTTCTTGTGAGAGTGCCAAGGAGGTATGGGACAAGCTTGAAGTCACATACGAGGGGACAAATGAAGTCAAGGAGACCAAGATTGGGCTCCTAACCTTAGAGTATGAGAACTTCAAAATGGGTCTGGAAGAGAACATCGAGAAGATGTTTGATAGGTTCTCCACCATCACAAATGGTCTCAAAGGCTATGGAGAAGCCATCCTGGAGGAGAAGCTTGTTCGAAAGCTCATCTACTCACTTCCCGAGTCTTGGGACTCAAAGAGGACCGCCATCATCGAAGCCAAAAATTTAAAGATCTTGAAGCTTGATGAACTCATGGGGTCACTTCTTACTCATCAAATCATGAAGAAGAACAAAGAGGATGAAAATAAGAGGGGAGAAATTAGAGCTATGGGAGAGAAGAAAATCAAAGGGCTTGGCATCAATGCAAGTGACATGGCTCTCAAATCCTCCACTTGCCATCATGTCTACTCAAGTGAAGAGGAGGATGAAGATGAAGAGATAGTTCATCTCTTCAAGAAGTGTGCCCCGTTCATGAAGAAAGCTTTGAGAGAGCTTGAACGAGAACCTAAAAGAAAGGAGAGGGCAAGCACTTCAAGCCATAAGAAGAAAGCAAATGTGGCTACTTGGAGTGATGAGGACTCCACCGATGATGAACAAGCCAACCTTTGCCATATGGCCATCGAAGAAGATTCAAGGGTAACTTCTAATTCATCTACTTCATGTTCTTATTCTTTTGATGAATTACAAGATGCCTACGATGATTTGGTTTTAGATTTTAAAAGCCACATTTTGAAAAACAATAAGTTGATTTCAAAGTTAAAAATTCAAAATGATTTTCTTTCTAAAACCAAACTTGAACTTGAAGCAAAACTTAAAGAGTTTGAAATAAAATGTTTTGATTTACAAAAATTGCTTCAAAATGTTCAAGAAGAAAAAGATTTGATTTCCAAAGAGTTTGAAAAGAAAAACAATTTGGAAAATCAATTTTTTATGTTAGACAATCTAGTGCCCCTAGATTTATTAAAGGAAAATGTTTTAGAAGTATTTGGGTCCCAAAAGGACTTAGTACTTCAATTAAAAATGATGACATTGAGAAATGGATTCCTAAGGGAACTAAAATTTGTGCTACTAACATTCATGGATCCAAAGCAATTTGGATACCAAAAATTACTTGATTGTCTATTGCTAGGTGTGATGGAGATGTTCAACAAGTCAAACATTAAGGGGGAGCTCCATACACACAAGGAAGAGCACTTGAAGAAGGAAGGCTTCACATCCTACCTTGAGTTCAAGTGTTGGTAAAAATCTAGTTGTTTTAGCATTTATTTGTTCTATTTTTTGTTTATTCAACTAGATGATCATAAATGTTGGACTAACATTTTTAATGATGCTTTGAGCAAGGGGGGCCATTTTTAAAACCAAAATTCATATTTTTGTCAATTTTTACCTCTATTGTTATTTTGAACTTAATGTTTTAAATTCTTTTTGATATAACAAAAAGGGGGAGAAATAGTTTGAAAAATTGAATTTTCAAATGAATAAGGGGGAGCTTTATTTGGATTAAAATTTTTAATCTCTTATTCACATTTTTAAAGTTAAAGGGGAAAATCCCAAACAATTTTTCAAGTGAGTTTTATTATATCAAAAAGGGGGAGATTGTAGAACAAGTGTTTTGATATAATAATTGAAAAATGTTTTGGACTGATTTAAAAAGTATTTAAAACATTTCCAAAGTCCAAACAACTTGAAATTATGTCTAGGGAATTTTTCAAAAGGGTTTTTCATGTTTTTCAAAGTCAAACTTCACAAAACTGTCCAGGTGTTTCGAAACACATTGGGGCGTTTCGAAACAGGGGATTACAGTAGCCAAAACGTTTCAAAACAAGTTTCGAAACGGGCTTTCTTTGGACAGGATTTTTGCCCAGCGTTTCGAAACGGGCTAGGTCGTTTCGATACGCCTACGTGGCATTGACCATAACGGTCATAAACCCCAACGGCTCTTTCCCAACCAACTTTCAAAATGCAGGCGTTTCGATACGGGCTTATAGCGTTTCGATACGTGTTTCGAAACGGAAAGGGGGTGTTCCGAAACGTGTACCCTGACAGACTGCAACGACTCTTTCTACATTGAAAGCGTTTCGAAACGACTTCGAGCGTTTCGAAACGGGGAGCTGCAGAACTGCATTTATGGTGGGAATTAAAGTCCTCAACGGCTCCAATTTGATCCCAACGGCTAGTAACGGCTACAAACTCAATTGGGAGTATAAAAGGGACCTCCAAGCATCAAGAGAAGGCTAATGCTCATATTGTCAAACATCAAATGATCAAAGATTGTCTTAGAGCTTAAATTGTCATTTATTGTATAGACAAACACTAGTGAGCTAAAATTGTCAAATTTGCTCAAGTGTTTTAGGTTTTGGGTGAGTTCTTTATTGTGCAAACAAACACCTATTAGAGGGTTTTAAGTTTGCTTTCTTTGTCTCTTTGTAAAGAGGGTTTTGATCAAGGCTTTGGGTAGAAGCTTGATCGGTTGTAAGGGTTTCCTCCTAATCCTAGAAAAGGGGACGAATCAATTAGTGGATTGATAGTGAAATCCTTAGTTGGGAGCTAAGGTAGTGGATGTAGGTGCTTGTTAGAAGACCGAACCACTATAAATCATTGTGTCTTTTTACATTCTAGCTTCCACAACCCTTCCACCCAAAAATCCATCTCTCTACCACTTGGTGAGCTAAATTGGTTGATCGAACCGAGCCCCTAAAATCTCAACAATTGGTATCAGAGCTTGGCTCAATCGAAGGGGATTCACATCCTATTGAGATGATCCGGCAAGCTCGATCACTATTTCATCAGCCGGCTCAATGGCACAATCAATCGACAAACCGCCCTTCTTCGACGGAGACCATTATGCCCATTGGAAGACAAAGATGAAATTCTTCTTGAAGTCAAGAGATTACAAGCTATGGGACATAGTTGAAGATGGTCCGTTCGTGCCTCAGAGAAGTAAAGCGGAGTGGAGTGCCAACGATCGCAAGAAGATGGAGCTAAATTGCAAAGCCTTGCACATCTTGTTTTGTGCATTTGGCCCAACCATCTATGAGAAGATGTCTTCTTGTGAGAGTGCCAAGGAGGTATGGGACAAGCTTGAAGTCACATACGAGGGGACAAATGAAGTCAAGGAGACCAAGATTGGGCTCCTAACCTTAGAGTATGAGAACTTCAAAATGGATCCGGAAGAGAACATCGAGAAGATGTTTGATAGGTTCTCCACCTTCACAAATGGTCTCAAAGGCTATGGAGAAGCCATCCCGGAGGAGAAGCTTGTTCGAAAGCTCATCTACTCACTTCCCGAGTCTTGGGACTCAAAGAGGACCGCCATCATCGAAGCCAAAAATTTAAAGACCTTGAAGCTTGATGAACTCATGGGGTCACTTCTTACTCATCAAATCATGAAGAAAAACAAAGAGGATGAAAATAAGAGGGAAGAAATTAGAGCTATGGGAGAGAAGAAAATCAAAGGGCTTGGCATCAATGCAAGTGACATGGCTCTCAAATCCTCCACTTGCCATCATGTCTACTCAAGTGAAGAGGAGGATGAAGATGAAGAGATAGTTCACCTCTTCAAGAAGTGTGCCCCGTTCATGAAGAAAGCTTTGAGAGAGCTAGTGGATTGATTGTGAAATCCTTAGTGGGGAGCTAAGGTAGTGGATGTAGGTGCTTGTTAGAAGGCCGAACCACTATAAATCATTGTGTCTTTTTACATTCTAGCTTCCACAACCCTTGCACCCAAAAATTCATCTCTCCACCACTTGGTGAGCTAAATTGGTTGATCGAATCGAGCCCCTAAAATCTCAACACAACCTGGCAATAGGGTCAGTACTTATCTCTTCAACCGTATGTTTGTAACATCAATCTCGTACAAAAACAATCTTTAATTTTCCAGAACTGGAGAATTCTTTTGTCAACCCTTTTGGCGTTTTCTGCAATTAATCTGAATTGTTGGTTTCTACTTGGTGTGGAGGTGAGTTTCACAGCTAAGGTGGTGACGTATTTTTGGGTGCTCTTGTTCGTTTTTTGTATTTCATGAATGCTTTTTTTCTTCTTGATTTGGGACATAGTCATCTCTGTTTTCATTTTATGAGGGACGCTTGAATGGGTGTCGTGTTCTAGTGTGTTGGGTGGTGTCGTGAGAAATACTTGAGATAAGCTTGGGCCATTTTGTTTGAGTTTGGTCGATTGGGAGTTTGTACATGTTTTGAAAGACTCAAAGAATAAACGCTATATCAAGTATATTATTTGTAAGCCAAGAAATAATCGATCAACTTCCGTTTTAAAATGAAACTAAAATTTTTCTTTCTTCAGCAACTTTAAAACCAGAAAAATAATGGTAGATCTGGACGAGAGAGAAGAATTGGAGGAATTTGAACTTAGAGAAAAAAATTCCCTTTCTTTAAAATGATTCACATGTCAAATTATTTGAAAGTTTAATTTAATTTTTGGTTTAGGGTATAAGTTTAAGAGTTTAAGGGTTTAAGGTTTAATAGTTTAGGGTTTTAAGTTGAGGGTTAAGGATTACATTATTTTTTATAAAGAATATGGTTAAATTGAAATAATATTTAAATAATGAGGGTTCAATAGAAATACAAAAATAGGTGATGTACTAAGTATATAGTTTACCCTTATTAAAAAAATAAAATTTTAATATATAAAAATAATTTAATTGAATTTTTTAAAATAATTATTAATTGTATGGTCGGTCCTTGAAATTTTAAATCTTTATTAATTAATTTAATGGTGTTCATCAATGTTCATCGTTAGTAGTGTTCATCAATGTTCGTCGCCCGTTGTAGAATTTTCCTAATTTTAAAGGGTCATTATGTTATTAATTTTTAGATGAGTCTACCACGTGCGACGAACATTGATGAACATCACTAACGATGAACACCGATGAACACCATTAATTTTTTTTTAAATTTTAAAAATCTAAAGAACTAAAATTATAATTAAAATTATCTCTTAAAAAATAAAATCAAATTTAATAATTACTTTATAATATTTTTTTAATAGGTTAGAATATAATATACCCAATTCTCCTAAAGCCTAACAAAATCAATCTCTTAAAAAATAGAAATCAGTTTATAATTTTTTAATAGATTAGAATCAAATATACCCAAATCTCATATTATTGATTTCTATTAAAAATTTATAAACCGATTTCTATTTTTTTAAGAGATTGATTTTGTTAGGTTTAGGAGAATTGGTATATTTGATTCTAACCTATAAAAAAATATTATAAAGTAACTATTAAATTTGATTTTTATTTTTTAAGAGATAATTTTAATTATAATTATAGTCCTTTTGATTTTTAAAATTTAAAAAAATTAATAATGTTCATCGATGTTCATCGTTAATAGTGTTTATCAATGTTCGTCGCCCATAGTAAAATTTTCCTTAATTTTTACACTAAAATTAATGAATTTGACTACTCAAATTGCCACATCAACTGAGTCATTTACCCGATGAGTATACAAAGTTTTATCCTCTAAATTAACCATTACCAATTTTCCTCGAAGCAATTTTAATGACTAAAATACAACCAATTTACCATTTTCAATTGAGTTATCACGTACAACGGTACAAGTAGGGTCCCACTTTTTATCTTTAGGGTGTATATAATTTGAATAGTCTTATGATTACAAACCTGATTGAGATGGATATGCTAAGATGAGTATTATTATATTTTTCATTGAAATTACTCTTGGATTTTTTAAGGTGTATATATTAAAATTTATATAAATAAAAGTAATAAAAACCTAAGCAAATAATTACAAGTTGGTTTAACATGATAAGATATTAAATTTCTTAAATAACGTTTTAAGTTTGAATCTTGAGATTATGAATAGAGTAAATTGGGTTGGAAAAATTACCTCTATAATAATCATTTGCAGTACTTGATCCGAATTAGTCGGCCAATATATGATATAATACTACTAATTACAACAAATAATAATAAACCTAGGGACATATTTTTTTGGATAATTATTTCATGCACATGCGGTGGAAACAAAAATTTGCACAAGCGCCTTAGTTTTAGAGTTTAGGGGATATGTTTAGGATTTAATGTTTAACGATTTAAGTGAGGAATTTTGAATTTAAGGGTTTGGTTAGAATTTAGGAATTAGGGTTCATAGGTTAAAACCTAAATCTCTAACCATATTACCCTAAAACATAAACTTTAACATCTAATCCTAAATTCTAACTATAAACCATAAATTTTAATCATGAAACTAAATTCTATACCTATAAACTTAAACTCTTAAACCCTAAATTAGTTTCTATCCCTATTTTTATTGGGCCAAAAGAAAAATATGTTTCGGTGTCTTTTTATGGACTGAATTGTAAAATGGTGTGAGATCCGTTGGCAATTGAGCCCAATACATGTATATTAAAAACTTTGTTGGTTGACACAAATGTAAGAATTTTATCTTTAAGACTACGGATTCCTTGATAAAAGCATGAGAAAGGGACATAGATGAAGACAATGGTGAGGTCCATCTTATCAAAATGAAGCTTTGATTTTGAAATTTTGGCTTTTCTTTAACCTCACCGATTGGTGGGTGTAGCTCCGATCAGTGGCAGAACCCACCTTAATTTATTGGGGACATTTATAAAATATGAACTTATATATATTAATTAAGATATTTTAATATTTATATCAACATAAATTATATATCTAAATATTCTACTAATAAAATAAAAAAATTATAGTTCACTAAAATTGATCTATTCAAAAAATATTTAAAAAATAAAATACATCGATAATAATGTTATCTAAAATTGTGAACAATATTTTTTTAAAGAAACAAAATCCTCAATAATTGAATCTGAAGTAAATATCTCAGCAACCTCTCTTTCGATATTAATAACCAAGTTATCTGCAAGAAATTCATCTTCCATCTTATTCCACAATCTTGTTTTGATGATCTTCATAGCTGAAAATGACCGCTCACTAGTTGATGTAAAAACTAGAAGAGTTAAAATAAGCATGATCAATCTGTCAAGAAGATAAATGCTTTTGATTTTTATGTCTCCATCAAAACAACACATAGATGCGACAAACACGTCAAATTTTGTAATTTCACACTATTATGCATATTAATAAACAAGTTATCTGCAAGAAATTTGTTAGGCTTGATAGGCCCGATTTCCTTCAACCGTTATGGATAGCCAATTGGTGGAGAAGTTGGATTTTTGGGTGATATAGGCGTGAAAGCTAAAAGATAAAAATACACAATAATTTAGAGTGTTTCGGTCTTCTAACAAGCACCTACATTTACTACCTTAGTGTAACACCAAAAAATTACGCCCAAATTATAAACCCTAATTTTGAAAAATTCCTAATTTAAAAACCTATTTTTGAAATCCCTAATTGAAAACCCTAACAATTAAAAATTTTAATTAAAAAAACCCTAATTTAATAAGGGGCTAAAATAAACTTTAAAACAAATTCATATGGCCAAATTGGGAATTTTGAGAGTCAAATGATCTTTAAAAATAATTTTACAACTTTATAGAATAAATTAGAAGTTTGAGGACCTATTGGGTGATTAACCCATTTTTTTTAAATCCAAATCAAATTCGGTTACTTTAGTTTTGTTCCTTTTATAATTATAATTCTTTTATATTATTATTTTATTCCAAAATCCCCTACCCTATGTATATATAACCGAAACCCTTAGTTTTCCTTTCAACAGCCTATATAAATATATATAGTTACTTGGTTAGCGATAAAGAAACAAAAACTAAAATACCAAGGCCGCCTAGCACACCCAATACCGCAAACATGATCACTCCAAAATGATTTTGATTCGATTAGGATTCAGTACTAGTTAATGAGTGCAAGAGTTATTTGTTACGCCGTTAGAGCTTTATCGTTGCGAGGTGTGTTTTCTTCCGGTGCTATAAATAAATTATATGATATATTTTTTATGTGTTGGTGTTTTACACATTGTGTGATTATTATATGTATTATGACTTGTATGGTTGACATCATGTGCATACGATTTTCAAAACATGTTTTGATTATGATTTATGAAACATCAGATTTACGAATATATGATTTATGAATTTATGGACTATGTTTTATGAAGTATGTTTATGGAATATCAGATTTATGGAATTTTGTTTATGAAATTTGATTTTTAATCATCATGTATGTATGAGCATGAGTTTGGATTTGCATGGATGAAGTTCAGTGGTTTCATCCTTCGGGCTGAATTCTACTTCGGATCAGTGGTTCCACCCTTCGGGCTGAGTTCTACTTCAGATGATGACGATGTAGTGAGTGGTACTGGGGAATCTACCTCTTTTTATAGCGGTTGTAGTTGGGTGCATTGCATTGTGAATGTGATATTTGTGTTATGATTTTTTAAAATAAGATTTTAATAAAATAACACTATTTTATAATTATGGTTTTCTTGCACTTTAGAAACACACTAAGTTCTTTAGCTTACTCCCCATAGTTTCCTCTTACATATATCTTTGAGCTTTAGGCAACGTGGTACTTGGAGGATCTCAGATTTTATCCGATTATTTTATTATACAATACGAAACTATTTTAATTTAATCAGATTTTTATTTATTATTTTGGGACATGGATGTAATTTTAGACTATTTATGTTTTGAGATTATTTTTAACATTCATTTACTGTTATTTTAATTCAGAGATTTTATATAATCATTCGAATATTTATTATGATATTTATATTTTTATTTATTACTAAATTTATGTTATTTTATTTTAATGAAAGTAAAATTTTCAAAATTAGATTTCTTGAGGGTAAAGTTTTCAATTGTGACTTCCTAAATTCGGTCTATTCTTATAGGCCGGGTTTAGGGGGTTACATTTAATGGTATCGGAGCTAAGTTCAACCCTCGGACTGTGAGCCTCACTTAAAATTTTAAGCCGAAAATAATTTTTGCATGCATATTAAATACTTTGTGGCAAAATGAAATTTTTTGATAAATTTATTATTTTAAAGAATTAAAGATATGTTTTGAATAGAAACTCTAAGTACCAACTCTAATACTAGGATTGTCCCTTTTGTAGATAGTTTACTATGCCACCTCGTAGGGGCTCTAAATTAGCGACCGGTCGTGATCATACTTATTCCTATAATTTTGAGATTAAAGCTTATTTGAAAACTCCGTGTTGTCATTCATAACTTAATCTAAAATGCATTTTTTAAAATTGTTATCAAAACCTTTATTTTTTTTGAAGCATGTCATTAGTTTGAAAATTTTGAGGACAAAATTTCTTTTAAGAGTGTGAGAGTTGTAACTCCCTAAAAATTACGCCCAAATTGTAAACCCTAGATTTAAAAAATCCCTAATTTAAAAACCTAATTTTGAAATCTCTAATTGAAAACCCTAACAATTAAGAATTTTAATTCAAAAAAACCCTAATTTAATAAGGGGCTAAATTAAACTTTAAAACAAATTCATACGGCCAAATTAGGAATTTTGGGAGTCAAATGATCTTTAATAATAATTTTACGATTTTATAGAACAAATCAGAAGTTTGAGGATCTGTTGGGTGATTAACCCATTTTATTTTTAAATCCAAATCAAATTTGGTTACTTTAGTTTTGTTCCTTTTATAATTATAATTTTTTATATTATTATTTTATTCCAAAATCCCCTACCCTATGTATATATAACCGAAACCCTTAGTTTTCCTTTCAACCGCCTATATAAATATATATAGTTACTTGGTTAGCGATAAAGAAAAAAAATACAAGCAGGGGCGGAACTAGAAATTTTTAAAGGGGGACCAAAATGAAATTTAAAAAAACTAAAAATTTATGAAGGGGACCAAAATGAAATTAAAAATTTTGACAGGGGCCAAACTAAAAATTTATAAATTTTAAAGGGATTATAGAGGTAATTTTACTAATGAAAAAAAATTAGGGGGGACCATACCCCCTTAAACCCCCCTATGGTCCGCCCATGAATACAAGGCCGCCAAGCACACCCAATACCAATGTTTTCGATTTGATTAGGATTCAGTACTAGTCAATGAGTGCAAAAGTTATTTGTTACGCCGTTAGAGCTTTATCGTTGCGAGGCGTATTTTCTTCCGGTGTTATAAATAAATTATATGATATATTTTTTATGTGTTGGTGTTTTACACCTTGTGTGATTATTATATGTATTATGACTTGTATGGTTGACATCACGTGCATAAGATTTTCAAAACCTGTTATGATTATGATTTATGAAACATCGGATTTACGAATATATGATTTATGGATTTATGGACTATGTTTTATGAAGTATGTTTATGGAATATCATATTTATGGAACTTTATTTATTAAATTTGATTTTTAATCATCATGTATGTATGAGCATGGGTTGGGATTTGTTTGGAGGAAGTTCATTGGTTTCATCATTCGGGCTGAATTTCACTTCAGATCAGTGGTTCTACCCTTCGGGCTGAGTTCTACTTCAGATTGTGACGATGTAGTGAGTGGTTCGGGGTTACCTATCTCTTTTTATGGCGATTGTAGTTGAGTGCATTGCATTGTGAATGTGATATTTGTGTTATGTTTTTTTAAAAGATTTTAAGAAAATAACACTACATTTAATAATTATGGTTTTCTTGCACTTTAGAGACACACTAAGCTCTTTAGCTTACTCCCCCATAGTTTCCTCTTACAGATAGATATCTTTGGGCTTTAGGCGACGTGATACTTGGAGGATCTTCGATTTTATCCGGTTATTGTATTATACAATACGAAACTATTTTAGTTTAATCAGATTTCTATTTATTATTTTGGGACATGGATGTAATTTTAGACTATTTATGTTTTGAGATTATTTTTAGCATTCATTTACTGTTATTTTAATTCAGAGATTTTAAATAATCATTCGAATATTTATTATGATATTTATGTTTTTATTTATTACTAAGTTTATGTTATTTTATTTTAATGAAATTATAATTTTTAAAATTAGATTTCTTGAGGGTAAAGTTTTCAATTGTGACTTCCTAAATTCGGTCTATTCTCCTAGGCCGGGTTTAGGGGGTTACATTTAGTAACTAAATGTAACCCCTAAACCCGGCTTAGAAGAAATAGTCGAATTAAGGAAGTCACGTTTGAAAACTTTATCCTCAAGAAAACTAATTAAAAAAAACTACACTTTAAAATAAAATAAAATAAAATAAATAAATATCTTATAATAAATAAAAATATAAATATTATAATAAATATTTGAATGTTTATATAAAATCTCTAAAATAAAGTTTGTAAATACATGCTGAAACATAGTCCCAAAATATAAAATAATAACAATAATCTAATAGTTTAAAATAAGTTCATATTGAATAGTAAAATAACCGGATAAAATCTGAGATCCTCCAAGAACCGAAAGCCTATGTTTGAGAATCTGAAACATGAACTAAAGGGGAGTTAGCTATTAAGCTCAGTGTGTCTCTAAAGTGCAGACAATCACAAATTTAGTTTCACAACAATAAATTTTCACAAAATATTTAAAAGACACAAAGCACGTTTAAACATGGTTTTATGAAAACACAATGCAATGCACCCATACTGCATAGTCACCAAAAAGAGTAGGTTCCCTAGAACCTCTCGCTACATAGTCACCAACGCAAGTGGTATAAACCACAGAACTTCCTTCGTACAATCCCAACCCATGATAACACAATCACAGTTTTCATAGTCTCAACACAGTCCGATAATAAATCAGGGATTCACAGTTCATTTACTTTAAAACACAATTTATTCACAATCTAAAAATAATGTGCACAGAAAATATAACGTAAAATTATGACATAGCCGAAAATCATTCAGGTGTAAAATCATAATCACAAAATCAAAGTATGTAGCACGTAAAGAGAACACACAAAAATAGTTTATTTATAGCACCAGAAGAAACACACCTTAGCCACAGCAACTCAACCTACTTAATAATGTGTTTTTCCATGATAAGAAGTATTGGGTTCAACTTTATCGGTACCGGACTAAACTTGGGGTTGAAGGGATTAACGAACAAGAAGGGGTATAGAGCGGTAGAGATTATTACATAGGAATTTAACAAGTCAATGAGGGAAAATCCTAGAATTAGAGTTGTTACTTGGAGTTTTTATTCAAAACATATCTTTAGTCTTTTAAAATAATAAATTTATCAGAAAATCTCATTTTGCCCCAAAACATTTAATATGAATGCAAAAATCTTCTTCGGCTTAAAATTTTAAGTGAGCCTCACAGACCGAGGGTTGATGTAACACCCAGGTTTGGGGGTCGGATGAAAATAATAATAAAATAATGGTCCGGTTTCGGTTTTAAAATTTAAAATAATGGAATATTATTTTGGGCTTTATAAATATTCGAAACAAACATTTATGTTGGACTAAAATTATTTTGGGAATCAAATCCCATATATTTTAGAATAAATGAGATTGTCATCTCATTAATGACAAAGTTGTAATATTGGGGGATTTTTGAAATAGCCAAATAAAATAAAAGATAAACAAAACCCCATTTCACTATCTTCTTCCCCCTTTATTTTCTTTGAACGTGAAATACTCCCCCTTCTCCCATTTTTCTTTCCATCAAATCTTGCCTTCATTTTTGGAGCTCTTGCAAAGGTAACAACAAATTCGTTTTGTCCTCAACTTCCTCTTTCTTCCCATACCTTTAGTTTTCATTGAAATTCATTGTTTAGAGTTTTGTGTTTTTGGGATTTGAAAGAGAAAGATGCAAACTTTACCATCCATTGCTTGAGCTTTTGATTCTTTGTTAATAGATAAGTTAATATTAACCCAAGAGGTCCAACATACTAGATTTTTACATTGTTTTAAATGGATTTTCGGATCTGGGTTTTGAAGGGTTCTTGGAAGGGTTCTAAGGTTAGTTGTGGGTGTGTTTGATGTTGAAAATTGGGGGTTGATGGTTATACTATGGTTGGGTAGTGTTTTGAACATGTTTAAGAGTGCTTTGGATGACTACATTGCTGATTTTTTATGGGTCTTTGTGGAAGTACGAAAATGGGAATTTGGAGTATGAACTTGGCTTTGAATTGTGAGAATTGTGGTGGATTTGTGTGTTGGTGTTAAACTTTGGGTTTGTGGCTGATTTTGGGGCTAATATATCGTTTTTGAATGATTAGAAGCAAGGGGAAATCAATGGGGAAACTTCGGGCTCGAATCCGGAAACTTGGATGCTTGGTAGGCTTGTCGGCTTGTGCTAATGGAGTAGTCGGTGAGTGGTTACTGTTTTTAAATGGCTTTCAAATATTGGTTCAAGCATGTGAACCTAGGATGGGCTTGGTAAACCCACCTAGAGTTGAGATTAGAGTGGTAGCCTAATCTCAAGCTTAGCTTAGGAAACCTTTGGTTGAACTCCTAATTTCTTATTATGCCTCATGTCTAATTGTGATTGTGTTGGCTATGTATAATGTGTTATGCATGTTGTTGAGGCTTGATATGATGCGTTGATATATGCATGTGGTTTGGTTTATGAATCGTGCATGATAGTGATCATGGTGAGTACGTGCTAAGCACAGAAGTTATGTTGAGTTGATGTTGTGAAAGGTTATGGAAATTTGATTAATATTGGCACTAGTATGCTTGGGTACAATGATCGATCATTAGGATGAGTGTGCACACGAGAGTCAAAGTCGCGCATGGCCTTGGTGGCGTTAAGGCACCAAAGAAGAGTACGAGTACGCCCGGAAATCTTTATATTAGTCGGTGATGAGTGGAATCCCATCGACGGGGTGTGAGGATGAGTGGAATCCCCTCCGCGAGAACCGGTGATGAGTGTAATCCCACCGAAGGTAATGGTTATGTTGGAAATGCGTTCCAACATGTTATCCGCGTATTCGAGTCATAGCTAGGTGCCAATATGAGATTATATGTGCCTTTACGATTTGAGATGAGTTGCCAATATGATATGAATTGTGATTCCAATACGCATTGAGATATGTTGTTAAATATACATTGATATATGTATCATTGTAAGTTGAGCTTATGAGTTGTTGAGCATGGCATAATGTTGACTATATGTTCATGCATCATGTATGTTTTGGGCTCACGCGGAGAGGAGGTAAGATCATGCATTTCATCATGATAGTAGCTCGTGCTTGGACCATGCATTGTCGAAGGTTTGTTTTATGAGCATACCATCACTAAGATTTTATGCTTACGCTCCTTTTTGTTCGACAATGCAAATTAGTAGCTTGTGGGTAGCAAGGGCAAGGAAAGGTCTCCAAGGGTTGCTTTTGGTTAGCTCAAGTATGATCTTTAAATTGTAGATTGTAATAGTCAAGCAATGGGATAGGTGTTGTTGATGTGAATTCTTTGTTGTATGTTAATGTTGATTTGGCTTTTGGATGCCTTGTTTGATTTGCAAACCTCGTTTTTGTTGCATGTCTTGAATGCTTATATGTTTTGTTGGCTAAGGCATGTAACCTTAAAAGCTATGTATGCTTCCTTGTGGTGAATGTATGATCTTGTGTTTGGATGCCTATCTTATATCTTGTGTATCTTGAGCATGGTTGCTATAGGGTGTATGCCTCTAGAATATGCTTGTAAGTGATGTATGTTTTTTGGAGTTGTTTAGGGCTTTTGGGGTTGATTGGAGATGTTTAAAGGCCGGTTTGGGAAATTGCAGACATCCAGTGTTTCGAAACGGGCTGAGATGTTTCGAAACGTGTATGGCTTCAGGGACCCCGTATTGAAACTCGTTTCGATATAGTTTGGCCACTGTGAACCCCTGTTTCGAAACAAGTTTCGAAACACTTTGGCTACTGGAAGTGCTTGTTTCGAAACAGGTATCGAAACGCCTAGGCAAATTAGGGCCCTGTTTCGAAACAGGGTGGATGCGTTTCGGTACGGGTACCAGGCTTTTTAAACTAGAGCCCGCGTTTCGAAACAGGTGACGTCTGTTCCGAAACGGGTGGCTGGAAATAGGTCTTTGGACATCTCTAATGGGCCTCAAGGGTTGGGCTTAGGCTTGGTTTGTTGTAGGGCTTTTTGTGGGCCTCGTTTTCCGCTATCGTGATCACTTAGGTAATTAAATGCCTCTAGACAAGATGTAAAATTAATGGAAAAAAAAATTTAGGGTCGCTAACCGAGGTGGGACCTTCACGGGTTTCATGTCGGTTTTCCCCGTGTAGCCTACTCGAACCGATTAGCCGACCAGACCGGGGCGAGGGGGTTACATTTGAACTTAGCTCTAATTACGCCTAAATTGTAAACCTTGTATTCGAAAAATCCTAATTTAGAAAACCTAATTTTAAGTAAAATAATTAAAAACCCTATCAATTGTGAATTTTTAATTCAAAATCCTAACTTTTTATGAGGGACTAAATAGAATTTTTATTAAGCTTGAAAGTTGAAATTTCTTAAAAGTTTAAGGACCCCATATGAAATTAACCCATTGTTTTAAAAGAAAGTTTAATTTGTACTCTGTTAATCGATTATTATTATTATTATTATTATTATTATTATTATTATTATTGTTGTTGTTGTTGTTGTTGTTGTTGTTGTTGTTGTTGTTGTTATTGTTATACCCTATTTATTTGTAATTCTAAACCTAACCCAATTATTAATCCTACCGTCCAACTATATGTATATATATATATAGTACTTTAATTTTAAATTGAATTCTAATCCCTTCCTCCACTCGTTTTCTTTTAATTATTTTATTTATTTTTATTCTTTTCTATCTTATATCACCTTCATTATTTTACTTAAATTAGGTTTACTCTCCCTATATATATACACACATAGTTCAAATAAGATCACCCAAATAACCCTACTTTTTTATATAGTTTCATGCCGCCAAAATCCCTCATTGATTTGTTAAATTCCTATCTAATAATCTCCACCGCTCTATACCCCATTCTTGTTCGTTAATCCCTTCAACACCAAGTTTAGTCCGGTATCGATACAGTTGGATCTAATACTTCTGATCATGGAAAAACACATTATTAAGTAGGTTGAGTTGCTTTGGCTAAGGTGTGTTTCTTCTGGTGCTATAAATAAACCATTTTTCTGTGTTTTCTTTCCTTGCTACATACTTTGATTTTGTGATTGTAATTTTACACTTGAATGATTTTCGACTGTCATGATTTTACGTTATATTTTCTGTGCACATTATTTTTAGACTGTGAATAAATTGTGTTTTAAAGTAAATGAACTGTGAATCCCTGATTTATTATCGGACTGTGTTGAGACTGTGAAAAATGTGATTGTGTTATCATGGGTTGGGATTGTACGGAGGAAGTTCAGTGGTTTATACCACTTGCGTTGGTGACTATGTAGCGAGAGGTTCTGGGGAACCTACTCTTTTTGGTGACTATGCAGTATGGGTGCATTGTATTGTGTTTTCATAAAACCATGTTTAAACGTGCTTTGTGTCTTTTAAATATTTTGTAAAAAATTATTGTTGTGAAACTGAGTTTGTAATTGCCTGCACTTTAGAGACACACTGAGCTTAATAGCTAACTCCCCTTTAGTTCTTGTTTTAGATTCTCAGACATAGGCTTTCGGTTCTTGGAGGATCTCAGATTTTATCCAGTTATTTTATTATTCAATATGAACTTATTCTAAACTATCAGATTATTGTTATTATTTTATATTTTGGGACTATGTTTCAGCATGTATTTACAAACTTTATTTTAGATATTTTATATAAACATTTAAATATTTATTATGATATTTATATTTTTATTTATTATAAGATATTTATTAATTTTATTTTATTTTATTTTAAAGTGTAGTTTTTTTAAATTAGTTTTCTTGAGGGTAAAGTTTTCAAACGTGACTTCCTAAATTCGGCTATTTCTTCTAGGTCGGGTTTAGGGGGTTACACTTAGCTTCCCACTAAGGATTTCATAATCAATCCACTAATTGATTCATCCCCTTTTCTAGGATTAGGAGGAAACTGTTACAACGATTAAGCTATCTACCCTTAGCTTAATCAAACACTCACTTACAAGTGAAATTCAAAGCAAACAAGAAATCCCTCTAATAGGTATGTGTTTGCAACTCTAAGCACTCACCAAAAACTTATACACTTGAGCAAATTTAACAATTTTAGCTCACAAGTCTTTTGTCTATACAAGAGAGTGACAATTAGGCTCTAAAGACAATTTGACATCATAATGTTGTTACAATTGAAGCATTAGTCTTCCCTTGATGCTTGAAGGTCCCTTTTATACTCCCAATTGGGTTTATAGCCGTTGAGGACCGTTGGGATTGATTTGGAGCCTTTTGAGCCTTTATTTCCATCATTAAATGATGTTTTGGAGTTATCCGTATCGGAACACACGAGCCCGTATCCGAACGACCTTCTTCAGAACTAGCCGTTGAAGCATGATGCAGCAAGCCGTATCAAAACGTCTCTGGTCGTATCGAAACAATATTGAGCTGTATCGAAACGATTACAAACTGTTTTGGTACAAGTGACAGTTGAGCTGCATTTAAAAGACCGTTGGGAAAATATGACCGTTGGGGAGGTTTTGACCGTTAGTCGTATTGAAACACAAAAAGGTATTTCGAAACAGCACTACACCGTATCAAAACGGGCAAGCCCTGTTTTGGTATGCGTTTTGGCAGTTTTAAACCGTATCGATACTGTTGTCACTAAATTTTCGCCTTAATTTTTAATAATAAAAAAAAAAGAAAAAAAGGGAAAAATGACAAAATAAAAAAATAAAGAAATAGAAAATCCTTTTAAAAGGCCATCTTTTTAAATAATCAAAGACCCATTTTTAAAACGCCCATTTTGAAGCCCACTTTTAAAGAAAAAAGAACAATACCCATTTTTTATTTTGAAGCCTACTTTTAAAGAAAAAAAAGGAAAAAAAAAAGAGAAAAATAATTATAATAATTAAGATGCAAAATAATTATGGAGAAGTAAAAAAGGAAATAAAAAATATAATATTAAATGTGATGAAAAAACAGTAAAAAAGGTAAAAAAAAAACAGCAAAAAAAGAAAAAAAGGGTAAACCAGCGCGTAGGCTGCACGCACGCAGTCTTGTTCCCCAACCAAACCCTCGTCGCGGTCTTCATGGTGACCGACCGGCGTCTACCGGCCACGGTTGCCGACGCCGCTAGTACCGGCCAGTCCGCCTCACCGCTGCTGTAACACCCGAGTTTGGGGGTCGGGTGAATTAAATAATTAAAATAATATTCCGAGTTTTGTTTTCAAAACAAATTGTGTTGGACATGTTTTAATTTGAACCCAATAGCCATGGATTTCCTTCTATTGTAAATATTTCATTAAGGGTAAAATGGTCTTTGGCTTTTAAATTAAAACAAATCAATAAAAGTTGCTTTTTCACCATCTTCTTCCCCTTCTCTTTCAAGTTTCACGACACCCTTCTTCTCTACCATTGGAGTTACTATTCCATCACCATCCTCACTCATCTTTGAAGGTTTTTGAAAGGTAATTGCGTTTTTGACTTGTCCTCACCTTCCTCTTCATGTCTATACCTTTAGTTTTCATTAAAACCCATTGTTTTGAGTTTTGAGTTTTTCAAGTTCAAAGTTTAAAATTCGAACTTTAATGTCCATTGTTAAAGCTTTTGGTTCCTTACCATTATTTATGTTATTAGCAACCCAAATGGTCCAACATATATGATTTTTACTTGGTTTTGTGTTGATTCATGAATTTGGGTTTGTTGGGGGTTTTAGAAGGGTTTAAAGGTACGTTTTGGGGTTGTTTTGTGTTGGAAATTGAGAGTGATGATTGTGTGACGTTTAAGGGTTGTTTTGGAAGCTTTTAGGTGTGTTAAAAGTGTTGGAATCGATGGTTTTTGGTTGTGCTTTTGGGCTGCTCAAAAATGAGGGTTTTGAGGGTGTTTTTTGCTTGAATTTGATGCTTAATTGGTGTTATGAGTTACAATAGTGGTTTGTGGTTGTTTTGGTGATTAATAGAGTGTGTTTGATTGTTTAGAGACAAGGAATTGTGTTGGTGAAGCTTTGCATTCGAATCTGGGAAGCGTGGGAGTTTGATCGGCTAGAGTTTGTTGAGCTTGGAGTAGTCGGTGAGTGGTTCTATGTTTTTAAATTGGTTTTCAAACATTGGTTCAAGCATGTGGACCTAGGTCGGGTTTGGTAAACCCACCTATTGTTGGGATTAGATTGGTAGTCTAATCTCAAGCTTAGTTTAGAAGACTTTGGTTGAACTTCTAAATGCTTTGTTATGCCTCCTGTTTCATATTAATTGTGATTGGTGTTGATATGTATATTGTGATATACATGTGTGTTGAGGCATGATGATTTGTTGATGCATTGTGATATGCATGTGGTTGATGTAATGTGAGTACATGATTGTAAATCATGGTGGCTACGTGCTAGGCACGGGAAATGGTAAGAATTTGTGTTATGAAAGGTTGTGAAATGTGTAACACCCTCGTCCCGGTCCGGGCGACTGACCGGTCCGAGTGGGCTACATGGGGATAACCGAGGCGAAACCCGTTAAGGCTCCACTTCGGTTAACAACCCGAGAAAACTTTTTCATTTACTATTATCTTGTCTAGATGCATTAACATGTCCTATATGAAACAACGACAGCGGAAGCAACAAGCGAGGTGAGCAACCAAACATCCAACCAAAAACAACCCATTTTATCTTAAACTGCAGGCCGTATCGATACGCACAAGGAGGGTATCGATACGCCTTGACTAGGTCAACTGGCCAAAGTCAACTCGAGGAGACCGTATCGAAATGCTGGTTGATCGTATCGATACGCCCTCATCGGTCAACTTCTCGTGGTCAATGCTATGAAGACCGTTTCGAAACACTTGAGCTCGTTTCGATACACACAATTTCTCGTCAAAATCTCAGATTTCCAGTAGCAAAATGGTATTGAAACGCTTGGCCTGAAACAAGAGGACCGTATCGAAATGGGTCCAACCGTTTCGATACGCTTGCTGCGAACAGACAGGTTTTAGCTGGTTTAAGGCACAAGGTCAAAACACCAACTAAGACCTCCCATAATCAACATGCATTAACTCTAAAGGCAAGACACCTCACAACAAGCATCAGCCCTCGACTGGAAGTAACCACGACCGCGCCCACGACCTCTCTGATAGTCAATCGCTCTCGCAGAAGCCTACGCTAGATTCGGTGCCTGTGCCGCCTGATGCAGACAGTCTCTCCTAAAGTGGTCTCTCGATCCATAGTTCGAGCAAGCATGAAAGTTCCCCCAACATTCTTCTGAATGCTGTCTCTCACAACGGGCACACTCGGGCAAACGCCCTCCAGCTCTATGGCCCTGATGGCCTCTACCATGGTGGCCACCGCCACGCCTATGATCAAACTGATGTCCACCGCCCCGATGCCTCTTGGCATCACCATGATCAAATTTGTTGTACCTCTTCCCTGAACTGGATCCTCCCGAACGATTGGTTAGCCCCAAGCTATGCTCGATGTCCTTGGCCCTAGCGACCAAGACATCAAAATCCTAATAATCTGAAGCCAAGGTGTACCTCTTGACTTCCTCATGAAGTCCATATCTAAACTGATCACAACGGTCCTTCTCAGTAGGAACCAAGTCCGAAGCATACTGACTCAGTCGGACAAAGCGAATCTCATAATTTTTCACTGATGTATCTCCCTGAACAAGAGCCATGAACTCCCGCTTCTTCTCATCCAGATATCTCAGCCCCAAATACCTCTTCTTGAAAGCAGTCTCAAAGAAGTTCCAACTGATCTCGGCCTTAAGCGCACCAGAAGTAATGGTGACCCACCAGGTTGTAGGCATCACCCTGAAGTAACAAAACTACACAGCCCAACTTGCGAGCCCCAACACATCCCATCTGAGCTAGAATACGGACTGTCTTCTCCAGCCACAACTCTGATCTCTCAAGCGTAGATCCCTTGAACTCATCAGCTCCTAGGCTACGAAGCCTCTCTAACGGTAAGCTAGCATCATCCCCTCTCGGCTGAGCTGCAACCTGAGCTCCGGCAACTGCGCCCTGAAACGCTCCCGCTATAGCTTGTACTAGCGGAGCCATATCTATCCCCGCAGGATCTTGGCCACCCTGACCAACCTGAGGTCCCGCTCCCTCAGCTCCAGCCTCGCCTCCCGCTTCAGGCTGAGGAGGTGGTGGTGGTGGAGGAGCCCCGACTCCAACATCAGGCTCTCCCACAGGAGCCTCTACTCCAGCCACCGGCTCATTAACAAGAGCCGCAACACGAGGTTCCTGACGAAAAATTTTTGGTCTACCTCTAGGCCTCGACATACTCGCTCACATATACAACTACAACACAACAACAACATACAATATAGGGTTAGCAAGGGCAAGGGTCCAAGTGGCTCAAATATGTTTCCCTCACTTAAAAATCCTTTTTTCCGATGTAATAGAAGCAATGAGACTCTACTCAACACGCTTCAAACAACATACACACACGATAAATCAAGCAAACATCGAAGCATACTTGATAAACAAGAAAACATGCTTACATGGCAAGAAAACACCGTGCAATTGCAATACAATAATTTAACTTACCTCACTTACCTGCCTGAGGTCTCGGAAACCTCAGGCTCTGATACCAACAAGTGTAACCCCTCATCCCGGTCCAGGCGACTGACCGGTCCAAGTGGGCTACACGGGGATAACCGAGGCGAAACCCATTAAGGCTCCACTTCGGTTAACAACCCGAGAAAACTTTTTCATTTATTATTATCTTGTCTAGATGCATTAACATGTCCTATGTGAAACAACGACAACGGAAGAAACAAGCGAGGTGAACAACCAAACAGCCAACCAAAAACAACCCATTTTATCTTAAACTGCATGCCGTATCGATATGCCCAAGGAGTGTATCGATACGCCTTGACTAGGTCAACTGGCCAAGGTCAACTCGAGGAGACCGTATCGAAATGTTGGTTGACCGTATCGATACACCCTCAACGGTCAACTTCTCGTGGTCAAAGCTACGAAGACCGTTTCGAAACACCTGAGCTCGTTTCGATACCCTCAATTTCTCGTCAAAATCTCAGATTTCCAGTAGCAAAATGGTACCGAAACGCTTGGCCTGAAACAAGAGGACCGTATCGGAACGGGTCCAACCGTTTCGATATGCCTGCTGCGAACAGACAGGTTTTAGCTGGTTTAAGGCACAAGGCTGCCTCAAAACACCAACTAAGACCTCCCACAATCAACATGCATTAACTCTAAAGGCAAGACACCTCACAACAAGCATGCCCAACACATAACATACATATAAGAGCCATACATTATAAGGATCATCATTCATCATAAAAGAGGCATACAAAGCATTTAAAAGATTTCATGCCTTAGAAACAAAACACATAAGAGCATTCATGAAAGGGGCACAAGGCCAACATACTAGGATTAAGCAAGCCTTAAACAAAACATCCACGAAACATAAGAGTCTAAACATGCTCCTAACACATAACAACAACATAAATCAAAAGCTCAAATCCCATTGCTTGTCTATTACATCCATGACTTAGAAATTCATACTTGATGATATCAAAAGCTCAACTAGCACACTTGAACAAGAAGGCGATCTGGTCTTAAAGAAGAAGTTGCCAATTCAATATGATCCCCGAGAAAAATGGGCGCCTAATTGGGAAGAACCATATATCGTGACAAAGGTTCTTTCTGGTGGAGCATTGATTTTAGCTGAGATGGATGGAAATGAGTTTCAAAACCCGGTAAACTCTGATACTGTCGAGAAGTATTATGCCTGAAGAAAAAAAAGGAAAAAAAAAGAAAAAAGTAAAAAGAAAAGAAAAGAAAAAAAGAAGGGAAAAAAAGAAAAAGAAAAGAAGGGTTCAAAATGAAAACCCGCAAAGGGCATTTTGAAACCAAAGGAGGGTCTGAGTTGAAAACCCGTAAAGGGTGGCTCATATAATATAATAGATTCCGGGGCTTCACAGATCATGCACGGTACTCAAGGTTTCCTCGACATTGGCGGCGCTCAAGATTACTTCTGGCATCTGAAAGGAGAAGTTTGGACTATTGATATTTGAATGCTTGTTTCCCTTCCCCTTTTTTAAGCTTTTTTGTGTTTGCCACATCACTAATAAGATTTGTTTCATGAATTCTCCTTTTTTTCTTTTTTCCCTATCTTTGTCAGCATCTTGCCTTGAAATAAGGATCAATAGATTTGACAATCATTTATATATGCAAAAGATTTTTGAGCATTACTTTGAGAATGTTTTAAAAGTTCAGGGACAATGAAGTGTTCCATAATTATTATTTGGGGCATATGGTGTTAAAATGCTTAATAAAGAAAAAAATAAAGCCTTGTTGCAAAATTCTTTAAAAGAAAGAAAAGCCATGTGAATGTTTGGACTCTTAAACAACATTTCTTAACCACCAGCCTTCCTTATATAATGATAAGAGCAGCCTTACAAGGTCGAAACTTGACTTAGGGAGTTCATCCTTGAATACGAAAATGTTGACTACGAAGATAGACGATGATTAAATGTTTCTAATGAAGTGAGAATAGGATGTGTTGTCACTAAATTTTCACCTTGGTTTTAAATAAATCGAAAAAAATCCTTTCGAAGCCCACCTTTTAAATAAATAAAATATCTTTAAAGCCCACCTTTTAAATAAATAAAACCCATTTTCAAAAAAAACCATTTCAAAAGCCCACTTTTAAATAAAGAGAACAAAACCCATTTTTCTTATGTTGAAGCCCATTTTTAAAGTAAAAGGAAAAAAGAAAGAAAAGAAAAAAAGAAAAAAAATTATTATAATGTTTAATAATTTTGAAAAAAGGAAATAAAATATGGTAATAATTATGAAAATGTGATAAAAAACAACAACAAAAAGCCAAAAACCAGCAAAAAAAGGGAAAATAAGAAAGAAAAACTAAAAAAACAAAAAAATAAAAGAGGAACCAGCGAGCGCCACGCGCCAGCGCGTGGGCTGTACGTGTGCGAGCCGGTTCCCCAAATTAAACCCTAGCTGCACGTTCACGGTGGCCGACCGGTGCCTATAGGAAAGACCACCAACGTCGTTGGTATCGGTCAGTTCGCCTCGCCGCCGCCATCTCAATGCCACCAACCCCGCTCGCCGCTGCCGCATGTGCTCACCGGAATCTGCAAAAAAAAACGAGATAAATAGTCAAACCCTAGGCTCGAATCAAGGGGAAAATTCAGCTCGAATATTCAACCAAATCGGATAGGGTTTGAGGGATTTTTCCTAGAATCAAGTTTCTTGTCTGATTTTAGCTTCAATTCGGGGATTGAAATCCGAATTTGGCTTGAATTTGAACTTAAAATTCAAGTATAAATACCCACTTGTTCAACACACCAAATTTGAGAGAAAAAACACTAAAAAGGGTTTAAGAAAAATCCGAAAAATTCTCTAAATTTTTCTTGTGTTGGTTGGAAATTTTTGGAGGAGAAATTCGAGTTTGGAGCAAATTTCCGGAGGTGGTTTGGAGCATTTCGAGAAGCTTTAGTTCGAGTTCATCGTTCGTCGATTTCTCGGTAAATTTTTTTATCCTTTCTTCACTTTTTTATGTTGATTTTATTGTTGTTCTTGGTTGAATTTTGGTGTTTTTGTTTGTGTTGTTTGTGATTTTTAGGTTGCTTTCTCAAGGTTGGAAAATTGTTCGCGATTTCGGTAATCTTCTTTCATTTTGAATTTCGTTAAAATTTCTAGTTTTGATCTTAAAGTTTTAGCATGATTTTGAAAATATTTTTAAAGTGATTTTGATCTTTAGAATTGTAGGCTTTAATTGAAAAGGTGTTTTGGATTTTAAAATGTATGAATAAAAAATAAATGTGGTTAATTAGAAAAACTTGAATTTAGGGATTTAATTAGAAGAAGTAATAATGTGAGGTGTTAAATAATAAAGGGCTTAATTTGAGAAAATAAAAAAGATTTTTGTGAAATTTAGTTTGAAATAATAGATGGGCAAAAATGATTTTAAAAGAAAAAATTAAACAAAAATGTTTTTTAGAAAAGGAAAAATAAAAAGAAATAAATTTTCAAGAAAAAAGAAAATAAAAAGGGTTTTAATGTAAAATTGGGGTATATGATTTAAATAATTTTTTGAAAGGAGAAAAACTTAAAAAAGAGTTTTAAGAAGAAATGAATTCTATTTTTAAATGGGTAGTTTTAAAAGGAAAAAACTAGGAAAATGAAATGAATAAAAAGTCTTTTTTAAAAAGAAAAAGGAAAACTAAAAAACATAGAAAATAGAAAATGTAAAAAACACAAAAAAGCACAAAAGTAAAAAACGTAAAAAAAGGTTTTAGCTTAGAAAATAATGAAAAGAAATAAAAAGAAAAAATAAAGGCTTTTAAAAGAAATAATAAAACGGGTAAAATTCAAAAGAATAAAAATGTTTGCTTGCTTGTTTTAGAAATATGTGAAAACTTAGTATTAAGAACTAAAGCTTATATAGAGATTTGTTTTGTTGAAAAATGTTCTTCACTAAAAAGAAAATAAAATACACTTAAGCATATTCGAACCTTAACTTAGGAATAAAAGACTTAGATGTTTTTTAGGGCTTTTAATAACCGAACTTAGAAAAAATAAAATGCTCAATGCACTTAAATTTCTTTGTTGCTTGAAAAGTGAAAACATAATTTAATGTGGCGTCTTATCAAATGGGAATGACGGGTTATCGCCAGAAATGTTGGCGGTGATTAAAGTTCATCTCTCGGGCGATAAGGTCATTAAAATAGACTAATATTCATTAAACGGACAAGTAGAGTCGAACCTTTTTGAACTTTCAAATTCCAGTTTTGAAAACGATTTTAAAAACCAATTGGGTACCAATTTTGGGCGTCGTGGGGGTGCTAACCCTCCCCACGCGTAACCGACCCCTGAACATGTTTTCTGATTTTCGCAGACCAAAACATTGTTTTATTAAAACCAAAAAATGTTTTATTAAAATAATCCTATTTTTAAAAGTGATCCAATCACACTTTTTTTTCAAAAAAAGATTGGTTGCGACTCCGTTGATTTTAAAAAGTGTTTTCCGAAAACATCAAAGCCTCCCTTAAAAAGGCGTTTGCGACAGCTTGGCGTCTCCGCTGGGGACATGTTTTTGTTTTTTTAAAATAAAAACAAAGAGGGTCGGGCCACAAATTGGTTTTAAATGGTTTTTCAAAAAAATATTTTTTCCTAGAAAATGTTGAATTTGCAAGTTCACGAAAGGTTCAATTTATTTGTCTGTTTAAATGAATATAATTCTATTTTGCGCATTTAAGACTTAATTCCAAGCTCTATTCCCGAGCTTCGTCTCGTTCATTTAAGTGGGGGGAACACGCTTTGCTCAGGTAAGAATATCGATTCTTTGTATGACCATCGCAAAAGTACCTTCGGGACTCAATCTCTTTGCCTTCGTAAGGATATTGATTCTTTGAGAAGGCTTCGGTGGTGAGTCCTCCTAAGTTGAACTCGATTCGTTTGTAGCCTATAATGGGTGAGAATCGATGGCCTTGCTACTCTTAGTAGAGGACAACAAGGACAGCTTGGGTACCTTTTTAGAACCAAACCAAGTTTGAGAATTTAGAGCCTATCCCTAATAGAGCCATGCGGAAAGCCTAGGTTGTTGAGTTGTAGGAATAATCCGTGGAGACATGTCCTGAAATGTTGGAATGTTGGCCTAGGATTATTATGTAATTATTTTGGATCTTTTAGGTTTTTTTTCTATTACCAACCTTCGTGTGTGCGAGTTTTATTTTCTATCATATTTATTTGTTACTAACCTTCGTGTGTGAGTTTTGTTTTGTAGCATGTTTATTTGTTACTAACCTGCTGGTGTGCAAGTTTTGTTTTTGTAGCATATTTATTTGTTACTAACCTTTTTTGTATGAGTTTTGTTTTGTTTTTATAGCATATTTATTTATTGTATGCATCCCATATTTAGAAGGGGTAGATTATGGAAAATTGTTCAAATTATGAATGGAAAGCTCTTTAAAAAGAGGAGAACCAAGCACGTGACGATATTGGCAACTGAAGCTGCAACCCTTCGTCAGTACATCCAGCCGTGGGAGAAGTTGGACCAAGGCTCATATGGCTAGTTGAAGAAATCAAGGAGTTAGGCGTTCAAGCAGGAAAATATTTGTAATTTTAAAAAACAGATGTAATAAAAGCTTTTGAATTTAATACAGAGTTTCCTTTCGTGAGAAGATTTTTAATGGAATTGATGGCCCTTCGACTGCATTCATGCATTTGCACTGTTTTGCTTCCTTCGTTGTTTGCTTTTGTGAATTCGTTTGTGCACATATATATTTGCTTCCATGCATTTGTTTTTTTGGTTGCATTAGATAATGTTTCAATCATTGCATTCATAAAAGATTAATTTTGGAACATTCCATTTAAATAGTAAAGATCCCGCACAAACACGACTCGAGCCATGAGCATTGAGGAAAGATTGACAACTCTGGAAGCAAATCAGAAAAAGATTTATGACAAGCTTGAGAAGATGGTAAATAATCTGAAGAAAGAGATTGAGATATCACACCAGAAAATAGTCAGCCAAATCGCAACCATGCTTGGGGTTCAAAGACCCAAAAGTGAGAGAAGGCACCAACACTTTCCCGGGGATGGCTTTCGTTCAAAAGAAAGTGGCTTCACTTAAAGTCAAGATCTCAGAATCTTCAGCCCGTACTGACGAGGTTCGTAGCCCCGTGAATGAAGAAACTGACATGGCAAAGGTCGAGAAGAAATGGGAAGACCGCTATAAGAAGCTGGTGGAAATGTTTAAAGCTTATCAAGAAGGAAGCATTCATTGTGGTAAGGATGCTAGAGACTTGAGTCTAGTCTTTGACTTGGTGGCACCTTCAATGTTCAAGGCCCCTGACTTCGAGAAGTATAATGGAACTACATGCCCATTTGCGCATTTGACCATGTACTGTAGGAAAATGTCACCACACTTAGAAAACGAGAAGTTGTTGATCCACTATTTCCAAGATAGCCTATCTGGGACTGCTATCTGATGGTATGCTCAACTAAGTCAGGTCAATATACACACTTGGAGAGATCCGTCAAAGGCTTTTCTCAAGCAGTACGAGTATGTAACAGATATGGCCCCAAGCAGGATTGTGCTACAAAGTATGGAACAAGAGCCCAATGAGAGCTTCCGCTAGTATGCCTAGAGATGGCGAGATGTGGCAACCCAAGTTCAACCTCCACTATCGAAAAATGAGGTTACTCCAATGTTTGTGGAGACATTAAATGGACCTTTCTATGACTACATGTTAAATCACGCCACCGAAGGTTTTGCAGACATGGTCATGAACGGAGAATTGATATTGGCAGCCATCAAAAATGGAATACTCGAGAGAGAAGAAGATGACGAGGATGAGCACGTTTAGAGTTTCGTCACGAAGTTGTTAGAGGCAAGATTGGTCGGGGTTTGTGCTCTCATGGAATAAAACTTAATTCTTTCTAGACAGTTGGGATCATGCTTAGAACCAACCCTCTTGCTTTTGCCCGCGAGAATTAGGGATCTTTTGTTAGGGCTTCTATGTTAGTTTATTTGTTTAAAGATGCATTTTTCCTTCAAATGGCAAACGTTTCTCATTTTTGTCCTTTTCCCTTATTTGCATTTTTTATCCATTTTTTTCAAGCATGCATCTTCTTTGCAGAGTCCCAATTATTGATTGTATGAATGGTTCTTGAAACTAATCCCGAGATAGAGGGGTAAAATGTGTGTTCGTGTTTAATGGGGAAATCTCATATACAGTTTATGAGTGTATTTTCCTCTCAGACATTGCTCTTAGGGTACTTGAATGAAGTGATAACTCTAAAACATCTACCAATTTTTGGGAAAAGCATGAAGGAAACTTAGGATTTTTCTATAGTTCACAAAAATTAAAAACACTACTGTTACTTGCTGAATTTGTTAGAATCTCTGGTAAACATTGCATGCTTGAATTATTTGTAAAATTCTAACAATGGTTGAAGGAAGCTACCGCGACAAGCAACAAGCAGAAAAAACAAAAGCACTGCCAAGACAACAAAAGAAATTTTTTATGATGTCTATCCCTAGAGGTGCCCGAAACTGGCTCTAGGAAGAATCATGTGCGAGGACACTCCGCTGCTTTCAAAGTCCAAGAATCTAAAAATTTTGAAGTGACGGACAAATTAGCATGAGTGAATAAAAGTCTTCAAGGGATGACTCTACTCTATGGGTTCGGGGTTTTGTATTGCTCCTATCTTTATTTCAGACCTAGAAGAGTAGTTGTGATTAGCTGAAGCCCTCATTGCCATGATTATCTAAATTGTGCTTGAATATGCTGTCTCGGCAGCAACCTTGTATATCATGACATCATCTCTATTTACTTAGAATGTTCTTCATATTCAGCTTGTTCACAGTTTCTGCACACACTTCACTAGAATATTATAGTTTAATTTTGAGGTAATTCATGTTATTTCCCTCTCACTAATCTAATGACAGGTGCCACGGCCTTGAGGTGTTAAATCAAGTTTAAAATAGAAAATTTTCTTTTTGATTAGTTTAAAGGGCAAGTATGTTTAGGTTGCATTGCTTGAGGACGGGCAATAGTTCAAGTTTGGGGGTGTGTAAAGTGTCCATAAGTTCTATATTTCATGCACATTCCATCTCATATAATTTTTGTTTTGAGTACATTTTAGGCATAATTAGGTTTATGCATTGCATTTTATAGTATTCTTTACTCTGCCATGCTTTGCATTGATTTTTTGTTATTCGGTAAGGAAAATGTATTGTTTTAGTTTAGTTTTAGTTTCAGGCACTAGAGGCTCATAGAAGGAGAGAGGAGCTAAGGACATGATGTTGAGGCAGCAAACTGAGGAGCTGTACTGAAGCAGTTCCAGACAGAGACATCAGCTGTCGAGTAGCTGTCGCCGCCCTACCTGCTGCCTAAGACAACAAACTGAGGAATTGGAGAATTGGAGTGCGATCTGTAGAGCAGAAAATCCTGATCTTAACGATGTTGTCCACTTAATTTTCCGATGATTGTAGCAGCAGGCAGAGCCGCCGAAGGAGGAACTCGAGCTTACTTGTAGAGCAAGGCAACGTGATTAAGTCCACATTTAACTTAAAGAATTCAACATTTAGAGTTGCATTTAATGCAAAAGCTACTTTGAAGACTTCTACTCCAAGAAGGACTAGACCTAGCTAATGCCTATATATACTCATTGTAATTGTACTTCAAAACAACTTAGGTTTTCCCTTAGGCATAGTTTAGGTTTTCTTGCCGCCATTATGTTCTAAAACTCTCTTTGGGTTTTGGTTATGTTGTAATTAGTGTGAGAACGGTTGCTTAGGATTTTAAGTTTGTTTTTGCAATAAAGCTTCAAGATTTGCTTATTCTATGTTCTTCATAGTTTTCAATTAAGGCGAAAGATTAGTTGATTACTATCCATTTGTTTGGTATAAAGAGGGTCGAACTCAAGAAAGGAGTAAGTACGATCTCATCTATAGATGGTGTTGATCAATTCAGCCTAGACATAGGTTAGGGTTTAAGACGGCTAAAAGAGGACGATTTAACATTGCTATCTTTGCACGATTCACGCCGCGACTGATATTATATGTATTGGACATCAACAACATTCTGACTTAGACATAAGCAGGATCACTTTCGAAGTGTTCTGCCGAGCCTTGTAGTTCTGCCGAGTTTGCCGCCGAGACACAAGTCCATTCCCTTGTTGAGGCAGCGAGAGTGTCTCAGTAGCCTATCTGCCATCCCCCGCCGAGGCAGCAGAGTCTGGCAGCGCAAAACAACTTGTCGTATTCAATGAAGTTTCACACTAAGCAGCAGCATAACCCTGCCCATTCTATCAATCTGATTTCTTCCATTTTATTTACTTGTGGTTTATTTTATTTTCTTCTTAAACAAACCAACTTATTTGTGCAATTTACTTTTCTTGTGCAGGAACAACGAATCGAGTCAAGCTGTCCAATCCCTATGGGAGACGATATCTTTTATACTATTACTTGCAAGGAGTGTGCAATTGCGCTCATATTTAGAGTACACTAAAACACTCTACAACAGCGTAAGTTGAACGAAGGGTTGGTCGGTGCTTGTTAGACGATAGGAGTGGCGCAGTTGAGGTGGTGACGGCGTTGTGCGACGACATACATCGTGAGCGAGCTGGAGAATGCTGCCTCGCAGCTCTCGATCTGGGCAGCCCCGCGCGCGTGAGCTAGACGCGCTAGCGTGAGTGGGGCTGCCCCACCCCTTTTATGCTGGACCATTAGATCATTTTCCCTAGATCTAACGATTGTCATAATCCTTGCATGTGGAGGGAAAAATAGGTTAATTTGGGCCTTATTTTTTGGGGGGCACCAATATACATGATTTAAAATAGACTCTCTAATTATTATTTTTTTTGGTTTTTATTTAATAATAATAATAATAATAATAATAATAATAATTGATAAAAAAACCCCGATGAAAATCTAATGACAACAGGTTCGTTTATAGTGATCTTTGATCCTTGGTTATTGTCAGCTATGTTTATTTCCTCTTGCTATGCTCTATCGTTCTCTGTTAAAGGTACTCATTGCCTGTGTGTGGCTGACCCCATCCTCGTATTATCCTAAGCTCACAATCTGGCCCCTCAACATTTATGATGCTAAGATCTTTGACTCTCATAAAAACAGAAGCTTGCTCCAGAAAGAAGCTCTCGCAGAAGTGTCACATGATCGAGCCTCTGATTGACTTATGTGCTAGGGTTTTCCTTTATTTTGTTTTTATTCACGTTGTTTCTTTTTCTTTGTTGTTTGTGCTTGGCTTGCCTGGTTTTGGTCTCCATTTTGTTGTTTGGATCGTTGCCTTCCTTGATGGTTTGGCTTTTTTTTTGGGACTTTGTTGTATCGTTGTTCTTCCTTTCTTATGAATGAATATTTTTCTCTTTTTATGTAAAAAAAACATAGACATGTTACTTTAGGGGGGCAAAATAAATAATTTAATATATATGTATATGTATTATATATACCGTAAAAAAAATTTTATTATTCTTGTGGGGGCCACGACCCTTATAAGTCCTTGAGAGCTTCCGCCACTGGCTCCAATTCAATAGGTTTCGTTGGATGTTTAGGGATTAAATTTAGGAAAATAGGGGATATTAAAATATATTTAAGAATCTATGACAAATTCTACAGTGCAGGTCCAAGATGTCACCTGTAGATATTGACCTGATATTTTTTTAATTAATTTTCCCCCAAAGCTACAATTCACTAAACACTTTACGTTATAAAATATTAAACAAACCCAAGAGGCCACCTGCAAGTGGTGTCTTCCACCTCCACTTACATTAAAAAAATATTAAACAAACCCATTACGCCACATGCTGCATATGGCGTCTTCCACCTCCACTGTTCAATTTGTCGTAGTTTCCAAAATAAAACTTAAAAACCCTCATTTCCCTAAATTTAATTCCAATGGGAAATATTCACCTAATTTGTCCGATTCAACTACCCTTGTACGCCATTTTCAATAACAATGAGTCCATTCATCCAGGGTGGACCGAGCGGTGCTAGGGGCAGTCACACTCCCTGAAAATTTTAAATTCTCATATACTTTAGATTTTTTTGTATTTTATACTGATAATTTAATCTCGCACCCCTGAATTTTCAAACTCTCATGTAATTTTATTAAGTATAAAGTTCACACTGTTTAACTTAGAAGCTTGCGTCCATCATATGTATTCCCTGCATTTCGTTTTTAATACAAAAGAGTAACTACATGAATCAAATTGCATATTGCTGTAAAAATGGAATGTTTTCAACATAGGATGCTCAACACTTACGTTGAAAAACCTACTCTAAAACACTTAACGGGACTCGTCCTTGAAAATTATAATTAAAATACGTTATTCCAAATATCTTCAGAATCCGCAAAATCCAAATTCATAAAAGAAAATAAATTAAAAAAAATCTACAAATATCTGAATGTGTACTGTCCCCCAACATCCTTACCACCCAGCTTCAGCTGTGATGAAAGAAAATAGGGTACAAGACAGCGTAGGTAAGCAAAAATACAGTGAAGAAACAAACTATAGGCAGAACAGAAGTATATGGATCTTTAACAGCTGTGTTGATTCCGGGGCGACGTTCATTTCATGATTTCACTAATCAGAATAAATTTGTTTCTAAGATAGTGGTTCTTCTACGTTATAACTATTATTTAATCTGCTTTTTTTCGATTTCGGTGCTAACATACTTGTTAGGGATACTAACTCAGTTGAGCAACTCACAAGCTATTCGAGTTTGAATCGATACTTTAACGAATTGAGTCGAACAAGGCCCAATTCGACTCAATAAGTTCACGAGCAAGTTGTTATTTTTTTTATAATATGTTAGTTTGTGTATGTGTGGATTGTTATTTTGGAGTTTAGATTTTGGGCTTAAAAGCAAAAAAAAATACCCTTAATGTTTGACTGAACAATCATTTTGACCCTTATTCTTTTTCTTGAAACAATTTAACCTTGAACGTTTCATTTTGGGTCAAAATGTTTCATCTACGAATAAAATTGTTAGTTAACTAACGGTAAATGGCTTGAAATGATGTTACAAACCTACATGCACGCTCTGACATGACAATTGACAATGACATATAGACAAAGAAATTAACTTGAAAAAATGACACTCCAGTCAAAAATAATTTTTTAAAATAATATAAAATATAAAAAAGTTTGTTGACGTGACATTCTAGCAAGTTGTTTACCATTAGTTGACTAACAATTTTCATCCGCAGAGGGGCCATTTTGATCCAAAATGAAATGCCGAGAGTTAAATTGCTTCAAGAAAAAAGAATATGAGCCAAAATGACTATTCAATCAAACGTTAGAGACATTTTTTTTACATTATGCCTAAATTTTGAAATTGCTTCGCACACTATTTAAATTTTTTTTTGTTAAACTTGTTGATTTATGTTTATATTAAGCTCTATACATTATTACTATATTTTACATATATTAAAAAATGAGGTAAAAATTATGACGAGTTTAACGAGCAACAAGTCGGGCAACAAATTTTTTTAACGAGTACTAGTTGAGTAAAATTTTACCGAACTTACAAAATATCAAGTCGAATACTGTCTAATTTGTTATCGACTCACTCGATAAATACCCCTAACACTTGTTTTGTAATAGTATATTTCCAACAACAAGGTCCTTGGGGTTGATGGGGAGTTACCTAAATTTTAGTGTGTTTTCTTCAACAAAAAAATTTGACAAATGTGTTTTTCTTCAACTTATAGTAGAATTTATCTCCCATTGGCATTGAAATAGGGGAAAAGCAAAGTTTTGAAAAGGAAAGGACAAATGATTAAAACAAATAACAAAGATCCAAAACTTATCTCTTGGTGGGAAGAAATAGTGTTTAAAATTACACCCATAAAGAAAAAGGAGAGATGTTTTCCAATATAATCGATGTGGGAATTCATGTGGGATTGGTTTTCATATTGTTTTCAACTTTGGGGGGGGGCCCTCCCTTTGTCGCCATGATGGGAAGCACATGTGACAAGCCATGCAATCACCAACGTACACATACCAACTCCAACCATAATGATCATCACAACACAAAGAATTGGTCTTCAAACCAATGCTCTCTTCTGAGATTTTAAAAAAGAGAAAGCAACTAAAAAATAATAAATAAATTAATAAAAAGAAAGACATATGCTCTCATTTCTTCAATGATTCATGCCAAACTCCATCCTAAAGTTGCTTAATCATCAAGTTTGCAATAATGATTAAAGAAAATGAGATAAAGTAAAGGATGTGTGTGTATGCAAGGGTTTCCCCACTATGGTGACCAAGAATTGCATGGAGTTATTAGGAGCGGAAATTCTCGTCCTTTTCCATTGCTTTATTTATGCCTCACACTAAAAAAATATATTTAGGGTTTGTGTTAGGATTTAGAATTAGAGTATAGAGTGTGGGATTTAAGTTGTAGGGTCCATGGTTTGAGATTTAAGATTTAAAAATTAAGGCTAGAGCTTACGGTTTAGTTTTTTAGTGTTTGGGCATAAATAAAAACACAAAAAAGGGCGGAAGATTTTTGTTCCTTATTCATGCAATGAAAAGTCAAAGACTTTAGTATAACCCAAGATAGCCCTTGGCTCTACTTGTATGTGTTGATTAGTAGTGGTTAAAGAAATGGTAAATTGTATGCTCTCATTTCTTCAATGGTCATGCCAAACTCCATCCTAGAGTTGCTTAACAATCAAGTTCGCAAGAATGATTAAAAAAAAGGAGAAAAAGCGAAGGATATGTGTGTGTATGGAAGGGTATCCCCACTATGGTGACCAAGAATTGCATGGGGGTTATTCATGCAATGAAAATTCAAAGATTTTACCAAGTTTTTAATTTTCCCTATGTAAATTGTATGTCATTACCATTGAGAGATTTAAGCTAAGAATACAAGTTAATCTCCATCACCGGCCAGAGGAGCAGGCGAGGGACTTGGTCCTGTAAATAGTAAACTTGTATTCTAGTTGTTGCTTTTCAATAGTGAAAAGGGTCTAATATGCCAAGTTTTGATTTCCCAAAGTGTAAGTCTTTGGGCTAATTTCCTTCATATTTTCTTGAGACTACTTTGCTTTCATTTACACCATTTCATCCATAATACATGTATTCCCCATTCATGTAACATGAAACAAAAGGAGAATATACAGTACATGTCTAGTCCCCATGGGTATGATAGATGAGACATAATAGTTTTCTTGCCAGTCGATAGACATAGCTGGTAGAGTCATCCCTTCAGTTATACTGATGCAGATGGGAAAACAAGGATTAAAAATGTCATATAAACATCATAAATTATGATTGTTCAGAAAATATTACCCTTTTTAAAGAAATTTCCTTGGGACATCTTTGTCATAGCATAGGAGAAATTCAATGGAGTCCTGTCCTTTTCTCTAGGTGTCACTGTCATGCCATCCACTCAATCTAAACAATTAACAATGTAATTACTTTGAGACAACTCTCATCTTTTCTTTTTTAGATTACCATTTCCCTAAGCATAAAGATAGAATGCAGTATAAGCATCCATTTGTGCCTTGTCTCATTCAAAAACCTTAACAAAAGGAGAATATACAGTACAGTATATTTATACTGCTAATGAATCCCTATGTGTTATGAAATTGAAAATAAGTAAATTATTGTCCTTCCAACATGTTTGATGTTGCTTGAGATTATGAAAACAAGCCTAGTAAAACCTTACACTGAGGGATTTCCTTTTGAAGATGGTCCACCAACTCAGGCTCTCAGGCTCAGGGACCCCATTTTCATTATATTTATTTACTTGGGAAGATTCTGTAACTGGAAGTCTGAAACTAAAGAAACGACTTGATCCCATGATTAATTGTATCTATAAATAAATTTATTGTTTTTATGACATATCAGAAAGATTGGTCTAACCTCTATAAGCCGCAGGATGATCCACGTGGACAATTGAGTCCCTTACAAGAGATGGTCATGGAACCAATACATTGCCTTCTGCAACCTGCAAGCATGTAAAAAGGTAAAGATGTAAGTAAGAGGATGGAACGAGGTATAATTAAGAATTTTTTTATATATTTTTATTATAAATTTATTTTCCCCTAAAATTTTATAAATTGGTCTTAACATAAAGCATCATGTCGGTCCCTAAAAGCAAGTACTAAGGAATCCATCAATCTATTGAAATAATGGGCAGATTGTGTTTAGAGTTAGTGTCGTTGAGCTGAAATCGGCAGTTAAAGTTGCTATCAAATCAGAAATGTTAGTCAAAAGCCGTCCACCACAGTAAGAAAAAGGGTAAGAAAGAGTAAAAAGACATGTTGTAAAACCAAGATTGTTTTTTTTTTTTGTGACATTTTGGGAGTTCTTTGGGATTTCAATATTATTATAATAAATAGCTTGTCTTTCACATTCCATGCCAAAAACAGTGAAATTTCACGAAAGTCTAGGAGTTTTCAGGTTATCTTCTTCAACCTAAGAAGCTTTTCGGGCCCTTTTACATGTTCATGGATCCCAAGGGCTCCAAGCAGCCTCCACCAGTGGTGCCACCACAACAACACACGGCTCAAACCATGGGAGAGAACAAGGCAGCTGAAAACAAGGATCCCCACCAGACAGGTAAAGAAGAAGGTAAGAAACAACAGTTGGGTCCTAAGAGAAGTTCAAACAAAGACAGGCATACCAAAGTTGAAGGAAGAGGTAGGAGAATAAGGATGCCTGCTTTATGTGCAGCTAGAATCTTTCAGCTGACAAGGGAATTGGGTCACAAATCCGATGGGGAAACCATACAGTGGCTGTTACAACAAGCCGAACCATCAATAATAGCCGCCACGGGGAGTGGAACGGTGCCGGCATCGGCTTTGGCAGCAGCTGGAGGCTCAGTTTCACATCAAGGGACCACTCTATCCGCAGGGTCTGGGAACGGTAGGACCAGTTGGACAATGGGGAGACCCCATCAAGTAGCAACAGGGTTATGGCCTTCAGTCAGTGGATATGGGGTTCAGCCATCATCTGGTCCATCTACAACAAGTTTAGGCATCGAAAGCACTAATTATCTGCAAAAGATTGGGTTCCCTGGTTTTGACTTTGCAGCTACTCATAATATTGGTCAGATGGGGATGGGGTTCACCCCAATGTTGGGAGCGGCTAACCAGCAGCTCCCTGGTTTGGAACTTGGGTTGTCTCAAGATGGTCATATTGGGGTTCTAAATCATCAAGCTTTAAGCCAAATTTATCAGCAGATGGGGCAGGCTAGGGTGCTCCAGCACCAGCACCAGCACCAGCACCAGCAACCCACTGTTAAAGATGATTCCCAGGGATCCCAGTAAAGTTATGGCCTTCTTTCTTGTAATGTTTCAGTATTGTATAATGGAAAAGAAGGGGTGGGAAATAGTGAGAAAAGATGGATACTTTGCCTCTCAGGACCAGTTTCACCTTGGATCAAGTAAGAATCAATTCTTATTTCTCAAAGAATATTGTTGCACATAAATGGCCAATTGTTGATTACCTCTCTGGCTACCCCAGCCATGCAGGTTTCCTGCAATCTGCTAACATATATGAACCCCATATATTTTTCTCTTTATTATTCCTAAATTTTCACACAATGACTAATTTTCTTGTATGGAATCTGCAGAAAGGGTACTTCACTTAGCATGAATACTGTTTCAGGAATCATCAATCTCCAAACTGTCATAATCTGCTTTTTTTCTAGCTGTAATTATTCTTAGCCCCCCTTCAATCCTTGATGAAAGGCTTGGACTCATCGTATACAAGTGTTGGCAAAGTCCCAATACCCATGCTTCTGCCTTCAACTGTCCTGACCCTTGAGACGAATAGAATCCGTTAACGTAACGAATTCCAGCTTTCAAGTTGGTTATCGTCAATTTATGGCACTAAATGGCCTACGAAACGTTTCTAATCTGCCCTCCTAGCTCTTACTTATGTCAGCTCGACTATCCAACGGTCCCATGTATGTGCCTTTTGAAAGGAGAAATTATTTCATGGACCTTTTCATACCGTATTCATTATAGTCTCAACCAATATAAACCGCTCATTTTATTATTTTTTTATGTTATTAACCCACTCAATCGTAACTAAATTAAATATGATATAAAAAATATGAGTGAAGGTTCACTTGGTAAAAAAAATGGCACGAAAAAATTGGTCTTCTCATATATACAACTTTCGAATTATGCTTTAAAACTTTGTCACTTCGTCATAATCTAGTGTTTAATTTGTACCAAATGACTTGTTATTTGTTACCATCTCCCCCGTAGTTATAACTTATGAGATGCATCCTGAGTTGTTTGCATCGGTTTCGGGGATGAACGCATAATTTTATATTAAAAAAACTTAGGTGTCAACACTATCACCCTTCGAAACATCCAACTCTAATTTTTATAAATTGTCTTTAAAATATAAAAAATATTAAAATGTATGAGAATTTAAAATTTTCCAGAAATGTGATTGATCCCTTAACATCCCTTGGTCTATCCCTTTCTGCCATAATTCGATAAGGTTCAAGAGGAGTTCTTTACTCTCTATTGGAAGTTGTACTTGTAGTCTATTTGGTATGCTTTAAACATTTATGGAACGAGTACTGAGATTAAGAATTTAAAACAGTGAGGTTAAGGAAATATTGGAAAAGTGAGATTTCCTAACAAGTATTCAAAAAAAGTACACATAAAGAAATGAATGAGCATATTGTGGTCCTTACATTTGTGGAGGTTGTGGTACTGAAATTGACAGTTCAATTTGACTTTGTCATCACCATTTCTGTAATTGGCACTGAAGTTTTTACCCTCTTGTGCTGTTTTTAGTATAGTATCTTCATGTTGTAGTTACTGTATTGCATTCATTGTTACTTATTATTCCTAGTGCCAGCCTTTTTGGTTGGGCTTAAAGACAAATCTAAGAACATTAAGAACTATTTTTACTAAAGGCTAAAGGGTCAAATTTGCCCCTGTAGTAATCCGAAATCAGCAATGTTGCCCCTAACCTTTTTTTTCCGTAATTTTGCCCTCAAAGTCAGTCAATTATAGCAATGTTGCCCTTTGACCGATTTTGACCGTTAAATGCTGATGTGGCAGTTAACGGTGCTGACAGGGCAATTTTACCCTCGAAGTCATTCATGCAATTTTGCCCTTGAAGTCATTAATTGCAGCACTTTTACCCTTGGTTTATTTAGTTTTTGAATAAAATTAGATAAATAATTTGGTTTTTTCGAGTTGAACTTTAACAAACAGAATATATGAAAAATCGATTAACAAATTGATGTAAATATCCTTTGAGTCCCTAGTAATTTTAAAAATAAGCAAAATGAGAACTCTCACAAAAAATCAAAATATTATTTAATTTTTTAAAAAAATCTATAAACTTAATAAAACTAAATACGATATTCAAAAAAAATTATTGAAAATAAACCAACGAGAAGCGTGTTAATTGAATGGTGAACGCGAACTATTCTATTCGAACGACGTTCGATTGACACACTTACCGACGATGGGTTGTTAGGAAAAAATGTACGATGATCTCAGAAAACGACATTAGTGGTGTTCGGCGAAAACGACATGGGAGATAAGGGCATGGGAGATAAATACAAGGATATCTAGAAGATAAAGCAGAATTCAACCTGAGCCACATGATTCGAGTTCACCGTACATTTTTTCCTAACAACCCATCGTCGGTAAAAAAATGAATAATATTTTGATTTTTTGTGAGAGTTCTCATTTTACTTATTTTTAAAATTACTATGGACTCAAAGGATATTTACATCAATTTGTCAATCGATTTTTCATATATTCTGTTTGTTAAAGTTCAACTCGAAAAAACTAAATTATTTATCCAATTTTATTCAAAAACTAAATAAACCAAGGGTAAAAGTGCTGCAATTAATGACTTCAAGGGCAAAATTGCATGAATGACTTCGAGGGTAAAATTGCCCCGTCAGCACCGTTAACTGCCACATCAGCATTTAACGGTCAAAATCGGTCAAAGGGCAACATTGCTACAATTGACTGACTTTGAGGGCAAAATTACGGAAAAAAAAAGTTAGGGGCAACATTGCTGATTTCGGATTACTACAGGGGCAAATTTGACCCTTTAGCCTTTACTAAACTATGGCCTAAAATTCTATATTTTCAGGACTAGCATCATTACAGTAAACTCGCTGCACAAGCATGGTGAATTTCAAAATAATATCATTTTTTATTCAAACTCGCCGTAGGATCACGATGAGTCCCGAAAAAAATTCCCACAAAACACCGTTTAGGCAAATATGAAACTTGTCGTGACTGGACGACGAGTTTGGTTTAAAAAATAATAAAATTTGAAAGAAATAAATATAAAGAAAGTAAGTTTTTAGCATTTATGACAGAAAAACTTCTAATAAATAGTTGACACATAGATGGACAATTTCGAATTTTATTCAATTTGGGTCAGAAAATTATTTATATGTATGTTTAACGTTAGTCAATGTTGTTAGAATAAGTAGGTAAATTTTATCTCTCTACCTTAACGAGCTGGAAAAGATAATTGAGGATGATGTCTACCGAAAAACGTTTTAGAAAATTAAAGCATAAAGCAGAGTAGACTGCATCGTAGCACATACTTAGATCATCAGATGAATAACCAAGGCATAAACATGAAACTACAATGATTTCAGTAGTTGAAGGTTAATCGGATTCTGGCTCGGTGTCATCGTAGTCAGTAGAGACGTCTGAAGTTAAGTTCTTCGATCCGTTGTTGTTTCTATTGTTTGCGCATGTACATAAAAAGTTGCAACGCATCAGCAGCTGCATCAACATCTGGCGAAGATGGAGCTTGTTCAGTGGCCGCTACGACTGTGGACGGCCCGACTTCTCTGGGTGCAAATGAACTACCTTCTCCAGCCTGGACCTCATGGAACATAACACATAAGTGGATGTATTTAGCTCCTGCATAGTTGTGTTGGTCAAACACCTTGCGTAGGTCGCTTTCGTTGGTAAGCATCATAATGTACTGCGGTTCAACAGCCGTCGGTGTTCAGATTTTACATTCCAAATAAGAAATTTTCTTGTTTGTATGTTTACTAACCTCGGTTGATATCAATTGCAACAAATCATCGAGTGACATGTTGTTGTTGATTGTTGGGTCGAAATAGGAACCATAAAAATAAAATATTGCGTAAAACTTAGTCATGAGGGGAGCAAAGTGTTGAATCTACTGGCGAAGTAGACACAATTGAAGTGTGTGTTTTATAGTAACAAAATCACGTAAAACCCGCCAAGCATGAAAGGCGAGTTTTAAAATTCCTCATATTTTATTGTAGAAGAATTAAAATTGCATGCGTAAATTAGTAAATACAATAGAGTTATTAAATACAATGCAATTAAATTTCACATTAATTACAATAAGTATTTACAGTAAGCGTAAATGAAAAAACAGTAAACTTCAGATCTATTAAACACAATGTTATCATTACACTTATTTTATTGTCGTTTCAATTTGATGTTGTATTATTTCGGTCGCTCGTGTATGTAAATATACCACTTTGTCATGCTTGATAAACCCATAAAATCAAAATGAATCAAGACCATGGATTTGAACTCATTACACAAAGTTCTCCTTACAATATTAAGTTTCGTAATACCTCTGAGGGAAAAAAAAGTAATAGCGATACATCATGGTGTAAGGAGAACTTTTTTGTAACTTATCTGAATCCATGGTGCGTACAATATTCTTGGTTCATTTGGAATTAACGGAAATAACAAGCTTATCTCTCGGAATAACGTAACTCCAAAAAATATTCACATCGTGGGTTTGAAATGAATAGGACGTATGTAAAAATTTTGGTATTTATAGGTTATTTAAGAAATCTTTCGTCTGCAAAGCATGTAGAGGGGATAACATGATACGTGGAACTCGCCTTTCATGCACGGTGAGTTCCACGTATCATGTCATCCCCTCTGTATGCTTTGTAGGCGAAAGATTTGTCAGAGTTTCTGGCAGACGAAAGATGCATTGTTTAGAATGTAACGATACACAATGTTTGTAATTCGGTTTACATGTAAGGCGATTTTAGAGTGAAAAGTCCTACTATAAATAGCTTTGTAACATGATATTTGATTCCTTAACACATAAGTTAAAATATTTCGAAATATTTTTTTCTCATAATGCATTCCAAACAGTGGCCGTCTCATGTGTTGGTGGAGCTTAGTTTGAATCACGAAGATCTCCTTACAACATTAAGTGCGCACGTAGCAGATCATGGTGTTAAGGCCTAAAATGTATTACTTGGAGCAACCTGAAGCCTCCATTGTGATCAAAGGACCTTGACTGATGGATATGCCATGTTGGCTGACTCTAGTAAAGAGGATGAAGGCGAACTTTATCTCACTAGATTTTGAGGCATATGAAGAAGCCGTGCATGGCTCATAATGGGGCTACCAGAAGTCATTCTGTCAGCCCCAATTGTACACTAATTTACATCTCTTAGAAAAATTATGTTGTGTGAGAGATGTAATAGAAGTTCTTACAACATTATTGTTCCCTAAAATCACATTGTGAGAAGTATATTTCATTTATTTGTAATCGCTTTGTAATAATATAAGAAATGTATTAAGTTTTGTAATACAAGAACGCTGATTTATATCTATTTGTAACCGTTTTGTCAACTTTTAAATGTATTAAATTTTATCATCCTCTAAAAGAAGTATGGTGACTGAATCGGACACCAAATGAAAAAAATGCTTAAGGAGGGTTGCTCGCTAACCTTGCATTGCGAGTTACACCAAAATTTCCAACTATAAATACCTATCCGATTATGTTCTTGAACACACATCTTCAAACATGTATTGTCTGATGCTGGATTTAGGGTTGATCGTAAATTCCCTTAAAAAAGTCATCATTTTTTTGATAATTTCCACCAACGAAGCTCTCTTTACAACATTATGTATGTTGAGTAAGTCTCAGCGTACCAATTTCAATGTGAGCCTCGACATGGTTTTCTTATCGGGATGAAGCATTACACAGCTTCATAAAGATGTAGCTGATCATGACCAACGGCTCAATGCTTATTCCATGCAGTACCCCTATGCTTCCATAATGAAAATGGTGATACTGCGTGTGATATTTCATGTTGACGACCCCCATTCTGACATAACCAACCCACCACATATAAAAAGTGGGCATTCATGTGAGAATGGTTGATTTCATTAATTTGTTAATTGTTATGCAGTTACATCATGAGAAATATAATGTTAACCGTTTTATACTATGGTGAATGATTACATGTATTCAATTTCATATGCACTTTCATTTTCATATAATGTCAAAAGTATTGAACTTGAATATAAAAAAAGTCGTCGGTTTGCACATTCAAAAAATGCTCTAAATCTTGCATTCAAAAGCCTATCAAAGATGACTTCTATAGGGGTGTTTACGCAAATTTTTCACCTTGTTTGGGTGGTTTTAAGGTCACACTTTTTTCGCCACCATTACGTACATGTATTTATCTATAGGACAGTGTGTCTTCCATTCATTTGTGTGTTCGAAAAATGCTCCGAATCTTGCCTTGCAAAGCCTACCAGGATGACTTCCGTAGGGGTGTTTAAGCAAATTTTTCGCCGTGTTCAGATGTTTTTTGGGCCATTTTTTTTCGCCATCGTTACGTACTTGTATTTGTCTATGGGACAGCGTGTCCACCGTTCGTTCGAGCATTTAGAAAATGCTTCGAATATTACTTTAAAAAGCATGTATATATTCGTCTGAAACCTACATATGTGGTAGATGCTAGTAAATGGAAATGATAGGCGGAGCTCGCCGTCCATGCACGACGATTTTGATGAAACTCGTCGTGCATGGACGGCGAGTTGCACCTATCATTTCCTTTTTCTGGCAGCTACCACATATGTAGGTATCAGATGAATATATGCATGCCTAACCCGTGCTACATGCACTACGCATATTCCCCTATAATTAGACGTGAGAACTAATGTTCGAGTATACAAAAAATGTTCAAAAATGTTAAATCTTCTTTTACATACCATATACCATATGCCGATTTTCTTCTGCATGTGTCTATCTATTAACTTTACAAAGTTCTTCTTACAACATTATTACGATATATATCCAGCTGCATAGCTACATTATTTTGAGCTTCTTTTCCTGAGTCATCTTTGCCAAAAGTGTCCACGACATCGCTGAACACCAATGGTGTCAGCATTGCCTCACCTTTGACAATGGTGTAAGGCTCCTAAACTGTATGCCATGCAGATTGACTGGTGCCTTGGAGTACTGCAGTCCGCTATGTAAGGCTCAACCGAATAAATGAACACCAAATGGTGTTAGCATCAAAGGCCTTCAGATGACGGTGTTAGCCCCAATTACGTGCACGAAGGAGAAATATAGATTGACTAGTGCCTTGGAGCAGTGCAGTCAACATATTCACTTTTACGAAGTTCTTCTTAAAACATTAATTACGTTCCAGTTTGTTGGGTTTTTAAGTGCTCGATTTCCTTCAACCGTTCTAGCTCGCCAAGTGTGGAGAAGTCCATTTTTGGGTGTTCTAGTGGGAGGTGAAAATAGGCAAATTACACAAGGAATTATAGTGGTTCAACCTTCTAACCAAGGTCTACATCCACTACCTTAGCTCCCCACTAAGGATTTCAACAAATTTACTCTTTGAATTTCGTCCCCTTTTCTCGGCTTAGGAGGAAACCGTTACAACAATTAAGCTAACTACCCTTAGCTTAGTCAAACATTCTTATACAAGAAAAATTCTAAAGCAAACTTGAAATCCCTCTAATAGGTAATTGTTTGCACTATTTAGCTCTCACCCAAAACCTAAACACTTGAGCAAATTTAACAATGTTTAGCTCACTAGTGTTGTCTATACAAGAAATGAACAATTTAAGCTCTAAGACAATTTCTTGATCATAGTGTTGTTGACAATTGAAGCATTAGTCTTCTCTTAATGTTTGGAGGTCCCTTTTATACTCTTAATTGAGTTTGTAGCCGTTGAGGGCCGTTGGGTTGTTTTGGAGCCGTTGTAGACTTTATTTCCCACCATAAATGTTGTTTTACAGACGTCCGTTCCGAAACACTCGAACTTGTTTTAGAACGTCCTTCTTCAGAACTAGTCGTTGAAGTCTGATGCAGCAGGCCGTATCAAAACGCCTCTGGCCATTTCGAAACCCTCCTAGCCGTATCGAAATGGTTACAACCTGTTTCAGTACGAGTGACAGTTAAGCTGCAATTTAAATTACCATTGGGAAAATAGCCGTTGGGGAGGTTTTGACCGTTGGGCGTATCAAAACGCCAAAGGGGTGTTTCGAAACGAAAACCCTCCGTATCAAAACGGGCAAGCCCTGTTTCGGTACAGGTTTTGGCAGTTTCAAAATGTTTCGAAACAATTGCTTTGAAAACCCTAGTTTTGCTACTTAAAAAACATTTTAAACATTGCCAAAACCATTTAAAACTTCCACAAACTTATTTTCTAGTTGTTTGGACTTAAAGACATTTTTGAAATCTTTTCAATTTAGTTCAAAACTATTTTTCAATTATTATATCAAAACATTAGTTCTTCAATCTCCCATTTTTGATATAATAAAACCAACTTGAAAATTTGTTTGGGATTCTCCCCCTTTGTGAAATAAATTTTGAATAAGAGAATTATGATTCAAAATCAATTAAAGCTCCCCCTTATTCATTGAAAATTCAATTTTTCAAACAATTTCTCCCCCCTTTTTGTTATATCAAAAAGACTTCAAATAACTTTAAGTTCAAAATAACTTAGGAGGTAAAAAATGACACAAATAAGAATTTTGGTTTTAAAAATGGCTCCCCTTACTCAAAGCATCATCAAAGAATGTTAGTCCAACATATATGAGAATCTAGTTGAAAAAAAATCAAATTAAACAACTAAAACAACTAGAATTTACCACACTTGAACTCAAGGGAGGATGTGAAGCCTTCATTCTTCAAGTGTTCTTCCTTGTGTGCATGGAGCCCCCCCTCTATGTTTTGGACTTGTTGATCCATCTCCATCACACCTATCATAAGACAATCAAGTAATTTTTGGTATCCAAATTTCTTTGGATCCATAGACGTTAGTAGCACAAAGTTTAGTACCCTTAGGAATCCATTTTTCAATTTCATCCCTTTTAGTTGAAGTACTTAGTCCTTTTGGGACCCAAATACTTCTAAAACTTTACCATTTACAAATCTAGAGGCACTAGATTGTCTTACATAAAAAATTGATTTTCCAAAATTATTTTTCTTTTCAAGCTCTTTGGAAATCAAATCTTTTTCCTCTTGAACTTTATGAAGCAAAGTTTGTAAATCAAAACATTTTTGTTCAAACTCATTGCATTTTGATTCAAGTTCAATTTTGGTTTTAGAAATCAAATCATTTTGAATTTTCAAATTTGAAATTACTTTCTTGTTTTTCAAATCGTCATGGGCATTTTGTAATTCATCAAAAGAATATGAACATGAAGTAGATGAATTAGAAGTTACCCTTGAATCTTCTTCGATGGCCATAAATGCAAAGGTTGGCTTGTTCATCGTCGGTGGAGTCTTCATCACTCCATGTAGCCACATATGCCTTCTTCTTGTGGCTTGAAGTGCTTTCCCTCTTCTTCTTCATTGATTCACGATCGAATTCTTTCAATGCTTTCTTTACGAATGGGGCACACTTATTGAAGAGATGAACTATCTCTTCTTCGTCATCCTCCTTCTCACTTGTACCAACATGGTTGCACTTGGAGGATTTGAGAGCAATGGAATTCGCATAGATGCCAAGCTCCATGATCTTCTTCTTCCCCATCTTTCTTATATCTTCCTTCTTTTTCTCCTCTTTTTTGTCCTTCTTCATGATTTGGTGAGTGAGAAGTGACCCCATGAGTTCATCAAGCTACAAGGTCTTCAAATTCTTAGCTTCGATGATGGCGGTCTTTTTTGAGTCCCATGACTCGAGAAGAGAATAGATAAGCTTTCAGACAAGCTTTTCTTCTAGAACGACTTCTCCATAACCCTTGAGTCCATTGGTGATGGTGGAGAATCGATGGAACATCTTCTCAATGTCCTCTTCCAGATCAATTTTGAAGTTTTCATACTCTAGGTTGAGAAGGTCGATCTTGTTCTCCTTTACATTGTTTGTCCCCTCGTATGTAACTTCGAGCTTCTCCTAAACTTCCTTGGCACTCTCGCAAGAAGACATCTTCTCGTATATGTTGAGGCTAAGTGCACAACAGATGAAGTGCAAAGCCTTGCAATTTAGCTCCATCTTCTTACGATCATCGGCACTCCATTCTGCCTTGCTTCCTTTTGGTACGAACGAGCCATCTTCAATGATATCCCAAAGCTTGTAGTCTTTGGATTTGACAAAGAACATCATCCTCGTTATTGTCACTAAATTTTCACCTTAATTTTAAATAATCCAAAAAATATTAAAAAAAAAGAAAAATAAAATCTCTTTTTTCCTTTAAATAATAAAAGGCTCATTTTTTAAAACAAATAAAAAATAACAAAGACCCATCTTTAAAAGCCCATTTTTAAAAGTAAAAAAGAACAAAACCCTTTTTAAATTCTAGCCCATCTTTAAAAAAGAAAAAAAAGAAGAGAAAATGATTATAATAATAATGGTAGAAAATAAATATTGGAGGAAAAAGGAAATAAAATGAAGGCAAATAAATGTAAAAAAGCAAAGAAAACAACCCAAAAATAGAAGAAAAAAAGACGAAAAAAGAAAGAAAACATAAGTCTTCCTTTAAATCTATTAATGATGTTTCTACAAGTAGGTGTTTACAACTTATCCATATGGATTTATTTGGGCCAATTAGGACTATGAGCTTGGGTGGTAAATCTTATGCATTTGTTCTTGTAGATGATTTTTCTAGATTTACTTGGGTTCTATTTTTAAGTACTAAAGATGAGGCTTTAGAAAAATTCATCATGTTTTCAAAACTAACCCAAAATGATCTTGAACTTAGAATTTCACATATTAGAAGTGATCATGGAACCGAATTTCAAAACTTAGGGTTTGAAGAGTTTTTAAATGAAAATGGTATTAGCAACAATTTTTCGGCTCCTCGAACTCCTCAACAAAATGGGGTAGTTGAGAGAAAAAATAGAACTTTACAAGAAATGGCTAGAACCATGCTTTGTGAAAACAATTTACCTAAATATTTTTGGGCGGAAGCCACAAACACCGCTTGCTACATTGTTAACCGAGTAATGATTAGGCCAATTTTAAAGAAAACACCTTATGAGATTTTAAAATCAAAAAAGCCTAACATTAGCTATTTTCATCCATTTGGTTGCAAGTGTTTTGTTTTAAATAATGGAAAAGACAACTTAGGTAAATTTGATGCAAAAAGTGATGAAGCTATTTTCTTAGGATACTCTTTAACCTCTAAAGCCTATCGAGTATTTAACAAGAGAACTTTAGTAGTAGAAGAATCTATACATGTTGTATTCGATGATAACCTTCTTCCAAGGAAGGATTCTTGTGATGATGATGATGTAGGAATCATAAATGCCTTTGATGGAGGACAAACTTCAAAGGAGGATGAGATTCCAACAAAAGAAGAGGACACGGAAGATCCACCTCTTGAAGCCTTGAAGGACTTGGCTCTTGAGGAAAAGGAAGTGAGCTACCCAAGGGAGTTCAACTATGTCAAAGATGGTGAAATCTTAGGTGATCCATCCAAGGGGGTAACCACTCGATCTTCTCTTAGACTAATGAATCATGTTGCATTTATCTCATGCATAGAGCCTAAGAATATAAAAGAAGCATTGAAAGATGATTTTTGGATTATGGCTATGCAAGGAGAGTCAAATCAATTTGAGAGAAGTAATGTTTGGACATTAGTTGATAGGCCTAGTAATCAATCTACTATAGGAACTAAATGGGTCTTTATGAACAAACTAGATGATAGTGGTAACATTGTGAGAAATAAAGTTAGACTAGTAGCACAAGGTTACACTCAAGAAGAGGGAATAAATTTTGATGAAATCTATGCACCCGTAGCTAGAATGGAAGCCATTAGGATGTTGCTTGCATATGCATGTTATCATGATTTCAAGCTTTTTCAAATGGATGTTAAAAGCGCGTTTTTAAATGGTTTTATAAATGAGGAAGTGTATGTGGAACAACCACCGGGTTTTGAAGACTCAAAATTTCCAAATCATGTTTTCAAACTCACTAAAGCTCTTTATGGTTTAAAACAAGCTCCTAGAGATTGGTATGAAAGACTTTCAAACTTTTTAATTCAAAAATGTTTTGAAAAATGTAAGGTGGACACCACACTTTTTATAAAAAGGTATAAAAATGACATCTTAGTAGTACAAATTTATGTTGATGATATTATTTTTGGTTCTACTAACGAATGTCATTGCAAAGAGTTTGCTAAGCTAATGCAAGGTGAATTCGAGATGAGCATGATGAGGGAGCTCTCATTCTTTTTGGGTCTCCAAATCAAGCAAAGGAAGGATGGCACCTTCATCAATCAAGCAAAATACATAAAGGATATGCTCAAGAAGTTTGGCTTGGAGAATGCAAAGCCTCAAGCCACACCTATGAGCTCATCTACAAAGCTTGACAAAGATGAAGGAGGTAAGTGTGTTGACTCCAAGCTTTACCGTTCTATGATTGGATCATTGCTTTACCTTACCGCAAGTAGACCAGATATATTGTTTAGTGTTTGCTTGTGTGCTAGGTTTCAAGCTAGTCCTAGAGAGTCTCACCTTATAGTCGTTAAGAGAATCTTTAGGTACCTTAGAGACACTCCTTGTCTAGGTCTTTGGTACCCTAGAGACTCCACCTTCAACCTTCATGCTTATTCGGATGCGGATTATGGTGGGTGTAAAATCGATAGGAAGGGTACTTCGGGAACTTGTCAATTCCTAGGTAGTATGTTCATATCTTGGTTCTGTAAGAAACGAAATAGTGTAGCCTTATCTACCACCGAAGCCGAGTACATATCCTTAGGGAGTTGTTGTGCTCAAGTCCTTTGGATGAAGCAATAACTCTTAGATTACGGTATTAAAGTTGAAACCATACCCATTAAGTGTGATAACACTAGTGCCATATGTTTGACAAAAAATCTCATCCAACACACTAGAACCAAACACATAGAAATAAGGCATCATTTCATTAGAGATCATGTCCTTAAAGAAGATGTTGTTATAGAGTATGTTGACACCTTAAATCAATTAGCAGACATATTTACAAAACCTTTAGACAAAGAGCGTTTTTGGTCCCTTAGGAGAGAGTTAGGTCTAACTAGCCTATCTTGACCTTTTAGGACCTATTTTGTGCTTAAAATTGTTTGATCTTGTGAAATGCCATGTTTATGTGTTTTTACTCCTAATTTCATCCATGCCTATAGCTAGGGGGAGTATGTTTATGCTTGTACATGTTATTCATGCTCATTCATGTCATTCATGCAAGTTAGGCCTTCAAAAACTTCATTTTTCTGCACTTTTAGAGCCTCATCTTCACTTCCAGGCCCAGGTGTATCGAAACGGGTACACCTGTTTCGATACGGTTACTTTAAAATTCTATCCGAGAGAAGGGCATTTCGAAACACCTTCCAAGAGTTTCGAAACGTTTTTGTTACTGCCAAGGGGTGTATCAAAACGTGTTTCGATATGACTCAACGGGGATTCGATACGGTCAATGTCGTATCGAAATGGTCAGTTGGAGTTGAGAAGTCGGTTAACACCTTCCATTGACACAGTTACTTCAGTTTGAGTGGACAGATGCAAGACAGAGAGCCTTTGAGAAATTGAAAGAAGCTTTGACCCAAGCTCCGATTTTGATTCAGCCTGAGTCCGGGAAGGACTATGTGATTTATAGTGATGCCTCGTATGTAGGGTTAGGATGTGTTCTAATGCAAGACCGAAGAGTAGTGGCTTATGCCTCGAGACAGTTGAAGACTCATGAGCGCAACTATCCGACCCATGACATAGAGTTAGCGGCAGTTGTGTTTGCTTTGAAGATTTGGAGACATTATTTGTATGGTGAGAAATGCACAGTGTACACCGACCACAAGAGTTTGAAGTACATTATGACTCAGCGAGATTTGAATCTCAAACAGCGTAGGTGGTTAGAGTTGCTAAAAGACTATGATCTTACTATTGAGTACCATCCGGGTAAGGCCAATGTAGTGGCCGATGCATTGAGTAGAAAGATGGTTGTAGACTTGAGAGCTATGTTTGCTAGATTGAGCTTGTCCGGAGATGGTGGCTTGGTAGCCGAGCTTCAGGTTAGACCTACTCTAGGTCAGTTGATTCGAGAGAAACAGCTCTTAGATAGATCTTTGGCACCTCACGTGCAAGATATAGCCGAGGGTAGATCTTCAGATTACAGCTTCAGCACTGATGGAGTTCTGTGTTTCAAAGATAGAATAGTTGTGCCAGAAGACAGTGACTTGAGACGTACGATCTTGACTGAAGCCCACAGTAGTCCGTTTGCTATGCATCTTGAAAGTACGAAGATGTACCGTGATTTGAAGAATGAGTACTTTTGGGTTGGCTTGAAGAGAGATGTAGCCGACTTTGTGAGCAAGTGCTTAGTGTGTCAGAGAGTGAAGGCGGAACATCAGGTTCCCTCAGGTTTGTTACAGCCGTTGAGGATTCCGGAATGGAAGCGGGAGAACATCACTATGGATTTTGTTTCGGGTTTGCCTTTGACTCCTACGAAGAAGAACTCAGTTTGGGTGATAGTAGATCGTTTTACGAAGTGTGCTCACTTCTTGGCAGTCAACACTACTTACACCTTAGATAGATTGGCCGATTTGTACATTTGTGAAATTGTGAGGCTACATGGTGTGCCGAAGTCCATTGTGTCAGATAGAGATCCGCGGTTTACTTCTAGATTTTGGGAGTGTTTGCATACAGCTTTGGGTACCCGTTTGAACTTCAGCACTTCTTATCATCCTCAGTCAGATGGTCAGTCAGAGAGGGTTATTCAGATCTTAGAGGACATGTTGCGCTGTTGTATCATTGACTTTCAGGGTACTTGGGAGAAGCATTTGCCTCTAGTAGAGTTTGCGTACAATAACAGTTTTCAGTCGAGCATTCAGATGGCTCCGTATGAGGCCTTGTATGGCCGGAAGTGTAGAACTCCAGTGTGTTGGGCCGAGGTAGGACAGAAACTGTTACCTATGCCGGATTTGCTCAAGGGGACAACCGAAAAGGTAAAATTGATTTGTGATCGTTTGAAGGCTGCTTCGGATAGGCAGAAGTCCTATGCCGATTTGAAGAGGAAGGAAGTTGAGTTCTCAGTGGGTGAGAAGGTATTCTTGAAAGTGTCTCCGTGGAAGAAAGTGATGAGATTTGGCCGAAAAGGGAAATTGAGTCCGAGGTACATAGGACCGTATGAGATTGTGAAGAGGGTTGGTCCGGTTGCTTATCAGTTACGTTTGCCATCCGAGCTTGAGAAAATACATGATGTGTTCCATGTGTCGATGCTTCGCAAGTACAGGTCCGATCCATCACATGTTATGCCAGTAGAAGAAATTGAATTGAATCCGGATTTGACTTATGAAGAAGAGCCAGTGGAGATCTTAGCTTCTGACAGTAAAGTGTTGAGAGGTAGATCGATTGAGTTAGTAAAGGTGCGGTGGCGATGTAGAGGTGTTGACGAGGCCACTTGGGAGAGGAAGGAGGATATGGAAAGGCAGTTTCCGTATCTCTTTCAGTCAGGTAATTTCGGGGACGAAATTCCTTAAGTGGGAGAGAGTTGTAACACCCGTGTTTTGGGCCTAGGAGTTAGCCGGGTTTTAGTTCGAGTCAAATAAAACTTAATTAAAACATTTCAACTTCAAATAATGGCCTAATTGAGTTTTGGAAAAAGGGGAGGGACCTATGTTGCGATTTGACCCTAAAGTTTTTAAAAAGCTAGACAACTTTAAACCAAAAGTTGTCATCTTCTTTGTAATCTCCTTTCCAACGTTAAAGTGAAGAAAACACCATCTCTAAAAACCTCTCAAGCTTTGTCACTATTCCATTGATCCTACCACTTGATTTCAACCCCGTTTTAAGAGGTAATTACATTTTCTTAATCTCCTTTTCAATCCCTATCTATCCCTTGTTTTAGATTTCAAAAATAGGGTGTTTTGGAAATTAGGGTTTATGTTAAGATTTGGGTTTTTAAAGGGGTTTCTCGATTTGTTTTGATAAATCATGTTGGGGTTTTGCTTAAGCATGATGAAATACACCATATACTTTAATTTGGTTGAGTTTTGATAAAAATTCGTAGCTTGTCCTTGAGGTAGATTTTAAGGTAGTAAAACTTGAGTTTTTGGTGGGTTTTGTGTTGAAAATGAAGGGCTGTTGGTCTACCTATGATATGAGGGTGTTTTAGAATGATTTGGAAGTCATTTGGATGTTTGGAAATTGATTTTTCAGCAAGTCTTTAGGGGAGCACGAAAATTGGGTTTTTAGGAGGTTATGTGATTTGAGAAATTGAGGAATTTGGGTTGTGATTGCAAAGTGGGTTGAAGGTTGAATTAGCATTGAATTGGGAAGTAATATATGTGTTTTTGTTTGACTAGAAGCAAGAGGAAACGCGGAAGGGGCTTTGGGACCGAATCCGGGTTCGTAGGAAGATTGGTTCGAATTGCTAAAGAAGGGCGGTGAGTGGTTCAACTTGTTTTTAAGTTTGGCTCGAGCATGTGTAGTGTGTGTGTGTAAAGTGTGCTTGGTAGGCCACTTCCATTTAATTCAAGTTGCTAGTTTAGCTTTGATATCCTTAAATGCTTTGTGCTTGCTAGTTATGTTCTTGATTGTGGTTGATTGATACATGTATGTATATCATGATGAGTAGATATGTGATGAGCATGTATTGTGGTTGATGATGGTTATATATGATGTGGCTGTGATAATTGGCACTAAAAAATTACCGGTTGTAAATGATCGATCATTAGGATAGTGTGCACACAAATTGAGTCAAAACGTACGTGGCCTTGATGGCGTTAAGTCATCAAGGAGGAGTACGGTGATGTAACATTCCACCGGAAGCTATTTCATATATTTCTACGGGATGATGAGTGGAATCCCATCCATAGGGCATGTGGCGATGAGTGGAATCCCGCACATGCAAGGTCCGGTGATGAGTGGAATCCCACCGAGGTAAAGTGTTGTCAAGGTTTATATCCGCACAATCGGGGTAATTAAAGTGGCCAATTAAACTTAAATCATGTATTGTGATATATGTTGGTGATATATGGTATTGCTATATGATGTTGACATTGATTTATGAGCTTGTTAGGATTGAGAGACCATATATGCCACTTGAAAGACTAGCTAAGTCTACTTGATTCTTATACCTATGTTTGATGTATGTAGACTAGGATTAACATGCTTGGACCCTGCATTGTTGTTGTTTTTCGTTTTAGAGCACCCTCACTAAGCTTATAGCTTACGCTCTCAATGTTCAACAATGCAGATCATTAGCGTGGCGTTAGCTCGAGGCAAGGCAAGAAGGGCTTACCAAGTTGTTGCTCAAGTATGGTTAATTTCGTAGTAGTTAAGAAATGTGGCAATAGGGTGTTTGTACGAGCCTTGTATGACTCTTTTGATGATGTTGTTTCGGATTGATATTTGGTTTGTAAAGCATGTAATGCTATGTTGATTGATGGTGTATGATGGCATGTCTAGGATGCTTAGGTTGCTTTATGTTTAAGTGCAAACCTCTTGTGTTGTTTTGTGCCTTTTGGGCTCTTGAGCTCCATATGTGTCTCTAAATGCTGAATTTTACCCATTTGATGGAATGCCATGTTTCGAATGCTTGATTTATGTTAAATGCTTCCTATGGCTCATGTATGCTTGTTGAAATGGTCATATGTGCGGGTCTTGTGAGTGTTGATGCATGCTTTTGGTCCTTTTTACGCTCCTATACGTGTCCATGTATGATTGTGGGGTTTTACAAGGTTAGGAAGTCCTTAGGTTGAGCAGAATGTGATCCCCTGCACTGAGGTTTCGAAACCATGGGTAAGGTTTCGAAACCTTTGCAGAGGATTTGGTTCCAGGACATTCTGCCAACCCAAAGTTTCGAAACCTTTGGTGAGTTTTTGGTTCCAGGGCATTCTGCCAACCAAAAGTTTCGAAACTTTAGGGGAGGTTTCGAAACTTTGGTCAAAGGTTCCGAAACCTTCCCCAAGGTTTCGAAACCTTTGGAGAATTTTGGTCCCAGGGGTTTCTGTTAGCAAAAGTTTCGAAACCCTTCCCCAAGGTTTCGAAACTTATGCTTAGTATTGCACTGTTTTGAGTTGTTGGCCTGTTTCAAGAGAAAGATACATAGGATTTAATATGCCTTTAGTTAAGATTAAAATTTGGGCGTTTGTTTGGGGTTTGGGGTTCAAAATGACAAGATTAAAAATGAAAAAAATTTTAGGGTTACTAACCGATGAGGAACCCTTTGGGTTTCGCTTCGGTTTTCCCCGTGTGGCCCACTCGGACCGGTCATCCGGCCAGACTGGGACGAGGGGGTTACATTTGTTGGTATCAGAGCCTGAGGTTACCGAGACCTCGGGCAGGTAAGTGAGGTAAGATTAATGTGTTAAATGCTTGTGTTGTTCGATGCATGATTTGCCATGAATCCTTGATGCTTGATTGATCGTATGATGTTTTGAATGCATGAACTGTTGTGTCTGGTGTAGAGTGAGTGCCCATTGCTACTATTACTTAATTTAAAAAGATTTTTGAAAGAGGAATACTTGAGCACTATTGGACCCTTGCTTTGACTAACGTAATCCTTATCTGTTTCTTGTTGTAGTTTTACCTTGCTAGTTGAACCATGAGACCACGTGGGAGGCCTAGGATGGTTCGACCGGAACCACGGGCAGAGGCTCCGAGAGTTGAGCCAGTTGTGAGAGTTGAGGCTCAAGTGGGAGAGCCAGTGGTTGGAGTTGGAGCTCCTCCACCACCTCCACCACCACCACCTCCTCCACCGGGAGTGGGAGGCGAGGCCGGGCCCGGAGGAATGGGACCACAAGGAGGTCAAGGTGGCCAAGGACCGGCCGGGATTGACTAAGCTCCGTTGGTTCAGGCGATAGCCGGGGCGTTCCAGGCTGGAGGTCAGGCAGCTCATCATCAGGGTGAGGGCACCGGATTGCCATTAGAGAGACTTCGGGGCCTTGGGGCCGAAGAGTTTAGAGGTGCTACTCCGGAGAGGTCAGAGATGTGGTTTGAGAAGACCGTCCGTATTCTTGCTCAGATGGGCTGTACTGGTGAGCGCAAGTTGGGATGTGTTGAATCTCTGCTTCAGGGTGATGCCTACACCTGGTGGGTCACCGTTACTTCGGGGATGGATGAGACCGAGATCACTTGGGAGTTCTTTGAGACAGCTTTCCGGAAGAAGTATTTGGGTCCGCGATACCTTGATGAGAGGAAGAGAGAGTTTATGGCATTGCTTCAGGGGAGTATGTCCGTGACTGATTATGAGATCCGATTTGTCAGACTGAGTTAGTATGCACCTGAGCTTGTACCTACTGAGGTGGAGCGTTGTAACCGCTTCCGATATGGGCTGAGTGAGGAGATCAAGACTTATACTATAGCTTCAGATTACACTGATTTTGATGTCTTGGTCTCGAGGGCCAAGGACTTGGAGCACAGTTTGAGTTTGACCAGGCGGTCAGGTGGATCTAGTTCGGGTAAGAGGTCCAGCAACTTTGATAGAGGTGATGCCAAGAGGCATTGGGACAACCGGCATCAGTTTGATCATAGGCGTGGTGGCGGTAACCACGGTAGGGGCCATCAGGGTCAGAGAGCTGGTGGGAAGTTGCCCACATGTGCTACTTGCGGGAGGAACCACACCGGTGAGTGTTGGGGAAATTATCATTCCTGTTGGAGTTGTGGTGCTAGAGACCACATTAGGCGTGACTGTCCACATCAGGTGGGACAGGCACCAGCTCAGGCTCCTGCTAGAGCCAATGATTTTCAGAGAGGCCGCGGGCGCAGTAGAGGAAACTTCCAGCCAAGGAACGATGGTCAGAGGAACATAGCTCATGTTGTTGCAGTCCAGCCGGAGGGCGGAGGACAGGCTAGGGTTTATGCTCAGCGCGGGGAGCAGCATGACACCGATGTGATCGCAGGTAACTTCTCGATACAGTCTTTGGGTTTGCTTTCTTTGATTGACTCTGGGTCTACACATTCCTACATATTGAGTGAACATGCACAGTCTTTGAATTTGCCTTGTGAGTTGTTAGAGGTAGGAGTTAGTGTTACTAGTTCCTTTGGGGACACGGTAGTGGTTAGGAAGATGTACCGGAGGTGTCCGTTGATGGTTCAGGGACATGTGTTTCCAGTGGATATGATGGAGCTTCCCTTCTATGGTTTTGATGTAATTCTGGGTATGGACTGGCTCACGGAGCATAGAGCTAGGATAGACTTTGAAACTAAACGGATTTCTTTGAAGCTCACAGATGATTATGAGATTGTAGTGGTGGGTGAGAATGTGAAGTTCTTGTCCGATGTGGTTTCAGTGTTAGAGGCTAAGAGGTTAGTGGAGTTGGGGTGTGAAGCATACTTAGCGTATGTGATGAACCCTAACATGAGTGAGGTTAGACCTCAGGACATCTGGACAGTATGTGATTTTCCTAGTGTGTTTCCGGAAGAATTGCCAGGGTTACCACCGGACAGAGAGGTAGAGTTCAGCATTGAGACTTATTCTGATTCAGCTCCTGTTTCGATTGCTCCGTATCGTATGGCACCGAAAGAATTGAAAGAGTTGAAGACTCAGTTGCAAGAATTGACAGATAGAGGTTTTATTAGGCCTAGTTCTTCACCTTGGGGTGCACCAGTATTGTTTGTGAAAAAGAAAGATGGAAGTATGAGAATGTGCATAGATTATAGACAGTTAAATCAGTTGACAGTGAAGAACAAATATCCGTTGCCTAGAATTGATGACTTGTTTGATCAGTTGAGAGGGGCGTCTGTCTTTTCGAAGATTGATTTGAGATCAGGTTACTACCAGCTAAAGGTTAGAGAGGTTGATGTACCGAAGACGGCCTTTAGGACTAGGTACGGTCATTATGAGTTCTTAGTCATGCCTTTTGGGTTGACTAATGCACCGGCAGCTTTCATGGACATGATGAATAGGATTTTTCATCAGTATCTAGATCAGTTTGTTGTTGTATTTATTGATGACATCTTGGTGTACTCGCGAACTGAAGAAGACCATGACCGACATTTGAGACTTGTTTTGAAGACTTTGCTAGATCATCAGTTGTATGCGAAGCTCAGCAAGTGTGAATTCTGGATCCGGGAAGTAGTCTTCTTAGGACATGTAGTGTCAGCTGAAGGCATTAGAGTTGATCCGAAGAAGATTGAAGCCATTGTTGAGTGGAAGCAACCGAAGTCAGTGACAGAAGTACGTAGCTTCCTAGGCTTAGCCGGATACTATAGGAGATTTGTAGAGGGTTTCTCTAAGTTAGCCGCTCCATTGACACAGTTACTTCAGAAGAGTGTTCAGTTTGAGTGGACAGATGCAAGACATAGAGCCTTTGAGAAATTGAAAGAAGCTTTGACCCAAGCTCCGATTTTGATTCAGCCTGAGTCCGGGAAGGACTATGTGATTTATAGTGATGCCTCGTATGTAGGGTTAGGATGTGTTCTAATGCAAGACCGAAGAGTAGTGGCTTATGCCTCGAGACAGTTGAAGACTCATGAGCGCAACTATCCGACCCATAACATAGAGTTAGCGGCAGTTGTGTTTGCTTTGAAGATTTGGAGACATTATTTGTATGGTGAGAAATGCACAGTGTACACCGACCACAAGAGTTTGAAGTACATTATGACTCAGCGAGATTTGAATCTCAAACAGCGTAGGTGGTTAGAGTTGCTAAAAGACTATGATCTTACTATTGAGTACCATCCGGGTAAGGCTAATGTAGTGGTCGATGCATTGAGTAGAAAGATGGTTGTAGACTTGAGAGCTATGTTTGCTAGATTGAGCTTGTCCGGAGATGGTGGCTTGGTAGCCGAGCTTCAGGTTAGACCTACTCTAGGTCAGTTGATTCGAGAGAAACAGCTCTTAGATAGATCTTTGGCACCTCACGTGCAAGATATAGCCGAGGGTAGATCTTCAGATTACAGCTTCAGCACTGATGGAGTTCTGTGTTTCAAAGATAGAATAGTTGTGCCAGAAGACAGTGACTTGAGACGTACGATCTTGACTGAAGCCCACAGTAGTCCGTTTGCTATGCATCCTGGAAGTACGAAGATGTACCGTGATTTGAAGAATGAGTACTTTTGGGTTGGCTTGAAGAGAGATGTAGCCGACTTTGTGAGCAAGTGCTTAGTGTGTCAGAGAGTGAAGGCGGAACATCAGGTTCCCTCAGGTTTGTTACAGCCGTTGAGGATTCCGGAATGGAAGTGGGAGAACATCACTATGGATTTTGTTTCGGGTTTGCCTTTGACTCCTACGAAGAAGAACTCAGTTTGGGTGATAGTAGATCGTTTCACGAAGTGTGCTCACTTCTTGGCAGTCAACACTACTTACACCTTAGATAGATTGGCCGATTTGTACATTTGTGAAATTGTGAGGCTACATGGTGTGCCGAAGTCCATTGTGTCAGATAGAGATTCGCGGTTTACTTTTAGATTTTAGGAGTGTTTGCATACAGCTTTGGGTACCCGTTTGAACTTCAGAACTTCTTATCATCCTCAGTCAGATGGTCAGTCAGAGAGGGTTATTCAGATCTTAGAGGACATGTTGCGCTGTTGTATCATTGACTTTCAGGGTACTTGGGAGAAGCATTTGCCTCTAGTAGAGTTTGCGTACAATAACAGTTTTCAGTCGAGCATTCAGATGGCTCCGTATGAGGCCTTGTATGGCCGGAAGTGTAGAACTCCAGTGTGTTGGGCCGAGGTAGGACAGAAACTGTTACCTATGCCGGATTTGCTCAAGGGGACAACCGAAAAGGTAAAATTGATTTGTGATCGTTTGAAGGCTGCTTCGGATAGGCAGAAGTCCTATGCCGATTTGAAGAGGAAGGAAGTTGAGTTCTCAGTGGGTGAGAAGGTATTCTTGAAAGTGTCTCCGTGGAAGAAAGTGATGAGATTTGGCCGAAAAGGGAAATTGAGTCCGAGGTACATAGGACCGTATGAGATTGTGAAGAGGGTTGGTCCGGTTGCTTATCAGTTACGTTTGCCATCCGAGCTTGAGAAAATACATGATGTGTTCCATGTGTCGATGCTTCGCAAGTACAGGTCCGATCCATCACATGTTATGCCAGTAGAAGAAATTGAATTGAATCCGGATTTGACTTATGAAGAAGAGCCAGTGGAGATCTTAGCTTCTGACAGTAAAGTGTTGAGAGGTAGATCGATTGAGTTAGTAAAGGTGCGGTGGCGACGTAGAGGTGTTGACGAGGCCACTTGGGAGAGGAAGGAGGATATGGAAAGACAGTTTCCGTATCTCTTTCAGTCAGGTAATTTCGGGGACGAAATTCCTTAAGTGGGAGAGAGTTGTAACACCCGTGTTTTGGGCCTAGGAGTTAGCCGGGTTTTAGTTCGAGTCAAATAAAACTTAATTAAAACATTTCAACTTCAAATAATGGCCTAATTGAGTTTTGGAAAAAGGGGAGGGACCTATGTTGCGATTTGACCCTAAAGTTTTTAAAAAGCTAGACAACTTTAAACCAAAAGTTGTCATCTTCTTTGTAATCTCCTTTCCAACGTTAAAGTGAAGAAAACACCATCTCTAAAAACCTCTCAAGCTTTGTCACTATTCCATTGATCCTACCACTTGATTTCAACCCCGTTTTAAGAGGTAGTTACATTTTCTTAATCTCCTTTTCAATCCCTATCTATCCCTTGTTTTAGATTTCAAAAATAGGGTGTTTTGGAAATTAGGGTTTATGTTAAGATTTGGGTTTTTAAAGGGGTTTCTCGATTTGTTTTGATAAATCATGTTGGGGTTTTGCTTAAGCATGATGAAATACACCATATACTTTAATTTGGTTGAGTTTTGATAAAAATTCGTAGCTTGTCCTTGAGGTAGATTTTAAGGTAGTAAAACTTGAGTTTTTGGTGGGTTTTGTGTTGAAAATGAAGGGCTGTTGGTCTACCTATGATATGAGGGTGTTTTAGAATGATTTGGAAGTCATTTGGATGTTTGGAAATTGATTTTTCAGCAAGTCTTTAGGGGAGCACGAAAATTGGGTTTTTAGGAGGTTATGTGATTTGAGAAATTGAGGAATTTGGGTTGTGATTGCAAAGTGGGTTGAAGGTTGAATTAGCATTGAATTGGGAAGTAATATATGTGTTTTTGTTTTACTAGAAGCAAGAGGAAACGCGGAAGGGGCTTTGGGACCGAATCCGGGTTCGTAGGAAGATTGGTTCGAATTGCTAAAGAAGGGCGGTGAGTGGTTCAACTTGTTTTTAAGTTTGGCTCGAGCATGTGTAGTGTGTGTGTGTAAAGTGTGCTTGGTAGGCCACTTCCATTTAATTCAAGTTGCTAGTTTAGCTTTGATATCCTTAAATGCTTTGTGCTTGCTAGTTATGTTCTTGATTGTGGTTGATTGATACATGTATGTATATCATGATGAGTAGATATGTGATGAGCATGTATTGTGGTTGATGATGGTTATATATGATGTGGCTGTGATAATTGGCACTAAAAAATTACCGGTTGTAAATGATCGATCATTAGGATAGTGTGCACACAAATTGAGTCAAAACGTACGTGGCCTTGATGGCGTTAAGTCATCAAGGAGGAGTACGGTGATGTAACATTCCACCGGAAGCTATTTCATATATTTCTACGGGATGATGAGTGGAATCCCATCCGTAGGGCATGTGGCGATGAGTGGAATCCCGCACATGCAAGGTCCGGTGATGAGTGGAATCCCACCGAGGTAAAGTGTTGTCAAGGTTTATATCCGCACAATCGGGGTAATTAAAGTGGCCAATTAAACTTAAATCATGTATTGTGATATATGTTGGTGATATATGGTATTGCTATATGATGTTGACATTGATTTATGAGCTTGTTAGGATTGAGAGACCATATATGCCACTTGAAAGACTAGCTAAGTCTACTTGATTCTTATACCTATGTTTGATGTATGTAGACTAGGATTAACATGCTTGGACCCTACATTGTTGTTGTTTTTCGTTTTAGAGCACCCTCACTAAGCTTATAGCTTACGCTCTCAATGTTCAACAATGTAGATCATTAGCGTGGCATTAGCTCGAGGCAAGGCAAGAAGGGCTTACCAAGTTGTTGCTCAAGTATGGTTAATTTCGTAGTAGTTAAGCAATGTGGCAATAGGGTGTTTGTACGAGCCTTGTATGACTCTTTTGATGATGTTGTTTCGGATTGATATTTGGTTTGTAAAGCATGTAATGCTATGTTGATTGATGGTGTATGATGGCATGTCTAGGATGCTTAGGTTGCTTTATGTTTAAGTGCAAACCTCTTGTGTTGTTTTGTGCCTTTTGGGCTCTTGAGCTCCATATGTGTCTCTAAATGCTGAATTTTACCCATTTGATGGAATGCCATGTTTCGAATGCTTGATTTATGTTAAATGCTTCCTATGGCTCATGTATGCTTGTTGAAATGGTCATATGTGCGGGTCTTGTGAGTGTTGATGCATGCTTTTGGTCCTTTTTACGCTCCTATACGTGTCCATGTATGATTGTGGGGTTTTACAAGGTTAGGAAGTCCTTAGGTTGAGCAGAATGTGATCCCCTGCACTGAGGTTTTGAAACCATGGGTAAGGTTTCGAAACCTTTGCAGAGGATTTGGTTCCAGGACATTCTGCCAACCCAAAGTTTCGAAACCTTTGGGGTAGGTTTCGAAACTTTGGTCAAAGGTTCCGAAACCTTCCCAAGGTTTCGAAACCTTTGGTGAGTTTTTGGTTCCAGGGCATTCTGCCAACCAAAAGTTTCGAAACTTTAGGGGAGGTTTCGAAACTTTGGTCAAAGGTTCCGAAACCTTCCCCAAGGTTTTGAAACCTTTGGAGAATTTTGGTCCCAGGGGTTTCTGTTAGCAAAAGTTTCGAAACCCTTCCCCAAGGTTTCGAAACTTCTGCTCAGTATTGCACTGTTTTGAGTTGTTGGCCTGTTTCAAGAGAAAGATACATAGGATTTAATATGCCTTTAGTTAAGATTAAAATTTGGGCGTTTGTTTGTGGTTTGGGGTTCAAAATGACAAGATTAAAAATGAAAAAAAATTTAGGGTTGCTAACCGAGGAGGAACCCTTTGGGTTTCGCTTCGGTTTTCCCCGTGTGGCCCACTCGGACCGGTCATCCGGCCAGACCGGGACGAGGGGGTTACATTGGTTTTGTTATATCAAAAAGGGGGAGATTGTGAAACCGATAATTTAATTTTGATATAACTAAAGAACTTAAGGACTAAATTGAAAATGTGAAAACGAATTTTTAAGTCCTCAAACCTCTCTATATGTTTTAAACAAAATGCCTAAGTTAAAAATTGATTTTATCAAATGTTTTCTAAGTGTTCTCAAAGCCAAAACAGTGATTTTCGAGTCACCGTTTCGGAACGGCCTAAGGTGTTTCGAAACACTTTTGAAACTGTGAGCTCCTGTTTCGGAACGGGTATCGAAACAGTTTCAACACTGTCAACCCGTGTTTCGAAACGAGTTTCGAAACAGCTTAAGAACCTCGAGACACCGTATCGAAACGAGTTCAAATGTTTTGAAACGGTATTCAATCAGATTTAAAAATATGACCGTTAGAAAGTTTTTAACTGATTTTTTAACAAGTCGTTAAGGCGTATCGAAACTATTTAAGCCGTTTCGATACGATCCTTGACAATGGAAAAAATGTTTCGAAACGGGTTTCGAAACGACTCTTAGCGTATCGAAACAGGTCTAACCGTTTCGATACGGGCTCTTTAATGCACCACAACGACTCTTTCTATTTTGGTCTGTTTCGAAACAGGGTCGGGCGTTTCGAAACGGTTGGTTGCGGACTGCATTTATGGAGGGAAGATAACATCCAAACAGCTCTATTGATGAATGCAACAACCACAACGGCTAGAATTCAATGAGAATGTATAAAATGGACCTCTAAAAGCTTCATCAACAACTATTGATCCAAAAGCAAACATCCAAACATCAAATCCAAGCATTTGTGCCTAAATCCCATTATTGTCTTGTAACCCCAATTGTATTTTTCATTTCTATCATTTCAATTGGGTTGAGTGCTTGTAATTGGGCTATATTGTGTATTGAGAGATACTTGTTTTAGCCAACAACTTCTTTGTTTCAATTGTGTGAGGATTAGGTCAAATTTTGGGTAGAAATTTGACCAAAAATTGTAACGGTTACCTCCTTAGCCTAGAAAAGGGGAAGAGCAATTAGTAGAATTGTTGCAAATCCTTAGTGAAGCTAAGGTAGTGGATGTAGAGTTCGATTTGAACTTGAACCACTCTAAAATTCCTTGTCTACCATTTTTATTTGCCAATTCCACCACTTCAAGCTTTAAAAATCCAATTCACCCCCTTTTGGTTTATTTCGATCATTCGATCCACTCAACATCCTCATATAGGGATGTCAATTGGGCGGGAGGGTGTAAATGGTATTCTTCCCACACTCATCCCCGTCAAGAATTTTCATCTTCATCTCTCTCTCATGACCCGTTGTGAATACAAAATAAAAAATCATCTCTGCCCCGCAACTCGCAAGACTAAAACCATCCACGCCCATCACTCATGTGGGTCATGAGACCCTCCTAATCCCCACTTTACTCTTCTCATGACTCATTTATATAATATATTTATAATTATTAGTTAAATAAATATAAATCAAATTTGTTATGAAAAAATATGAAATATCTGTCATTCTAACTCCCACTACATATGTGATATTATTCCAATTGTCATCATTTTTTAAAAAATAATAATATACAAAATTAAATTTTGTACAACACAAAAGTTTGGACTAAAAAGATACTGAAGTCTATTGTAAAAGACATGAATGTTGTTAATACTCAAAATATAAGTTATATAATAATGATATTTAATTCTATTATTAATAGAATTAATTTGTGATGAATATAACTTATAATAATGATATTTAATTCTATTATTAATAGAATTAATTTGTGATGTGGAAATGACGATTTTGCCCTCACTATTTAGCCTATAAATAGTGGGCAATTTCACTCATTTTGATATACCTAAGCAATAGAGTTTGCTTGAGAAACATTCTCTTTGGTTTCTATAAACATATCATGAGTGTTGATTTTGAGTTGAGAGAAGAGCAGTACCATCAGAGTCCGCTCCATCTTTCGGGTGTACGAAATTTGGAGAGCCGTGCTAACCTCAGGGGGCCGTTCGTCCATTGTAGCGATTACACACATCGGGGCGAATTCGCTTCTAAGGCAGTGGTTAATACCACGACACGGTTTGGTTTCGTTTAATTATTTTATTATTTTCCAGTCAGTGCTAACGCCTCGTTTTGCAGTAGCCTATTTTTCCAACAATTTAGAAGCGAATTATTATACTGCAAATGATGCGTAGGATTGTGTTAAGTTGGGTAAATATGACGCTACATGGGATTGTGTCTTTGAAACACAATATTCAGGAGCATGGTAAATCAAGAGGAAAATAATTGAGGTATTTATGCTACGATTTATTATTGGTTGAGAGTAAAAGTATAGTGATAGAAACCAACTATACACCACATAAAGAGTAATAAAGACTGGTAAGCAATAAGGCAATATATGTTTTCACATCGATTACCAAGGATAAAGAAAGAATTTTGCAGGTTTGTGACAGTAAGTAAAATTATGAATTGTCTTGGTTGTCTTTTGATTTTTGAAGTTATTCATGCATTACTTTCATGATTAATGAATATTTATGCATTAATATTGGCAACCCAAACGCCAAAATAATGAGTAGTTAAGGTTTTATCTTAAAAGTGCTTTAATTTTATGGTTGTTGTTACTCATTTTTCTTTATGCATTAATATCGGTAATTCAAACGTTTTAGGAGGTATAATGCTTTTTAAAAGTTGGGCATTATATATAAAACGTTCATGACAACAAATTTGATAATAATGATTGTTTTCAAGTTTAGTAAACAAACGGTTTTAATCATTATTATAAAGGCTATGAAATGGTGAACAAGCTTTTATTAATTGATAATAGGCCTTTAGAATCTATAATTATCTAACTGTTTGAAATGCATGAAATTCTTAATGATTATTATATATTTTTAAACAAATATAGTTGGCAAAATAAATCTTTGGTTTTCAAAGGTGAATGTTTAAGTGTTTATATATTTGTTTAATAGCTATTTAATACCTATTAAAGGTATATAAATTCAATGGTACACCTATTATATTAGCTTTTAAATGTTTCGATAGGTGATGAAGCATTTAATTTTTTGAAAGCATGCATTTAATAGGTTGAATGTGCTTTATTATGTGTTTAATGGGTTTCATACATTTAATAGCTATGCAAACCGTTGTTTTAAAATATTTTAGTTTTAAAACGTTTTGAAACGATGGAAATTAAATGTGGTTTAGAATGTTTCATGACTTATTATTAAGTGCATGGTTAATACTAATTAATATTGAAGGAAATGTATTTAATTTTGTGTAACGAATATTACGATTCTTTTCTTCAAGTTAGTATTAAATTCATATTGTCATGTGATATGAGAAGTTATTTATGTGAACTGATATTTGATTAACATATAATTTCTCTTTTGTATGAATATATCATGGTGAAACATGATGCAAATGACGATGTCATACAATGGATTTTTCGAGAAATTTGGATGACGTAAATAACAATTGCAATTTTTGGAGAAGTTTGGTGCTGGTGAAGCTAAAATGGAAAATTCTCCAAACTAAATAGTTGTTAAATTTTGGCTTGATTTCAGCAATCCGCTACAGATAAGAAACCAAAATTTTAAAGATAAGAATCTTGTTACTATCAGTAAAATTATAATTTTTTATTATTGTTAGTAACTTATTTTCATGACTATCATGATAGGTTTTGGGGTCTTTCTGGTTCAACATGTTGTGAAGAGTGAAGATTACATGCATGGTGAGAATAAGCAAGTCTACTATGATATTATGGTTCTACCCATGAGGTCAGATTATTTAGACTTGTGGTCTATTAATTCATGCTTTTATATACATGACTTTATTTTTAGCCTTTAAGCTAGTTTGTAAGCTTAGTAAGCATGTTTTAAACTAGTGTAAAGATTAAGGCTAGAATGAATGATTATTCTAAGTAGTGAGCCTTATATTAAGTATGCTTAATAAGATACTATTGTGAGTAAAAGTATCAAGCATAATTTTTTAAGAGACCTTAATTAAAGAAAGAGAAAATACATAAATGGCTTTTTGGAAAACATTATGAAAATGCATGTCTAGGATTGGTTTTATTAAAGACATGGTATTTAAGCGTGCCTAGAGCACCACCTCTCTTTCATGGTAACCTACCTGGTGCATTGTTCTTTAATGTGCTAACTTTTATAAAAATACTATGATAAATAAGATCTCTTTTAACTTCTACACTAAGTTTATATGGTTGAATACTTATTCTTAATAAGTTCATAACACAAGTTTGAATGTGTTGTCCTATTGAGAAGGACAAGATGGACTTACCGCCAGAAAGGTTGAGTTTCAAGAAACTCTTAATGAATTCAAAGTTTGAATGATCCTATTGAGAAGGACATTTTGAATTCACCGACAATGAGGTTGGATATTTATTCTTAAATGATTTCTTATCCCCAAGACTGAGTGGTTTATTTTAAATAGACTTGAAGAAATCACCAGAAGTTAAAAGAGTTGAGATTAATTTGGTTTGAGCAGAATACCAAATTTAGTCATAGTAAATAAAATATGTGATGGTCTCTTCAGGGCTAAAATGCTGAATAATATGAATGAGAATATGATAGACATTAGTGCTACTAAAAGTATGTTGTAGCAATTAAATCTCTTTGAAGTTCTTTTCGTAAGTAAATGAAAGGAAAGAGATGATCTATCTTAAGAGTTGTGTTGAAATCTCTTGTAATAAATATTTTTTTCCTATTGCTAGGAAAATTTATAAACTCTTCATAAAATTTTCATAATATTCCTAATTTCTCGAATTAGGAGAAAGTTAAAATTCTCTTTGAATGGGATAAAAGGAATTTCATAATCGTTTGAGATTATGTATACTAATCTTAATGATTAATATTTCTCAAAACCTTGAGAATATAATCATGTGTAAACAAAATTTGAGTTTGTTAAAATATCATTTTATGGTTAAAACTCATAAAAAAACTTTACTCTAGTATGATTGAGTACTTGTTTACACATTGTTTAAGACACTTATGGATTTGTTTCTATCTTAAAATGTTAGAAATGTGGGGGTGTCTAGCAACAGTCGGTTTGCCTGACTTTAAGAAAACCGCTATCGGTTTTATAACCATTGATGCAATATTGATAGGGTATGCTACAAATAGTGTCACATACAGGTTTATGTCTTTACATGACTTCTCAATTTGTGAATCTTGGGGTGCTGTGTTCTTTGAGGAATCCTTTCCTCTTAAGAAACCTAGATTAAATGTTGGAACACAACGAGAAAGTCATACTCCTACTTCTTCTAGTATTCCTGCCAAGGAAACTCTAGAGTTTGAATTAGAGCATAGAAGAAGTAAGAGACAAAGGGTAGCAACTACCTTCGGACCAGATTTTATAACTTCCTTTATAACAGAAATTAGTGATTTAGACTCTATAACCGAACCTATAGCTTAATCTTTCCTTTTAGATGAGGATCCAAAGACATATAATGAAGTTATAAGTTCAATTGATGCTAGTTTTTGGAGAAATACTATTAATGATGAACTAGAATCAATAATGTCTAATCACACTTGAGAGTCGGTTGACTTGCCTAGAAGATTTAAACCTATTAGTAATAAATGGGTCTTTAGAAAGAAACTTAAACCAGATGGGTCAATCCAGAAGTATAAGGCAAGACAAGTAGTCAAAGGGTTTACTCATAAGTTTGGTATTAACTTCTTTGATACGCACTCTCCTATGACAAAAATCTCAACGATACGTGCCTTGTTTGCAATCGCTTCCATTCATAAGATTGCATGTACATCAAATGAATGTAAAGACTGCATTTTTGAATGGAGATCTAGATGAAGAGATCTATATGGAGCAACCACCAGGTTTTGAGACACCTGGTATAGAAGGCAAATTATGTAGACTTAAAATCATTTTGAGTTTTGATTTTATTGTTAATGGAGCGGATGCATGCGTGTAATCAAAAATGTTTGGGACTGATTGTGTCATTATAAGCTTATATGTGGATGACATGTTGATATTCAGTACTAACATTGAATCCATTAACAAAATGAAAAATTTCTTGTCTACTAAATTTGAGATGACTGATTTGGGAGAAGTTGATGTGATCTTAGGAGTAAAAGTTACCAAAATTGAAAAATATTTTCTTTAAATCAAACACACTATATTAAGAAGGTGTTAAAGAAATTTGACAGTTTTAATGTCATCCATGTTCGAACTCCTTATGACTCTAGTATCAATCCTTTTAAGAATAAAGGAAGTAGTGTTTCCCAAGAAGAGTATGCTAAAACTATTTGAAGCCTTATGTTCTTAATGAACTATACTCGGCCTGATATTGTCTATGCAGTGAGTAGGTTAAACAGATATACTCATAATCCTAGTGGAGAGCACTGGATTGCACTCAGACGCTTACTTAAGCATCTTAAAGGTACTATTGACTGGAAACTCAATTTTTGTTGACTTTCCTTCAATGTTAGAGGGATATTGTGACGTCAACTGAGTTACCGATAATGATGAAGTAAGCTCCACGAGTGGGTATGTCTTTATCTTAGGTAGTGTAGCGATTTCATGGAAGTCTGCTAAGCAGACTTGTATCGCTCGCTCTACCATGAAGTCAGAGTTTATTGCTCTTGACCTAGCTAGGCAAGAAGCCGAATAGCTTAGAAATTTGTTAGCAGAAATTCCATTATGGGAATAACTGACTCCTCCGGTGTTCTTGTTGTGTGATTCACAAGTATCGATATGTGTGGTTAAAAGCCAAGCTTACAATGGTAAGAAAAGACACATTCACATAAGACATGAATCAGTGAGACACTTAATAAGGAACATAGTATTCTCTTTAGAGTATGTGAAGTCAGAAAGGAACCTAGCAGATCCACTTACCAAAGGGTTAAGTCGGAAATTGGTCCTAAATTCGTCGAGGGGGATGGGTTTAAAGCCCATTGGTTGAGGAATTCATGGTGGATACCCAACTTAGTTATCTAAGTTCAATGTGGTCAAACGAAACCATGGAAAGACTCATAGTGTACATTTTTTATTACCTATCCCTATGACGAATAATGTACATGCACAGGTTGAGCATTGTTGCTCTTAATAAATTCATAGCCCAGGTTTTGGGTGGTCTTAGTGAGAAAGACTTGATGAATTTACCGACTTTGGTTGAATAAACTACTCTTAATAAGTTCATTTCCCAGTATTGAGTGGGTAGTCCTATCGCGAAGGACTGCCCTGTGTTGAGTGGGAAGTCCTATCGCGAGGGACTGAATGAACTTGCCGCTAGAAAGGATGAGTTTTCTTACAACTCTTAAAGAATTCAATCCCAAGAGTTTGGGTTGTTCTATTGAGAAGAACTTATTGAATTCACCGATTAAAGAGGTTGAGTTTTTATTCTTAATGAATTCTTATCCCAGAGTTTGGGTGGTTCATTTTATAATTGAACTTGAAGAATTCACCTATTTATTTGAGAGGATGAGCTTAAGGAAAAAGCTCTTAATTATTTCATAGCTCTTATTTGAGTGGTTTATGTTGAGATAAACTTGATGAAATAACCTATGTAAGTGAGAAGGACTAGCCACCTTCTATGAAAAACGTTGGGCCGTTTTTCTAGTACACTTACTAGAATCCTGAGGAAATAGGCTATCTATATATATATACATTTGTATATATACTTTGTAGACACATCGAGGACTTCAGTGGATGAAGGGGTTAGTTGTGTGTTATGAGTTTACCCTAATCTTAGAAAGTTCAAGACTAGTTTCACTTGTCTAAGAGAGGGATTGCTCATCATCACTATGTACTAGTTCAAGATACGTTCACTAGTGCTTAAGCAACTAATCTCGCTATTGCTCTTCTCATGTTTTAACTTCAATGCTCTCATATCTACGAAAGATATTTTTTTCGCATTGGTGGGGGATTGTTGTTAATACTCAAAATATAAGTTATATAATAATGATATTTAATTCTATTATTAATAGAATTAATTTGTGATGAATATAACTTATAATAATGATATTTAATTCTATTATTAATAGAATTAATTTGTGATGTGGAAATGACGATTTTGCCCTCACTATTTAGCCTATAAATAGTGGGCAATTTCACTCATTTTGATATACCTAAGCAATAGAGTTTGCTTGAGAAACATTCTCTTTGGTTTCTATAAACATATCATGAGTGTTGATTTTGAGTTGAGAGAAGAGCAGTACCATCAGAGTCCGCTCCATCTTTCGGGTGTACGAAATTTGGAGAGCCGTGCTAACCTCAGGGGGCCGTTCGTCCATTGTAGCGATTACACACATCGGGGCGAATTCGCTTCTAAGGCAGTGGTTAATACCACGACACGGTTTGGTTTCGTTTAATTATTTTATTATTTTCCAGTCAGTGCTAACGCCTCGTTTTGCAGTAGCTTATTTTTCCAACAATGAAAAAACACAAATGTCATGTAAAATAATATTTCAATTATTGTAGCAAATAAACGATATAGAAAGAACTAAAAAAATAACAATAAAAAACAACCTTTTTAAAAATAAGAACAAATACCAATAAAATCTAAATAACATGTGATATTAAGAAAATTAAATTAAAAAAATAGAAAAATAACATGCCTATGGTGATGACTGAAGATAAAAAAAAAAAACATTAGAAAGAAGGCTTAACGACGATAAACAATAAAGAAGAAACCAATAAACAAAAAATATTATATATATATATATATTATACAAATATTATAAGATAAATGAATATAAATTATCTTAAATTTGGCTCTTATTTAAATTAATATTTTAAAAAATATTTATATATTGATTTATCAATCTCATATATATTGAACTTTTTAATAATATTCAGAAACAAGTCAATATAAATTACCTTAAATTTGACTATTATCTAAACTAATAACATATTTTCAATTATATTATGTTGGGACGGATGAGAATGATATGGGGCAGGTAGAGATGATGCGAGTCGGGTTGAGATAGATCGGGTACAAAGGCATATTCACATTTTCTTAACTAACCACGACGAATTTAATTTTTATCTTATCTCTGCCCCCACAACCCATAAATTTATAATTATATCTGCCCAATTGAATTGGAAGTGAAATGAATCCCCATAAAACCCGCACCGGTGCCCCACTGACGTTCCTACCCTCAGTCCCTCACAGCTTGCTAATTGACAAAACGAAGGCAAATTCCACCGTTACAGTTCCACCAATTTGAGAACAGGTGGAAGTTTGTACCAGCACTGATTCACCAATTCAAACACGAAAATACCATAACTCAATGAATCACCTGATTTTTTAGGCCCGTTCACAATTCCACCTGTTAAAGGGTTGAACCAAGACTTTCTGGGTGTACCCTAATTTTTACAGTGATAATAAAAATCTTGGCTTTGGAGCAAATTCCACCATCGGCGACAAACTAAGGTGAGCTTGTGGTTGTGAGTTGTGTAAGGTAACCAAGTTAAGCACTCAAGATCGAGTTCATTGGGTAAACTCGGGACCAACTCAGTCGAAAAGTAAAACTTTTCATTTCTCAGGTTTCTAGAAGGTTTGTTCTACCCAAAGGCCATAGAAGCAGTGGAAATCAAATCTGTTTGTTTCACTGAAAACATTTTTCAGAAAATGTTTTCTAAAAAATGTTTTTCAAAAATAAAACATACTTTTCAAAAAATATTTTCTATTGTTTGGATGTTGTAGTGTTTTTCATTTTCTTGTTGATGATCCTCCACTCGATTCAATCGCTATCATGTTGTATATTTACTTCTTTTCTGTCATCCTCGAAAGATTTAGAAAATGACTTCTCCTTTTCAACATGGGAAGTTGTTTTCCCTAAAAATGTTAGGAATTTTCTTTTAACCGGAAAATATTTTCCTTTGACCAAGAGTTTTCCTTGAACCAAACACAAGAAAAGTAGGAAAATATTTTTCCGGAAATTATTTTCCTCCAAACAAACAGACCCTAAATTCATCAAATGAACTGATATATTGAAAAAGAGAAATTTTACAGTTTTAACTTAAAATTTTAAGATGATAATTAAATTAATAGAGTTTGAACTAAATTGATAGAAATGAATAAATTGGGGACTAAAATTATTATTATGCCAATTAAAAATAAACTATGTCATCAACTCTGTTAATTTTTAACGGTCAAGTATCAAAATAGAACAAAAATAGGTAGGCACTAAATATATAGTTATCCTTTAATTTTTTAGGGTAGGATACTAAAATAAAAACGTCACATTAAGTACTATTTTACCTAAAAAATTGTTGGGTACTTAAACAATAACACATGAATAGATGAGACACTATAAAATTTTCTCAATTATTTATTAGGTTACGAAAATAGTAAACAACTTTTTAAGTCAAAATAAGAATTTAAACCATTTTTAGAGATTTGACCACGAAAGGATGGAAAGCATGTGAGACTCCAAACCCGGCCTGAATATCTGCTCAAAAGATATACATAGGGAGCAAGAAAAGTAAAAAAGAAAACCCCTTTCATCCCTGTACCGTGTAAAGGAAATGAAAAGCATTAGCCACTCACTCAAACTGTAAAAGTTACTGCTGTCTGCTGGTATCTTTCATCATCTCTAGTAATTAACAGTGCTTCTCAAAACCAAAAACCTTCATTATTATTATTATTATTATTATTAAAAATCAATTAAATTGCCTATGCTTCTCAAATATGCTGTACAAAAAACGGGTTAAAGGATTTACAAGGAATATATGTACATAGCAAGTGTGGTTGTCAATCGTCAAGGCGTTGGATCTCACCCATCATTATACGGTTGCTTGTCACTTTGAAACCTAAAAGAGCAGGATCTATCTGTCTTCCTCTTTTCCCTTTCTTCTTCCCACTTCGTCCACCTTGTGGAACACCGTCCGATGGCTCCAACAAAGTGCTGTTAGCTGCTGCCTCTGTCCCCCGAAGAACCGGCTTCTTTAGAATCTCTATGAATGATGCTTCTGACACTGCCGCATCATTGCAAGATGACGTCCTTCTAAAACACTCGTCTTTCTTCCCCGATGCCTGAGTTTCTACGCTCCTCATTGCACCTAGATTTGCCGCACTCTCCTGTCTTCCTTCTGAACTCGGTACATACAATACAACACAAGATGTCATGACCAGTATATATAATTGATGGAAAGATTCATAGGTCTCAAATGTTTCTTTGTTTCGTTGATCTTTTCTCTGATTAAAGAAAGAGAAGTCAAAAGCATACCGTCAGAAGCTGTAAGGCTTGAAGAACTATTCTGCTTGACAAATGCCAGCGAGTTTTGATCAGAAACAACATCCTGGGCTGAAGAAACCCTCGGCACAGGTGGGCATTTCTGTGAAACTTTGTCCACTCCCTTTGGCAGCATTGAAGGTGACCTATCAATAAAAGAGGACCTTTAGATGGTTTTGCAAATTACGTTCAATGATTAAAACAAGTTTAGACATGAAAATGGACATAAAGTATTATTCTCTTATATAGACCATGTAGAAAAAGAACCCCACCTGCCAGTAGAAACATCATCTCCAACCAACTTATCCAATCCAACTTCGTATCCGTGCAACCTGTCGCTCCCATCTGCACCATTTCAATTTTAAGATTTAATTCATATGATAAATGGATTATTTACTGGGGGGGGGGGGGGGGGGGGAGTTCAGGAAATTACCAGTACTAACAGAATTATGCCGGCTATGGAAGCTACTTCGTAAACCATCACACTCCAAGGCTGTCGCTACTTGCACATTATCCTCAGAACCTGACACAGAACCATTCCTTGCAATCATGCCTTTCATTCCATGAACCTTCTCCTTTGCTTCCAGTTCGGCTATTTCTACATCCACAGCTGATTTTCTAATCAAACTAGCATCTGCATAACTACGAGAAGGGTCTTCAATGCCCATCAAGAATGACTGCTCTTCTACAAATGAACCAGAACCGGCTTTAAGAGGCAATCTTTCACAGTTAACCCTTTGGTTGACAGAACCACTCACAGCAACTCCATGCAAATGATCTTGCAACAAGGAACTTGAATCAGAATTTTTGTTCACATGGACTTCCTGATTTGGAAAATGATTAAAAGGGAAATCGGAAGTTTGCTGCTCAGAAACAGGCCAAAAGGTTTCCCTCCCTCTAGAAGATGAAGTAGAATGTTGACCATCTACTTCTGATGATTTCATAGATTGAATACCAAGTTTTTGTTGAAGAATGTCCATTAAAGCTTTCTTAGAGTTGTCATGAACCTCTCCAGCTGACACCCAAGTGCTTGAATCAACTTCAGACTCCCTTCTTTCTGCTTCAAGATTTAATTGCTGTATTTGTTCTGTGGTCCAACTATTTTCTAGATGTCCATTTTTCCTAGAGTCGAAGCTCTCCATTGCACCAGAATGAGAAGTATATGCATTACTTGAAACTTGCTGGCTAAGAGAGTGGTTACCTGAAGAAAAAGGACCAAGTTGGTTGTTGGAGTGAATATAAAGATTTTCAGCTAGATCAAGAGAATTTCCATTTTCTACTTTCATCCCAGGAGCAGCTGAAGGGAGATTCAAGCTGCCAAATGCTGTAGAGTTGGGGTCAAAATTCCGTCGCTCCGGTAGGTCCTGCAAAGAATGATTCTGTCTAAGATTGCAGTAATGCTCTTCAAGAGGTGACAACCTCTGCTGCTGGTAAATATCCGAAGCATTCAATCCTACAGAATGAGGCTGATGATGATTGCTAGGATTCCCAACAAATTGACCAACTTCATCTACAGCAAGTCTCCTGTCCCCCTCCATTCCTAACTGTTGCCTCAGTGCCATAGATAATTGCTGCACTTGCAACTGCTCTCGTTGAAGACGAAGCTGATGCTCCGAAGGAAGCATATTGCCATACTTTGCCTGTGACATTAAATCCAAAAGTTCAGCTTGTTTCTCCAGTGATGAATCCATGTGCCTTGAAGCATGAGAATTCTGCTGTGATTCACTCAGGATATGCCTTCGTAACTGAACCTGATCATGTATGTTGTCTCTAGCAGCATCGAATAAGTGCTGATCATAACCAGGATCAGACATCTGATGCTGCAGCAATTGATCAAGAAGCAATTGCTGAGATTGAGAATGCGGCAGCTGTAGATGTTGTTGCTGTTGCGTCCCCTGTAACAATTTGATTTGGTGGTGGCGAAGCTGCTGCTGCTGCTGTAGTTCCAGTTGCTGCTGCTTCTGCAGCTGTAGTTCCAACTGCTGCTGCCGCTGTAGTTCCAGCTGCTGCTGTTTCTGCAGCTGTAGTTCCAACTGCTGCTGCCGCTGCTTCTGCAGCTGTAGTTCCAGCTGCTTCCTTCGCTGTAGTTCCAGATGCTGCTGTCGCTGTATTTCCAGCTGCTGCTGCCGCTGTAGTTCCAGCTGGTGCTGCCGCTGTAGTTGCAGCTGCAGCTGCTGCTGCAGCTGAAGTTCCAAGTGCTGCTGCTGCCGCCGCTGAAGTTCCAAGTGCTGCTGCTGTCGCTGAAGTTCCAACTCCTGCTCCTGTTGAAACTGAAGTTCCAAAAGATGTTCCATATGTGGAGGAGCTGAATGATGGATTGAAGTCTGGTGATCAATATTTTTTCTCATCATAAGATCAAAACCATGAATTTGCTCCACATCAAATCCAGCAGAATGTGGAAAGGGATGAGAGAAATTATTTTTCTCTTGAAGTGGTTCATTGGGAAACTTTTGTGACATTAGCTGCTGTAACAGGCCAAAACCATTGTATTCTTGCTCCCTGTGAGATGAGGGCCGACCACCAGTAGTTCCTAGATGAATGTTAGGGTTAAACAAAGAATTTCTTGTATAATCATCAGGCCAAAACTCAGGAAAAGAGGCTTGTTCAGCAACTGTACAAACAACACTCTGACCAGTAAAATTCGTCTCTCTATCAAGCAAAGGATCTAAAAACTGCCCCCTATCACCTATGCTGTAATCTATATTAGATGATTGAGAATGCTTCAAACCAGATGGGCTCCTCAACTCAGACATCAACAAACCAAAGGGATGCAGCTCATCCTCTTGATGAGAAGTTATATTGGTTTTTGAAAATTCATCTGTAATGGACAAATGGCTAGCAGGATCAACACCAGCACTCGTGGGCCTTCCAGGAAAAATAATTTCTGTGTCACACAGGAGGAAAGGAAGACATCATTAACAAACACAATAAAAAACAAAAACAACAACAGGTCAAACCCATTAAACTTACCCTCTTCTTGTGAATCAGCAAATTTATGGAGGCTATGATCTTCAGAATGCTCAGAATGATAACTTTGAGTAGGTCTTCCAAACTGAAATTCAGTACCAGATGTCTCAACAGCACACAAAGTCTGCAGCTGATCACATCTTATGGCAGACCCCTTCGACTCAGGAGCAGAAGCAGAAGATTCAGCCTCTCCCAAGCTCCCTTCGAAAGTATCAGGTAATTGCATTCTCGAAACTGCATTAACACTGGATGCAGAACCAGAATTCATTTTTAGGTGTGGCATGATTTCACCGAGTTCTTGGAAAGGTGATCCATCCAGAGCATCTGTCAATCGAACAGGTAAGTCTGTACCAAAATAACCTTGCTCAAACCATGTAATTATGTCAATTCCTAGATATGGTCCCTGAATTACCCCTTGAGGATCGAGATAGCACAAACTCAAATCCTCAGGTGGGATAACATTTGCCAACAAATGTGCCTCATTATTGCCCTTAATATTTATCTGGTTAGGGCCTAGAGGAGGCTGTAGTGACGAAAAGTCAAATAGAGAACTTGAGTCTTCAGGAAGCTTGCCACCCACTCCAAATTGCATGGATGATTCATTATCCTCCAACGTAGCGTGTTTCTGCAATTTCAAATCAGCGACTTGTCCATTATCAAAAGATTTTATGTCATCGGCATCAGTTATGGACCCGCCAATCTCCCTATCTAATACCAAAGCAGGGTTTCCATCTATGTCTGATGGTGACACACATCTCAGCCCACCTTTTGAACTACTCATTTCTGTAAGAACAAGCAGAACAAATCATGAATATATTCTCAATGGACATCTGATAGCCTACAACTAAAAATGATAGTTTCCTACCCATGGTCACAATTATCTGGGAACCGGACGTATTTTTTACAGCAGCCTTCTCACCTGAATCAACATTATCATCCCTGTTAACCAAGGAACTTTGCTTCCCTTCACATGAAATCACGTCAGCAAGATCTGGAGTAGGACAAAAAAGATAAACTCAGAATCTCTACTGTATCTAATTATTTACTAGGTAACACACTAGCAAAAATTCCGGATTCATACTTGTGTCTATAGATGAGTTGTACAACACTCCACTGCTTATAGTTTTTCCCTTCCATATATCTCCAAGGACAGCCTGTAAGAATCAAGCAAGCAAATTTGATGCAACCACATAGAAGGATAAATATGACTACATTTTTCTACTCTAAATATTATTAAAAGCCTCGTACCTCTTCTTCTGCATCAGGAGGAGCAAAAGCTAAAGGCTCAACGGTTTCTTTTTGCATTATTGGTAATAAATGATCCATCTCATCAGGTATGATGTCAAAATTTGGAGCAGTCTTTTGCTTGCGGTAAATGTCAAGGAGTTTTCCTCTTGGGTAGCAATATGCATTAAAAGTTCTGACTTCGTCCAGAGGAAGAGATCCAATGACAGAAACAGGTTTGGGCCTCCCAATTTGTAGGCTTCCATTAGCATTTGACCTACCTCGTCCCGCAAATCCCACATTTGATCCCTCCACTCGTCCCCTTTCTGAACCAAATCCTGGAGCACTATGGTAAGAAGAAGACCCACCTGCATGAATTTCCAAACGATGTCGTGGCCTCCACTTATCACGAGCATCATCCTCACGCTCAGAAGCTAAGCGACCCCCACCGACAAGAGCTTGTTTTTCAGTAGGGGCATCTTCCTTCTCAGCATCTGTCCTCTTCTCAGTTCGAGAATCCTTTTCTTTGTCTTCAGGACCCCATCTCGAAGACCACTTGCTGTCTCTTCGAGATTCTTGGCTTGAGTTACGACTGCTAACATCATGCCATCGCTCTGAAGACGCCAAGGTCCTATTTTCAGGAACATCCCTTGTCAATGAAATATCAGCACGGCGGTCTTCTTTTCTGCGATCTCTTCGGCCAAGTAAGCTTGTTTCTCTCTCCTCTTCACGCCAGCGACGACTGCTTTCAAGATCAGGGGCAGTCCTCCTCCAGTCTTTCTTGTCCTGAGACCCATCCAAACGCCAACTATCTTTTGGATTGGGATCACCAAAGGTTTTATTCGGCAATGAATTCAAATTTGACATTCTTATATCCTGTTACAGTAAATAAATTACAACATGGGAAGGAATCAAACCAAATTGAAAATTTGTCCACAAGCTAAAGTCATATATAAATTTGTGATGAGCATTATTAAATGACGGAATCTAGTCTAACTAATTTTTATGTAATCTGATATAGTTTTTACCTGATCTTCCAAGAAATTAGGATAAAAATGGACTAGAAATCAACACATTAAGCTATCATATGGAAATGAATGCAAGAACCCTAAAATCATTAATAAGAGAAATTGAGTTCAATACCCCAGAAGTTCCAGCAGCTAACATCTTAGAATCAGATGATTTAGAATAAAGCCACTGTGGGGACAAAGGTATGTTGCTCTCTGAAATTGCTTGATCTACAGGAAAAAAGAAAAAGAAAAGGTAAAATTTTACAATAAAAGAGCTGTTCAAGCTTTTAAAATGCAAGAAGTTAACTATCAACAAATATCATCACCTTTAGTGTCCTCAAGTAACCCCGAGAATCCTTTGTCCTCCAAGTTCCTTTCCCATGCTTCACCTAAAATATAACAAGATCTAAGATAATTAATACATAGGTGAAATTAGCAAAGAATAGATAACCACAACTCCTAAGCTTGTTTGTTTCCATGGATTCCCTAAATTATCAAATTATTTGAGAATGAACTGACAAGTTTCGGCGAAGCAGGTGAAGCTTTTATTGAATCCAATCTCTCCAAACAATTAGAATTTAGAAGAAAGCATGTTACAGTACCGTATCAACTTCAGCGGTGGCAGTCAACATTTTTCCAATAATATGACAAACAACAAACTAATATTGATTTTTTATTAAAAAAGTACGATCTGTTAACAAATCACTGGTGCATTTGAATGGAAGATTTGATCTAAATATAATTCAACGTAGAAACAATTATGAACTTGTTTTTTTATTATAACTTCATTGCATTTATGGCGAAAACCTTTGAATAACAACACAGTAGAAAGAAATGAAAGGCTTATGACAAAATCGAAATGAGATCTTAGGGGAAACAAAAATAAATGAACGAAATCAGAAATTTACAACTAATAAATTAAACCGGACTGATGAAATTAAAACAATGAAATGTTCTGTAAAAGAATAAAGATTTAGGAAAACGCGGAGATTGAAATGAAATGGAAACCAATACAATAGGCATGCAAAAGGTTAAAATTAAAGGAAACAATGAGAGAAGAAATTGATTGAAAATAAAATAAAAGAAAATAATACCTTTGTGGGAGGAGTGATCAGAGCTGGTTTTGGAGAAGATGAGATCATCAGGTAGATCTAATTTTCCGTCGGCCATCGGGAATTCTAAAAGGCAGAGATCGCAGCGGAGATACGGCGGCGTTTAAGATTCTGAAAAAAAGCGTCCAGGTAGAGAGAGATTAAATGGGTCGAGGAGGGAGAGAGAAAGAGAGAGGAATTACTAGGTTAAAAAATAGCTTTTTTTTTTAATTTATTTTTTTTATCCTTTTTCGCTTTGCAGAGATAGAGAAGGACCTTAAAATTAAATATATGTATATATATTATATTTTAGGCTAAATTATACAGGTGACCACCCAATTATAGAGTTATTTGTATTTTGTCTACTTAACTAATAAATTCGTTAATCAGATCATTGAACTATTAAAGTGTTCTTTTTTTGACTACCAGAGTTAAAATTTAATGGAAGAGTGACGTCACGATTAACGAAAATTTATATAATTACATATTTAGTTAAATCACTCTTTCAGTGCAGGTTTTAAGTATGTCAATTAAGTAGTCTCTTGCATAATTCAAAGGGTTATCAAGAGTTTGGCAGATTGAAGATGATATGATATTCTTAACAAGTTTTCCCTATATAACATAAATCTTGAAATTCAATGATGGAAATGTAAAGTTTAGAACTAGAGCTTAGGGGTTTGCATCTACCGAACTCAAATCCAAGACAATAAAACGTGTGGTAAAATAATTTAGTTAGTTACTGATTAGTAGGTTGTTAACTAATTAGTTTAGCAGTTACTTTGTTAGTAGTTGCAGATTGGTTAGTCTTTATTTTACTATAAATATATTGTAAATGCTATCTTTTCATATATGAAATACAAAAAAGTATTCTCTTATATTTTTTTTATGGACTTAACATGGTATCAGAGGTGATACGTCCATATTTCTTTTGAGCTTCTAGTTTAGGCTTTTTGTCGTTTCATTTATTCTGTTTCTTCATTTTTCTTGTTTCTTCCTTTCTTCGTTTTTGCAATTTCCATGGCCGCCCAAGAAATTAATTTTTTCCATCCTCTCTTTCTGCATCCATCTGACACGCCAAGGAGTCTTCTTGTTTCTTATCAGCTCACTAGTGTTGTCAATTATAGCTTGTGAATTCGGTTCACGCGGATTGCTCTCTTGGCTAAAAACAATTTAGGGTTTATCGATGGGAGCTGCAAGCGCGCGAGTTATGCCGAACCACTTCGTGCCTAGTGGGATCGCTACAATGCGATCGTTTTATCATGGATTCTCAACACCGTCTCGTCTGATCTTTCGGCTGGTCTTGTTTTCACGTCCGATGTCGCTAATACCTGGAAAGATCTTTAGGAGCGTTTCAGCAAAATCGATGGCTCGAGGATCTTTGTTTTGCATCACGAGATTATCGTTTTAACTCAGGGTGAGTCCTCTATTTCTGAGTATTATACGCGCCTGAAACTTTTGTAGGATGAGTATTCTCCACTAGTCCCCCTTGCTTTCTTGCAACTGTGCGAATTCTCAGTAGAGTCTAGACAATGTTCTTCAGCAACGTCTTTTTCAATTCCTCATGGGCCTCAACGATACTTACGCTGCGCTTCGCAGCCATATCCTAATCATGAAGCCTCTCTCTTCTATTAATCAGTCGTACTCTCTTATCATTCAAGAAGAGGCTCAACGTAGTTATCTTTCTGGTATTTCTCCTGTTTCTGAGTCTGTTGCTTTATATTCCTCTAGTGGTTCTTCTAATTCTTCTACACGTCGTTCTGGTGGTTCTCGTTTCTCTAGAGTCTGTGATTTTTGTAAAATTAAAGGGCACAAACGAGACCAATATTATCATTTGATTGGATTTCCACAAGATTTCAAGTTTACCGAGCGTCGTGGGGCTCAGGCTGCTTTAACAATTGATTATGCTTCGGCTAATTCCGATGTTGGTCTTTTGGATTCATCTCCTCCATCACCTTCGATTCTGGTTGGGGTTCTCACCGCAGACCAATACAATCAGCTCTTGGGGCTTCTGCGCAAGGATTCACCATCTGAACCCTCTGCCAATTTTGCAAGTATTGTTTCTAGAAGATTGCATGCTTCTGATTCTCTCGCCTGAATTTTGGACACTTGGGCAACTGACCATATGGTATTTGATCTTCAAAGTCTGGTTAACCCTATTTCTTGTGCATCGTCTTGTCTTGTTCACTTGCCTAATGGTAAAACCGCTCATGTTTCTCATATTGGCTCTTTTATTTTTGATTCAACTCATGTGCTCCATAATGTGTTGTTTGTTCCTCAATTTACACATAATTTTTTATTCGTTTCAAAATTATTTGTTGAGCTTCATTGTGCTATTATCTTTTATCCTATTTTTTGTGTCTTTTAGGATCTCCCCACTGGTGTGATGAAGGGGATTGGTAGGAAATTAGGGGATCTCTATCTTTTTGAGTCACAGTCTGGTTTGCATTCTTTTAAATCTTTGTCTTTTGTTGCTGCTTCTCATTATAATTCTTCTGCATTTAATAAAACTGATATTTGGCATGCTCGTTTGGGACATGCCTCTTCTACTACTTTGCTTAAATTGCCTTTATTTTCTACTAAAAACCTTGACTCTGATTTTATACAAGCAAGTTTGTCTTTTAGCTAAGCAGTGTCGTTTGTCCTTTCCTGTTAGTCAATCTAGGATTGATAAACCTTTTTCTCTACTTCATTTGGACTTGTGGGGTCCTTATTTCTTGTGCATCGTCTTGTCTTGTTCACTTGCCTAATGGTAAAACCGCTCATGTTTCTCATATTGGCTCTTTTATTTTTGATTCAACTCATGTGCTCCATAATGTGTTGTTTGTTCCTTAATTTACACATAATTTTTTATTCGTTTCAAAATTATATGTTGAGCTTCATTGTGCTATTATTTTTTATCTTGATTTTTGTGTCTTTCAGGATCTCTCCACTGGTGTGATGAGGGGATTGGTAGGAAATCAGGGGATCTCTATCTTTTTGAGTCACAGTCTGGTTTGCATTCTTTTAAATCTTTGTCTTTTGTTGTTGTTTCTCATTATAATTCTTCTGCAGTTAATAAAACTGATATTTGGCATGCTTGTTTGGGACATGCCTCTTCTACTACTTTGCTTAAATTGCCTTTATTTTCTACTAAAAACCTTGACTCTGATTCTATACAAGCAAGTTTGTCCTTTAGCTAAGCAGTGTCGTTTGTCCTTTCCTGTTAGTCAATCTAGGATTGATAAACCTTTTTCTCTACTTCATTTGGACTTGTGGGGTCTTTATCGTGAGTCAACACATAGTGGTCAGCATTTTTTTTTCACTGTAGTTGATGACCATACTCGGATGACTTAGGTTTTCTTGATGAAGCTTAAAACTGATGCTCCTCTCTTTCTTAAAAAAATTATTTTTCTTGTTCAAAATCAGTTTACTACCCCTGTCAAAATTATATGTAGTGATAATGGCTCACAATTTTTTAATTCTTAGTGTTCTAATCTTTTTACTTCCTTGTGCATCATTCATCAATATTCTTGTGTTCATACACCCCAACAAAATGGGATGGCAGAACGTAAACATCGATACTTGTTAGAAGTTGCTCGGGCTCTATGATTTCATTCTAATGTTCCTGTAAAATTTTAGGGGGAATGTGTTTTAATAGCTTGTTATCTCATAAATAGACTTCCTTCCTTTGTTCTTAATTGGAAATCTCCCTTGGAACTTCTTCTTCACAAACAACCCATTATCTCTCACCTTTGAGTTTTTAGTTGTTTATGTTATGCAACTTAACCAAATTATTTTGACAAGCTTTCTCCCAAAGTCATTCCTTATGTCTTTATGGGTTATTCTTCAACAAAAAAGGGATACATTTTGTTTAATTTGCTCTCTAAAACTTTCTTTCTGAACAGGGATGTTCAATTTCATGAACATATTTTTTCCTTTTCATTCTTCTATTTCTTCCTTCAACTCTTTTTTTTCAACTCAACCTTTTGTTTCAAATGCTGAATTTTTGGTTTTGTCTACACCTCAATCTCTTGCTCACTCTTCTTCTGATCCATCTTCTTTTGATTTGTCTCCTACAAATCAGTCTGCTTCTTTTCTTCCTTCTTATTTTTTGTTTTTGATCCTTCTAGTCACGATTCATCAAGTAATCCTGGTCTATCCATATTTGTTGCTCATGGTCAGTCTGGTCCATTATTTCAAGATATTGTTCTTAGGAGATCATCTTGGGTTCCTAAAGCCCCTCATTGGTTTCATGATTACACTACGACTTACCAATCTTCTTCTTCAGGTCAGTCTTCTCTTACTTCTTCAGGCTAGTATCCTCTTTCTTCTTTTATTTCTTATTCTCATTTGCCGTCTTCCACTCAGTCCTTTCTTTTTTCTACTTCTTCTTTTTTTGAGCCTTCTACTTATTCTCAAGCTGTTTAGTATCCTCTATGGATTGATGCCATGAAAGAGGAGATTCAGGCTTTGGAATCTAATAACACTCGGTCACTTGTTCCCTTGCCTAAAGGAAAGGTACCTATTGATTGTAAGTGGGTTTACCGCATCAAATTTAATGCCTCTGGTGACGCTGAGAGGTATAAGGCTCGTTTAGTGGCTAAGAGTTACACACAAAAGGAGGGGTCGATTATAGTGATACTTTTTCTCATGTTGCAAAGTTGGTAATAGTTCGTCTTGTCTTGGCTCTTGCTTCCATAAATGATTGACCTCTTTTTCCAATGGACGTGTATAATGCCTTTCTTCAAGGTGACCTTTATGAAGAAGTGTACATGTCCTTACCTGAGGGATTTTACAGCTAGGGGGAGCAACGTGTTTGTAGGCTGCATAAATCTTTATACGATTTGAAGCAAGCATCTAGGCAGTGATAAGAAGTTAACATGTGCCTTAATTCTTGTTGGTTACTTGCAAAGCAAGCATGACTACTCCTTATTCACTAAACGACAAGGATACAAGATAGTCATTCTTCTTATTTATATGGATGACTTGCTGATAATTGAAAATGATGCAAGTTTGGTTACAGAACTGATAAATATTTTGAATCTTAACTTCAAGATGAAAGATCTTGGAGAGCTAAGATTTTTCTTTAGTTTTGAGCTACTTAGATAGAAAGAAGGCATTCTCCTGAACCAAAGAAGTATGCCTTGAAGTTAATAAAAGATACTAATCTAGGAGGTGCAAAGGTTGCTAATTTTCCAATGGAACAAAACACTTAAAGCTCACCATTGTAGATTATGATTCAGAACTGCAAAAGAACAATGAAGATATGGTTTTGGGATTAGAGAAACAATTATTTCAAAGGCTAATATGGAGGTTAATTTATCTGACTCATACAAGACCAGATATTACGTACATTGTTTATCATCTTAGTCAGTTTATGTAGAAGCCAAAGAAAACACATTTAGAAGTTGCATTAAGGGTGGTACGATACATCAAGAAGGCACCAAGCTAAGGGATTCTATTGAAAGTAGATGGTGATCATCAGTTATAAGCCTATTGCGGTGCAGATTGGGCTTCTTATTTGATGACAAGGAGATCTATTACTGGATTTTGCATTAAGTTTGGTGAATCTTTAATTTTTTGAAAATAAAAAAAAAACATAACACTATTGCTCGATCATCTACAGAAGCAGAGTATATGAGTATGGCAATAACAGTAACTGAGATTGTTTGGTTGAGGGGAATATTGCAAGAACTTGGTGAAATAGATCAAAAGCCAACCACACTTTAATGTGATAGTAAAGTTGTTCTGCAAATTGCAGCCAATCATGTATTCTATGATAGTAAAGCCAACACTTTATTTATTAATCTATATATTAATTTTTTATTTATAAAATTATTTTTAATTTTATTAGTTATTCAAATTTATTTTATTTAGAGAAATTTTTTATAATTATTAAGGATAAAATAGTCTTTACACGTCTTTTATCCAAACCTTTAACTCAAAAAGCTCCTAAGATGAGCTTTTTCAAAAAGAGAGGTTTCACCTCAATCCGCTATTACAATCCTTTGTTTATCAAACATCCTAATTAGCGAATTTGACTGATCAAACCTCTAAAAATGCTTCAAACCTCTAATTCTAGCTCAAAAGTTGTTTACCAAACATGGATATAAGATTGTCGAACACTATAAATGTCATACTTTTGTTTCCTTATTTTTATTAAAAAATATATTTAAATGTTTTAAAAATCCTATTTTATTATCCGAATGAGTTTAGCCCAGGTGACATGACGTTGGTACGATATATAAGAAGACATGAGATCAGGTATACTTAAGCGGTCAATATCCTTTGATATTTATGGGTGGGAAATGTATGGGTAATATAAATATTCTATCAAATTATATGATAAAATAAAACTCATTTCATTACTTAGTTCGGTTTTATTCCTAGAATAATTACATAAAATAAAATCAAAAAATATTTTAAAAGAAATGAATTTAATTAATTCAATGAATGAAATAAATATAAAATAAAAATATCAAACTTGGTCCAAATAGTAAGCAGCTCGGTATTACTTAAGCATTTCTCGAATTCGAATATTTATGTATGCAAAAAATTTCCGCTGAAAGACTCACCAACTAAATCCAGGTGTGCGACGCGGGTCAATCTAAACAAGTTAGGGTGAACCCTTAAAAACTGAAAGGGCAACATATATATATATATATATATATATATATATATATATATATATATATATAATATTTTTATTAGAAGAATGGAAGTTTTTAAATGTGTCCACGTGGTAATATAATAAACCTTTTATTTAAGATTTATTTTTATACAAGACTTTGACTATTACATATTTTTATAGATAATATAAAGTTTATAATTTATTTTTGTCATAATTTAAAAAAGAAAATAAATAATATTATTTTTTTACAAATCCTAATTTTAATCTTACCTAAAGGGGAGGGGAAGTAGGACTTTAGGGGAAGGAATGAGGTGTTCATAATGGGTAAATTACATTGGTAGTTACTGAACTTTTAGGGCACTTTCAATATGGTTACCAAACTTTTAAAATTTTCATTACAATCACTCAACTTTTAATTCACTTTCATTACGGTCATTGTCGTCAACTACCGTTAAAAAAGCTGACGTGACATGTTAAATTTAAGGATAAACTACACTGGTAGTCATTGAACTTTTAGGGTACTTTCAATATGGTCACCGAACTTTTAAAATTTTCATTACAATCACTCAATTTTTAATTCACTTTCATTACCGTTAAAAAAATTAATGTGACATGTTAAGTTTAAATAAACACTTTTCCACCCTATTTTCTCCACCCTCTTATTTTCTTCTATTTTTCTTTTTTTTCCTCCTCTCCATCCTTCCATTCTCCTCTGTAATCTTATAGCCTATGTGGGGTGAAATTGTCATATTGTCTACATCATTAATAAATCTATCAAGGCTATAGCTATCCTAGAATTTTGGGGAAAATGATACAAAAATAAAGATTATTTGTTCTGCTACTATCCTTGTGATTAATGTACTTAAAATTGGGGAGTGAAATTAGATATTGTGAAACCAAAATTGATTTTGATATAACATATAAACTTAAGGACTAATTTGCAAAACAATAAATTTTTAAGTACTCTTTAAAGGCTCACAATTAACAAGTATTTTAAACAAAATAATATCTTAAGACAAGCTATTAAATATATGGAAAATTATCTAAGTCTTTTCCTATGTTTTTCAAGCCTAACTATGCAAAAACGCCCAGGCGTATCGATACCCTTAGGTGTATCGATACCCTCTTTTACTACTGGAATTTTGATTTTCAAGCCAAAGTATACAAGAACATCCAGGCGTATCGATACCCTCTTTTGCTACTGGAATTTTGATTTTCAAGCCAAAGTATACAAGAACACCCAGGCGTATCGATACCCTTATGCGTATCGATACGGGCTTTTGCCACTGGAATTTTAATGGACTTACCGTACCGATACACTTTGCAACCGTATCGATACGACATTCATCTGGGCAACTCTTTTAATGAAACCGTACCGATACTCCTTGCAAACGTATCGATACGATAAGCATATCTTTGAAAAATCTTGCATTTAATTTTTCGACTGTTACTTGTCAGTTGGTTGGTTTCCCAATTTTTAAAAGACCGTTATACCGTACCGATACGCTTGGTATGCGTATCGATATGCTTTTTATAAAAACCATACTTGGGATTCTAGTGAGCAAACATCGTATCGATACGGCCATCCGTACCGATACGCTCTTTAAAACCGTACCGGTACGCCTTCTATGCGTATCGATACGCTTTATTTTTAGACACAACGACTCTTTCCTCTTTGATGCAGGTATTGATACGCCCTTCTCGAGTACCGATACGGTATGCTGTAGAGCTGCATTTAATGCGGGAAAATTGATCCCAACGGCTCTATTGATGATCCCAACTACCCAAACGGCTAGAATTCAATGCAAGGGTATAAAAACAAGCTTCAATTGACCAAGCAACAACTATTGAACCTACAAGCAACATCAAAGCAAAAATCCAAACCCTAGTGCTCTTCATAGTCAAATTCTTGTACCCAACTCTAGTGATTTCATTGTTATCTTGTATTGTGAGTTTGGGTTGTTTGAAATTGTATTTGGGTAAACATTTATCCTTTGAGAGGAATTGTGTGAGTTTACCAAATCCATCTCTTTGTAAAAGTGAGTGGATTAAGCTTTGGGTAGAAAGCTTAATCAATTTGTAAGGTTACCTCCTCATCCAAGAAAAGGGGAAGAATTCAAGTAGTGAATTGGTTGAAAATCCTTAGTGGGAACTAAGGTAGTGGATGTAGAGTTCATTTGAAGAACTTGAACCACTCTAACCACTTGTGTCATCTTTTATTTTTTACTCATACCTCCCACCAAATTTTTAATTGCCAATTCACCCCCTCTTGGCCATTTGCGATTGTGTGATCAACTCAACAATTAGTATCAGAGCTACACTTATTGAAAGGATTACAACCCTCTTGAGTCGATTCTAGGAGAGTTTGATTAACAACTAGTCAAGCAATGACATCCACCTCCAACTCCAACCTCTATGAGTCCCAATCTACCACCAAGCCACCATTCTTCAATGGGGATAACTACCCATATTGGAAGAATAGGATGAGGCTCTTCATCAAGTCCACCGACTACATGGTGTGGGATGTGGTTGAAGAAGGTCCGTACATTCCCATGAAGAGAGATAGTGAGTCAAGACTTGTCCCAAAAGTAAAAGCCGAAATGACGGAAGATGAACGAAGAAGGATGCAAGTGAATGATAAAGCTCTCCATATCATATTTTGTGCACTTGGTCCGGATATCTACTCCAAGGTGTCTTCGATCGAAAATGCCAAGGAGGTTTGAGACACCCTCGAGACAACATATGAGGGAACTAGTGATGTCAATGAAACAAAAATTGGGCTACTCAATCTAAGCTACAAAAATTTCAAGATGGATCCCGATGAGAGTGTTTCCAAGATGTTTGATCGATTCTCGGTCATTGTCAACGGATTGAAGGGTTTCAGTGAGATCATTCCCGAAGACAAACTAGTGAGGAAATTGTTGTACTCTATTCCAGAGTCATGGGATAGCAAGAGAACGACTATTATTGAAGCTCGAGAATTGAAGACTCTCAAGCTTGATGCTCTTGTTGGATCTTTACTCACCCATGAGATCATGAGGAAGGGAAGAGAAGAAGAAAATAAAATGGTTGAGAAGAAGGATGTTGAGAAGAAGAAGGTTGGAATTGCTCTTAAAGCTTCATATCATGCAAGCGATTCAAGTGAAGATGAAGATGAGGAGATGGCCATGTTGGCTAAACGGTTCACTCGCTTCATGAAGTCCAATCGTGGGAGAAAGTTCATAATGAAAGGAGACTTCAAAAGTAAGAGTAAGGAAGAGGAGAAGGACCAAATCACTTGCTATGAATGCAAAAAGCCCGGACACATCCGTTCCGAATGTCCTCAATTGAAGAGGAAGAGCTTTGGGAAGAAGAACAAGCTCAAAGCTCAAGTAGCAACTTGGAGTGACGATGAGTCATCCGAGGAAGAGGAGGAAGCGGCCAATCTTTGTCTCATGGCCATTGATGATGAACCAAAGGTAAATTTTAACTTATCTAATTTTGATTTTACCTTTGATGAGCTTCAAGATGCTTATGATGAATTGCAAGAGGTTTACGATGAGTTAGTAGGAAAATATAAAGAGTCCATTTTGAGAAACAAGAAAACTATTTCCGATTTGAAAAATCAAAATGAAACATTTTCAAAAACTAACTTCGAATTGGAAAAAAAGTTTTGTTTTTAGTAAATCTTTCAAATGATCTTAAAACAAAAAATGTTGAACTTGAAAAACTTCTTTCCGATTTTCAAGATTATCACACAAAGGAAGTGGATAATCTTAAAACATCAATTGCTATTGGGAAAAACCATTTTGAAAAAGGAAACTCTTCTAAATCCCAATATGTAAAAAGAAAACCTTTTATTTCTAAACAAAGAAATTTTCATAAGCAATCTAGAGGTCTAAAGGTTAGGAGTGTTTGGGTTCCTAAGGAACTCATCATTTCTAATAATATGAATGCTATTGCTTTTTGGATTCCTAAGGGAACCAAAATTTTGAAGGCTAACACACATGGACCCAAAATGATTTGGGTACCAAAAATCAAGGCCTAATTTCTTTGTTTGTAGGGGGACATTGATACAAGGCCAAAGCTTCAAGCCAAAACTCATGGTACCTTGATAGTGGATGCTCAAGACACATGACCGGTGACAAGAGTAGATTCGTGGAACTAAAGCCAAAGAGTGGTGGAGTGGTAACTTTCGGTGACAACTCCAAAGGCCACATTGAAGGAATAGGCTCCATTGGTAATCACTCTTCTATTTTCATTGAAAATGTTTTGTATGTCAACGGTCTTAAACATAATCTATTGAGCATTAGTCAATTATGTGATAATGGTTTTAATGTTTTATTTGATAAAAGTGGTTGCAAAATTGTGAACATTAAAACAAATCAACTAATGCTCATAAGACATAGAATAGGCAATATTTACATGGTGCATTTAGATGACATCTATTCATCCTATACATGCTTAGTTGCACATGATGAACATGACTCATGGCTTTGGCATAGAAAATTAGGACATGCTAGCATGAGTGTCTTAGAGAAATTAATTTCCCTTAATCTAGTTAGAGGTTTACCCAAATTTAAATTTTCTATTGATAAAATTTGTGATGCATGTTCAAAGGGTAAACAACATAGAACTTCATTTAAATCCATTAATGATGTCTCTACTAGTAGATGTTTACAATTGATTCATATGGATCTTTTTGGGCCTATTAGAACAATGAGCTTGGGTGGTAAATCATATGCTTTTGTGCTTGTAGATGACTATTCTAGGTTTACTTGGGTTCTATTCTTAAGTACAAAAGATGAAGCTTTAGAAAAATTCATCACATTTTCTAAAATAACTCAAAATGATCTTAAACTTAAAATTTCTCACATTAGAAGTGATCATGGAACCGAATTTCAAAATCTATGTTTTGATGAGTTTTTAAATGAAAATGGGATTAGCCACAATTTTTCCGCACCTCGCACTCCTCAACAAAATGGGGTAGTTGAGAGGAAAAATCGAACTTTAGAAGAAATGGCTAGAACCATGCTTTGCGAAAATAATTTACCTAAATATTTTTGGGCGGAAGCCACAAATACCGCTTGCTATATTATAAATCGAGTAATGATTAGGCCAATTTTGAAGAAAACACCTTATGAGATTTTAAAATCTAAGAAGCCTAACGTTAGCTATTTTCATCCTTTTGGTTGCAAGTGTTTTGTTTTGAATAATGATAAAGAAAACTTAGGTAAATTTGATGCTAAAAGTGATGAAGCTATTTTCTTAGGGTATTCTTTAAACTCTAAAGCCTATCGTGTATTTAATAAAAGAACTTCAGTGGTTGAAGAGTCTATACATGTTGTTTTCGATGATAACCTCCTTCCAAGAAAGGAATCTTGTGATGATGATGATGTAGGAATCCTTGATGCCATTGATGGAGGACAAACGTCAAAGGTGGATGAGGTTCCAACTAAAGATGAGGATACACAAGATCCACCTCTTGAAGCCTTGAAGGACTTGACTCTTGAGGAAAAGGAGGTGTCTTACCCAAGGGAGTTCAACTATGTCAAAGGTGGTGAAATCTTGGGTGATCCATCCAAGGGGGTAACTACTAGATCCTCTCTCAAATTAATGAATCATGTTGCATTTCTTTCATGCATTGAGCCTAAAAATATTAAAGAAGCTTTAAAAGATGATTTTTGGATTTTGGCCATGCAAGAGGAATTAAATCAATTTGAGAGAAGTAAAGTTTGGACATTAGTTGAAAGGCCTAGTAATCAATCTACTATAGGAACTAAATGGGTATTTAGGAATAAATTAGATGAAAGTGGTAATATAGTGAGAAACAAGGCTAGACTTGTTGCTCAAGGCTATACCCAAGAAGAGGGAATTGATTTTGATGAGACATATGCACCCGTAGCTAGGATGAAAGCCATTAAGATGCTTTTAGCATTTGCATGTTATAATGATTTCAAGCTTTTTCAAATGGATGTGAAAAGTGCCTTTTTAAATGGTTTTATAAATGAAGAAGTGTATGTTTAACAACCACCGGGTTTTGAGGATTCAAAATTTCCAAACCATGTGTTTAAACTAACAAAAGCTCTTTATGGTTTAAAACAAGCTCCTAGAGCTTGGTTTGAGAGACTTTCAAATTTCTTAATTGAAAAGGGTTTTGAAAAAGGAAAGGTGGATACTACACTCTTCATAAAAAGATATAACAATGACATCTTAGTAGTACAAATCTATGTTGATGATATCATTTTTGGTTCTACTAGTGAGTGTTATTGTAAAGAATTTTCTAAGCTAATGCAAGGTGAGTTCGAGATGAGCATGATGGGGGAGCTCTCATTCTTTTTGGGACTCCAAATCAAACAAAGGAAAGATGGCACCTTCATAAATCAAGCTAAGTACGTGAATGATATGCTCAAAAAGTTCGGCTTGGAGAATGCAAAACCTCAAGCCACACCTATGAGCTCTTCCATAAAGCTTGACAAAGATGAAAGAGGTAAGTGTGTTGATTCTAAGCTTTATAGATCCATGATAGGTTCTTTGCTTTACCTTACCGCAAGTAGACCGGATATTATGTTTAGTGTTTTCTTGTGAGCTAGGTTTCAAGCTAGTCCTAGAGAATCACACTTAGTTGCCATTAAGAGAATTTTTAGATACCTTAGAGACACACCTACCTTAGGCCTTTGGTATCCTAAAGATTCTTCCTTTAGCCTTCATGCTTATTCGGATGCAGACTATGGGGGATGTAAGATAGATAGGAAAAGTACTTCCGGGACATGCCAATTCTTAGGTAGTATGCTCGTATCTTGGTTCTCTAAGAAACAAAATAAGCTAGACTTATCTACCACCGAAGCGGAGTACATATCCTTAGGAAGTTGTTGTGCTCAAGTCCTTTGGATGAAGCAACAACTCTTAGATTATGGTGTTGAAATAGAAACCATACCCCTTAGGTGTTACAACACTAGTGCCATTTGTCTCACTAAGAATCACATCCAACACTCTAGAACTAAACACATAGAAATTAGACATCATTTCATTAGAGATCATGTTTTGAAAAATGATGTTGTTATAGAATTTGTTGACAGCTTGAACCAATTAGCGGATATATTCACAAAGCCTTTAGATAAAGAGCGCTTTTGGACCCTTAGGAGAGAGTTAGGTTTAACTAGCCTTTCTTGACCCCTTTTAGGTCCCAAAATGTCAAAAATTTGCTTGAAATTGTTTGTGATTCATGCTTGTGTTAATTTTTTTCTTTTTGCATCTATGCATGTTGCTAGAGGGAGTATGCATTATGTTTAGCCATTAAAACTTGTTCATAGATCATTTACATGCATTTAGGGACGTTTCAAGTTGGATTTTTGCACTTAAATTTGTCAAAAATGCCTAATCTAGTAAATGTGTATTGATACGGCTGAAGTGTATCGATACGGTTCATAACTGGGAAACTTTGAGGTTGAACGCGTATCGATACGACCCCGCATATCGATACGGTCAAAGTCAAGGGAAATAGTCAAAGCCAAGGCATACTGATACGGTCTCGCGTATCGATACGGCAGTAACGACGAATAAAAAATTAGGGTTAAAGGGTATCGATACACGTGTTTAGCGTATCGATACGGCCTCGACGGAGAGGATATTTAGGGCTGTAATTGTTAAAAAGCTTTAAAAACAAAAAGCCCCTCTTTTCTCTCCAAAAACCCTAGCCGCAATACCCTATAAAAACCCCATCAATCCTTCAAATTTTACCATCAATCTTAAAAATTCTTTGAGGGTTTTTAATCTCCACATCAAGGCTAAGCTTTGTCAACAAATCTTGTGCATTCACATCACCTCATTCATCCAATCTAAGATTCAAGGTATAAAACTCTTCTTTTTTATTTTCTTTGATTTTCGTTTGATATTTATAATTGTTTCAATTTAATTTTTGTACAAAACATGTTTTTTCTTTATGGGTTTCAACTTTTTCATAAAAAAATTTCAAAAATCAAAATTTTTTCATTCGAATATGTTTTCTATTCGAATTTTTTTAATCTGTTTTTTTTCACAATTGTAAATATCTTTTTAAAATTAAATTTCTTGTTTCAATTACCTTGAATTATTAGAATTTTTTGGATTGAATAGGATGTTAATTGCATACATATTTGAAACGCTTTTTGATGTGTTTTCAGGGTTATGACACCATCGAAAAAGAGATCTAAGCGTCATCATTCTACTTCCGATCCTAATGAGGATGTCGAGGGTAATCCTACACCTAACCTTCCTTATATTATCCAATTAAGTTTTCCCGATGATGGCGATATAGAATGATACAAACTCTTTCAAGGTATGAACCTTAGGAAAGAACGTGTTGTGTCAATCCCATTCTTAAGTTCTTCCCGTTTTAAATTCCAATACCTATCTTTGATTAATCAATGGAAATTTTTACCTTTTTTGAGCATTCCTCCTATTCTATATAGGAATCTAGTCATCGTATTCTTTTCTAATGTCGTATGTGTTCATGATGAAGCTAGGGAGAATGTCATTGCTATTGAATCTTCTATTATAGGCAAAACCTTTCAAATTGATCAACCAATTTTATGTAATGTATTTGGTTTTGAAAAAGTTGGTATTGATGATGAACAATCCTTGGGTACGAGTCCTTTAGGCTCAACAAAAGTTTTAAATGCTCATGACCGTATCTTTCATCTTCTTGTCTCTTGGTTTTTTCATCCATCGGGTGGGAAATATTCAACTATTCGCCAAACAGATGATTTTTGGCTTAGGTATTTTAGAGAAGGTCATCGCCCAAATCTTTGTCAAATTATGTTTGCCGACCTTGTCTTTTTAGTCCAACACCGTCACACCAAACAAGTCTCATCCTTTTACTACTCAACTGCTTTGAGTTATCTCTTTCATTCCCTTGGCATTAATTGTTCCCATGATTATCCCGAAACCCTTGGCCTACCCATAGATGAGCGTTCTCTAGCTCGTTCTGGTTTCTCTTATATTGATAGTGAATGGGTTCGTACCACTCAAGATCCTCCACAAGATGCTCCGTTCGACGCCTCTCGTGCTTCTTCGAGCTCTCACCGTGCTCCGCTTGATTCCTCTTCCATGGGCACTCTTATTACTTTCCTTAATGAGAAGTTCACCTCCATGGAAGCCGGGTTTACCACGATAGATACTAGATTCACATCCTTAGAAGATCGCTTCAAAGGTATGGAGAAGAAGATGGAAACCATGGCTTCTCACCAAAACTCCATGGATATCTCTCTTACCGCCTTCCATGGTGCTTGGCTCAACCAAAACTGAAGGAATCAACCCTCTCAAGAAGATGAAGAAGAAGAGGACTAGGACGATGATGATGAAGAGGGGGACGAGTAGTTCATGCATCTCATCTTAGGGAATTTAGTCTTTTATATTCTGTTATTGCACTCTTGTTTTTAGGATCTAAGTCTATGCCTATTATCTATGTTTTAGGATTTTAAAGTTTGGATTATGATGTTTGCTTTGAAGTTTATGCAATTGAACTATTATGTTTAATTTGAAGTTTATGCATTTGAACTCTTATGATTGCTTTAAGTTTAATGACTTATTGTTGTTATAATGTTGCTATTATCCTTGTATTTACATTTGATCTAACAAAAAGGGGGAGAAGGATCATAGAGTCAATGTTTTATTTTTGAAAATCTATCTTAGAGTAAGGGGGAGAAAGCTTTTCAAAGTTTCAAAAACTTAAAATTTTATTTGTGGTTTTGTTATATCAAAAATGGGGAGATTGTGAAACCAAAATTGATTTTGATATAACATATAAACTTAAGGACCAATTTGCAAAACAATAAATTTTTAAGTACTCTTTAAAGTCTCACAATTGACAAGTATTTTAAACAAAATAATATCTTAAGACAAGCTATTAAATATATGGAAAATTATCTAAGTCTTTTCCTATGTTTTTCAAGCCTAACTATGCAAAAACGCCAGGCGTATCGATACCCTTAGGCGTATCGATACCCTCTTTTGCTACTGGAATTTTGATTTTCAAGCCAAAGTATACAAGAACGCCCAGGCGCATCGATACCCTTATGCGTATCGATACGGGCTTTTGCCACTAGAATTTTAATGGACTTACCGTACCGATACGCTTTGCAACCGTATTGATACGATAAGCATATCTTTGAAAAATCTTGCATTTAATTTTTCGACAGTTACTTGTCAGTTGGTTGGTTTCCCAATTTTTAAAAGACCGTTATACCGTACCGATACGCTTGGTATGCGTATCGATATGCTTTTTATAAAAACCATACTTGGGATTCTAGTGAGCAAACATCGTATCGATACGGCCATCCGTACCGATACGCTCTTTAAAACCGTACCGGTACGCCTTCTATGCGTATCGATACGCTTTATTTTTAGACACAACAACTCTTTCCTCTTTGATGCAGGTATTGATACGCCCTTCTCGAGTACCGATACGGTATGCTGTAGAGCTGCATTTAATGCGGGAAAATTGATCCCAACGGCTCTATTGATGATCCCAACTACCCAAACGGCTAGAATTCAATGCAAGGGTATAAAAACAAGCTTCAATTGACCAAGCAACAACTATTGAACCTACAAGCAACATCAAAGCAAAAATCCAAACCCTAGTGCTCTTCATAGTCAAATTCTTGTACCCAACTCTAGTGATTTCATTGTTATCTTGTATTGTGAGTTTGGGTTGTTTGAAATTGTATTTGGGTAAACATTTATCCTTTGAGAGGAATTGTGTGAGTTTACCAAATCCATCTCTTTGTAAAAGTGAGTGGATTAAGCTTTGGGTAGAAAGCTTAATCAATTTGTAAGGTTACCTCCTCATCCAAGAAAAGGGGAAGAATTCAAGTAGTGAATTGGTTGAAAATCCTTAGTGGGAACTAAGGTAGTGGATGTAGAGTTCATTTGGAGAACTTGAACCACTCTAACCACTTGTGTCATCTTTTATTTTTCACTCATACCTCCCACCAAATTTTTAATTGTCAATTCACCCCTCTTGGCCATTTGCAATTGTTTGATCAACTCAACATATATGAGTATATATAATATTGGCATGTCACTTTTTTAATGCATCGAGGGGATCTTAGATGACCATATTTTCATGAATTGTTAGAATATTTTTCGAACATATATACTCTGAAAGAATAAAAATCCGAGCAACTTGGATACTCTAAAGGTGATATGGATTTTTTTGTAACACTAAAACCAGGTTAAGAGATTATTACAGTCCAAAAAAAACTCTAGGATAGCTACAGTCTTAAGAGATTTCTTAATGATGCAAGTTATAAGATAAACATGTTTGGATGGAAGAAAAATGGAAGAAAATAAGAGGGGAAGAGAAAATAGGGTGGAAAATGTTTATTTTTAAGCTTAACGTGCCACATTAGCTTTTTTTTAACGGTAATGAATGCGAATTAAAAGGTTAGTGATTGTAATGAAAGTTTTAAAAGTTTGGTGAGCATATTGAAAGCGCTCTAAAAGTTCATTGACTACCAGTGTAGTTTACCCTTAAATTTAACATCCCACGTCAACTTTTTTAACGGTAGTTGACGGCAGTGACCATAATGAAAATGAATTAAAAGTTGAGTGACTGTAATAAAAGTTTTAAAAGTTCGGTGACCATATTAAAAATGCCTTAAAAGTTTAGTGACTACTGATGTAGTTTACCCAAGAAAATATCATTTTATAAAGGAGAATAAACTGAAAATATGATAACCTACCTTCTGCATGTTTTTATTACCAACTACTTCATACAATAACCATAGTTGAAAGATTCAACAATCTATTAATGTCAAATGTATTATAAAAGTTTAGCCAACAAGTATTGGGTGCAATGACAAGATATATTGTTCTACTAAAAATAAAATTTAAGTTCGAATCTTAGAGACGATATTACTGAGATGGAGAAAACCATTAATTTCGAACATAAATCAAAAAATGGAAATTAACTCTACCAAAAAAAGTTTAGCTTAGAATCAATGCAGGATAGGTATATGCAATTAGCCAGGCAAGCTTTAGTGGCAATATCCCCAACTGCTTCGGCCAGGAGATTCTGCAAAACGGTAGTTAAAAGACAGCAAAAAGACGGCAAACTGGTTAACATGGTCATTTTTTGAACATAATTTCTTATAAAGCTTGTACCTAATTTGTTACAACAATTGTAAGAATAACAGTATATACACAATTCCTTATAAAGTAACAAATTGAGTCCAAAACTAAATTCTTTACAATAACTGTAAGACATTAGGTATATACTTAATTTCTTATAATAATGCACAATTTGGTACAAAATAAGTAAGGAGTTGTATTTGAACACAATTTATTACCCGATATACCTAATTTCTTACTAAAATTATAAGCAATTAAGTATATACTCAATTCCTTGCGAATTTTTTTGTTGGGTAAAGTTGGTCAAACCTTTGTAAGAAATTGTGTTTGTACTCAATTTCTTACAAGAATGCACAATTTGGTACAAAATAGGTAAGGATTTGTGTTTCTACACAATTTCTTACTAAATATACCTATTTTCTTACTGAAATTGTAAGAAATTAGGTATATACCAAATTCCTTACGAATTTTTTAGTTGAACAAACTTGGTCAAACCATTGTAAGAAATTGTGTTTGTACTCAATATCTTACAAGAATGTACAATTTGGTACAAAATAGGTAAGAATATGTGTTTCTACACAATTTCTTACTAACTATACCTATTTTCTTACTAAAATGGTAAGAAATTAGGTATATACCTAATTCCTTAAGAATTTTTTTGTTGAACAAAGTTGGTCAAACCTTTGTAAGAAATTGTGTTTGTACTAAATTTCTTACAAGAATGCACAATTTGGTACAAAATAGGTAAGAATTTGTGTTTCTACACAATTTCTTACTAAATATACATATTTTCTTACTGAATTGTAAGAAATTAGGTATATACCAAATTTTTTACGAATTTTTTAGTTGAACAAACTTGGCAAACCTTTGTAAGAAATTGTGTTTGTACTCAATATCTTACAAGAATGCACAATTTGGTACAAAATAGGTAAGGAGTTGTGTTTGTACACAATTTCTTACCCGATATACCTAGTTTCTTACTGAAATTATAAGAAATTAGGTATATACCCAATTCCTTACGAATTTTTTGTTGGGGTAAAGTTGCTCAAACCTTTGTAAGAAATTGTGTTTGTACTCAATTTCTTACAAGAATGCACAATTTGGTACTATATAGGTAAGAAGTTGTATTTGTACACAATTTCTTACCCGATATACCTAGTTTCTTACTGAAATTATAAGAAATTAAGTATATACCCAATTCCTTACGAATTTTTTGTTGGGGTAAAGTTGCTCAAACCTTTGTAAGAAATTGTGTTTGTACTCAATTTCTTACAAGAATGCAACTAAATATATCTATTTTCTTACTGAAATGGTAAGAAATTAGGTATATATCTAATTCCTTAAGAAATTTTTTGTTGAACAAAGTTGGTCAAACCTTTGTAAGAAATTGTGTTTGTACTCAATTGCTTACAAGAATGCACAATTTGGTACAAAATAAGTAAGAAGTTCTATTTGTACAAAATTTCTTACCCAATATACTTAGTTTCTTACTAAAATTATAAGAAATTAGGTATATACCCAATTCCATATGAATTTTTCTGTGGGGGTAAATTTGCTCCACCCTTTGTAAGCAATTGTGTACAAACACAATTTCTTACAACAAGGTAAAAAAATTTCATTCTAGTAGGTGGCATAGAAACCACCTATATGGGGTTTCGGTCCTGGTTGATAGTATGGGCAAAATTTTCATTCCACTAGGTCGCATGGAAACCACTAATATGGGGTTTCGGTGCTGATTTGACAGTATTAGCAAAATTTTCATTCCACTAGGTAGCATCGAAACCATCTATATGGGGTTTCGGTGCTGGTTTGACAGTATAAAAAAAATTCATTCCACTAGGTAGCATCAAAACCACCTATATGGGGTTTCGGTGCTGGTTTGATAGTATCAACAAAATTTTCATTCCACTAGGTAGCATCGAAACCACCTAAGGATGGTTTCGATACCTCTAAAAGGAATCTGCCTTTTCAGTGTTGTGTCTTTTCACTGTAATCACATGCACCGTTTACTGGTCGTCCTGTATAAAGCTGGTTTTGATACCCCCTAGAACGAATCTGTCGTTTCAGTTTCATATCTTTTCACTTGTACAAAATGCACTGTTTCATGTTCATGTACCTTTGCATTGTGCCTTCTCACTTTCCCTTCTAAGTTTTCAATTTCCCTCCCAACTGAAATTCCCTATAAATTAACAACTCTTCTCTTTACTCTTTACAACATCTTCAACTTAATATACTCAACCCTTCATTTATTTCTATAATCAGTTCTTCTTCACCTTCACCATCTTCTATTATAAAATGAGTTCGAGCAGAGGTTCTGGTCACAATCCTCAGCCATTGGCAAAGAGGAAACTTGATTTCGAGACATCATTAAACAACGATGATGATGTCCATGTTGATTCTAATGAAGAGGAGGAACAAAGCCATGAGACAATGAAAACCAGCAGATGGTTCAACAAGTTTTTCGAGACCTTCGATAGAATGAACACAATCAATGACCCTTCTACTCAATGGCAGTGTCCAGCATGTCAAGGAGGTCCTGGTGCCAGTCACAGGTTTCGTGGCCTTCAGTCCCTAGTGACACATGCCAAAACCAAAGGTGGACCAAAGCTAAAACTCCATCGCCAACTTGGTCAGCTATTGGATAAGGAATTGCGTAGAAGGGGTACTTCGGTTGTTCCTCAAGATCAAGCGTATGTGGAATGGAGTGGTTTAAGAGATAATCAGAATGGTGCTGCTATTGTCTGCCCCCCGCCTTCAAACAATGAGGAAGCGGATCACCAAATACCCTGGCCACCCATGGTGATGATAATGAACACAAGGCTTCATCAAGATGCAAAATGGGAAGGTAGTTGTATAACTTTTGAATTATGTTTTCATGAATAATACAATTCCTTAACTTCTAATGTCTTGAATTTTCTGCTTCAGTGGGTTGGTATGGGAAACCAAGAGCTTCTTCACTATTTCAGGTCCTATGAATCTGTTGTTAAGGCTCGTCATTCTTACAATCCTCAAGGCCATCGTGGGATGAGCCTTCTAATTTTTCAAAGCACGACAAGAGGTTATTTTGATGCTCAACGTATGCATACCCAATTTGCTACCCAAGGTTTCGATAGAGAGGCTTGGCAATGTAGTCAGGGCTTCTTGTATGGTCCAGCCAGACAACGCCAACTTTATGGTTATATGGCTGCAAAAGAAGACATCGACAACTTCAACCGCCATACTCAAGGTTTTTTCTATTATTTTCTTATTTTATACAAGAGACACTTCTGCTCATACTTATGCATACATATTTTGTTCATTAGGCAACTATAGGGTGAAGTTTGAGATGTGATCATATGTAGAGATGGTTGGTCAGCACAGTTCACAACGAGAGGCTGCTACAAGTGCCATGGGTGGCAGAGGGCATGAAGTTTATTTCCCTGGCCAGGGATGAGGATTGAGGAGGCTCTATTATTTTAGTTTCATTTTTTTATTTCAATGTGTAATTGTAGCACTTGGGAGTTTAGTTTAATTTTGTTTTTTTAAATATACTTCATCCTTAAATTTAATGTGATCCTTCGTGAAACAATGTAATTAAAAATGTATATATCATTCACAGTTTGGGAAAAAATTTACATTCCAGTAGGTGGCATCGAAACCACCTATATGGGGTTTCGGTGATGGTTTCACAGTTTGGGAAAAAAATTCATTCTAGTAGGTGGCATCGAAACCACCTATATGGGGTTTCCGTGTTGGTTTCACAGTTTGGGAAAAATTCATTCCAATTGGTGGCATCAAAACCACCTATATGGGGTTTCGGTGCTGGTTTCACAGTTTGGGAAAAAATTCATTCCAGTAGGTGGCATCGAAACCACCTATATGGGGTTTCGGTGCTGGTTTCACAGTTTTGGAAAAAAAATTCATTATAGTAGGTGGCATCGAAACCACGTGTATGGGGTTTCGGTGCTGGTTTCATAGTTTGGGGAAAAAATTCATTTTAGTAGGTGGCATCGAAACCACCTATATGGGGTTTCGATGCTGGTTTCACAGTTTGGGAAAAAAATTTCATTCCAGTTTAGCGATCCTTTAAAAATTTTGGCTAGGTTTGTCGTTTGTGTAGCAGATTTGAACATATAATGACATAAGTACAATTTTAATCGTTTCCGAATAAGAAACAAAATTTTACATTGCGATTTGAACATGTTTAACAGTATTTGTTGTATTTACACAATTAAAGAAAACTAAGAAACATATAATACAGATAAGATTACTCGAATGAGCAAAATTTTTTAAGAATCGACGATCAGGATGACATGCAGTCAATCAACAAAAGGATGATGCTTGACATACTCTTGAACATTGTCTGTTGCGGCCAAGTTTTCTATATAGACCCAAATGGAACCACCTTTTTTCTAAGATCAAATGCAAGTACATTAATTATATAATTAGCTTTGAGTTTAAATGGTCCAACTTTTTAATGAAGATGCTTCAGCTCGGAAGTTTTACCTAATGATTTATCAGTTGTCTCATCTAGTTCCTTGTAGGATTTAGGACATATGTAGGTGTTCTTCTGAGACATGAGCATAATCGAAAACATAATTACTTTAGAAAAGATTCATTGATTACGTGGCTAAAAGTACGAAGAAATAGGTTGAGTTATTTACTGACCGAATTATTAATCATTTTATATGGTGAGTCGTCAACCACCACCGTGTTTGTTTCGTTATACTCAGGCATAACAGCCACACACGACTCAGATTTTTGACAAATATATATGGGTTTGAGGGATGTTCCTCGCACATATCTTGATCCTGCATAATTGAAACGAATGCCTTCAAATGAGTAGAAGTTTATAAAGATGCGTTAAAGAAAAGCAGACAAAAGTTACCCAAATGAAGGCAAAGTGGTGTTTAAGACCGCTGACTCTCCAAAGTGCCCAGTTAAGGATTTTCGTAAAAGATTGGTTAATTCAATTGATTTAGGTTGGTGGCAGAGGGCCACATTACTTTTTCCTTGAAGACCAAAGAGCCACTTTATACACATTAAAACAAAATTCCAGAAAGTCGACAGCACCAGGGCGCAGTTGCACACTTGCCAACGTTAAAAATCATTTTATAAACTATTTTCTAAAAATTTTGAATTGAAGAGCGGGAGATAAGTTATACCTCCTTTCGTAACACTAGCAAGCACGCCATTGTAGTAAAGAATAAGAAGCTTCTTCTTCGACGGGGCAGCGGGTACGTTTCAGTACCACTCCCCATACATTTGAGGAGCATGCCTGGGTCTCTGAATATCAGAGCCTATTGCATTACTTGGCGTTATGCCAACTCGATAAAGCTTCCTGCGCACGTAAGTTTGACTCACTTCAGGCGTCTTTGCCGGAGCACTCGCATGATCATGCCCTTCAGCTGGACCATCTTGTTGATGATACTGCTCTTCTTCTGAATTACATAGGATATAATCTGTATTCAAACAATCCAATGTTATGTTCACGAACACACTCAAAGTTTGAAGAAAAGTAAACAAAATGCAAGGCTAAACTAAAGGCAAAGGGAGCTGAACCATTGTATATTACAATAAACATCGAACAATGTTCATTAAGTAGTACAACAAAATATTTTTTGGAACAAGGTGTATTGTGTATTACAAGAAACTCGTTATATAATGCAGAATAGCCTAACCATCTTCATGCTCCGGCGCATACGGAGCCGATGTTGGTGGAAATTCATGCCGATGATTATCACGCTCCAATGATTGAACACGATCTTCTAAGCTCCCAAGACGGGCTTGAGTCTCTACATGAGTAGAGCGCATAAATTCATCCAAGTTCTGAAAGCCACTCGTGACAACAGCATAGAGGGACTCAAGTGTGATGGGAGGTGGAGCATTCGCTGCAGCTTCATTTCCTCCGGCAATTCTTGATTCATCTTCATCTCTTTTATGCACCCATTCAACCCCATTGAACGCCCAACCCATCTTCCTAGTAGTTGTTTCATCAATTTTACTCTTCAGCGGAATTGGGGTGTCCAAGGTGGTGTTAATATTTAAACAATCAAATATGTGGCTTAGAACACAAGCATAATTGATGGAGCCACTTGCAGGGTTGCTAATGAGTTGCACAAAAGACTTGAAGATAATTCGGGCTGTGTTGGGTCGCGTTCTCCTTCGAAATTGGTGTAACCACCAGTAATCGGTATGATGCATGCGAGTGCATCGTCCACCAAAGGGCTGAAAGAACCAAGTTGTCATTAGATGCAGAAGCCTTTCAGAGATATGAAGATGTGTGGGGCTATCATCATCAAACTTAATAGGGACATGCTCCACTTCATACCACTCTCCACTATTTTCGACACCTAGGAATTTAGCAATAATTTCTTTAGTTAGACTAATTTCTCTGCCTATTAGAAATGACTCAATCGCTACAACATCGGTTTGTGTTCTTCTATTATGAACAAGGGTAGCATTCGCATAGAAGTATCTGACAAGGTTTTCGTACGCAATGGGTTCATCCATCCCCATTCAACAAAAAGTTCCCAAAAATCAAACTGATACTCCTCTGAAGTCAAGAAATCTAAGTCTATGGTTCGCTCCTGTCTAATTTTTTTTCCAGCATAAATTTCATGGTAACGTTGAAGACCATCGTCACCATTAAAATGAAGCAGCAAAATATTTGGAGGTGGCGGAGGTGCCTGAGAACCTGACGAAGCAGCGCGTTCATATCTAGGCCGTTTACCTTTACCTTTACCGAGATTCTTTTTAGGAGGCATATCGAAGACAATAAAGAGCTACGACTACACAGTTAAGCTTCCTTGCAAAAAAATTTCATGCAAAAGAAGCAAGTTTAAAAGACGTATGTTTATATAAATGTAACAAAGATGCAAAAAAATACCAGATTTCGATTCATGATGCAACACAGTCACTAATGTTAGATTTACTTACCAAATACTGTGGATTTCAAGCACCAAATATTGTGGATTTTGTGGATTTCAAGCACCAAATAGTGTGGATTTCAAGTTTCAGTAGAGCTTACTTTGGATTTCAGATTGGATGAGAAACAGTTCTTCGAGTCGATGCTGGTATTATCGCTTTAGGGTTTTCTATTTGGAATTGAGTAAAAGAATGAGGGGTTCGCGACTTTTAATATTACATAAATGTTTGAATAAATAACTGCTCTTCCTCCAAAACCTGCTAACCCGGTTTCGATTGCCCCCACAGGGGTTTGGGTGCTATTTTTTGGGTTGTGAAGGGATTTCGAAACCGCGTTGTATGGTTCCGATACTGGTTTGGCAGAAACACGTATTTCACTGGTCCTAAAAGGGGTATCGAAACCTTCTTTTTCTGGTTCCGATGCTAGTTTGGTAGAAAGACTTATTTCGTTGTTCCTGAATGGGGTATCGAAACCTTCTTTTTTTGGTTCCGATGCTGGTTTGACAGAAAGACTTGGTCCTGTAGGTGGTATCGAAACCTTCTTTTTCTGGTTCCGATGCTGGTTTGGCAGAAAGACTTAGTTCGTTGGTCTTGAAAGGGGGTATCGGAACCTCAATTCTGATGGTTTCGAAACCTGATCCCAACGCATTTATTTCATCCAACCAAGACAGTTGGTGCATAATAAATGTTACCACCAACTAAGCTATTTCCTTTTTATTACCAGAGAGGGCATCTTCATTAAACTCAAACTCTCTCCTCTTCAAGTGTCAGTTCCATACATCTCTTAAACTCTCTCCTCAACCAGAACATCGGAGGTGAAGGTAAGAAAAATGTCTAAACCTAGTGCTCCCATGTTTTACATATGTGTATTGTACTAATTGATTTCAACGGTATGCAATAAACTTTAGGTTCGTACCCACTCTTCAATATTTGTATCATACATGGATGACAACGTTGGAGAGAATAATATGGCTCATGGACACACATCAAATGAACCGCTTATGCCAAAAAATTTAGATGTTTTGGTGTTTAACTCTCGCAAGGCTGCATGGGAGTATTATAAAGAATACGCAATAAACTGTGGGTTCAGTGTGTGTCGATCAACAACAAGGTATGATGGCCTTGGTTCATTAATATCACAAGAATTTTGTTGCAGCCGGGCAAGAAAATGCAGAGCTTCTGTTAATGATACTGATCGTAAACGTGCGCCCCGCGCTATAATACGCATCGGTTGCAAGGAAAAAATTGTTGTTCAATGTTGTGATTCGGATCAGTGGCGGATATCATTTTTTCATAATGCACATAATCACAAGTTGTGCCCACCTATTATGCGACCGTTTCTTCGGTCGAGTCGAGAAGTTACATAGGGTGATCTAAATTAGGCACGTGCATTGAAAAATGTGGGGGGTGAAAACATCACAGATTATGAATTTTTTTACGCAACAATCAGGTGGTTTCCACAATGTTGGTTTCATAAGGAAAGACTTGCACAACTCACTACATCAGTGAAACGCTGAAGAAATTTGTGACGGTGATGTAATGCCCTCCTAACTTACTTTGACTTGAAGAAATAGCAGGATATCGGGTTCTACATGCAATAAGATCTTGATGACTCAGGGGCGTTGCATAATCTTTTTTGGTGTGATTCAACATAGAGGCCCGACTACTCATGCTTCGGTGATGTCATTGCATTTGACACGACGTACAAAGGTAATATCTATGGCCGGCCTCTAATGCCTATTCTTGGTGTCAATCACCATCACCAAACAATTGTCTTCAGTGTTGCAATTCTAGTTGACGAGACTGCCGATTCTTTTGAATGGGTATTGAGAAAATTTGCAGAGGCAATGTGTAACAAGGCTCCAGTTTCAGTTGTCACAGATGGTGATAGGGCCATGCACATAGCAATAAAAATGGCGTTACCGCTTGCTTGCCATCGCATATGCTCATGGCATCTGTCACGAAATGCTCAGGAAAACGTTGGTGACACAAAATTTATTTCCGCATTTAAGAGATGCGTGTCATATTGGTAGACAACTGAGGAATTTGACCGGGAGTGGAGGTCAGTTGTTAAACAGTTTAACGTCGAACATCATCCTTGGGTTGTGGAGAAGGATCAAACAACGACTATGTGGGCACAAGCATATCTTACAAGACATTTCTTCGCCAATCTTCGATCAACCCAAAGGTGCGAATCTATGAATGCAGCGCTAAATCTTTTGCTCAACTCTAAGAAGACATATATAGATGTTGTCTGTGCCATTGACAATGGGATCAATGAGATGCGAATTCAAGAGTTAAGGGAAGATTTCTTCAGTTCAAATGCGACACCTTTTTCTATGACCAAATTGATGAACTTGAAAGGAATGCAACAGACGTATATACACGAGCATCTTTCAAAATTGTTCAGACCCAACTTAAAAATGAGACATTGTATCGTCCTATACATCCAACTGTCGAAGGTGGAGGCTTCCGGACATATCGGTTAACAAAGTATAAGGATCCTTCGCAATTGTATGAGGTGGTTCTTGAGGTCGCAACGCATAACATAACATGTTCCTACAAGAAATATGAGACAGTCGGTCTTCTATGTTGCCATCAGCTGCATGTTATGAAGTTGGAAGACTTCTCTGAGATCCTAAAATGTTTAATACATCTGCGGTGGACGAAATATGCAAAGATTGCGGTGCCATCATTTGCTGACTTCAACGTGCCACCGGAAATGAAACAAATGGCTCGATTCGCTTCTCTGCGAGCACTATCCACGCAGTTGTGCTACTTTGCATCTCAGACTGACGAAACGTTTCGGAGCACGAAAGATGAGATACATAGATTAACTGCTGAATTTGATCACTCCACAACCTTGAAGGAGTCTTCATCAAAGAAAGAAGGCAAACGACCCGTTAGGGACCCACACCGAAAAGAAGCAAAACGAAAAACCAATGTCAAAAATCAATGTGCAAAGTCACGGATCTTTTATTGTTTCTTTTGCAAGTTGGAGGGACACAATAAAAACACATGCCCTCGTCTTAAGCTTCAACTTCCAACCCCAACATTTGTGGACACAACAGGCCTTTCCGAAGAGGAAATTGATATCTCAAATGTTGTCGACATGTTCGCATCTCAACTGAATCTCAATCAATTTTCACTTGAGGACGACATAAATTTTTTTAATATCCCTCAACCTGGAACATCCATGGTACAATTTTATACAACTTCATCTTACTTTGCACGATTCTTTTTACTATCACCATATGTTATTAACGTTTATATGATGATTAACGCTTGTTTGCATCCACATTTCTGTTAGGACCAACATCTTCCAAATGAGGACAACATTAATTTTTTAGTATCCCTCCAACTACAACATCGATGGTACACTTTTATGGAACTTCCTAGATTTTTACACGATTCTTGTTACAATCAACGCCATTGTAATTCACTTTATCTGATGCATGACTTCTCCTTTTAGAACTAGACCATCTTCAGACAGTAGTGACTATGAAATGGACAGTACATAAATGTAAGTGCAACCATGGAAAATGTCTATCCTTTAAAGCCACATATATGGATATATATATATATATATATATATGATTTCTCAACACATAATGCATCTTTGCAATACCCTAAACCCTTTACAAGCATAACCTATTTCCGACTCTTAAACCATGTACTCCATATGTTGTACATGTACAAAATAGGAAATTATCCTATACAACCATATGTTGCCCGACTTCTTTGTGTCCAATTCAAAAATTATCTACAAAAATTATCAAAAAAGGTCCTATCCTATCTCATGTGCTTTTCATACGTACAAAACATATTCCCTTCCAAATAAATGCAACTTCGCTCCAACTCCAATATGTTCATAACCACAACATATATCAGAAAGATATGAATGTTAGCTGAAATGTTTAAAGGCCAGTTAACGGTTAAGGAACAACACACGTAGCAGTAACTTCCTCACCATTGATGCCGACAAATGCTAACACGGCTAACATATTGTCATGACTGAAGCTGAGCAACATGTGCTTTCGTTTCAAGTGCAATTTCCCGCCTCTTATTATTCTTATCATGATTCACAAGATCATACAAAATATGCATTATGTCCCATACCCCGACCGTCTAGCAACACAAGTGTTAACAATAGATGCATTAGTTTGGATTATATAATTCGTTCAATGGAACAGTTATTAAAATGTATGCAGACAACATCAGAACGTACCACTTCCTCAACACGTTTTGTGTGCCATAATAGCATCCACCGAATGCAATAAACCCCACAATCATCTATGTTCAAAGAAATACTACTTTAAACATCAAATTATCAACAAACATATCAAATTCTAGCAAAAAAATACATTTCAACTTTTTGAAGTACAATATACCCATTGCCTTAACGTCTGCATTTAGCCATCATCACTGGAGGATCAGAAATTGCGTTTGATGGTGAGCCAAAAACATCTACAAACTTCTCATCGAACAAACGCTCACCTAGCTTCTTAAGCTAGATGCACAGACACACATATTTTTTTAAATACTGACTAACATAAGTAAAGATTGGTAAATTGGTATAAGTTTACGATTATTACCAACTTCTGTGTTGTGGGCAAGCTCTCCAGTATCTTCGCTTCCCCCCGCTCGATATCCATAACGCACATGTACCAATGAGTATTATTTTCATTTACAGGGATAAAGACTTGCCATCAATTATATTTCAGTAATGAAACTCCACTTAAGCATACCCCATATAATATATCTACGTAATACAGTGCAAAGTTTAGTTAAATGTTTCTTCATACCAATTTGCAGTCACTAAGTCTACCATACGGACCATAACTCTCACGCCAATACGAAGCAAGCTGCGAACCATCCAATTCCCCTCGTTGAAGTTGATCCTACAAGACAACCATTATTATTCTCAATGTTTCACAAACCATTATTATTCAACAATAACATGAAAACAAATTTTACGTACACTCAATGAGCAAGGTATGTACCCTCTCCTTGCTTTACATTTTGTCCTACTATCTTCATCAACAATCGACCAACCAACAACATCAATGACCTAAATGTTACCAAGAACATAAATAAGCTGTCATTATACACTGCTTTCAAAACGACTTCATTTATTAGTACAAAATGGGTTCTTTACTGACCCTTGAACCAACCCAGCAATTTGGTCGTAACGTATCAGCGTCAAATACAGTCAAATAAAGGTGACCAAAATCTACCAGGATTTTCATGTACATACACATAAAAATTGCATGTTAAATTGAAATAAACTACATTCTATAAGCCATATGGATTGCTTACCCTTCTGTCAAGGTTGTATTCCAGATATAGTCACATGTTGCTTTCGCTGACGGCCCAACTCCATCATCTATTTCAACA